>CM042393.1:28133879-28773879 GCA_023634145.1 Thymallus thymallus | reverse complement strand
CCTGGGAGTCCATATGGACAGCAGGCTGGAATGGGCTAGTAACACTGGGGCCCTGTACAAAAAGGGCCAGAGCCGACTCTACTTTCTGAGGAGACTTAGGTCCTTCAAAGTGTGCAGTAAACTACTGCATACCTTCTACCAGTCTGTTGTGGCCAGTGCCGTGGGTGCCGTGTTTTGAGAATGACACAAGTATTGGTCTCCACAAAGTTTGCTGCTTCAGTGTTCTTAGATCTTTATGTCAGTAGTTACTATGGTACACTGAAGTATAATTACAAGTATTCCATAAGTGTCAAAGGCTTTCATTGACAATGACATTCAGTTTATGAAAAGAGTCAATATTTGCCGTGTTGACCCTTCTTTTTTCCCTCTGCAATCCGCCCTGGCATGCTGTCAATTAACTTCTGGGCCACATCCTGACTGATGGCAGGCCATTCTTGCATAATCAATGCTTGGATTTTGTCAGAAGTTGTGGGTTTTTGATTGTCAACCCGCCTCTTGAGGATCAACCACAAGTTCTCAATGGGATTAAGGTCTGGGGAGTTTCCTGGCCATGGACCCAAAATGTTGATGTTTTGTTCCCCAAGCCACTTAGTTATCACTTTTGCCTTATGGCAAGGTGCTCCATCATGCTGGAAAAGGCATTGGTCGTCACCAAACTGTTCTTGGATGGTTGGGAGAAGTTGTTTTTGGAGGATGTGTTGGTACCATTCTTTATTCATGGCTGTGTTCTTAGGCAAAATTGTGAGTGAGCCCACTCCCTTGGCTGAGAAGCAACCCCACACATGAATAGTCTCAGGATGCTTTACTGTTGGCATGACACAGGACTGATGGTAGCGCTCACCTTGTCTTCTCCGGACAAGGTGTTTTCCGATGGCCCAAACAATCGGAAAGGTGATTCATCAGAGAAAATGACTCTACCCCAGTCCTCAGCAGTCCAATCCCTGTACCTTTTGCAGAATATCAGTCTGTCCCTGATGTTTTTCCTGGAGAGAATTTGCTTCTTTGCCATCATCAACACTGAGGCAGCAAACTTTGTGGAGACCAATACTTGTGTCATTCTCAAAACTTTTGGCCACGACTGTATAGTTAACCATGCAAATATTTATTTATTTATTTATTTATTTATATCAACTTGCTATATCTGTAGCATTTTGTCATCTAACACTCTGTAACAATGTATACTGTGCATATTCAGCCATTCACTCATACTATGAAATGCCTTTTTATAGCTTTTTGCACTCCAGACTTCTTGTATTTCTATACTTTTTCATACTGCCACACTATGTATCATGAATCGTGTATCTGTCTTTTGTGTATTTTCGTTCTGGCATTTTGCACCTGCCCTGTGTTTTTTGTAGCTGCTTGATAAAGTAATTTCCCCTTGGAATCAATAAAGTATCTATCTATCTATCTATCTATCTATCTATCTATCTATCTATCTATCTATCTATCTATCTATCTATCTATCTATCTATCTATCTATCTATCTATCTATCTATCTATCTATCTATCTATCTATCTATCTATCTATCTATCTATCTATCTATCTATCTATCTATCTATCTATCTATCTATCTATCTATCTATCTATCTATCTATCTATCTATCTATCTATCTATCTATCTATTATTTTACTTCTGTAGCAAACTGGTATAAATGATGATCCTACTTCTGTACAAGACAGTTACCAAAAATCCCCGTATAATCAGTAGTCATAATCACACCTTAAGTCCCAACTGTAGATATTGTTGAAACGCCTTTCACCTCTTTCAAAATGAGTTAACAAGCTCCAGATTTGTCAGTATAACGGTTTCAAAAGTACAACTAAGCAAATTGTCACACCCAGTATTTGGCTGTCTGAGATTTATTTTGAATTTGATTTGTGGCTTATTCCATGCAAGTCAGAGTACTGGTGCTGTTTTTGCATAACTGTAAAGTAGCTTGATTTCATAGTCATAGTCAGCTCTGATAAGACTCTACTAAGACTTGTAATCCAACTGGTTGCACAACTCAACATTTGTTTTCTTTCAAAGTTGAAAAGTAAAAAAAAAAAGCATCTATGGTATTTTCCTCTTGTACTATTATAACCACTTCCTTCTCAACGATTCTTATGCACATGAATCGTGTTTGAGTGCAGGAGCGCAACTGCTTTTTCTGTTCTCTAATGTTACACCCAATAATGTTACACCCAACCCCTCAACAAGACCCCAAAAACCTCACCCTTTAACCCAAAATGAGTAATGGAAGTCCCTGTGCATGATACGATTGTGATGTGTTGAGATGAATGCGCTAATTGTAAGTGGCTCTGGATAAGAGCGTCTGCTAAATGACTAAAATGTACATGATGTCTCTTTTGCAGACAATACCAGGAAGTCCCAACATATCTTACATTTTTGAGGTCCAGCAGAAAGAGAGATTGAAGTCCATCTGATTGTTAGAACGGAATAAATAAAACAGCCTTTGTTTTCCTATGATGGTAGGAAGAGTAGACCGATGCATGGACTCTGTGACTTAGTGAAGTGTGGTAATGCCCTAGAGCCAGAGCTGTGGCCAGGCTGCTGTCCACAGTCATGCAGAAAAACAAGCATGTTTGACAGTGGTTCCTTTTTAGGACTGTTCTACCAGCCTTCTTCACCACTAATTCATTGTTATTCCTCCTCCTCTCACTGGCTCCTGTTTAGCCATACCACCCATCCATTCACTGCACTGCTTTAACTTATCAACTCCACACAGTCATCACAGTGTAATCGCTAGGTGCCACTGAAGAGAAGATGAAAAAGAGAACGAAGAAGGAAGGGGGAGAAAAGCCTGTGCAACGTGACGTTGAGGTTGTACTAGGACCCGGTCTTACTCATGGTGTGAGTAAACAAACGGCAGTAAAGCTGCTTTGTGGGCGACACTGAGAGAAAGAGAGAGCAGCCACACCGAAAACAGTTGAGCTGAGTAGTAAAGCCTGTTCAAATGAGTCAAATTTCTCTCTCTGGTTTAGAAGAAGTGGAACATATTTTATTGCAAAGTGCTGATTAGTGGTTTGGGACTAGCCAGTAGCACCTGTTGTTTTGTTTGGAGCTGGTCTCCCAAGAGGAAGTGTGAGGGATGCAACCCCCCTTCTGCTAAAGCCCCAGTCTTTACAGGCAGCCATTACCCAGTGTCCTCCACCACAGACAGGGCCCAGGGACAGGGCCAACCGTTATCACCCTGTGGAAGACAGATATCTGGAATGGAAAATGCTGGTATAGAAGTAGGGTTGTTCTGTTGGAGACCTGCAGTGGGCTTGCAGTCAAGTCCATTTGTCAGGAGAATTGGAATTATTGAAGAGTGCCATTTAATTTGATCAGGATCGGTTAATTCTTGAATTGGAATTTTGATACATCTCCTGAGAATGGACCGCAACCCTGTTGCACAGTTATGCTCGGCGTCCCGGCTATGAACTATTATGTTTGTTTTTGAAAATTGCTAACTCACTCTCACCTGCTACTACACATTTGTCACACTTTCATCTCAGCTTGGTAGAACTTTTGGTCAACACCAGTTAGCTCCCACACAAGCCTTTTTTTGTGACGGGTGCACCAAAAGACTATTCTATAAAGAACATTCCATAAATTGGAATAAAGTGTTTAACGCATAGGCTAGACTTAGTCATCTCTGCTCCTCTCAGCTTGTTTCTCTAGTTATCAACCGTTATGTAACAAGGAAAGTAATTTCAAAACATGTTCACATTCACAATAACGGCCTGGCCACTAGCCCAAAACAGCAGAAGAATTCAAATAGACAAGTACAAGCATGGTAATAGCATGGGACAGGAGGACAAGCAGTAAGACAGTGTTTACTGTTGAGTATAACAGCTGGAGGTTATGCAAGTACTGAGTTGTGGAGGCTTCCACAGGCTGGTACAGAGAGAGGACCTGTAGCTGTATGGGCGCAGTGCACAGAGCTGTCTCCCTCCCTGAGGCTTCGCATATGGTTGGTTAGAGGACTGACTGTGTTTTTAACTGGCACTCAACCATAATGTGAAAGTTTAAAGGGTCAGGTAAGAGTTGTTTTGGTTGGTTTGCGTCAAACAAGGCCTTGATGTGCCAAAAGGGAGCAACAGGTGCACTTCTCTAGGTTGTACACCTTGGTTGGGTGCTCTGCCTTCAGAATGTCTCAGAACCTGTTGCTAACCTTACACAGACCTCCTGGTAGGAACCTATACTTTCCCCTAGGTGGGGCATATATTGTAGGCGCAAAAACAACTTCCTGGGTTGCACAGTAAGGTTTTTCAACTGAAACCACTAGTAATTTGATTGGGGGCAACTAAAATAAGTGGGAAGTGGGGGTTGGTAGTGGGGCATGGCATCCTGCCCAAGCCATGATTGGAGAAACCCTGCATGTATAAAGGTGTTTTTTGTCATTTACAAATGTATATGGAAGTCTGTATATGTGAGCGTGTATTGGATGTGTAAACACATGTCGATGTTTGTGATTGCATTGTACACGTGTTTACATATGAGAGTGAAAGCATCTGGCTGTATAGCATTCAAACACAACTGAATCCGGGGCTCATTGGCCTAGTAAACAATGCCTGGGATTGGCATCACATAGAGAGCTAAGAGGGGAGAAGGGAGAGGAGGGTTGGGGAGTGAGGAGTGGGGAGAGAATGGTAGGAGGAGGAGGGTTAGAATGGGGATTGCTCCATCCTGGATGTCAGCTGGCTGCCAGCTCCTGTTGGTTACACATCTGCAGCGCATTAGGGCCCCTCGCATGATGAAACCAGTAAGGGCCTGCCATTGGCCCCCCCTTCCCCAGAGCCAATCGGCAGCCAGGAGCCTGGAGGAGACGCACACACACACACACACGTTACTCACTTGCTAACAGCTGTGTGGGTTTCCCCCTCTGTAACCATAACGACCCATATCCTCACAAAACAAACCCTCACTCGCGCCTCCTTTACTTATCTGGCCCTCCTCACTCGCACTCTTCATTTTCTTGCTCATTCCCCCAGAATGTTACTTTATCTGTGCGAGCATCTCTTGACATCCCAGTGAAGTCACTCCACATAGTTATCAGACAGATGGCGGTGAGCTAATTTTCTCTAGTGTGGACAACGTGACTCCCTCCATGTCACAAAACTGTTCACTTCTTCTACCTCATCACACGTAGTAACATACACTACCGTTCAAGCGTTTTACATGTCCTTGTTTTTGAAAGAAAAGCACATTTGTTGTCCATTAAAATAACATAAAATTGATCAGAAATACAGTGTAGACATTGTTAATGTTGTAAATGACTATTGTAGCTGTAAATGGCTGATTTTCTATGGAATATCTACATAGGCTTACAGAGGCCCATTATCAGCAAACAGAGCTCCTGTATTCCAATGGCACATTGTGTTAGCTAATCCAAGTTTATCATTTTAAAAGGCTAATTGATCATTAGAAAACCCTTTTGCAATTATGTTAGCTGAAAACTGTTATGCTGATTAAAGAAGCAATAAAACTGGCCTTCTTTAGACTAGTTGAGTATCTGGAGCATCAGCATTTGTGGGTTCGATTACACGCTCAAAATGCCCAGAAACAAATAACTTTCTTCTTAAACTCGTCAGACTATTCTTGTTCCGAGAAATGAAGGCTATTCCATGCGAGAAATTGCCAAGAAACTGAAGATCTCGTACAACGCTGTGTACTACTCCCTTCACAGAACAGCGCAAACTGGCTCTAACCAGAATAGAAAGAGGAGTGGGAGGACTCGGTGCACAACTGAGCAAGAGGACAAGTACATTAGAGTGTCTAGTTTGAGAAACAGATGCCTCACAAGTCCTCAACTGGCAGCTTCATTAAATAGTACCCGCAAAACACACACCCGTCTCAATGTCAACAGTGAAGAGGCGACTCCGGGATGCTGGCCTTCTGGGAAGAGTTGCAAAGAAAAAGCCAAGACATTTCTCAGTGACCCCAAACTTTTGAACGGTAGTGTATGTATTTGCTCATTTTATAGAGTTTGTGAACCCTGAGCTGCCCATACATATCAAGCATGACATGTCTCTAGTAGGAATTTAACCTTCTTTAATTTTAACTAATGTTAAACTAATGTTGGTTGGAAAGTCCACTCGTACAAAATGCATTTACCCATTACTACCCCACAGTAATTTGTTTTGAGGTGAGATACTACAATACAAATCAGTGTTTGGAACTGAAGGATGTTTCTTAGAAATCTGTTGATCCTCAGCAGGCCGGCAGAGTACAGAGAAGCTGAGAGTTGGGTGTGTGCAGAGAGTGTTGATGGGCCTAGCTACACAATATACTGTACACCACACTGGTAGGCCACACCTGCCACAACCCAGAACAACAGGGTCACCTAGCCTGCCTGCCTGCCTTCAAACTGAAGCTCCACTGTGGTTTGTAAAGTCGTAGAAATGGGGACGTGAATCTGCACACTTGCGGTTATACAAACCTGTGCCAAAGCACTTTTGTTTGTGTGCTGTGTTCATCACAAAAGATGAGAAAAACAGCAAATGTTATAAGGAACCCCTGTTGTGACATGCTGAACTGTATTTTACATTGGTCTTCATGAGTAATGATGCATCACTACTATCAGTTCCCTTTCTGAGGGGTTTGGGGTTTCACTACATCACAGTTTTTGCCCTCCAGTTAAACTTTAGGATGAGTAACTTGACCTCCCCATTGAAATGTATGCCACAGTATGAGTCTCTAAGAGGCCTAATGCAGACGGATGTCTCTGGTAACAGGTTGGCTGACAGTGGAGACGACACTTGGTGACACACAGAGAGTGATTTTGATGTTCAAATTTAAGGGTCATACAATTGAAGCCCTGCCAATCATAGTTATTGCGCACCCTGTGGCTTGTCTGCTGTCAATGCTTCAGAGTGAGATCTAATATTGGAATGATAGACAAAGTATAGGCTTTACTGGAACATACACTGAGTGGAAAAAATATTGCTCTTTCCATGACATACAGTGCATTCAGAAAGTATTCTGACCCCTTGACTTTTTTCACATTTTGTTACGTTACAGCCTTATTCTAAAATGTATTCAATTAATGACAAAGCAAAAATAGGTTTTTAGAAAAAAATGTGTTTACGTTGATCATCCTTGAGATGACTCTACAACTTGATTGGAGTCCACCTGTGGTAAATTCAATAGATTGGACATGATTTGGAAAAGTACACACCTGTCGATATAAGGTCCCACAGTTAACAGTGCATGTCAGAGAAAAAACCAAGCCATGAGGTTGAAGGAATTGTCCGTAGAGCTCCGAGACAGGATTGTGTCGAGGCACAGATCTGGGGACGGGTACCAAAACATTTCTGCAGCTTTGAAGGTCCCCAAGAACACAGTGGCCTCCATTATTCTTAAATGGAAGAAGTTTAGAATCACCAAGACTCTTCCTAGAGCTGGCCGCCCGGCCATGGTCAGGGAGGTGACCAAGAACCTGATGGTCACTCTGACAGAGTTCCAGAGTTCCTCAGTGGAGTTGGGAGAACCTTCCAGAAGGACAACCATCTCTGCAGCACTCCACCAATCAGGCCTTTATGGTAGAGTGGCTAGATGGAAGCCACTCCTCAGTAAAAGGCACATGGCAGCTCACTTGGAGTTTGCCAAAAGGCACCTAAAGGAATCTCAGACCATGAGAAACAAGATTCTCTGGTCTGATGAAACCAAGATTGAACTCTTTTGCCTGAATGACAAGCGTCACGTCTGAAGGAAACCTGGCACCCTCCCTACGGTGAAGCATGGTGGTGGCAGAATCATGCTGCGGGGGTGTTTTTCAGCTGCAGGGATTAGGAGACTAAGTAAAGAGAGTTCCTTGATAAAAATCTGCTCCAGAGTGCTCAGGATCTCAGACAGCCAAGACAACACAGGAGTGGCTTTGGGACTCATCTCTGAATGTCCTTGAGTGGCCCAGCCAGAGCCTGGACTGGAACCCGATCTAACATCTCTGGAGAGACTTGAAAATAGCTCAAGAAGACTTGAGGCTGTAATCACTGCCAAAGGTGCTTCAACAAAGTACTGAGTAAAGGGTCTGAATACTTATGTAAACATTTCCAAAATGTAATTATGGTATATTGTGTGTAGATTGATGAAGGAAAAAAACAATTTAACCAGGCTGTAACGTAACAAAATGTGGAAAAGGTCAAGGGGTCTGAATACTTTCCGAATGCACTGTACAGTGACCAGGTGAATCCAGGTGAAAGCTATGATCCCTTATTGATGTCCCTTGTTAAATCCACTTCAATCAGTGTAGATGAAGGGGAGGAGACAGGTTAAAGTAGAATTTTAAGCCTTGAGATAATTGAGACATGGAGTATGTGTGCTATTTCAGAGGGTGAATGGGCAAGACAAAATATTTAAGTGCCTTTGAACGGGGTATGGTAGTAGGTGCCAGGCACACCGGTTTGTGTCAAGAACTGCAACGCTGCTGGGTTTTTCACGCTCAACTGTTTCTTGTGTATAAAGAATGGTCCACCAACCAAAGAACAGCCAGCCAACTTGACACAACTGTGGGAAGCATTGGAGTCAACATGGGCCAGCATCCCTGTGGAACGCGTTCGACACCTTGTAGAGGCCGAAGAATTGAGGCTGTTATGAGGGTAAAAAGGGTGTCAACTCAATATTAAGAAGGTGTTCATAATGCATACGTTCTTGAACTTTCTTGTGTGTAAGTGTCAGAGAGAAAAACCTGACATTGTAAAATCAAGGATTGCTTTGGTCCTAGTTTGTCTGTGACTTTTCACAACCTCTGTAAGGATCTATTTGTATGTAAGTGCGTGTACATGTTATACAGGCATTTCATATGGTTAATGTTCTACAGTAATCTAGTTTATGCTCATTATATCAATTCTAATTATAACCTCAGTTGTTAAAACGGTATGAGACGACAAACAGGAACGGCCCCTCTGGCTCATCTCCCTCACCTTTTTGCCACTGCCAGAAAACATCCAAACATGCTGCTGGGAACACATCGTCTGCCTCAATAACAGTGCCTGAATGGGGCCTAGCTCTCTTGTTAGACGCTTTCAGTTTTCTCAAAAGCGCATTCATCACCTTAACCTTGAGGCCCAGTCAGAGATCTGCTGCGGGCAATGGCCGCACCACCAGAAAGTGTGGAGGGAATCGCGTGCAGGAGAAGTTGGCAGGGCTCCAGACATCGCGCATGGACTACTGCCAAACACTGAGACAAGAGAACCGCTGTGGACAGACAGACACACACACACACACACACACACACAGGCACGTGTGCACTCATACGCACATACGCAGTGAAGCACAACCTGGGTCAATGTTTTACAGGTTTCGGTACCAAAGTGGAGGTCACAGAAAGTGACCCTGTTCAGGGACAGGAGTCAGCAAAGATTAGTCAGTGTGGTAAAAATTCCTGGATCCAGGTGTAGCCAATAAAGTGGGACTCAAAGTTCCATTAGCTTCTTTCCACTCAACCATGGTAACCATGGTAACCGTCACATGACTTTGGAGGTTCCAACTATTCTGCCGACCCTCTATTCCCAACTATTCTGAGACTGACATGCCTCAAACCTGGACTTAATACTGTATTCCATTATACTTTCATATAGTTATATCCTCCTAAATGTACTTAAATCATATATTTGTGTTTTATCCTCTGTACTGGTATATCAGTATTTTTAAACCTGTAACATAACTCCATATGAGGTATGCTTTGAGGATGCTACTGTGTGTGTGTGTGTGTGTGTGTGTGTGTGTGTGTGTGTGTGTGTGTGTGTGTGTGTGTGTGTGTGTGTGTGTGTGTGTGTGTGTGTGTGTGTGTGTGTGTGTGTGTGTGTGTGTGTGCGTGTGTGTGTGTGTGTGTGTGTGTTCTTGTGTGGGATAATATGATGTGTGTTTGTGCTCTTTGGTACGTCTAAAAATATGGGTATCTTTAGCTTTCCTCTAAATAAAAAATGGAGCTACAGTCTCTCATGCTTTCATCTTTGTTTACTTTCTTCATTTTGGAAGTCCGCTTGTAAAAATACTGTATTAATAGTAAAGGAACCTGGTGTATTTCTGGTCCACCCACTCACAACTAATATATATTTTAGTGTACACATATTTTTGGTTTCATCTAAAAACTTTTGGGAATTCAATCCTGGAGTAAGCACTAGAGAAAGTTATTATTGAGAAGGTTCCCATCCTATTAGTATTAGCAGGGCTATTAAAGAGCATAACTGAGCTATATAGAGAGTTGATATCCCTTTTGAAAGTATTTCCTGTCCGACATCACGTATGAGAGTGAGAAAAAATAAAACATTTCCACATTAGTCTTTTATAGAACAGAGCCCAATTTTGTTGCAAATCGGAAAAAGCCTGCAATGGTCACCACCCACTATCACTCATTCCATGAAGAAGAAAAAACGCTAGCAAAACAAGACAAAACAAAACATTGAGCCTCTAATGCACCCAATAAATCAAGTACATTCTGATTAAACCAATGAAGCCAGGGCCTAACCACGATCTGAGCATGTGTGTGTTTAGATTGTGTTTATCTGGTTCTTACTGTAAGTACCGGGTATGCTTTGGGCCTGGATGCCTACTTCAGTTTGTTTTACAGACTGTGAGGCTGAGAGCTGAGGATGACCCAGCAGGGAAGGCAGGCACGTCTTGATTACGGAAGGCTCAGTGATTATTATTATGAACAGTGCTTTTCTTGGAATGTTCACTCACATTGTGATTGTTTTCTATCCGGCGTCTTCCGAGTCCCTTGGTCTCTTGGCAGCATCTCTTGCTAATTGAGGAACTTCGTCAGAGCCCCGCTGTTACCCTCCTGCACTTTCGTAATTTGTCACTAGCAGTTTTGGCAGCGTCAGGGTGCTTTTCCACTCAAAGTTTGGATGGCGAGGCTGACAAAATAAAAATAATAAAACAGCACTTGGATTTCCCCCTTTGATAGAGTATTTGCTGTTGCCATGGGGTGTAGTTACAGTTGGATGAAGAGATTTCTAAGTAGTTTGGCAGCATTAGTGATCACAGTTCTACTTGTGTTGAAAGACATTGGTATACAGATCTTACTCTGACGCCTGCAGCTTTTAACAGGCTCCGAGACAAAGTGTGTTTGATTTATCTGATCCTTCCTTGGTTTTCATTGTGGTCTCCAAATTAAATTTGGATTACCGCCAAACATACCCTCTCTGAAATGACAGTATGCAGTATGACGTTGTTATAGTCAGTGTAGTCATACTGTAGTTACAATCTTATAGTTGCTCTGGACAATACAAGGCCTAGCATAGATTTGACTGTAGCTGATAAATACCATAATCGTTACTGAATTTGGAACGTTATCATGTGAAGACTTCAATGGACCCTGAAAATTGTCAGCTGTTAAGCAGATCATGCTCCCACAATGTTCAGAGAGGGTCACAAGGTCCATCTCTTTGGGCTTTAAAGAAGAGCCTTGTAATGTACGGGAATCAAATCCCCTCACCAGTCAAATACCAGTGGTATGCACATCTGCTTGCATTGTATGAAGTTAAAGAGTCAGCTTGGAGTGCAGAAAGCGATTCTGTGGATTTCTGTGAAATTTAACCATACTATAGCGATGCCTAACATTTATTGGCTTTTGGAACTATTTTTGAGAAACATTGTATTAGAGTGACTAAGCTACCAGCCGACTCTTTCGTTTCCTTAAATACAGGCAATGGAGAAACAGTACATTAGCCGAGAGATTTGCAGAGGGACAATTTGGAATGACTGTACACAATGAGTGTGCTCTCTCCTTTTATACCCCTTAAAATAGCTGCTCTCCCATTGGCTGAAAGAAGGTTCTCACTGAATCACGCAGGGCCCAATTAGAGAGTAGCACTTCCTGTTCTGTGAAAGATGTTTCCTGTTGATAGTTAAGTGCCGGGGGACAACACATTGGTGAGCTCGCAGTGTTTTCGTGACCTTTGCGAGCCCTACGGAAACGTTGACAGCGATAGCGGTGTGTCTCGACAGATGGCCTTTGTGGCCGCATGAGAATCTGTGTTTTGGTCCGAAAGTAAACACTGAGGTAGCAATGTGCCTCAGCCCAAGCACACGTGTCCAGCACTGCACTTTAATAGCACAGACAGAAGGCCCATATCTTTCGCTATTGTTGAACGTTCTTGGTGGCTCTTCTACACAGTTCTGATTGTGTTCTGCTAATCGTGCATCAGATACCTAAATAGAAAATGACTCAAGTAAAAGTGAAAGTTACCCAGGAAAATACTACTAAGTAAATGGAATTGCTAAAATATGCTTAAGTATCAAAAGTACATAATTTTCTTTAGGAATGTAGTGAAGTAAAAGTATAAATAGTAACGTCCTTTACACCACAGGCCAAGAACCTGGAGAGGGGATGTGGTGTGCACATCGACTTCCATCTTGCCCCTAAAAAAGTCTCTGTTTTCTCGAAGACCCAAGACAGCACTCAGCCTATGAGCAGCTATCACTCTTCCAAGTCAGATGCTTTGGCTACAGAGATGCAGTACGCTTCATGCCCTGCACGTTGCCACCCCGTCCACTAGCAGCTGTTGTCTATGTTTAGAATAATTGTATCTGTGTGCACTGTGTTAAGGAAGTGAAAGAAAAACATTTATGTCATGTTTTGAAATTGATTGTCCAGCTTCCCATATTGTTCCATGGTATCATGAACATGACCAAATATCAGGATATTTTAGCCAAAGACCTGGTTTCCTCTGCCAGGAGGCTGAAACTTGGCCTTCCAGCAAGACAATAACCCCATGCACACAAACAAATTGCTAGTTGACCACGAAATCAACATTTTGCAATGGCTATCTCAGTCTCCGGACTTGAACCCCATTGAAAACCTGTGGTTTGAATTGAATAGGGCAGGCCAATAAGCACAGACGAAGTATGGAGGAATGGTCTAAGATCCCTCCCAATGTGTTCTCATAACACATTTTAGAAGAAGGCTCAGTGTTGTTATCCTCGCAAGGGGAGGGTGCTGGAGTATTGAAAACAGGGGATCCAATCATTTTGACCCCTATCTTTTAGAGATAGATTTTGTTTGACAAGTAATACGAATGCATTTCTCTGAGCAATTATATCAGAATAAAGTAATATAATCAAAAAATGTTTTTTGCATAAAACACAGCGCAATATTTTATATTATTATATAGACCAGTAATTTATATTTACAAATGCTGTCATTAATGATGTGTTAAACTATCGTCTCGGAGTATATGCTGTGGTTTGATCATGTTTTATCTGTTTGGTCACATAGAGTCAACCTTTATGGGTAGTGAACTGTTGTTGTGTGGTAGAACTGAGGTGGGTTTTACAGGAACCAAGACCACAGAACAATCTGTGAAATTATCAGCTGTGTGTGTGTGTCTCTCTCTCTGTGTGTGTGTGTGTGTGTGTGTGTGTGTGTGTTTGTGCATGCTCAAAACGAGTTCAGAACCCCTTACACCTCATCTGTGTACCTTTTGACTTGTGCCCCTTTCTGCTATACATACTCAGGTTCTATCCATTAAAAACTGGAATGTTAGAAGCCCGAGAAGAATCGCTGCGATTTATCCTGCAACCCAAAGTTGACAGGAAGCCCTGGAATCAGGAAACGGTTGAATTCTGTTTCCTGTGTGTGGCTCAAGCCACTCAAACAAACTTGTGAGCAATGCAGCAGGTCTCCCAACACAGGATCCCCTGTGTTCAGCGTCTCAATCAGCCAAACATGACTCCTCTGGCCCTGGTCCTCCTCGATAGCAGAAAGAGACCACTGTAGTGTGAAGGCTGCCTTTGTATTTCTGGAAATTATTTGCTGTCCTTTAAAGGTACAATACATAGAACATTTATATTGTTTACTGTTATTCACTATGGTGGGTTGCATGTTGTGCATGATAACTGATTACAATGACTCTGAATTAAAATTATTGATCACATTTTAATGTGATCCCATTGGTATTATTCATATAATTATTAAGATGAACTTGTTAACTGTTAGTAATAAATGGGTCACTAACGCTTCATAGTTCATACCCACGACTTGCAAGCGTATATTATTAAGATATTACCAAATTAATTCATTAATAATGTTTATGGATAATATGGCATCTATCAGGTGTTGTTCCGGTGAGTTCTGACTCTTATGGAGACGGGAATGTAAAGACACACGGGCTGCGTTTAGACAGAAAGCCCAATTCTAATCTTTTTTTCCACTTTTGACCAATCAGAACAGCTCTGAAAAATATATGATGTGAAAAGGTTTGTTGTGATTGGTCAATTAGTGAAGAAAAAACAGAATTGGGCTACCTTTCTAAACACAGCGCCTGGCCTTTGCTTAGTGACTAGCCTCAGATAGACTGTGTATTTACATTAATGTGACAGGGTTACTCACACTCTCACCCTGCTCAGAATGAACCCTCTTTGGCCTCTCAAGTTGGAGGTTTGTTGTTCATCAAATTTACATGAGATGGAAAAGCACACAACACATTCAAAACAACAACTTGACATTGAGGCGTGTAGCACACCTTGAACTTGTATCTCGACCTCACTGACCCTGCTCCCTATTGCATCCGATGGCTGTGACCTACTATGGGAACTACTGTATTGATTACAAGAGGCTGAGTCCCACGACAGTAAGTCCTCACACATAGTCAAAACTATTATTATCCTGCAACCCAAAGTTGACAGGAAGCCCTGGAATCAGGAAACGGTTGAATTCTGTTTCCTGTGTGTGGCTCAAGCCACTCAAACAAACTTGTGAGCAATGCAGCAGGTCTCCCAACACAGGATCCCCTGTGTTCAGCGTCTCAATCAGCCAAACATGACTCCTCTGGCCCTGGTCCTCTTTGATAGCAGAAAGAGACCACTGTAGTGTGAAGGCTGCCTTTGTATTTCTGGAAATTATTTGCTGTCCTTTAAAGGTACAATACATAGAACATTTATATTGTTTACTGTTATTCACTATGGTGGGTTGCATGTTGTGCATGATAACTGATTACAATTACATTCAAAACAACAACTTGACATTGAGACGTGTAGCACACCTTGAACTTGTATCTCGACCTCACTGACCCTGCTCCCTATTGCATCCGATGGCTGTGACCGACTATGGGAACTACTGTATTGATTACAAGAGGCTGAGTCCCACGACAGTAAGTCCTCACACATAGTCAAAACTATTATTATCGCTGCATGCAAACAGAAGGTGCAGTATTTCACCTGATCACCTAAAACAGGGGTGTCAACCTCATTCCATGGAGGGCTTAGTGTCTGCTGGTTTTATTTTTTTCCTTTAAATTAAGACCTAGACAGCCAGGTGAGGGGAGTTCCTTACATCAATCAAGTCCAAGGGAGGAGCGAAAACCTGCTCTCCGTGGGATGAGTTTTACACGTTACCTAAAGGGTATTAAGGTAGGGAATGGTAAACACAACAGTTGGCTTGGACTCCTATGACATCAGTAACAGATATTAATCATAGGAACATTTACATTTAAGGGCTTTATAAATTAATTTGATTTGATTTAGATTCTGTTACCAATACCAACATTAACAGTATCACATGGCAAATCCCTCTACTTGGATGGTTTCCTTGTTAAACATACACTCTTGGAAAAAAGGTTTCCGAATGGGATCTTCGGCTGCCCGCATAGGAGAACCCTTTTAGGTTCTACCTGCAACCAAAAAGGGTTCTTCAAAGGGTGTTTATACCTTATATACTGTTATACGTTTGGCTCATTTTTCAACTACACTGCAGTTATGTAGCGAGTGTGTATGGTATTTAGTTCAGTCCACTGTTCTTTACTCCAAAGTGTTTCAAAGGAGTGCAGTAAGTGTGTGGATAATTACAACTTGTTTTTTACCTTTGATTTTCTAAATTACTGCCCATAAAGCCCAAATTGTAAAGTACCGGCCAATTAAAAACAAATTATGAATATTTGTGGTTTTGACCCTTCCATCGACATTCCACAGTCCTCTGCTGTTAGTTTCTCAGGTGGCTTTATTCCTGGCTGAATATGAGTCCTTGTTCTGTGTTTGGCTTCTGCCACCAATCATAGACTGTTTTTCTCTCTGGCCTGGGTTTTTTAATGCACCTTTGATGGCAGACAGACGTGTAGTTTGCATTCACACAGCCCTTGTGGAAAAAAAAACGCACCTCACATGCTCATAGCGTTGCCTTTTTTGGACTGAAATTGCTATGACAACAACAAAGGAGCTGTGAGGCCATTGGCTGACTGAGCGTTTGTGAAGAATTGCTCATGCTTAGCATTTATTGTCTAATTCAAACATATATACACTGAGTACACCAAACATTATTAATACTGAGTCACACCCCCCATTTTGCCCTCAGAACAGCCTCAATTCATCGGGGCATGGACTCTACAAGGTGTCGAAAGTGTTCCACAGGGATGCTGGCCCATGTTGACTCCAATGCAAGTTGGCTGGATATCCATTGGGTTGGTGGACCATTCTTGAAACACACTGGAAACGGTTGAGCGTGAAAAAAATCCAGCAGTGCCTGGCACTTACTACCATGCCCCATTCAAAGGCACTTGAATCTTTTTGACTTGCCCATTCACCCTCTGAATGGCACACGCACACAATCCATGTCTCAATTGTGTCAAGGCTTAAAAGTCTTAATTTAACCTGTCTCCTCCCCTTCATCTACACTGATTGAAGTGGATTTAACAAGTGACATCAATAAGGGATCATAGCTTTCACCTGGATTCACCTGGTCAGTCTATGTCGTGGAAAGAGCAGGTGTATTTTTAATGCCAGATGCAAATGATTTGTACTTAATCCATATTTTGTAATTTGCTCTCTACATGTTCTTATGCATTATTGAGTGTCCAAACTTAAATCAGGTTTCCCAGCATTTTCTGTTTCCCTTGCTGAACTGCATTCTTCTCCAAGGGTTATGACACATTTTGTTGACTCTGAGTTCACTGGTCTAAAAGTGGGCCACAGATGAATGAAACACACTACTTTAGTGGACGGTTCCCACAGGCTGGTCATGGTGTAAAGAGGTGACGTCTTCCCAATAGTTTTTTCTTCTTCAGAATAGCAGTGAGCTCAGTCCGAAATACCGCTCTCCGCTCATTGTGGGGGCAGATTTATTAAAAAGCCTTGCTTGAAATACAATGACACTTCCTTCTAGGTTTGTTCTCAGGAATGTAGCGTATAGAGGGACCTTTTCCTTGGAGTTTTTTTCGTTTTCAGGCCTTTGACAATAGTTGATTGCTCCAGCACCAGATCCGTCCACAACCTTGGCTCAGTTCCTAGGCATTGTGTGTATGTCTTCTCATTGTGTGTGTGTGTGTGTGTGTGTGTGTGTGTGCAGATCAAAAACACTGAGGTAATATCCTACACACACTGCTGTGCGTTTGATATGTATACTCAGCATCACAATGAAGTGTGCATTGAAAACAAACATTATGACACTAAAAAGAACACAGCAGGGTCAGTTCTTCTGCTCTAAAGACATGTTAAAAACATGCACAAAGGCAGCTAATGGCCAAGGTTAATGGAATCTGTACACCGCTCTTGTCCCGCATGAAATCTTCATCTGAGGCGTTGATCAAAATATAAATGCAACATGCAACAATTTCTTCGATTTTACTGAGTTACAGTTCATATATGGAAATCAGTCAATTGGAATAAATTCATTAGGCCCTAATCTATGGATTTCACATGACTGGGAATACAGATATACATCTGTTGGTCACCGATACCTTAAAAAAGTTAGGGGTGTGGATCGGAAACCCAGTCAGTATCTGGTGTGACCATTTGCCTCATGCAGCGTGACACATCTCCTTCACATAGAGTTGATCAGGCTGTTGATTGTGGCCTGTGGAATGTTGTCCCACTCCTATTCAATGGCTGTGCGAAGTTGCTGGATATTGGCGTGAACTGGAACATGCTGTCATACACATTGATCCGAAGCATCCCAAACATGCTCAATGGGTGGCATGTCTGCTAAGTATGTAGGCCATGGAAGAACTGGGACATTTTCAGCTTCCAGGAATTGTGTACAGATCCTTGCGACATGCATTATTATGCTGAAACATGAGTTGATGGAGGATGATGAATGGCATGACAATGGGCCTCAGGATCGTGTCACAGTATCTCTGTGCATTCAAATTCCCATTGATAAAATGCAATTGTGTTCGTTGTCCGTGGCTTATGCCTGCCCATACCATAACCCCACCGCCACCATGGGGCACTCAGTTCACAGCGTTGACATCAGCAAACCGCTCGCCCACACGATGCCAAACACGCTGTCTGCCCGGTACAGTTCAAACCGGGATTCATCTGTGAAGAGGACACTTCTCCAGCGTGCCAGTGGCCATCGAAGGTGAGCATTTGCCCACTGAAGTCAGTTACTATGCCAAACTGTAGTCAGGTCAAGACCCTCGTGAGGACGATGAGCACACAGATGACCTTCCTTGAGACGGTTTCTGACAGTTTGTGCAGAAAATATTTGGTTGTGCAAACCCACAGTTTCATCAGCTGTCCGGGTGGCTGGTCTCAGGTGAAGAATCCAGATATGGAGGTCCTGGGCAGGCGTGGTTACACGTGGTCTGCGGTTGTGAGGTCGGTTGGACGTACTGCCAAATTCTCTAAAACATTGTTGGAGGCAGCTTATTGTAGAGAAATTTAAATTCAATTATCTGGTAACAGCTCTGGTGGACATTCCTGCAGTCAGCATGTCAATTGCACACTCCCTCAAAACTTAAGACATCTGTGGCATTGTGTTATTCGACAAAACTTCACATTTTAGAGTGGCCTTTTAATGTCTCTAGCACAAGGTTCCCCTATGTAATGATCATGCTGTTTAATCAGCTTCTTGATATGTCACACCTGTCAGGTGGATGGATTATCTTGGCAAAGGAGAAATGCTGACTAACAGGGATGTAAACAAATTCTGGGATCTTTTATTTCAGCTCATGAAACATGGGCCCAACACTTTACATGTTGCATTTATATTATTTTTGATTAATGGGTTTGTAGTTTTGCAACGCCACTCAGGTCGTATTTGGAAAAGAATTACTGTACGTCCACGTGGCCTGTCAATATTGACACACTGTGGCTGAAGAAACTAGAAGATAAGGATGTTAATCTTGGCTATGCTAACAGAACAAAGCCTTTTGTGTGTGCAGAAGAAAAGGCCTTACAGCTGGTTCAAACACCTTTACCGGAACAGGACTCTTCTACCTGAACTTGGCCACTGTACTGCACAAAGTTATGCCCCAGTTAGTGCTATGGGTGTATGTATAGTATCACAGATATATAATTTTTATATCTATATACATAGAGAAATACAGTACATCTGAAAGGTATGAATGAAATTGATGTCAACAACTGTGGTCCAGTGGCATTTTGTCATTATGTAAAGAAATATTGACTTTGTATTTTTCTTGGGTTGGACAGTAAGCTTTGTACGTGACCTAACGAGAGAAGTGACTGATTCATATTATTTGACCTGTTACTGATCCTGGACTGTCATATGCTAACCTCAGGGCCATGGTTGACTGTATGGTAGGTCATCTAACCCAGACATTCGTGGTTAATTAAGAACACTGACCTCTCTCTGCCTGGGTTGTAAGCATTCAGGTAGTTCTATTAGAGTAGTCTGCGCTTGTATGTGTGAGGGTTTGGCTAACTAGGGGAAGTGATGATCCTCAATCAGAGACAGCTGTACAGGGTTGTCTCTGATTGGGGATTGCATTTAGGCACCACACACATCCACCTGCGTGTGGGTCATTAATGCTACAGTCACAGTACAGTAAGTGTGTTTCCGTCATTGCATCGTTGTTTTTTTGTTTGTATAGTTTGTGACGTTTGTGTTTATCAGTTAAATAAACGATGTCAAACTATCGCTGCGCTGCTCCTTGGTCTCTCTCTACACCCTCTCGTGACAGGATGTGCCTGCATGTTTTTTTACTTTGGGAACGGAGGCGGTAGCGGTATAGGTTCAGGGGTTTATCAGAAATATTGCTGTGGACTTTTCACAGTAGCTGGACAAAGATCCAATATAAAGAGAAAGGGAGAATCTCCACTCACCGTTATACTGCTCCCAAATAGGCCGATGCTTTATGAACATAATCAGAACCATCTTACAGATGCATTCACACATATCCAGAAGATACATTGCATGCGCGCCACGAACGTTGTAACCAGAAAACCAGAAAAAAACAGAAAGGTGAATCAATCAAATTTTTGTAAAAAAAATAAACAACAACAATAAATATTGTGTAAAATGTAATATCATAAAATTGTTGAACCAGCCTTCGTTATAGTAGGCCTATATGAACAAGCAGTTGTTTCAGGTTACAGATAACTTCTAAATATGGGGTTCATCGGGTATTTACTGAGGTTCTCATCTCTCGTTTCATGATGGGCATGGACACGTAGCCTACATCATGGAGGGGGGTTTTACACTCGTCCAAACCGGGACCTGCATGGTTAAAATAATGTAGGCCTGCCCACAATGCATAGATAAAAAGGGAATGTCAGATCACTGTTTTACTGCTCTCAAACTTGATATTTGAATAAACCTTTGGTGATTAAAATTTATTTCCAAGCGGTCTCAGGGCCCAAACCATTTATCGACAGTTTTGACTACTTCGCGACTGCATTGGGTAGGACAAAAAAAGCCTTAATTGAGAGGAAGCTTGGTTTTTAACCAAATAAAACGAAATGGAAAAAAGAAAAGTATACAGGCACCAAAAGCAAATTAGGCTTTTCTTGTTCCGTCCCTGAAATTATCACTTTGGATCATGTTTTTAGGGACACACCTCAAATATTTTCACCCCCCTCATCTAAGTGCAAGAGAGCTGATATCAGACAGGCAATTTGCCAAACCTGCTGTTAGAGCTGAAAATTGTCTCGGTGCTCCAGTTTTTACATGACGAAATAGCAAACTATGTGCGTTTGACACTAGCGCCGCCTTAAAGCCAGCTGAAAATAGAGCCCCTGATCTGACACTAATATGATAACATTCCACCAACCAGGATCATTTAGGCACAGCACCAGTTCACTGACTCACATGAACAGTATTCACTGAGCTGCACCATTTACCCCATGGCCTTCCCTATCAGTCAGCCCATGAGCACATACGACCTGTCAGTCTCCTGTTCTCAGCTGTGATGGTATGTAGCTGCTTGGCACCTGTCCTGCAGAGTGAATAAGACTGCTGTGGCTTGCATGGTCTGTTCCCATGTAAAATGGCTGTGGATAACCACTCCATCACTAGGCCTGGGGCTGGGGATGTCATGCCAGGTTACAGGCTGAGGGGTGAAGCACCGAGCCCATTCCAGAGCAGCAGAGCAGAACTGCTTCCAGACTTCGGGTTGAATTAACACACAGACACTGTGCAGGGAGCTTGGCAGCTCTCAGAAGACAGTTGTAGGTAGGTAACGGCCGCTCCTTCCAACTTAAACCTTTTCTATGAATAGACTTCAGCTACTATTGTCTCTCTTCACTTCTTTCTTTAATGGTCTTCTCATTTGGCTACTTAGCGAGACTATTGACTGTAGCACTTTTGACTATTGGTAAACCAGGGTTGGTTTGGGACCGTTATACTCTAGACTGAGGACTGCACATCGGAATTGGCAAGGTGTATGTTTAACATTTACAGCATGCTGGAGTGTTGGAGAGATGAGATCAGACTGAGACCATCCCTGAGATAGAGTCCTCCTTACCAGAGACATTGACAAACTGTCCTCTGACTGAGCTAAGGGAGTCATTCAAGGTTCAACAAACAATAGAATAATTGAGAAGTATCAGATGGAGAGAAAGGGTTGTTTTTCACGCGGTGGACTTCCTGGTGTTTTCCAACTGTGACAAAAGTTGAAATGAAATCAAACACTCAAATAGACATTCTGAACCGTTGCCAACTGCTATACAGTTAGTTTGTCCGAGTTTTAGGTCTTTAACTAAATGTACTTATAAAATGGCTGTCCATTAAGACAATCTTATCTAAGGTGAAGTGCAGACGTGATAACAAAGGCTTTAATGGTTCGTCACGTAGTAAAACAATCAATAAATAGGTCCTCCATCACTGCAGGTGTTAAATGTCTAACTTGTTTCTGTGTTACCTGGTTACCAGGAGTCTGTTTTGGTTATCATTCAAATGCACAATCGATTTAAGACAAGAACAAAAAGAGAAGGATCCGGAACTAAAACAAGCATAAGCTGCTGAGACATATTTCACCATCTACAATCACATTCCTTCAAAGAGCTTGATGGGAACCATGCAGGGTGAAAAAACAGCTTCTCTCTCTTGTTTATACAGTGAGTCACTGGTGTGGTAGATACATATTTACAGAGCGCTCACAATCACAACACTACCAATGACATTTCTAAGCAGGAAGCCCAGCAGGAACTTCTAGATACACACACACACACACACACACATGCAAGTACACACGCACACACACGCACACACACACACACACACACACACACACTACTCTTAAGGGTGTGGCCATAATGTACTAACAGTGTAGTGATCAAAGCAGCCCAGCGAAGGGTTATAATGTGTTCTCCTTGGCCATGGCTAGAGGAGCTGAAGACAGCAGCACTACCAGTCTCTACTACTACACTCTTATCTCCCTGGGCTCTATCAGCTTGCTGCTGCAGCTCAGCACAGACCAGAGTCATGCAACAACCACTGGGAATAGTCATAAAGTGGAGTTATTGCTACAGTATGTTGGATTACTGTCAATGGATTCCTGAATATTGACTATTCAATATCTATGTTCTTGTGCTTTGTTTTTCGGCTCTTCCTACTAACAAATAGCAACAGTATAACCATATAACGGTATGGTTATTGCAAAGTCAAACCCCCTTTTCTCATAATCATATTTTCCTGTGGAACTGCTTGTAATTCATTTTGCCCCAGGAGTCTCAGGTGTCTTACTGTTGATTTAGTTAGTCAGAGGTGGGCAATGGACTTAATTTAGTGACACATCCCATCCCTCTCCTTATGGCAGGACGAAACCACACTAACTAATCTAAGGTTTGGCTGTCCAAGTCGACTGCATCAGCAATCCTAAAATTTCAACACATGCCACACCAGTTTGTCATCGTAACGCAATATTTCCTCTAAAGCAAAACAGATGGAGAATGATGGAGGCACTCTGAATCAGAGCTAAAGACAGTCGTATATCAAGACTTTCCTGAGAATTATTGAGTTGTGCACAACATTCTTGGACTTTTATATCGCCATGGAAATCCTTTGGCATCCGAAGAGTAATGAAAACCCAACTTTTTCTGAAAAACACATTATTCATGTTAATGTAATGGGAATGCTTTTGAAACCACAACTAAAAAGTGTCTGTGATTGAGCTGTATTCTAAACTTGAGAAATGTGCGCACAATTAAAACTAAAAACTCCCATGGACGTCAGTGCACAATTTACACAAAACGTGCACGTTTCTCAAGTTAGGATTCGCCCCCTAGATAATAGGAACCACTCGGAATGTGAGACAGTCTGACTCAAACACACAAAAAAAGCATAATTACAGTTCACTAATACTTGAACAAATCCCACTGTGAAAACACTTAAAAAAGTGATACTCACAGCCATTTTCCTCTTTCCAAAGTCCTTTTCAAATGTTCAGTTACTGTAGTGTAAATGTCCAGTGGTGTAGCCTAACTCCCAGGTGGTAGAAGCTATGGTCTCTCGGTGTCTCTAATGTGCTGCTTCATCTGTACTCAGATCTGTCATTAGCTCTGTGTAAATACGCCTGTGGGGATAAATGATGCTCCAGGGTCAGTTTTAGGGCACACTCTGACGGTGGCTATTTAGTGTTGACTTACTCATCAACAACAAAGAAGATAGGGGTCCATTTAACCAGCCGTGAGCCAAAGCTCTTTTTAATGAGGTGTAAAAGGCCACATTGTAATCTAGCAGCAAACGTCAAACTGTAAAAAGTTTCTGGTCAAATTACAGTTTAGTTTCAAGCCAACACACCAATTTTCAGGAACTTGATGTGTAGACTAGAGTCTATGTGACATACAGACATTAAAGATGACTGACGTGGTTCTTGATTCAACATTGTGGAAAAAATATAGGTCAGTGATGGCTGTTTAACAGTCTGATGGCCTTGAGATAGAAGCTGTTTTTCAGTCTCTCGGTCACAGCTTTGATGCACCTGTACTGACCTCGCCTTCTGGATGATAGCGGGGTGAACAGGCAGTGGCTCGGGTGGTTGATGTCTTTGATGATCTTTTTGGCCTTCCTGTGGCAACGGGTGCTGTAGGTGTCCAGGAGGGTGACGAAGTTTGCCCCAGTAATGAGTTGGGCAGACCGGACCACCCTCTGGAGAGCTTTTCCGTTATGGGCGGTGCAGTTGCCGTACCAGGTGGTGATGCAGCCCGACAGGATGCTCTCAATTGTGCATCTGTAGAAGTTTTTGAGGGTTTTGGGTGATAAGCAAAATTTCTTTAGCCTCCTGAGGTTGAAGAGGCGCTGTTGTGCCTTCTTCACCACACTGTCAGTGTGGGTGGACCATTTCAGATAGTGTTAGTGATGTGTACGCAGAGGAACTTTCCACCTTCTCCACTGCGGTCCCATTGATGTGGATCGTGGGGGGGGGGGGGGGGGTGCGCCCTCTGCTGTTTCCTGAAGTCCACGAAGTTTTGCTAACGTTGAGTGAGAGGTTATTTTCCTGGAACCACACTCCCAGAGCAGCCCTCACCTCCTCCCTTTCAGGCTGTCTCATCGTTTTGGTAATCAAGCCTACTACTGTTGTGTCGTCTGCAAACTTGATGATGAGTTGGAGGCATGCTTGGCCACACAGTCATGGGTGAACAGGGAGTACAGGGAGGCCATTCATGTCAGTAGTGTTTTTGTAGATATGATATGTGGCCTGAGAGTTTGTGAATGGGAAGGCTTTCCGTAACTGAAAGCTTCTGTGGAATACAGATGTTCTCCTCAAATCTGTTGTGTGCCTTTTGTGCTGGCAGATAGCGAAGCTGAGAAGAGGTTTGACCACTTTTTGGCTGCTTTCCCTCCATTTAGGTCAAGTTCACTGGTTAGAGAGATGTGGATGTGGAGAGCCTCAAGGCGAGACTTGTGTTTTTGTCAGGACTTTCACACAGCCGTGTCCTACTGTCATAAATTATTTTTGTAATTGGAAAGGCTTGTCTGAATATGGATGACTTAGAAGACTTGCTTTGTTACTCTATGTATGTTTCTCAATAGATTAAGGGCTCTGTCACGATCGGGTGTAGGAATAGACCAAGGCGCAGCGCAGTGATAGTTCGACATGTTTATTTACTCACTAAACTTGAATGTAACGAACTATACACAACAAAACAATGAAAACTGAAACACACTTACATAGCCGATGACATTCAACAATGACCCACACAAACGTGTGAGGTAGATCAACTTAAATAGAATCCCCAATCAGAGACAACGTCTCGCAGCTGTCTCCAATTGGGGATTCAACACGAAACCAAAAACACATAGATCTAGAATATCTAGATCTGTCAGGCTCTGACCATGGCCAAACGGTACTCCCTATGGCCAGAGCCTGACAGGCTCTATTCAATCAGATCCGCTTTAGCCGACATCCGCATAGCGGTTGTTTTGACGGTGTAGGAGTTGGAACTGCGTTAGAGCTGTCAAATCGTACAGTTATGAATATAACTACTGTTCACTGAAGGAGGGAACAAGGTATAACATACTATGAGGAGTCAACAACCAATCATATTCACCAAAAAAACAACAACAACATGCCTAAATGCAGAGCCCGCCCTCAGAAGCCCTGCCTTCCTGGTTATAACACCAGTGCTTGCATTACTTTTCTCAATTCAGTACCGCTCTTCAGCGAGCCAAAACCCCCTGATAACACGGTCCTTCAGTGAACAACATGCCTAAATGCAGAGCCCGCCCTCAGAAGCCCTGCCTTCCTGGTTATAACACCAGTGCTTGCATTACTTTCCTCAATTCAGTACCGCTCTTCAGCGAGCCAAAACCCCCTGATAACACGGGTTATATTCATAACTGTACGTTCCCTTTAAGTCGGTCACTCGGTATAACATACTATGGGGACATAAAATCACGCCCCAAGCCCGCAAAGAGGGTACCAAACTAGGAGGCCCATGGCAGCCCAAGCACACACAGGTTCCACCGGCTCCAAAAATGGTTTACAAAAGCTACCTAAAGCTTTCCCTAATACTTACCTGAGAAGCCTGAATTCTCAGAGCCTCTTGAGGCCTGAACTGTCAGAGCACCATATCGGGAACCAGAACATGCTGCAACTTGGCTATGCCACAACTACTGCAACAACAGCCCAAGTAAATAGACCCCACTGTTCCAAGAACAATATTTACCTTGTCAGAACTTGGACAAAGAACCGCAAGCCCAAAACAACAGAACACCTGTTGTGACTTGGTAAAGCGTACATGATGAACCACGGCAGCCAGAGGCTCAAACCCACAGAAAACCAGCAGTAACATGGAAACTGTGTTCTCGCACGCTGCCACAGCAACCCAAGGCTCAAACCCACAGGGAACTGTGGTAACCCGGGTTAAATGTGCAACCTGCACACTGCCTAAGAACACAAGACCCAGCCATAAGAACCCTATGAGCCACACTAGGAGTAGTAACATCCAAGTGATAAAATCTTACAAAGGCATATGGGGAACCCCAACTCGCTGCAGCACAGGCAACCCCCTGTCCAATGCTGTCACATACCAATGAGAAAGACACTGCTTAGAAAGTGCCCTACCCCAAGCTTTATTAGCAAAACAGACAAAAAGCTGGTCACAACTGTGGATATCCTTTGTCTTATCTATATGCAGTACATGCATAAAGCTCACACCGGACACAGGCCATGCAACCTTTTTTGTTCACTGGAAACAAACGGAGGAGGTGAGGCCGGGAACAGCTCGAAAGCTAGAACCCTTTAGTACATAGGCATAACCTTAGGAGAAAAAGGTGCAATAGGACGTAACACCACCTTGGAGTCGCCAGGCGCAAACTACAAATAGGAAGGGTGTACTGATGTGGAGAATGAACCGACACACTTGGCTGAAGCCAAGGCCATGAGCAGGGCAGTCTTGTAGGAAAGGACCTCCAGGTCCACAGACTCCAATGGTTTAAAAGGAGGTTCACACGGAGCGTCCAGGACCAAAGCCAGGTCCCAGGTCGGTGCCATAGGCTTAGACACTGGTCTGAGCCAACGCATGTTTTTCAGGAACTGCACCACCAGAGGATGAGAGCTTGGGGAAGAGCCATCAATCCCTACATGACACGCCTAGATAGCTGCCACATACGCTTTCAATGCAGAAAAAGAAAAGCCCTGCTCCAAAAGCTATAGCAAGAACATCAAAATACCCACCAAAGAACTCTGAAAAGGAGAAAATCCTTTAATCTGACAGCAACGCATTTACACGTATGTGTAATACTCCGCTACAACTCCGCTACGACCAGCCAATCATCCAGACAGGCCAATATTCTGATCCCCTGACACCAGACCGGTGCCAAAGCTGCCTCCGCCACCATAGAGTCTACGAGTCAAACCCAGAGTAGGACAGTCGTTAATGTGCATTTTCCCAGCAGGAAGATCATATTGCACGAGGGCCCAACATGACGTAAACACAGCAAGAAAGCACTGCCACTTACTGCTTTTGCTTCTCCTCAAAACATGAACTCCATAACTCATAACTGAGTCAAACACTCCTTCTGCGAAATCTACTCGCCCAAAACACATTCCCCCCACTCTGATAGGCTATTTGTGACAGAGTCAACCAAAGATGACACTGGTCCACTGGAACCAGCCATGCTCCATTTTGGAGCGAAGGATTAGCCTCACTATTAGCCTCCGAGATCAGGTGTCAAACTCTCTTCCCATACCGGCATGCAAGCTAGATGCACCACCTCTAAAACAGTTCCACATTCATGCAAAAAAAGAAAGTCAAGCAACGCTTTATCACAGTCATCACAGGTGGTGAAACAACCTGGACTACCTCCGTTGCGAAGGAGAGCCATACCGCCGGTCCGCGTGGCAGAGACATGAAGCTGCAGGAAAAAAAAAACAGAACCAGTCAGAGACACCACATCCTTTACAGAATGCGATTCCCAAACACATTCAGGGAAGCAGAGAACCCAGCCAGCTAGCCATTACCCATTGGGGAATTAAACCCCAGACAGAGAGGGCCTTCTCGAGTAACTCTAATCTTCCTACGAAGTCAGCTTACAAGAGAGCCTTAACTCAGCCGGTGACACCGGTCATACAAACTAGTCCGAGCCAAGGCAGCCTGAGCGTGTTTCCACCCCAGGCAAACCGGACAGCGCTCGTGAGTATCTTTAATTTTCATTGTGAAACCACATGCCCTAAGCGCACGGTCAGAGGTTCAAATCCGTCTGGTTAGCCTTTTTGAACATACTCTTACCACTAGCTTACTCAAGCAAGGAAGCACTGGCTACACAATCAGAGCAGAAGTGGTAGGCTTTTAACAAACACAAATCCTACCCAAACAAGGAAGCATTAGCTACACAAGCATAGCAGAAGGTAGTTAGCTTTTAGCAAACACAAAAACCGATACCAAGACCCAAAACTTGCAACATCTGCGAGGACAAGTACTCTCTCCTCACTAACAGACGCCTAAGCCGGAGTCGAATCCAGTAGTCTTCGTGTGCTTCAAAACTTTGTAAATTGTTTGGCGAGCTGAAGAGCGAAGAAAATAGAAATTTTATGCGAGCCCCGGTGTAATAGCCAGGAAGGCAAGGTTTCCTAGGGCAGGCCCTGCATTCATTGGCCAGTTAGGCGTGTTTTTAGGTGAATATGATTGGTCGTTGACTCACCATATTAAATTATACCAAGTGACCGACTGAAATGGAACCACAAGCGGCTCCTGGTATTATGCCTATTGGCTGCACGGAGTCCCATTACTAGAAATCCCATGCAGCCTTGTTCACAAGTTTGCACACTGGAATGTAAAATGTAATCTACACCTCGATACTGATACAAATCCTTATTATTTCATTGAATGATTTTCAGTATGAGCTTCATTATTTCTATATAGCCTAAACCTTTTCGTTCAGAACTTTTAACATGAATAGGATGTGCGTGGCATCGTGACAATGACCGAAAGCAGTTAAACCATCGCTGGTTAACGCTTGATCTGATTGAATCTAGGCCTAAAGCCTGCTCACAGATTATTATTCATTGGCCAGTCCAGACAGATCTTACATTTCATCAGTGAACTTGTTCTTGGCACATCTGTATTCTCATGATGAGAAACCCTTCTGCTCCCAAACACTTGATACATTTTAGATAAGAACTCACGTGAAGGCCTGCCGAGTATTCTTTTAAAGTGGTCTTTCTAAAGAGACCAATATTTTTTCAACCTCAGTTTCACCTTTTAACAGACTACAGCCTGCTGACAGCAGTTTTATCTGATATCCGACTCCTCAAAGCCAGCAGTAAAACAATTTTGTTATTTGCCACTGTGGTTTTTATAAGAGGATCAGCGCAATCTCCTGGGATCTGTTGAGCTAGTTAACTTTATAGAATCATGGGTAGTGTGGAGAGTATTCAAGTAGCAATGTATTCACAAAGGTTATATAATCTTAAAATACAATTATTTGGGACTAACACTCTATAACTGTGGCATGTGGATCAAAGAAACACTACATGACCAAAAGAATATAGACACCTGCTCGAACATCTCATTCCAAAATCATGAGCATTAATATGGAGTTGGTCCCACCTTTGCTGCTACAACAGCCTCCGCTCTTCTGGGAAGGCTTTCCACTAGATGTTGGAACATCTAGACTTCAGCCACAAAAGCATTCAGCCACAAGAGCATTAGTGAGTTTGGGTACTGTTTTTGGGCGATTATACCTGGCTCGCAGTCGGCGTTCCAATTCATCCCAAAGGTGTTCGATGGGGTTGAGGTCAGGGCTCTATGCAGGCCAGTCAAGTTCTTCCACACTGATCTCAACAAACCAGTTGCCACAAAGTTGGAAGCACAGAATCGTCTAGAAAGTCATTGTATGATGTGGCGTTCAGATTTCCCTTCACTGGAACTAAGGGGCCTAGCCCGAACCATGAAAAACAGCCCAAGACCATTATTACTCCTCCACCAAACTTTACAGTTGGCACTAGACATTGAGGCACCTAGTGTTCTCCTGGCATCCGCCAAACCCAGATTTGTCCGTCGGACTGCCAGATGGTGAACGCGTTTACAATACTCCAGAGTCCAATGACAGCTAGCTTTACACCACTCCAGCCAACGCTTGCCGTTGCGCATGGTGATCTTAGGCTTGTGTGCGGCTGCTTGGCCGTGGAAACCCATTTCATCAAGCTCCTGACGAACAGTCCTTGTGCTGACATTGCTTCCAGAGGTAGTTTGGTTCAACCAAGGACAGACAATTTTTACGCACCACGCAGCACTCGGTGGTCCCGTTCTGTGAGCTTGTGTGGCCTACCACTTTGCGGCTAAGCTGTTATTGCTCCTAGACGTTTCCACTTCACAATAATAGCACGTACAGTTGACCTGGGCAGCTCTAGCCACCTTTCCAAACTGACTTGTTGGAAAGGTGGCATCCTATGACGGTTGAAAGTCACTGAGCTCTTCAGTAAGGACATTCTACTACCAGTGTTTTAATATGGAGATTGCATGGTTGTGTGCTCGATTTTATACACCTGTCAGCAACGGTTGTGGCTGAAATAGCCGAATCCACTTTTTCTAAAATGTACAAAATACAAAATCTCATTAGTCTACACACAATACCCCATAATGAGAAAGCGAAAACAGGATTTTAGAAATGTTTGCAAATGTATTAAAAATAAAAAACACAAATACCTTATTTACAGAATTCAGACCCTTTGCTATGAGACTCGAAACTGAGCTCAGGTGCATCGAAGGAACTGTCCGTAGAGGCACAGATCTGGGGAAGGGTACCCAAAAATGTCTGCAGCATTGGAGGTCTCCATGAACACATCTGGAGGAAACCTGGCACTATCCCTACGTTAAACCATGTTGGTGGCAGCATCATGCTGTGGGGATGTTTTTCAATGGCAGGGACTGGGAGATTAGTCAGGATCGAGGGAAAGATGAACGAAGCAATATAAAGAGAGATCCTTGATGAGCGCTCAGGACCTCAGACTGGGGCTCCTGCTCCAGAGTACTCAGGACCTCAGACTGGGGCGAAGGTTCACCTTCCAACAACCCAAAACAACGCAGGAGTGGCTTCAGGACTCTGAATGTCCTTGAGAGGCCCAGCCTGAGCCCGGACTTGAACCCGATCTAACATCTCTGGAGAGACCTGAAAATAGTTGTGCAGTGACGCTCCCTATCCAACTAGACAGAGCTTGAGAGGATCTGCAGAGATGAATGAGAGAAACTCCCCAAATACAGGTGTGCCAAGCTTGTAGCGTCATACTCAAGAATACTCAAGGCTGTAATCACCGCCAAAGGTGCTTCAACATAGTACTGAGTAAAGGGTCTGAATACTTGTAAAAGTGATGTTTCAGATTTTATTTTTAATACGTTTGAAAACATTTCTATAAACCTGTTTTTGCTTTGTCATTATGGGGTATTGTGTGAAGATTGATGTGGGGAAAAAACTATTTAATACATTTTAGAATAAGGCTGTAACGTAACAAAATGTGGAAAAAGTCAAGGTGTCTGAATACTGTATATAGTGTAGCGCCTGGAATTCCAGTATAATGAAAGCTCCAGATAGTTCTGCAGAGATCGACATAGGATGTAATAGTCACAGTGTAAACACCTTTGTGTACAGTGAATCACATTGTACACCAAAAGGTCTATCAGTAGGGGCATGGTTCAGTTTACAGTGTAGACATATTCAGCTTTTAAAATGAAATGAGGATCGACGCAGGAGAGGAGAAGCAGGTACAGGGAGTGAAGATTTAATGAATGATGGACATGAAACATAACAGGAACAGCGTCTGGACACGAACACATAACAACAATTAATGCTGCTGCGTGTAATGAAGGGGCCAAATAGATTACCAGGACACGTACTCAGAGTATGAGCTGATCAGCTGGCAAGTGTCTTTACTGACATTTTCAACCGCTACCTGACCCTGTCTGTAATACCTATTTGTTTCAAGCAGACCGGCATAGTACCTGTGTCCAAGAACACCAAGGGAACCTGTCTAAATTACTATCGCCCCGTAGCACTCACATCTATAGCCATGAAATGCTTTGAAAGTCTGGTCATGGCTCACATCAACACCATCATCATCCAATTTGCATATAGCCCAAACAGATCCACAGATTATGCAATCTCTATTGCACTCCACAGTGCCCTCTCCCACCTGGATAAGAGAAACACCTACATGAGAATCTTGTTCATTGACAGCTCAACCTTTAACACCATAGTGCCTCCAAGCTCATCACTAAGCTCTGGACCCTGGGACTGAACACCTCCCTCTGTAACAGAATCCTGGACTTGGCATGGGTCCTCAGATCCTCAAAAAGTTCTACAGCTGCACCACTAAGAGCATCTTGATTGACTGCATCACCGCTTGGTATGGCAACTGCTTGGAACCCGACCACAAGGCACTACAGAGGGTAGTGCATACGGCTCAGTGCATCACTGGGGCCAAGCTCTCTGCTATCCAGGACTTCTATACCAGGTGTTGTCACAGAAAGGCCCTAAACATTGTCAAAGTCTCCAGCCACCCAAGTAATAGACTGTTCACTCTACTACCGCATGGCAAGCGGTACCAATGCACCACGTCTGGAACCAACACAACCCTGAACAGCCTCTACCCCCTGCCTAAATATGCAATTAATTGAATTCCAACTGTATCTTTCTGTGAGGAGGCAGGAGAGACAGAGTCCTTGTTGAAGGGTCATGTGATCCAGACTGTTCACCCAGCCTGTCCTCAGATGGAGAGGGATATCCTATAGGTCAGAGGTTGTCTTTCACGTGTGTCCTCTCTCTGATACAGGAACCCTCAAGTGCTTTGGGAAGATTGCCATCTAGGGACGCACGACAGATGATTATGTATCAACTTGTAGTCTTGGAAGGACCCTAATTCATTCTGCAAGCAGCTAAGTATAATTTGTTTGAACCTGTAAGCTGTGTTGGTTCTGTCTGTCTGTCCCAGTTAGTAAGTTACCTAGTCTGTGTGAACTGCTATTTAACTTAAGAAGTGTTAGTGATTGCTACCCATTCAAAGTGGTTGCAGGTCCATCCACTTTGTTTGTTCTCTGCAAATTCCAACTTAATAGGAGGGGGAGTGGCTACACATGTGCTAGGCAATTAGCTTAGTGTTATTAACACAGCCTCCTTGTTCAGCGGCAGTTGTGTGCGGCAGACGTCCCCAAAACGAAGGCAGTTCTGCCGAGTTGTTCTGCGGAAGGTAAGTGAGGGAGGCCCTGCTCTCTCGCTTGCCCATATGTGTAGTTAATTTTATTATGATCTCTTTTGCATTATTGTAGCCTTTTCTGTAGCCTGTCAACTACGTGTCTGTCTATCCCTGTTCTCTCCTCTCTGTACAGACCATACAAATGCTTCACACCGCATGGCTGCAACCACTCTAATCTGGTGGTCCCTGCGCACACGACCCACGTGGAGTTCCAGGTCTCCGGCAACCTCTGGAACTGCCGTTCTGCGGCCAACAAGGCAGAGTTCATCTCAGCCTATGCTGCCCTCCAATCTCTTGACTTCTTGGCGCTGACGGAAACATAGATTACCACAGAAAACACTGCTACTAGCCCATTCAAACTTAACATCTGTGTCATGTATCGCCCTCCAGGTTTCCTTGGAGAGTTCATCAATGAGCTGGAAGCCTTGATAAGTTCATTTCCTGATGATGGCTCACCTGTCACAGTTCTGGGTGACTTTAACCTCCCCACGTCTACCGTTGACTCATTTCTTTCTGCCTCCTTCTTTCTACTTTTGACCTCCCCTCAGGGAGAGAAGGTGACAAACCCCTACAACCTATCTAGAACGCTGCAGCCCATCTGGTTTTCAACCTTTTCAAGTTCTCTCATGTCACCCCGCTCCTCGGCACACTACGCTGGCTTCCAGTTGAAGCTCGCATCTACTACAAAACCATGGTGCTTGCCTACGGAGCTGTGAGGGGAACAGCACATCCTTCCCTCCAGGCTCTGATCAGACCCTACACCCAAGCGAGGACACTATGTTCATCCACCTCTGGCCTGCTAGCCCCGCTACCTCTACGGAAGCACAGTTCGGGCTTATCCCAGTCAAAGCTATTCGCTGCTTTGGCACCCCAATGGTGGAACAAGCTCCCCCACGACGCCAGGACAGCAGAGTCACTGACCACCTTCCGGAGACACTTGAAACCTTTCCTCTTTAAGGACTACCTGCTTGTTTAAAGAAATGTACTTACTGTGAACGAGATGGGGTTGTCCCACTGGCTATCCTAAGTTGAATGCACCAACTTGTAAGTCGCTCTGGATCTGCTAAATGACAAAAATGTAAATGTAAATGTATGTACAGTTGAAGTCGGAAGTTTACATACACTTAGGTAGAAGTCATTAAAACTCATTTTTCAACCACTCCACAGATTTCATGTTGACAAACGATAGTTTTGGCAAGTCGGTTAGGACGTCTACTTTGTGCACGACACAAGTAATTCTTCCAACAATTGTTTACAGACAGATTATTTCACTTATAATTCACTATATCACAATTCCAGTGGGTCAGAAGTTTACATACACTAAGTTGACTGTGCCTTTAAACAGCTTGGAAAATTCCAGAAAATTATGTCATGGCTTTAGAAGCTTCTGATAGGCTAATTGACATCATTTGAGTCAATTGGAGGTGTACCTGTGGATGTATTTCAAGGTCCACCTTCAAACTCAGTGCCACTTTTCTCAACATCATGGGAAAATCTAAAGAAATCAGCCAAGACCTCTGAAATAAACTTGTAGACCTCCACAAGTCTGGTTCATCCAATTTCCAAACGCCTGAAGGCACCACGTTCATCTGTACAAACAATAGTACGCAAGTATAAACACCATGGGACCACGCAGCTGTAACATCGCTCAGGAAGGAGATGCGTTCTGTCTCCTAGAGATGAATGAACTTTGGTGCGAAAAGTGCAAATCAACAGAACAACAGCAAAGGACCTTGTGAAGATGCTGGATGAAACAGGTACAAAAGTATCTATATCCACAGTAAAACGAGTCCTATATCGACATAACCTGAAAGGCCTCTCAACAAGGAAGAAGCCACTGCTCCAAAACCGCCATAAAAGAGCCAGACTACGGTTTTGCAACTGCACATGGGGACAAAGATCGTACTTTTTGGAGAACTGTCCTCTGGTCTGATGAAACAAAAATAGAACTGTTTGGCCATAATTACCATTGTTATGTTTGGAGGAAAAAGGGGGAGGCTTGCAAGCCAAAGAACACCATCCCAACCGTGAAGCACGGGGTGGCAGAATCATGTTGTGGGGGTGCTTTGCTGCAGGAGGGACTGGTGCACTTCACAAAATAGATGGCATCATGAGGAAGGAAAATTATGTGGATATATTGAAGCAACATCACAAGACATCAGTCAGGAAGTTAAAGCTTGGTCGCAAATGGGTCTTCCAAATGGACAATGACCCCAAGCATACTTCCAAAGTTGTGGCAAAATGGCTTAAGGACAACAAAGTCAAGGTATTGGAGTGGCCATCACAAAGCCCTGACCTCAATCCTATAGAAAATTTGTGGGCAAAACTGAAAAAGTGTGTGCGAGCAAGGAGGCCTACAAACCTGATTCAGTTACACCAGTTCTGTCAGGAGGAATGGGCCAAAATTCACCCAACTTATTGTGGGAAGCTTGTGGAAGGCTACTCGAAACGTTTGACCCAAGTTAAACAATTTAAAGGCAATGCTACCCAATTCTAATTGAGTGTATGTTAACTTCTGACCCACTGGGAATGTGATGAATGAAATAAAAGCTGAAATAAATAATTCTCTCTACTATTATTCAGACATTTCACATTCTTAAAATAAACTGGTGATCCTAAATTTTTACTAGCATTAAATGTCAGGAATTGTGAAAAACTGAGTTTAAATGTATTTAGCTAAGGTGTATGTAAACTTCCCACTTCAACTGTATGATAGTTGTGTTTCTGTGTATCCATCTACAGTGTCCTCAGTAAAACTCTATTGAAGGGAACTGGAGCTGTGGGCTGTGTGAGGATGAAGTAGCCTCCAGGACACAGTACTGCAGAGCCAAGAATGTGGAGCAGAGTGGAAGATAACTGATATAAGAGAGAAAGGGAGGGAGTGCGTGTGTGTGTGTGCCTTGTGAGCATTTGTAAGTGTTTGCTTTCAATATCATCTACTGCACCTGAGCCTTTGTGTGCTCAAATACTTATCGTTGGCTTCAGAAAGGCCTTCCTCCTTGAGTAATCTGCATTTTCTTATCGAGGTCCTCCTGAAACCGCAATCACATTGGCCAATATTAGCCGTACCTTTCTCACACTCTCTCCATAGTCTCATAGCAAGCACTCCAGGATTACACATAATGTGTCACATGGCCAGTGTTCAAACATAAATATTTACAAGTCATTACAGATCACACCTGCATTTAGGGTTGATGATTAAATGCTTATGGAGGATTGTGGTGCATCACTAGATCTAAATGTGTTTGACTCTGGACTCTAAGTGCAACCATGGCCTTGGACTGTGCAATGGATGGGCCCCAGTGCTGGATTCAGTGTCGTATTCTGTATCAGACAATAGAGATATCCTAAGGCCATATGGTAATGGTTTGAAAGAACAATGGGTTTTTAATTGTATCAATTTGGTAATGCTTTAGGATATATTGTGTGGAAAATGAACATTTTTTGATTACACAGGTTTGAGCACTTATGTTTCATGTCTTGTCTCGTCATTGTGTACGTTACCTTCTGGTTGGAGTCATCAGTTGTCTGTAGGACATACCTAGACAGTTATAAACTCCCAGTTCGTCTCTAGCTTAAGGAAAGTAGATGATTACGGCCTTATTTCATTTTCTTCAGGTAAATTGGACATTAATAACCTCTTAAGTACAGCTTATGCAACAGGGCACATTTTTGGGACAAAAGCATCAGTGCACTCATCACAAAATGTTTAGATGCATTCAGAGCACACAAACTTGGCTTGTCGTGTATAGCTAGTGTTCCAACATTCTGCTGATTTCTCCACCAGCGCTGTAATAAACCCATAGTAATCCTGTGAGCATTAGCAGACATTTTGCCTGTGCTGAAGACAGCCCCTACCTGTGAGTTCTCAAGAGACAAGATCTATTACAGATCCTAAGCATTAGTTCCCCATACCCTAAACACAACATCCAATCCACAGCAGGCCTATCCCTGCAGTGAGCACCCTGGACTGCAGTGAACTGAATGAACCAGGACCAGGACCAGACTGACTGTCCTCAGCTCATATGGGGCCCATTATACTGGACTCTGTTGGTTACTGGCTTTCTCTGTTAGAACCTGCTGGTTGCTCCAGGAGGACCCTGGGTTGCCACAATGAATTCCCTTCCATCTGACAAAAAGAAGCCCAGACTATACAGAGGGCTGGAGGAATTCAACCTCACTAGAGAATGCTGGGTCTCACTCAGAAACTGGCAACGCTTTTATTTTGCAGTTCAAGCTTTAACTGAGGTAGAGAGAGCAAGCCAGAGAAAGAGAGAGAGCAAGCCAGAGAAAGAGAGAGAGTAAAGTAGGAAGGGATATTGAGAGAGAGAGAAGATGGAGGTGGGAGAGTTTTCTCGTTTTTGAGTGGTGCTGAAAGGAATTTACATCCCGAGTAAATGGGAGTAAATATTGAGACAGCCAAATGTGAGCTCCCCTATATGGCAACCACACGCATTTAAGTAAACACCGCTTCTGAGCTCTAATCTTGATAAATCTGTCCTACTGACTGATTGATATGGACTAATATGGTCAATTTTTGTTTTTGCCGTGGTTGAAATAATTATCTTAACTCAAGGAGAGTTTGAGCGCAATGCAATTACGTATAGGATGTTTTACTTGCGGGTTGAATTGTGAAAGGGGTAATGTTTAGAGTTCTGATAAAATAAGGTCCCATATCCCGTTTCTGATGATGGAAAGCAACAAGTTCAGAATGGCTTGTATTGTTTGGTAGTTATTTTCTCTGATTACCCAGAGCCAAGATGGATGGCCTCACCCAGTTGCAGTTTTCTAGCCAGTATCATCATACACTCTCTAAGTAAGTGATTGTGATGGCTCCGTTTAGCAAAATAAGTGTAATTGCCATAACATTGTAACATGGAGATGTTATTCTTGTACCTGACAGTGGAGCAAACATTTCCATACAACTTGTCTGCTACAGCAAAAGTAGCTGTTTTCCTTTTTTTTCTCTCTCTCCTGCTGCTTCAACCTTGGTGGGCTCTGGAAACAATTCTTCACCCCTTGTCTCCTCTTTCTCAAGTCAGGTGTAGACACATAATTACTGTATGGGCTCAATGCACCAGTCTCCTGTTACAGACCCTAATGTTTTTCCTTTTAAGTGTGTCCAATTTTGAGGGGGGAAGCTGCGTTCCAGTGGCTATTAGTGTTTTCTCTCTCTCCTGTGCATCTAAATAATAATAAAAGTGGATGAAAGGCGGCGAAAACCACAGAAGGAGACAGACAGGATGTAGCTCCCTGAAATGAAAGACATGCTGCTGGAACAAAGAGATGAGAGGTTTGAACAATGTAGCGTGATTAGATGCTTCGCTGGATTCTGTGGTGGGCAACCCTGCATGGTATAGTCTTTAAGTTTGAATAAAAATGAGGAACATTATAAAATGTATATTGCATTTAATATTGTAGTATAGTAGGGATGGATTGTAGTAGGGGTTGATGGTAGGGATTGATTAACTTTCTAACTTAACATTGAGTTAAATAGAACTTTCTAAATCTCTGATTACTTGACACATTTGAGTTTCTAAGTGCTGTAAGATATTATCAATGGATCTCATTACTTCCTCCACAGTATATTAAGTCAACCCGATATCTCAAGGTCATGTCTTAAAATTGCTGTTATTGCACAAGCCTTTGAATAAATGTCGCTCTTATTTCGCTCTTGGTTTTGAGATTGGAGAGTAGGCTATTGTTTTATTAATCAGCCTGGTTGGCAGGCATGGCAGGGTGATCATGTCAGTAGGCCTTGTGGTCCGCCTGTTTCTCAGCCCAGCAGCACAGATAACTCAGATCAAAACAGCTATCCAAACATAAACATCCACAGAAATATAATCAGCTCTCTTAACAGGGCACCAAGTTATTTCTGCCCAATGACTTATTTTAAAACTGTATTTTTAGGAGCAGGAGCAGTAATTCTTTTTGCTTAGCCTTGCATGCCAAACTTCTAGGCTCTTCTATGCAGTGAGCCAGAATACTTCTTGCTTAAATCACTTTCACAGCTTTTATTTGGACCTCAAGGTGTTGATATGGTCTTCTGACTTTGATGAAGAATGCAATTAACATAATTTTTCTGTGGCTAAACGTCCCCTAGAAGTGTCCAAGCTCCAAAATATTGATCCAATCCCTGTTTACAATAATCTCCCCACTCAAAAGCCCTGTAGACTCTGAATGGCTCTGGAGGTGGTTTAGTAGTGTCTGGCTTTCAGACCTTCCCCCATCTCTCAGACTCGCTCTGGAGGGAGAGGGAGGTGGAGGAGGGGCTTCTCTCCTGGTAAACTGGATTTGTAGGTATTTTCCCAGATTTGACAGCAGCTTTGCTTTGGCTGTTATTTAGTTCCAGAGCTTTGTCAGGCTCTCTTGTCTCCCCAGTGTGTGGAGGCTGACCCCTGAGAGTCAGGGTGGCCCCGGGGCTTAGACGGCCCAGACATAGAGAGCCTGGGGCAGCCTGGGAGATCCCAGCAGGGAGGGGAGGGATGAGTCAGGACCACACAACCCCAAAACAGGCCACAGGCACAGGGATGAATTGATTTATTTAACCTTTATTTAACTAGGCAAGTCAGTTAAGAACAAATTCTTAATTACGATGACAGTCTACCCCGGCCTCCGCTAACCTGGACGACGCTAGGCCAATTGTGCGCCGCCCTACGGGACTCCAGATCACGGACAGTTGAGATACAGCCCAGGATCGAACCAGGGTCTTAGACCGCTGCGCCACTCGAGAGCCAATGAATAGAGGACAGGTATAAAATAACTTTAGGAGGTTGGAGTGGGTATTGTGTAAGGCAGGCACAGCCACAAATTCAATGTCATCTACTGTATAGCCTATGTCCCACAGGTCTACTATTGAAGGAATTTCAGGGTCCGACATTAACATGGGGCCAGTAAAAACATGTTGGGCCAGTGGATCTTGTCAGTCACTGTGTCAGTTCACATTTTTAACTTCTCAGCGTACTTTGCTGTTCCAGTTCGACATTTACCATTAAAGACCATTGAAGAATACACAACGAAAAGTATTTGTATTTGATTAATATGATTGACCATCCATTCAAACACACTTCTCCCGAGTCACAATTTCTCGAGCACTCGAGCAGTACATGAGTTGATGCCTTCACACGGCACTCACGAGCTGTCCATAGTAAAAAGAAGCGTTATATACGGAACATACTAGTAATAGGCTACTATTGGCTACAAAAACACACCTAGCATTCCTCCTGGCTAGCCTACTGTAGCCAGATCAATATCTCTTTTGAAAAGCAGTTGTTTAAAGGGGCAACGTCCTATTTTGAGATGTACAAAGATGACATATGATACTTACTTGAATGACATATGATACTTTGGAAACAAAAATGAATGGTATTGATACAATGCAATTTTAAAGAATATAGTAATGTCTTACTTTGCTAAATTATATTACACAGCTTTAAAATTCCTTACTATAGTAAACAAATGTAGCCTATTACTAGCTGAATATTTATAGAGAAAGCATGTCAACCTGAAGCCCTGCATGAACCTTATGCGTTTATAAGCTATCCCATGTCGGGGGCATTAGAAATTATTTTTGGCCCAATAACTTTTTGGCCAACTGGCCCAGGGGAAAAAAAAAGTTTACATTGGACCCTGCATTTATTGTGTTATATGGTAATAATTAATTGAACAGACGATTTATGAGCAGGTTTTCAAGGCTGCAAATACTATTTGATGAAAAGTTATGTTTATCTAATCTTATCAACAGATCTGATAAACAGACAGTTTGTTCACATTTTTACATATACATGTGTTGTCTTGAAGAAAGATATTGTGCTAAAAGCACAGATGAAAAATAAAGGAATGTTAGTGAAGCTTTTACTTCCCTGAAGAACAGAGGTCACCACTGAAAGAAGGTCATAAAAGAGGGACGAATCACAAAAATACCTGTTGCAAAGCCCGGGTTTTATGTCACTGCTTTACCCCTGGTGCTGTATGGGTAATGGGGCGACTCCAGACATCATGATACACTGGTCTTTCAGGTCAAACTGTCAGAGGATTAACACTTGATCAAGCTCTATTTTATGAAATGATTAAAAAATATACAATTTACAATACGTGAAGGCTCTATATTGTGAATATTTTGTTGTGTTACAGCCTTAATTCAAAATGAATTAAATTGAGATTCACTGGCCTACACACATTACCCATCATGTCAAAGTGGAATTGTGTTTAAAGACATTTTTACAAATTAATACAAACTGAAAAACTATTCAATTCCTTTGTTATGGCAAGCTTAAATAAGTTCAAGTGTAAAAATGTGCATAAAGACTCACATAATGAGTTGCATGGACTCACTCTGTGTGTAAGAATAGTGTTAAACAGTATATTTGAATGACTACCTCATCTCTGTACCCCCACACATACAATTATCTGTAAGGTCCCTCAATCGAGCAGTGCATTTCAAACACAGATTCAACCAAAAAGACCAGGGAGGTTTTCCAATGCTTCCCGAAGAAGGGCACCTATTGGTAGATGGGTAAAAAAAAGCAGACATTGAGTTATTAATTACACTTCGGATGATCTATCAATACACACAGTCACTACAAAGATACAGGCATCAGGGGCTGCAGGTGGCCTGAGACGTGGATGTTGATTAAGGCAGACCCCCGCACCTCTCTGATTCAGAGGGGTTGGGTTAAATGAGGAAGACACATGTCAGTTGAATGCATTCAGTTGTACAACAATACTACAACTAGTATCCCCCCTTTCCTTTTCCCTTTTCATCTCTTCAGTAGGTCCTATGATTGAGTGTAGTCTGGCCCAGGGGTGCGAAGGTGAACGGCAAGGCACTGGAGCAACTAACAGCCCTTGCTGTCTCTGCCTGGCCGGTTCCCGTCTCTCCATTGGGATTCTCTGCTTCTGACCCAATTACGGGGGCACTGGCTTACTGGTGCTTTCCATGCCATCCCTAGGAGGGGTGCGTCACTTGAGTGGGTTGAGTCCCTGACATGATCTTCCTGTCCAGTTTGTCGCCCCCTCGGGCTCGGGCATTAGAGGAGATATTCATGAGATATATTCAGCCTTGTCTCAGGCTAGTAGGTTGGTGGTCTGTTGATATCCCTCTGGTGGTGTTGGGGCTGTGCTTTGTCTCAGTCTCCTGTATCTATGCTGCAAAAGTCTATGTGCCAGGGGGCTGGGGTCATTTTGATATATCTGGTGTTATTCTCCTGTCTTATCTGGTGTCCTGTGTGAATTTAAGTATGCTCCCTCTAATTCTCTCTCCCTCTCTCCCTCCCCTCCTGGAGGACCTGAGCCCTAGGACCATGCCTCAGGACTACCTGGCATGATGACTCCTTGCTGTCCACAGTCCACCTGGTCGTGCTGCTCCTCCAGTTTCAACTCTTCTGCCTGTGGCTATGGAACCCTGACCTGTTCACCGGATGTGCCACCTTGTCCCAGACCTGCAGTTTTCAACTCTCTCTCTCTCTCTCTCTCTACCACACCTGCTATTTCAACATCTAAATGCCTGGCTATGAAAAGCCAACGGACATTTACTCCTGATGTACTTACCTGTTGCAACCTCTACAACCACTGGGATTATTATTTGACCCTGCTGGTCATCTATGAGCATTTGAAGAAGATCTTGGAGAAAGATCTGGCCTTATGGCCATGTATTGTTATAATCTCCACCCGGCACAGGCAGAAGGGGACTGGCCACCCCCCAAAACAACACATCACTGAGTACCACTCTTCATATTTTCAACCATAGTGGTGGCTGCATCATGTTATGGGTATGCTTGTCATCAGCAATGACTAGGGAGTTTTAGGATAAAAAGACACGGAATAGAGTAAAGCACAGGCAAAGGGGAGTTAGGGAGTTATTCCTAGCCACCGTGCTTCTCTATCTGCATTGCTTGCTCTTTGGGGTTTTATGCTGTATTTCTGTATAAGCACTTTGTGACATCTGCTGATATAAAAAAGGCGTTTTAAATACATTTGATTGATTGATTGATTGTCTAGATTGAGAGATTGAAGAATATTTTGAAGAATAATGTGCAAATATTGTACAATCCAGGTGTGCAAAGCTCTTAGAGACTTAACCATAAAGACACAGTTGTAATCGCTGCCAATGGTGATTCTTACATGTATTGACTCAGGGTTGTGAATACTTATATAAATGACATATTTCTGTATTTAATTTTCAATACATTTGCAAAAATGTCTAAAACATGCTTTCACTTTGTGGTTCTGGGGTATTGTGTGTAGGTAGGATTTTTATATTTTTTATCCATTTTGAAATCAGGCTGTAACACAACAAAATGTGGAATAAGTCAAGGGGTATGAATACTTTCTGAAGGCACTGTAGCTCTTGGTAATATGGAATGTATGTCCCGTGTTCTTATACCACCCGTGTACTTGAAAGGGGCTACACTGTTGGTTATAGTGTTGAATTCATGAACAGGAATAATATGTAAAGCAATATAACATCTTTACGCATGTAATCACCATACCTATTTGAGGTGAATAAGCAAAGTCAGTGCTGGTCATTGGGCACATGTCATGTTTATTATTTCCTTATCCTGGAGGACAGTAGTAAGGCCTCTGGTGTCTCAGATAGAAGATATTCCAGTCCTCCAGCGTTATGAATGTGAAAGAATCAGGGCCACTGCTGTGTGTGAGGAATTACATTACATGGGAATGAGGACACTGGGAAACCTATCCTTCCATTGAGATTCATTATACTGCTCTGATTGTATTGTTAAACCTCTGCTGGGAGAAAGAGAGGAGGATGTGTTAATAACATTCACACAAACAACTTCAAAGACACAAGACAGACACCAAAATCCAAAAGTTAAATATCACCCTTTATACTTTATCACTGCTGAATGATATGTTTGCATAAAAAATCTTACTCGAAAAGATTGATGAGAAAAAGTTGTATCTGTAAAAAAAACACCTGTTAACCTACATTAACTTTATGGACACCAGCTTCTGATTTATGTTAGACGTTGACAGCAGTTTATCAGCATTCCTATGTAACGTCTTTGGAAACTTGGCTGAACAAGGACATGGATAATACTCTAGCTGGTTTTTCTATGAAGGACAGAACTAAGAATTTGGGGGGGATTTTAATGCAGGGAAACAAAAATCTGCCTTGGCTAAATCCTACCAGTATGTCAACTGAGCAACTATAGGTGAAAAAACTCTAGATCACCTTTACTCCACACACAGAGACGCATACGCCCTCCATAACTCTATCCTCCTGATTCCTGCTTACAAGCAAAAACTCAAACAGGAAGTAAGGGCTTATAACAAAAGTGGTCAAATGAAGCGGATGCTAAGCTACAGGACTGTTTCGCTAGCACAGACTGCTTCATTAATAAGTGCATAAGTGCTTATAAGAAATCCCACTACGCCAAGGATCATCAAATAGATTTGGCAGTGGGACAATTTTTTTCTTGAGTGGATGGTCGGGGGGCCGGAACATAATTACAAAGAATTTGTAGATTGCAAATTGATTGCAAAACAGATATATTGTTTGACTAAAACATAATAATTTAGGACTAAGTTCGAATCCTACTACACCGGCTCTGGCATTCATTGGATGGATAACAAAGGTACGCAAGCCTACCAGACGAGCTAAATGCCTTCTATGCTCGCTTCGGGGCAAACAACACTGAACCATGCATGAGAGAACCAGCTGTTCCTGATGACTGTGTGATCACACTCTCCTTAGCCAATAACATCTTTAAACATGTTAACATTCACAAGGCCACAGTGCCAGAAGGATTAACAGGATGTACCCTGTGTACCCTTTGTATAGCCAAGTTATCTTTACTCATTGTGTGTCTATTATTACTTTTATTATTATTTGTTTTACTTTTTTATTATTTCTCTATTTTCTTTCTCTCTGCATTGTTGGGAAGGGCCCGTAAGCATTTCACTGTTAGTCAACACCTGTTGTTTACGAAGCATGTGACTAATAAAATGTACATTTTATAAAATAAAATGATTTCAAAGGAGGAGTAATAGCTCTAACTAATTTTTTAGTTATGCTATAGGAGCAGGAAGTGTTTAGTATATGCAATAAATCACTTTCAGAGACTGTCTCTTCACGTGACTTTGGAAGTTTTTAAAGATATATTTTTAAAAAATAGTTAAATCTAGCCTTAACTACTTGGCTGGTAGAATCTTAATGCTGCTTGATAGCGTGCTGCTGCCATGTAAAATGAATAAAAACCATGTCATAACCCATCTGATTGCTATTTGACCCGAAGGGAGAACGGTGTGGTATAAGAACAGGGTGGTATGAGAACAGGGTGATCCTTTTGCATGGTGTGTCAATTATTTTGTCCCGAGCGTCCTGAAACACATAAACTGACTACAAAGCTCGACACACGGAAGGCATGATATTATTAAGTCATTCAATGTCAGAGAAATTACCTTTTGGAAATTACAGGAAAAAAAAGCATGAAAGCCACAATGACAGTTGGAGAGAGAGAAAAGGGAATGAAGCTGTGTAATTGCTCCTCAGCCTCAGGAGTTATGTTCCTGATACAGTGTGACTCATTTAGAGGCTAATGCTACTGTTCAATGAGTTGAAACATGTCATGAACACTTGTAATTATGAATATTAGCCATGCAAAATGTAAATACAGTTGATGCAAAATTATGTTGTACAAGGAACAAAAAAGTGGCAGGTTGTTATAAATGTTAAATTTGAGGTTGGGAAGAGCTATCCTTTTATAACAGGAACGTTGTGCTCAGCACTCAGCAGATTACCTGACTCAGGCCGGTGTGTGAGGTCATATGACCTATGGGTCATCGTCTGTGTCTCCTGAAGCCCACCTGCACACACACTCACTGCTCTCAAGGAAGTGTTTTGCTGATGAGAAGCAAAATCCCCCAAACCTCCTCCGTTTCTCCCCTGTTGATACTGGCTCAGTGATGATGTGAAGCAAAGGAGAGATCTGAATCTTAATACTAGAGACAGGGGTAGAAAAGCCTGGAGAAAGAGAGAAAAAGATAAAGAGGGTGAGATGTGGTGGAAAGAAATGGAGAGTGAGAGAAGAGGGAGAGAGGGGGATAAAGTTGGGGGAGAAAGAGAGAGGGTATTGTGTGGAGCGTTCAGGTTAAGACAATAAACTGGGGGAGTGTGTAGAGCAGACAGTGCATTCCTGGTGAGCTGATTCCAGCCTGGTTCCCACAGACTCCCACTGGAAACCTGCGGAGGGGAAAATATTTGGTTTGGAGATTGGGAGGGATGGCAGAGCTGTAGTCCAGGTTTAACCGCACATGGGACGGCAAGAGGAATGGGCGAACATAGACACAAACGTTATTACACAATAATAGATAGAGAAAGACACATGGACAAAGATACTATAGCCATGGAATAGAAACAGATAAATCAGACATTGTAATTCACATTGACGTTGTCTGGTGGGTGTGCTGGCAGCCATATTCGGTGTACCATTGGAATGTTTGATCGAATAGGTCTTACTCCATGACTGCAGCTTGGCCCAGATTTGACAGAACCCAACAAACACAGAGCACTGCCAGCCAGTCAGCAAAGCAATGGCTTAGAAACTATAGATGTGTGCCAGTGGTTTAAGTCCAGTTTGAAATATGATGTTGGGGGAATAGAATTGTAGACTGCTGAGGATTTGGAAGTGGGGGATCAGGCAGTTATCGAGGAGGTGGTCTGTTCTCTGTTCAGTGAATGAGTCACTGGTGCTTTGGGTTGTTTTAATGGTATGGGGTGGCCCTTTGGAACTCCTACAGAATAGGAGCAATGCCATTGTTGGAGTCATATCCACACCATTATGTATATTTGTATTTTTTATTTCACCTTTATTTAACTAGGCAAGTCAGTTAAGAGTAAATTCTTATTTACCATGACAGCCTTCCTACATGTTCAGCCATAGTAGTGCGGCACCCCTGGAGCAAATTAGGGTTAAGTGCCTTGCTCAAGGACACATTGACAGGTTTTTCACCTTGTTGGCTCGGGTATTCGAACCAGCAACCTTTGGTTTACTGGCCCAACGCTCTAAACGCTAGGCTACCTGCCGCCCACCAAGTTTTAAACTATGTATTTGTGATCTCTCATGGCGTTCTGTTAAATTGGTTTACACAGCTGTGTGTGTGGTCTAGCTTTTACATACCTCATAAATACCCATGGAGTCAAATATATTTGAGCAACCACAAATACTTTGTCTTTTACTTGTCTTTTACTTGTCCATGTTGTCATTATTCTGTGAAACCATATGCTTTAGGTTGATCGATGTGGATTTGACAAAATGTCCTGTCAGCTTAACAGTAATGGCCCCTTTTAAGGCCTTTTAGAGCCCACAATAGGATACCCTTTGGTTAAGATGAAGATGTGGAGCAGATAAGATGTCCAGGTTAACAAAACTATCCACGTCAGTGGTGGTCAGTGCCATTTATGATGAGTGAGGAGCTTTTTTGAGCATGGCCTTATTTCTATTACAGCATATTGGATGACTGTCATTCATATTCCATTCACCCAGCTCAATGTAACACCAATAGGTTTAGGCTACTACATGATACTCAAATTTTCCCTATACTAATCATGAGTTTGCTACAACCTAGCCTATGAATGAAAGTTTACAACGTAGGTGCACACAGGTCGAGAGAGAATTTGAGCTGACAGCCAGTGACACATGGACAGACAGTGACACATATAATACTTCCTTGCACACTCTTGCCTGCATCTAGCTTATCTAGGGTGTAATCATTTGTCCAACTGTTGCAAAGTAGAGTTTCTATTGGACAAATTCAGGAATTTTTATCCCTGTTTCATTTGCTTCCGTTTAAGAAATGAAACAGAATCGGCGGAATGAATACACCCCTGATCACTCATAAACACAGTCATAGCAGCCACGTTGTATTCCGTCTCGCCTCTATACACTCTCCTCCTCTCACCTTTTCCCTTTGTTTGTGGACTTCACTGAACAACACACCAGCTGTATGTGACCAGGCGAAAAAACTATTCCAGGCCATGTCATAACCGCTACACACAGCGTACATCGTTATATATCAGCTAAAGTAACATCCTAGTCAACATAGCTAATAGAACTAATGTGTTAGTAAAACTGCTACAATCATGCAATAACGTTACAGTGAGCAGTTACACCGGTGGGCAATGGTGGCAATAAATTAACAAAACCAGAAGCTTACCTTGACTTGGAAGAGTTTCAGTGTTGTGTTGGATAGTCATAGCCTGCTAGCTAACATAGCATCCCTCTGTTTGAGCCGGGTGTTTGAATAACTAAACTAGCCAGCTGCATATGCTAGCTAAGTAAGTGAAACTGAAAGTCAAATATTTTGTTGAAAACTGTTCAACTATTGTCTTTCTCTCTCTTTAAGTCAACTACTCACCACATTTTATGCACTGCAGTGCTAGCTAGCTGATTGGTCATGTCAGTTCATGCTGCAAGAGCTCTGATAGGTTGGAGGGCGTCCTCCGGAAGTTGTCATAATTACTGTGCAAGTCTATGGAAGGGGGTGAGAGCCAAGAGCATCCTAAGTTTTGTATTGAAGTCAATGTACCAAGAGGAGGACGGAAGCTAGCAGTCAATAATTTGGTGACGTGAATATATTTAGTATAGTATTTAGTATATATTTATCTAAAAAGGATAACTTTTTAAATGTTTTACTATTTTTATTTTTATGAAATTCACTGAGGAGGACGGTCCTCCCCTTCCTCCTCTGAGGAACCTAATGCAGTGCCGGCCATAGCTATTTGGGGGCCATAAGCAAGATTTGGTTTTCAGGCCCCCCACCTCACGGGTAAAACCTTTTGTGGTCTCCCTCTTGATGGTAGAGATTTTTTTTCCTATAATTCTCTCCAGTTTTCCATGATGAATAGAGAACATTTTGTGGTTTTAAAGCAAATTGGAGGGGGTTGGGGGCCCTAAGCGGCCCCTTATATCGCTTATGCCCAGGGCTGGCCCTGGTATAATGACATGATTGCCATGGCTGGGAGGTTTGGAGACTGGTTTACAAAGCAGTTTTGAATTTAAAACAGTCAAAACAGGTAGGTTGTCCATGTTTGACCTGTTTAATGCATTCATCATTTGAATTATTTTCACCAAATTTTCCACTCATATCCAGTAAGACCTGATTGGAATACAATTATCTCTCTTTACAAGTAGGCTAACTACAGTAGCTGAGACATGTTTCACCAGCTTTGTAGTAAGCAATGAAAAGTCAACACAACCCTTTCCTTGCAGTCACCTCTGTGGGGATCTTTGAAACATTTCCTGCGCATTCTTGGCATAACATCATGTAAACCATTGACTGATCAAAAGGTTTTCTAAGCAATAGAATCCAAGCAAAATAAAACATTTCACTGACAACTCAAAATCTTTAACAGTTGTTGCACTTACCAACCCTACCTAGTTTGGATATTCCCACCAGCTATCTGCAGCTATTCATTCTGAATTCACCGGTAGCCTTTCATCAGAAACCAGGATAGCTCTTATGATTAGGGGCCGCAATAAGGCTACTCCGGGAAGCTTAATCAACATTGTTCAATTCAAACCGGTGTTAATGTTCTCAAACCACACACAGATTTACAATGTGTCAGTAGAGCCTGCTGACATCTAACAACACTCTCTTATTCCACCCAGGAATTCAGAGAATCCAGTCTGCAAGCCGCAAAATAGATTTCCACTGTATTCCCTTTCAAACTGCTTGCTTTAGGAAGAGCCAGTGACATAAAAGACCCAGTGTGTTTTAAAATGCAATAACACTAACCTTATTAGAAGGGCCTTATGTGTTAGGAGCAAATATAGGTATTTTCTTCACAACATTTGGAAATTGGGAGCTCAGTTCTGCAATGACCAAGAGAACGTCAAAGCCAATGGGGTCGCCATGGTGATTTGTGACCAGTAGTCTGTCAGATTGACCACTATAATTATCCAAGAAGCTACTGTAGGTAAATACTGAGCAATCAGGATTCCCCTCCGACACACACGACCCCCCCCCCCCCCCCCACCACCACCTTCACCCCCTCGCAATGTCCTCTTTCCCATCTGATAACATCTCCCCACAGCCAGGAATAGACCAATCAGGCGCTCCGATCCAAACTGCCCCACTATAATGCTGGGAGATTAGGCCCACTAAGAGCTTTTTGCTCCCCAAAGCTTTCAGACAGACTGGAGACGCCACTCACAAAAAGGCCCTGAAAATAGCAGAAGCCCTCCTTTTATTAGGTAAATTGGCTGAGGATGGCTTCTCAAAGCCACGATTCCCAGTACAAACTGTGCCCAGCTGGCTATAAAGTAGGCCCTTAATACCCTGAAACTGAAGTGCACCTGACCCTGAAACTAGCCCTCACAGTAAAATTGTATCCATGGTTGTCTGGTGAAAAGGGCACTGATGGGCCAGAGTTTCCATCCACTCTCCAACAGGTTATTTCCAACCCCTTTTGACCAGTGAAACCAGCAATATAGGAATCTTAGCTCCAAAAAACAAACAACCAACAAACCCTACACATCTAATTCATTTCCTCATTGACCTGCTATGCCCTGTCTGTCTAGTGTGAGTAGCCTATTGGGGATATGATATGAATGGTCACAGTGCTTAGCACAACAGACCCTGGCTGCATTCCTCCAGACCCACTCTGGCCTGCAGTCAGCAGACTGTGACATCATAGGAAGTCTAGAGGGACAGGTGCTCTGTAGCAACACTGTGAGAACAAACACAACTCTGACTGTGTATCCATGACTGGGGGTTTGATCAGAAAGTACATAGATTTACTCAAACATTGACTTGGTTAAATAGGGTATTTCCCTTCCTGATTCCCATTTTATTTTTTTATTTTTATTTAACCTTTATTTTACTAGGCAAGTCAGTTAAGAACAACTTCTTATTTACAATGACAGCCTAGGAACAGTGGGTTAACTGCCTTGTTTAGGGGCAGACCGACAGATTTTTACCTTGTCAGCTCAGGGATTCAATCCTGCAACCTTCCAGTTACGGGCCTAACACTCTAACCACTAGGCTACCTGCCGCCCCATAGGCCTAGAAAATGAGTGGTTACTTTTGCTGAGGTTAATTCTTCCGAAAAATGTCAGTTAGATTTAAAGATAATTTGGTTAGATGAGGTAGTCACCCCTGCTCTCTGTAGAACTAAAAGCTGCACCCTCTTCTGTATTTGACTGAATTTAGAAATGGCTGACTGTGTGAGATCCCTAAGCCTCTCTGACGTCATCATGGCCTCTCATAAAACAAAGAGAGCAGTAAACTCTAATTGAGTCCTCACATAGCCCTAGGCCCGAGACATTCATGTTTGAATTCTGTATCCGAACGTTGCATATTCTTGGAAATAACGGCAGACACTGTTCTTACTCCTGGATGTTGGTTTAATTAAAGCATAGTATAGACTACTAGTACGTCTTTCACTATACCAGTCTGTGTTTAAATGTAAACTTTGCCTGTCATCCTTTTTGGCATCCTCATTTTTGGCATCTCTTTATATCATCCTGTCTTCCCCAGTTCCAAACAACACAAGTCTGTTATACTTTAATATTAATATGCCTCATCAAAAAATCCCCACGTTGAACAAAGCTGAACCAAGTATGCCAGCGGCAGCCATGTAGCTATCATTTATAGAGAGAGTCATATTTCAGTTAACATTTGTATTATTCCGGAAAAGCCCACCAGTACCAATTGCTTTCTGAATATAATCTATTTGGAGAGATGATGCGTTGTGGATGGATTCATGAGGACCATGTCGACATTTGAAAAACATAATAATCAATTGCCAAATGAAAATCATTGATATGGCAGTCAGATATTGCTCAGGGCCACATGTACTGTATGTCAGGCGTATCCGTGAGGGAGCTCAACGTCATGGCCTTTGCTTGCTCAGCAGTGGCAGAAGCAATTGGTAATGAGAGTGTACAGCTGGACTGTGGCTCTATCGTTCCTCCCCTGACCTCTGACCTTTGACTCCTGCGGCCCTGCTGTTTCCCTTCTAAAGAGAGTACCATCTCTCCCTACAGGCTTCCTCTGGGCCTGGGCTTTAGACACACGTATGCACGCATACACACTCACACACACAAACACACACACGCCTTTCTTACATAACAGGGACACGACAGGACAGTGTGTCGTGAATAGTGGACACATGCACACACATGCATGCAGATACACTGACTACATACACTATGCCCAGCTCTGCATCTTCAGCTGCGTCAGCCATTTCCCTTGTACAGATAACACCATCTCTCCCAACAGGCATCCTCTGGACCTGGGTCTACACGCACACACACGCGCACTACACCCAGCTCTGCACCTTGAGCTGCGTCAGCTGCTGCCTCCCAGTCCCATTCCCCCTAACATAAACAATCCAGCCCAGGGAAGGCAGTGTGTGTTAACACAGGATATCTGTGATCAGCCGATAGGGACCTCATCTGACAGAGGGAAAGTGTAAAAGAGAGATAGCCACTGACGCCAGAACTGTACTGTACAGTACTGTACATGGACTCTGTGTTCCACAGGAACCCATCAGGGTTGGCCCTAGAACAGTTATACATACCACTCTATTAGCAGAGGCCAGAGTGGCACTGCTAGCCCCCATGCTAAGCTAATGGGACAGTTTTATGCTTCTATGTGTAAATCATTGGCTCTCATCACTTTGTAGGCAGGGCCCAAGCTATTGAGTGAATTTACTGCCAATGCCCTAAATCATAATCTCAGCCTTTTCCTACATGGAACAGGGACCCAAATCAAAATCCACATGAGACGCACGAACGTGAGCATGTGATGGTGAAAAGAAAATGCGCCCCAGTAAATTAATTACCACCAGGAAACGTATTGCACATATTTCTTTGCTCGGCTCATATGTTAAGGATCCCAGAGTCCTTAATGAAAAAATATGCCTGTTTTGCTGTTGCCAGGGAGAGCCAGACCCAAACACGGGAAAAGAGATTTGACACACAGTCCATTTCTCCAGCTCACATCTTCGCAACAACAGGGGCGCCCTCACGATTCCAAATCCCTCGAGAGGCCAGGTGTGGCCAGAAGAAGGTTTCCAGCAGAACCAGGGTATTTTACAATCACTCTGCCTTGCCTCTATTAGATTGGCTGGCCTACAAATAGACTCTGGCTGTAAATTTATTTTGAGCTTGTTATGGCGCACCGGCCCTGACAGGCTTAAATGTCAGAGTGCCTGCATGCCAAACCACAGTAAATAACAATGTAAATAAATAAAGTGGGGAGAGGGATTCCTGTGTGGGGGACATCAGCGCTGTCCCAAGCCGCAGTGTGAGCAGTGTTGTCAGGGCGAGTTAGGCTGCCAGAGAGGAACGCATCAGACTGAGGTCACCATACACAATACAGCCAGCTAACGGGAACTCCCCTTCGCTTTAACTCAGGCAGCTGGACCAGCGTGCGTATGTATGTGTGCATGTGTGAGTGAACGTGCGTATGTATGTATCTGCACGTGTGCAGAAGTGTATGCGCATTGCATGTGTGTGTGTCGAGCACAGAAAAGAGACTGGGGTCCTCTCTGCACTTTCCACTAAGCACACTCTTGGTTGACATTGATCCAGTCCAGTGGGGTTCCGCAGCCTGGTGTAACAGCCTAATCAGTCCCACATGGATCTGGGCTCTGGCATCCTGATCATGGCAGCACTCCTCTCTCTCTCTCTCTCTCTCTCTCTCTCTGTTTTCTATCCCCGTCCCTTTCTGCAGAGCAGTGTGAGGACTTGGGCTGGGGCAATTATCCACAATCGTCTCTGATGACAGTAGTAGAGATTGGCCGTCCCAAATGGGTCCTAATGTTACAAGCAAACTCAGACGTACATACAAGCGCGCATACACACAGATACACACACATTGGTGGTGGGGATTTTCTATCATCCATGGCAGGCTCTAATGTGAAGGCATCCCCTCTGACTCATCAGTGAAAGACGCCCCGGGGCAAACTGTGTGTGGATGAGAGGAGCAAACCCAACCAAAAGCCACATACAGAATAACACTCTGATTCTGAATGGACCTGATTATAGCTGCAGCTTTGATCATAAGGCACAGTTTTCATCCTTCGACTTCCCTTTGGGCTGGTTAAGAAGAACGATCATGGTGAGATCATGTTGCAGCGTGGGTTATTTAACCTTTATTTAACTGGGCAAGTCAGTTAAGAACAAATTCTTGTTTACAATGACGGCCTACAGGGTCGGCCATAGTAGTACGGCGCCCCTGGAGCAAATTATGAGAGCAGTCAATGTACCTTCATCTTCAAGTCACTTGGAATGTGACTATGATGTCTGCTTTACCAATACAGCTCCCCCATCCCAAGACACACACACGCAGACACACGCACAGGCGCGGAAACATACATCACCTCCAGGTGTTCAACAAAACCTCAATATCCACTTTTTGGTTCGGTTTCCAGAGAGACTGAAGGGGCCATAATTATTGTTTTTAAAACTGCTTATGAATCTGCTAAGGCATCCAAATCCAGCTCTGTGTGTGCTAGCTACAAGCATTCTTCTAACAGTGCAATAGTCAGCTCTGCTAAAGGAATCACTCTTTTGTCTTTACTTCGTAGCAGGAATGTATTGTTCTTATGGGGCTCAGGGGAGTAGTGGAGAGGTCATGGGCATATTTTCATAAACAATTACAGCAGATGCTGTGCACTTGGCCAGGTCTGACTCCTCCTCGGATGGATTGTTTGGCTAAGATGACAGATTAATGAAAAACAGAGGGACTTGGCACCGAGTGTTACCATGGGACCTCCTTTTCATTCGGAGAAGGGTGGGGATAGCTATTTTACACTATGACACATTACTGTGCAATCAGTGTAACAACAGACTGTACTGTAAGAGGACGATAATACAATCAAGGCCAGTAATTTAATTGTGTGTAATGTAATTAATACAATTGTAAGTGTGTATCTGCAATCAAACTAGCATACAATGTAGGTTAATTTCTATAACCCTTTCCCAGGATTTGAGGGTTTTCTACATTTGTACATGTTTGGATATGAAGGAGGATCTGAAATTGTCCCTTCCTTGTTAGACTAGTCACTGAGTGTCATTGATGATTCCTATTATGGGTTTGCTAGACCCAAATATCTTGCCACACTTTCCAAATGATTTCTTCAGTCAGACAAGTGCAGCCTGAGAGAGTTAAGGGAACTTGCTGTGCTAACGTAATTTCTGTAATCCCTCCTGACCAATTACAGGCTGCATTTTCTGCTTTTGTAAGGGGAACGCTGAATGCTTTCCTCTGGAGGCAGCTAGCAGCCAATTACAAGCTTAAGACGCTAATAAGCACCTGGAGGATGGACTTGGCTCTCGCTCTAACGGTTTGTGCACTGAGGGCGATTACAAGTGATAATGTTATTGTCCCAGCAAACAACAGCATGTTGTATAGTATTGGTGAATGCCTGACTTGAGTCTCAGGAGATCTGTTTTCCAGTTTATTGGACATATTCCCCTGAAAACTATTGTTTTCATCTATTTGCTCTCCTACCCTCAGCTTGTTTTCTTAAGAAAGGAGAACATTTGGACAGTATTGCTGCCATGTGTTCATTCACTGTGTGTGGGGGTTGGATGTCGTGAGTGATAGCAGGAATATGTTCCTTTTACCATTGTACTCTTCTCCGCTGGTTGACCCTTGCACCTTGTTATCAGACACTTGTTACCAGAGCTCACCGGAGATCCCTCAGGTGCTGATGCATGCCAGAGGTATTCCAGGAGATCCAAACGTTCGGGAAAAGTGATTTCCCGGGCACTCACCAAGCCCCAGGTTTCCATAGTTTGCAGCAAGTGAGTATGTGTGACTGATACATCTGTTGACAGAGGGTTTGCGATGCAGTAAATCTACGTTTCCCATACTCTGAGCCCCTCTGGCACACTGCTCTGTAACACCAAGCACACAGCCATAATGGAGGGCTTTTTTCCTTTTTCTCTGGAGGCTCAGTGGAATTCCTGGAGGAGAAAAGTGACTTTGACCTACTGGTGATTTCTTCGAGAAGCAGCCCTTTGGCACATGACTGTGGTTTTTGTTTGCTCAAAAAGCCTTATACGAGCTGTCATTATTTTCTTTGTATAGAACTACGAGATTGTTCTTGCAATGAAAAAGGACATTAAAGATTACATGTATGTTTTTTCTATATGCCTGGGACACCGCAAACCAGAAAATGCAGTCTTCTCCTCAAAGGTACATCTCATTCCTTCATTATTAAACCTGGATGAGACACAGAATGAGGATGGAACTCCATCTGCTCTCAAGTTTACTGCTTGGCAGACATGAGAGACAGTCAGTACATGTAGCTTGGCTACCATTAAAACGGTCTTGTAGGTCAAATCAAATCAAATTGTATTGGTTGGATATACATATTTAGCAGATGTTATTGCGGGTGTAGCGAAATACTTGTGTTCCTAGCTCCAACAGTGCAGTAATATATAACAATACACTCTTAGAAAAAGGGTTCCAAAAGGGTTCTTCGGCTAATCCTTTTTGGATCCAGGTAGAACTCTTTTGGGTTCCATGTAGAACCCTCTATGTAAAGGGTTCAACATGGAACTCAAAAGGGTTCTACTTGGAAACAAAAGGGTTTTACCTGGAACCAAATAGGGTTCTTCAAAGGGTTCTCTTATGTGGACAACCAGAGAACCCTTTTAGGTTTCAGATAGCACCGAATCATTGATTTGACATGATTTGGAAAAGCACACACCTGTCGATATAAGGTCCCACAGTTGACGGTGCATGTCAGAGCAAAAACCAAGCCATGAGGTTGAAGGAATTGTCCGTAGAGCTCCGAGACAGGATTGTGTCGAGGCACAGATTTGGGGAACGGTACCAATTTCTGCAGCATTGAAGGTCACCAAGAACACAGTGGCCTCCATCATTCTTCAATGGAAGAAGTTTAGAACAACCAAGACTCTTCTTAGAGCTGGCCACCCAGCTAAACTGAGAAACTGAGGGAGAAGAGCCTTGGTCAGGGAGGTGACCAAGAACCCAGTGGTCACTTTGAGAGACCTCCAGAGTTCCTCTGTGGAGATGGCAGAACCTTACAGAAGGACAACCATCTCTGCAGCACTCCACCAATCAGGCCTTTATGGTAGAATAGCCAGGCAGAAGCCACTCCTCAGTAAAAGGCACATGACAGCCCGCTTGTAGTTTGCCAAAAGGCCTCTCAGACCATGAGAAACAAGATTATCTGGTCTGATGAAACCAAGATTGAACTCTTTGGCCTGAATGCCAAGCGTCATGACTGGAGGAACCTGGCACCATCCCTACGATGAAGCATGTTGGTGGCAGCATCATGCTGTGGGGATGTTGTTTCAGCGACTGGGAGACTAGTCAGGGTTGAGGGAAAGATGAACGAAGCAAAGAGAGCACTCAGGACCTCCGATTGGGGCGAAGGTTCACCTTCCAACAGGACAACAACCCTAAGCACACAGCCAAGACAACGCAGGAGTGGCTTCGGGATAAGTGTCTGAATGTCCTCGAATGGCCCAGCCCGAGCACGGACATGAACATGATGGAACATCTCTGGAGAGACCTGAAAATAGCTGTGCTGCAACGCTCCCCATCCAACCTGACAGAGCTTAAGTGGCTCTGCAGAGAAGAATGGGAGAAACTCCCCAAACACAGGTGTGCCAAACTTGTAGCGTCATACTCAAGAAGACTCGAGGCTGTAATAATTTCCTAAGACGCTCCAACAATGTACTGAGTAAAGGGTCTGAATAATTATGTAACGTGATACTTCTGTTCCTTATTTGTAAGAAATTTGCAAACATTTCTGAAAAACATTTATTTATTTTTCCGTTATGGGGTATTGTGTGAAGATAGATTTTTTAAATCTGTTTTAGAATAAGGCTGTAACTGTAATGTGGAAAAGGTCAAGGTGTCTGAATACTTTCCCAATGCACTGTATATACCGTAAACACTGGGGGCCAAAATGTTGGAATATTATTAATTCAAGGGTTTTTCTTTATTTGCACTATTTTTTACATTGTAGAATAAAAGTGAAGACATCAAAACGATGACATAACACATATGGAATCATGTAGTAACCAAAAAAGTGTTAAACAAATCAAAATATATTTTATATTTGAGATTCTTCAAAGTAGCCACTCTTTGCCTTGATGACAGCTTTGCGCACTCATGGCATTCTCTCAACCAGCTTCATGAGGACCACCACAGGAATGGAAGACCCAGAAATACCTCTGCTGCAGAGGATAAGTTCATTAGAGTTACCAGCCTCAGATTGCAGCCCAAATAAATGCTTCACAGAGTTCAAGAAACAGACACATCTCAACATCAACTTTTTAGAGGGGACTGTCTGAATCAGGCCTTCATGGTCGAATTGCTGCAAAGAAACCACTACTAAAGGACACCAATAAGAAGAAGAGGCTTGCTTGGGACAAGAAACACGAGCAATGGATATTGGACCGGTAGAAATTTGTCCTTTGGTCTGGAGTCCAAATTTGAGATTTTTGGTTCCAACCTCAACCAAATTTAGATGGTTTGGGATGAGTTGGATCGCAGTGAAGGACAAGCAGCCAACAAGTGCTCAGCATATGTGGGAATTCCTTCAAGACTGATGAAAAAGCATTCCAGGTGAAGCTGGTTGAGAGAATGCCAAGAGTGTGCGAAGCTGTCATCAAGGTAAGAATCTCAAATACAAAATATATTTTGATTTGTTTAACACTTTTTTGGTTACTACATGATTCCATATGTGCTATGTCATAGTTTTGATCTCGTCACTTTGATTCTACAATGTAAAAAAATGTGCAAATAAAGAAAAACCCTTGATTGAGTAATATTCCAAACTTTTGGCCCCCAGGATGGCCTTGATTAGAAAACAGTATATACATATGAAATGGGTAAAACAGTATGTAAATATTATTAAAGTCTCCATTGTTCCATTATTAAAGTGACCAGTGTTCCATGTCTATGTACATAGTGCAGCAGCCTCTAAGGGGCATGGTAGAGTAACCGGGTGGTAACCAACTAGTGACAGTGACTAAAGCTCAGGGCAGGGTACTGGGCGGAGGCCGGCTAGTGATGGCTATTTAACAGTCTGATGGCCTTGAGGTACAGTAGTCAGCTTTGATGCAGTCCCAGCTTTGATGCAAGGTGTGGTACCCTTGCTGCCAGTGCTTTAGGCAGCTGTGCCGATACTAAAAGAAGTGTTTATCATGACAGGCGCCTTTGTCTCTCCCCAAACCGCTGTCATGTCAAGACGGGGGCAGACACAGGCTTCAGAGGACAGAACGTGGAACGGGCACGATCACATCAACTGCACATTTTTCGCAGCTGAGCTGTCCTCTGTGCTCACGCAGCGGACACGCCTCATACGCCACCAATTAGAGCCGCATACCTCAGCCAAGTGCAGCAGAGAGATGCCAAGTGTGTCTTATTGTGTGTGTGTGTGTGTGTGTGTGTGTGTGTGTGTGTGTGTGTGTGTGTGTGTGTGTGTGTGTGTGTGTGTGTGTGTGTGTGTGTGTGTGTGTGTGTGTGTGTGTGTGTGTGTGTGTGTGTGTGTGTGTGTGTGTGTGTGTGTGTGTGTGTGTGTGTGTGTGTGTGTGTGTGTGTGTGTGTGTGTGTGTGTGTGTGTGTGTGTGTGTAGTTGGGATCAAAATATTTCATTCTCATTGTAATTCATGTGTGTAGCGTTTGCAAGATAGATCCCCACATCTGTGTTTTTAATTCAAAAAAATATGCACATCCATTAACCTATAAACATAGTTTCCAGACTCTTTATGTCCTGTTATTTCAGAAAGTTTGACTTGTCTCTCAAATCAAATCAAATTGTATTTGTCACATGCAGCGTAAACAACAGGTGTAGACTAACAGTGAAATGCTTACTACGGGCCTTTCCCAACAATGCAGAGAGAAAAATAATTGAACAAATACAACAGGAAGAATAAATACACAATGAGTAACGATAACATGGCTATATACACGGGGTACCAGTACCGAGTCGCTGTGCAGGGGTACGAGGTTATTGAGGTAGATATATACATATAGGTAGGGATAAAGTGACTAGGCAACAGGATAGATAATAAACAGTAGCAGCGGCATACCGTTTCCTTTATCTATTCCAGGCCAACAAATACACAATTTTTTCTTCTTCATCAGAATAAACTTTTTACAACCTTGCTAACTTTATAAAGCCACTCAGTAAATTCGCCAGATTAATTGGCACACCTGGTTATCAGTCAATGCTTGGAAAAACTATAGCCACTTCATAGTCACAACCTGTCTCTTCAGTCTCAGGTCAGGTACAGTAAAGTACATCTCTTCAGATGGACCAGACCATTCAGGTCAGGTACAGTTAAGTACATCTCTTCAGATGGACCAGACCATTCAGGTCAGGCTTGTTCTTCAAAAGCTATTAATCACAGACTACCTGTCCTTCTCCTTCTTCATTTCACGTGATCGTGAAACTTTCTATGACTTTCAGACACGCGATTTAGCTGATGATGCACCTGCCTACAGGTAAATGTGGACTCATTCTTAAGGATTTAAGGACAGATTAATTTATTAAGCTCTTATTACCTTTCATCTGCTTTTAAATTATGAAAATGATTTCGAAATTGTAAGTAGACAGGATCAGATAAAATTATTTGATCCCGAAGAAATATGATCTCCGTGGATTAGTTGTCATTATGTATCATTAGACATAAAGCTATCAGCACGGGTAACTATTTTACATATTACATATTACTTTTAAATCAAAATGTCATCTCACACTGATAACACTGGCAGTAATCATGTATGATTTTATTAGGCGTAATAAATTGACTATGTAGGCTAAATGCGGGAACGTTGCCTTTAAATTAAAATTTCGCTATTGCTTCAGCGCTACATATTGAATCAAGCCCTCAATCAGATGAGACCTGAGCCGTTCAGGGGTTTTGTGACTTGGAGGGTGTGCGAGGTGTGAAATCCACCTGAGTGAAAGTGACAAGTAGCGCAGAGGTGTGAAAAATATACCAACGATGATGGATGCATTTTAATTAATCTGTCTCATTAGATCTCAATCGAGTATCGACAGGTCATTATGGACTCAATGATTTATGTAACGGATCAGAATGACACTTACACTGAGTATAGGCATTAGGTAGTTTGCTTTGACAAACTTTACAAACTTTACAAACCTTACCAAGTGTTTTATTTTGAACAGCTGTGAATATGAATATGTTTTGTGATTGCTACTGAGAAGCTGCTGTGTGTTGACTCATTCACTGCCTGAGCTCTGTGTCTATCTGTCTGTCTGTCTGTCACAGGGTTTGTGCAATATGAGTAATAACCCCCTTCTCTCTATTGTATCTCCGATTTACACACAGGAGTCTGGACCAACCGCATTGTCTTAACTCATTGGTGTGTTGTGTATGTGTGTGTTTTGCAATTGTGCAGGCATTAGCATTAAGGAGAAGTGGCTGTGTTCTCAGCAGGACTTAGGAGAGGAGACGTCCTCTCACTACTGCTCACCTGGAGAAAACACACACACACACACACACACACACACACACACACACACACACACACACGCACACACGCACGCACGCACACACACACACACACACACACACACACACACACACACACACGCACACACACACACACACACACACACACACACACACACACACACACACACACACACACACACACCACCACCACCATCACCACATTCTCATACACTCTCCCCAATCCCTCATTAGGTAGTCTATTGTGCCGGCTGCCGCAGGGGTCTTGGGGGTCCTGTTTAGGAGCCTTTCAGGGGCACTGGTTCCTGTTCCCCTAATGAGGCAGTGAGAGACGGGAGACAGGAGGCGTCAATAGCGTCCTGGGGGACCCCCACAGTGTACCTGTCTCAGGTGTTTGTTTGAGGCTAAACAAACACAACCGTTGTTTGGCCAGGAATGTTTATCAGGGGGAATCAAAGCCCTGCTCCATCTGCAGCCTGCATGACAATGATAGAGCAACCAGGGGTCTGCACCGATTCGCATTCACTCACAGACAGAGAGAGAGAAGAACTCACACAGTCTATGGTGGTAAGGCATGCAGGTCTGGGTCTGGGTCTGGGTCTGGGTCTGGGTAATGACTGGGCTACAATCAAAGCTTCAGTGCTTGTACAGATGAATGACCAGACTGATTGATTATTGAATAGTGGTCAAAAATATTGTACATTAGAGGATTTGTATGTAACAGAGTTTTGTGACTACACTGATTCTCACAGGACATGCAAGCAACACTGAACCCATTTCAACTCCATGATTGAATGCAAACACATGACATAGTAATGGTTTAAAACAAATAATCTAACAATTTATCAGATGATACCTTTGCCATATGATAAAATGTATACGTTCATAAAAGAGTCGTGAATCAGTTGGAATTCAACTCCTGCATCAGCAAGCTATATCACAATCTTCTTAAAAGCATGTTGATTTGTGTTGCAGTCCATTATCACCAGGGTCATTCTGTAATATATAGACTTTGTCACTTTTCTATTAGCCTTAGTATATTTTGTTATGACTGGTATCTCTGCAAATCATTTCGCTGCAGTTTTCCCTCCAGGGAGAGACAGAGTGTGGGAGGAATGGAGCAAATTCATCTGACGCAAAGTTGAGATTGGGGAAATTCTTAGAACCATGTTATACTAATAAAAAAAGTTATTCATCTTTGTGAAAGTCCCTGGCAGGACTTTGTCTAAGAGAGATGTTTATTATATTACAGAGTAAAACAGAGGTGATTCCACAGCAGAGGCCAACTCTGAGACCAGTCAATGATTCAGTCTGCAATGATTCAGTCTGCACTGATTCAGTCTGCACTGATTCAGTCTGCACTGATTCAGTCTGCACTGATTCAGTCTGCACTGATTCCCTACCTATATGTATACAATGACGGCCTACAAAGCTTCCTTCACTCACGTAAAACTGACTATCCTACCGATCCTTGACTTCGGCGATGTCATTTACAAAATAGCCTCCAACACTCTACTTAGCAAATCGGATGTAGTCTATCACAGTGCCATCCGTTTTGTTACCAAAGTCCCATATACTACCCACCACTGCGACCTGTATGCTCTCGTTGTCTGGCCCTCATTACATATTCGTCGCCAAACCCACTGGTTCCAGGTCATCTATGTCTTTATTAGGTAAATCCCTGCCTTATCTCAACTCGCTGGTCACCATAGCAACACCCACCCGTAGCATGCGCTCCAGCAGGTATATTTCACTGGTCACCCCCAAAGCCAACACCTCCTTTGGCTGCCATTCCTTCCAGTTCTCTGCTGCCAATGACTGGAACGAATTGCAAAAGTCCTTGAAGCTAAAGGCTCCTATCTCCCTCAATAACTTTAAGCATCAGCTGTCAAAGCTGCTTATCGATCACTGCACCTGTATATAGCCCTTCTGTAAATAGCCCACCCTACTACCTCATCCCCATATTTATTATTTTTGCTAATTTGCACTCCAGTATCTCTATTTGCACATCATCATTTGCACATCTATCACTCCAGTGTTAATTCTAATTTGTAACTTATTTCACCACTATGGTCTATTTATTGTCCTACCTTCCTAACCTTACTGCATTTTGCACTACATTTGCACTCTGTATATAGATTCTCTATTGTGTTATTGACTGTACGTTTGTTTATTCTCATGTGTAACTCTGTGTTGTTTTTTTGTCGCAGTGCTTTGCCTTGTCTTGGCCAGGTCGCAGTTGTAAATGAGAACTTGTTCTCAACTGGCCTTTGTCTTGGCCTGGTTAAATAAAGGTGAAATAAAAAAATAAAAAATAAAAAACCTACAGGGTCAGTCCCTGGAGCAAATTAGGGTTAAGTGCCTTGCTCAAGGACACATTGACAGGTTGTTCACCTTATTGGCTCAGGTATTCGAACCAGCGACCTTTCGGGTAGTGGCCCAACCCTCTAACCGCTAGGCTACCTGCCGCACAATGTACATTCTATTATCCATAGACATTTGGAGTAATTACATTTATGCTAATAATAACTTTCTTCTCTGCAACTGGATAGACAGTAACTATAGCCATAAATACTACTGTGACTGACAATAACTCCAGTCCATTAAAACTTTACAGTAAAATGACTGAAAGCCTAATTTCACATCCAGACAACACTCTCTTTACAGTGGCTCTCTCTGTAGGTAGCTTTGTGTGTTCAAAGGACGGAAAGATGGACAGGATGCTGTGAAGAGTCACTTTAGCTTTAGCTTTTTTTATTTGCAACGTGCACCAAATGAGACTGTCTTCAAAGGGGTTCCCTTAACGCAGAGTCAATAGAACAGCAGAGGCATTGTGTGTGTGCGCTTGCATGTTTGCGTGTGCATGTGTGTGCTGCCGTGTGTGTAAATGTATTAAATTACAGTCAGTCAGCAGCTCAACGGTTAGTTGCCAAGCTAAAATGACATGTTTTGTGTGGATAGTATAATTCCATGATTGGGGGCCTGGCTGCTTGTGTAATGTGCTGCCTTGGTGTGTTTGTAGAGGGAAGGGGTTAAAGCTGAGGAGGGGGTGTTTTGGCCAAGGCATAAATACAACAAGACAGGCCCTCATCACCAACTGCTTGTTATCCTATGGCCAGACCAACCATTAAAACACAACTAGTGAAGAGGGTGTGAGGGAGGGAGGGAGGGAGGGAGGGAGGGAGGGAGGGAGGGAGGGAGGGAGGGAGGGAAAAATGCAGGAAGAGAGAGGCAGAGAGACGCAGAGAGATTCAGGTCCATGTTTCTGTGTGCACTTCACAGTGCCCACGTTTCTTGCTCAAGATTGGCCCTAAGCTGGTTGGTATCCTGGAGTATCCAAGAGGAATGCAGGCACCTCAGTCTAGACAGTGTTCAACTGATCCCTGTCTGCTCCCATGGTCTTAGGGCCTTCCCGTGCCTCTCTCCACTCTCTCTCTGCCCAACTGTGGTGTCTCTCTTGCCTAATCTCCCCTCCTACAGTCTGACCACCACGGGTTGCAGACAGACAGGTGGGTGGGCAGGCAGACAAACAGATAGACAGATAGGTGGGCAGGCAGACAGTATGCTAGTAGTTAAAGTAGGTGGGCAGACAGACATGTGAGCAGATGGAGAGGCAGACGGGTAGGCAGGCTGGTAGGTACAATACTGTAGTTGGGCTGACAGACAGGTATCGACAGGAAATTGGCAGAGCAGAGTCTACACTACCCAGCCTACCACTACTTAATCTGGTATTTATGGAACAGCTAGGTGACATTTCTGTGGTTCACTATTGTTGCTTCATATCTCTGTTGTTCTTGTGGTGCTGCTGGGCAAGTTCCAAGTGAAATTGACAATGAGACAGGTTTCTATTTGCCAGTCACTCATCTTCAGATAATAACCACTTTCACTGATGAATGTCCTGTTATTTTATTTACCACATGTTTAACTTGAATGTATTACCTGTGGAAATTTTCTGTACACAAAGTGCAGCTGTTTAGGAAGATCAAAACAGATACGGATGATGTAACCTTCGCATGCAATCTTTGGGGAGAATATCTTTGCTTGATATGGAATTCTTTCCTCATGTTCTAGCCAATTGACAGATGATGCATGTCATTGTTCATTGTGAGGAGAGTTGTCTGACATTCTAAATTAAATATGTTTGTCTTCATTGTTCTAGAACTTCACCAGACGTTTACCTGATCTTCACTCTTATCTTCACTGCTATCAAGAACCTAAAGGGGTTCTTCGGCTGTTCCCATAGGACAGTGTTTCCCGATCCTGGTCCTCGAGTACCCCCAACAGTACATATTTTTATTGTAACCCTGGACAAGCACACCTGATTCAACTCGTCAACTAATCATCAAGCCCTCAATGAGTTGAATGAGATGTGTTTGTCAAGGGCTACAACAAAACTGTGTACTGCTGGGGGTACTTGAGGACCAGGGTTTGGAAACACTGCCATAGGAGAACCCTTTAAAAAACCCTTTGTGGTTCCATGTAGGAACCCTTTTGGTTCCAGGTAGAACCGGTTTGGGTTCCATGTAGGATCCTTTCCACAGTGGGTTTTACATGGAACCCAGATGGGTTCTACATTGAACCCAGAAGGGTTCTACCTGGAACCAAAAAAAGGTTATTCTGTGGGGACATCCAAATAACCTTTTTGGAACCCTTTTATCTAAGAGTGTACTGTCCCTGGTGAAATAGTTGACATTCACCTTACATGACAATGTGTCTCAGTTGTTTACAGTAGGAGAAGGGCATCATGGGATAGCACACATAAAGTGGTGACAGTTATGGAAGACAAATCACCTAATGACAACACAAACGAACACGCATGCTTACAACCAACCCACAAGTACCCCAGATATGCAGACTAAAGAAAAGCCTGTAGCCCTCTTAACATAGCATTCTCAGTGTATAGAAATATCTTTCTGGTGTAGCGTTCAGTAAAATAAAAACATTTGCACCTTGTGGGAATACAATGAGTGTACAAAACACTCTTTCCATGATAAAGACTGACCAGGTGAATCCAGGTGAAAGCTGTGATCCCTTATTGATGTCACTTCAAGCTTTGTAGATGAAGGGGAGGAGACAGGTCAGAGAAGGATTTTTAAGCCTTGAGACAGTTGAGACATGGATTGTGTGTGTGTGCCATTCAAAAGGTGAATGGGCAAGACAAAATACTTAAGTACGTTTGAACGGGGTATGGTAGTAGGTGCCAGGTGGACTGGTTTGAGTGTGTCAAGAACTGCAATGCTGCTGGGTTTTTCACACTCAACAGTTTCCTGTGTGTATCAAGAATGGTCCACCACCCAAATGACATCCAGCCAACTTGACACAACTGTGGGAAGCATTGGACTCAACATGGACCAGCATCCCTGTGGAACGCTTTCAACACCTTGTAGAGTCCATACCCCGACAAATTGAGGCTGTTCTGAGGGTAAACGGGGGTGCAACTCAATATAAGAAAGGTGTTGCTAATGTTTGGTACACTCAGTGTATACTCCGGAGGAATGACTGTGTGAATGATTTAAGATTTCCAATATGTAACTTTCACAACTTTCGGTTGCATCAACAAACTACAAAACATCCAAATTCAATTCCTTTACTTCTGGGAAATTGGTATTCTGCTCTTTGACTGGGAACAAGACACACTGTGCATCAGGAACATGTTGAATATCGTCCTAATGGACGTTATTAGCACAGGTTGGAGAAATAATATTATGATTGTCTGGTTGAAAGAGACTAAGTAGGGGATGGGGAGTTTGGTTTCATCTGACTGGTTCCAGGTGATGTCGTTGCTTTAGAAGGTGGTAACTGTACCCCAGCAGTACCCCAGTACCCTGACATGTAGCAGCAGCATCCATGTGGAAGCTACACAGTCCCCCTGCTCCGCGCTGCCTTTTGAACCGGCTGATTATTTGCAGGGAAATTAAACATACTTGGAATGTGTCTCACCGGGGTCTGTTGTCTTTTGAAGTTCCTCACTCCTCACAAAGAGCCAGTGTGTTGGAGATCCAACAGGACCCAACTCACAACTCAACCTCATAGCTCTGCAGTGGTTACCTCTAGAAAAACAAACACATTTTTTGGAGGTTGTTTTCAATGCTCCTCTCATCATTCACCGGATTTTAAGGAAGCTCAACGTGCAGTTTATCCTGCAATGTCCAGCTCTAGTCTAACACAACAGAGGCCCTGTGGTGTTTGTGTGTTGGGGGTTGAATTTTTGCTTGATACTTTTACAGTTCTATCAGAGAGCATAATCAAATCCAAAGTACTTGATGTTCTAGAACCACATGTGTTGTCTCTTGTCTACAGTAAGTCTTCCATCAGATTTGGCCAAGGATCATCACTCATTGAGCCACTAGTCTTATGAGAGGATTATCCCAGCTAGCACATTTGGTTCCTTGGAAGTTGTGGGAAAGTATGTTTTGTTTTCACATTGGTTGTGGGAACGAAGCCATAAGTTTCCTAGCTGGTAAAATTGAACGTTAAAAGTCCTCCTGGGAGGTTTTACTAACGCTCTGAGATAAAAAAATTATAGGTTATTTGGACGTTTTTTTATAACTTCCTTAAAACATTCACTGAATGTTTCAATAAGACATTTAATAACACTGCTATCTTTTTTGGGGTACATTTTATTTTTACTCCAAGCACAGATAGGACACGTGGAAGTTAATTTCCTTAGGCAGTTGTCATTCGAACACATTTGTTTTTTATCAGTGAGATTCAAACATCTAATGCTCTGTTCTCTAGCAATGTAATTAGTCCACTGCGCCACCAGGATGGAGCTAGCATGCCAGGTTTTTTTTTACGCATACAAAGCCTGTTCATTTTAGTCTATTCAAACAGACCCCATTTCAAAGGAAACAAGCACTCATCAAGATCAGGTGTGGCCAATTAGTGGGCGTGGCCAACACACCTGAACACACTTAAAAAGAGAATAGAGAGATTAAAAAAATTACATTCCCATATTATTGTCAAGAACTGACATAAAATAGAACTATACATTCTCTGAACAAGAAATTGCCCATAAGCACAAAAATCTTATTTCTCTCAAATTATTGCCAAAATGTCACCACCTGACAGGTGTGGTATATCAAGAAGCTGATTAAACAGCATGATCATTACACAGGTGCACCTTGTGCTGGGTACAATAAAAGGTCACTCTATAATGTGCAGTTTTGTCACACAACACAATGCCACAGATGTCTCAAGTTTTGCAATTGGCGTGCTGACCGCAGGAATGTCCACCAGAGCTGTTGCCAGAGGATTTAATGTTAATTTCTCTACCATAAGCCGGCTCCAATGTCGTTTTAGAGAATTACGTCCAACCGGCCTTACAACCGCAGACCACGTGTAACCACGCCATCCCAGGACATCCACATCCGTCTTCTTGACCTGCAGGATCGTCTGAGACCATCCACCGCGACAGTTGATGAAACTGTGGGTTTGCACAACCAAATCATTTCTGCTTAGGGAAGCTCATCTGTCCTCACCAGGGTATTAACCTAACTGCAGTTTGGCGTCATAACCGACTTCAGTGGGCAAATGCTCACCTTCAATGATCATTGGCACGCTGGAGCAGGATGAATCCTGGTTCCAAATGTACCTGGCATCGTGTGGGTGAGGGGTTTGCTGATGTCAATATTGTGAACAGAGTGTCCAATGATGGCGGTGAGGTTATGGTATGGGCAGGCATACTGTAAGCTACGGACAACGAACACAATTGCATTTTATCGATGGCAATTTGAATGCACAGAGATACCGTGACGGGATCCTGAGGCTCATTTTCTTGCCTGATAATGTTTCAGCATGATAATGCACGGCCCCATGTTGCAAAGATCTGTACACAATTCCAGGAAGCTGAACATTTCCCAATACTTCCATAGCCTGCATACTCACCAGACATGTCACCCCTTGGGATGCTCCACACAGCCATTGAAGAGGAGTGGGACAACATTCCACAGGCCACAATCAACAGGCGGATGTGTCGCGCTGCATGAGGCAAGTGGTGGTCACACCAGATACTGACTGGTTTTCTAATCCACGCCCCTACCTTTTTTTAAGGTATCTATGACCAACAGATGCATAGCTGTATTCCTAATCAAGTGAAATCCATAGATGAGGGCCTAATTTATTTATTGCAATTGACTGATTTCCTTCTATGAACTGTAACTCAGTAAAATCTTAGAAATTGTTGCATGTTGTGTTTATTTTTTTGATCAATGTCCTGTAGTAAAGATATGACATTAAATAGAAACAAGTTGGAACTTGTGTGGAATGTTCTGTGGAAGTACTGACATTCTCACAGAAGAATGTTATTTCTTAATGTTCTCAGAACAATTTTAGAACATGATTTTAAATAGAATCATGAGGAAACCTCCCACTGGGCACAGATGTCAGTTCAACATCTAGTTTTGATTTACATTTGGTTGAGTTGTCAACTAATATGAATTCAATGTGAAATAAACAAAACATTTCACCATGCCATTGAGTGAAAAAAAGACAACATGCCCTTACATTAATGACTTTTTGCAAACCCAATTAGTTTTCCATGTTGATTCAACGTCATTGTATAGATATTTTGTGTTAAAATGATGTGGAAACAATGTTGGTTCAACCAGTTTTTGTCCTGTGCGCTATAGGAAATGTTATGCTGAAGTACTGAAATTCCCACAGATAAATGTTGTTCCCGCACTTAAAAATGTAGATCCTTCAAACACCCCCAAACAGGGAACCAGATCCCAATCAAAGGTGTTATCACAAGCTCCACTAAGGAAGGTATTTATCTTATAACTTGTCCTTGTGGTAAAAATGATGTGGGTAAAACGAAGCGTGAATTAAAAGTACGAATCTCGGAGCATCGTAGCGCCATTAAGTTGCGGACCCCTTTTTGAAAGCAAACCACTCTATTTCATCCCTGCATTATATCGGCATCTAACACGTCACCCTCCGTAGGAGAGTCGCTGATCTCGACAATGTATTGTTAAAACGAGAGGCTGCCTGGATTCGGTCTCAACTAGACATTGATCTGAAGACATTCTTGTGATTTTGCTATTCATTGTAAATGTTTGTAGGCCTGTGTAGCCAAATGGTTTCTATGATCGTATGCTATCCATTCATGTTTTTTGTACATTCTATTTATATCTGTAAATTAACCAATGATATCAAGCCACACCCAGACATGATTACAGACACCTGTGTGTATCCTTTAAAACTACAGTATATAAAATAGTGACCCGTGTTTGTCATTATACCCTGATGAAGATAGCTTGTCTGTCTAAACGTTGGTTATTAAATTATTGCATCTGAGCTCCTAGAATGTGTGGCTCTCCTTTTCTTTTTTTCAAGTGTTCTACTCCGCTAGCCGGCACCTGGCTTAAACAGGTGTGCGTTTCTTTCGCCTCCAGAAGTACTGAAATTACCACAGAAGTTGTTGGAAGGTTATATGCAAAATAACCATAGGACAACCGCACTCTCACCAAGCTCTAAGCTTGGATCATACCAGTAGAACAGGACAGTAACCATTTAAGCCCCAAGAGCCTAAAATAATGAGATATTATCTGGGTGATGTCTGACATTGATAGGACTGCATCAAAATTGAATTCCATTCAAGGTTTCCACACTTTCCAGGTGAGTCATCATGTACAAGTTAACAAGACAAACAAAGAACTATCAGACTGTGTGTGTGTGTGTGTGTGTGTGTGTGTGTGTGTGTGTGTGTGTACAGTATATGCCCTGTTGAAGATTACACCATGATGTCTGCATGTGTCTGTCAGTGATATAAAAAGCAGTGTGATATTGATCTACAGTAGAGAAAGGAAGGCATGCTTGAGTGTCTGCAAACAGACGCTGTGTACAAGTCGATACATTACCCACGCACTGCAGAGATGTGGTGACCAATAACAGAAATGGTCCGTTTTGGATGCATTTTGAGGGTAATGCAACAGGTTAAGGTGCTTATTGATAAACCTATGTAACATATCCATATCTTTCCAAGCCAAACCTTCATATCATATCCGCTTACCAATACACACAGCCTACATCGTTGTCACCATATTAGCTAACTATTGTAATAGTCAACATAGCTAATAGAAGTCCACTCAAATTGTATTAGTCACATACACATGTTTAGCAGATGTTAATGCGGGTGTAGCGAAATGCTTGTGTTTCTAGTTCCAAGAGTTCAGTAATATCTAACAGTAATATCTAACAGTTACACAATATATACCCAATACACACCAATCTAAGTAATTAGGCCTATATACAGTACATAAGGACGAGTGGCATGGACTAAGATACAGTAGAAGAGTATTGAATACAGTATAAACAAATGAGATGGAGAACGCAAGATATGCAAGCATTATTAAATGACTGAAATACCAAAGGATAGTATAGAATACAGTATATACATATGAGATGGGGAACGCAAGATATGTAAGCATTATAAACATTAAAGTGACTGGTGTTCTATACCTTAAAGTGACCAGTGATTTCTAGTCTATGTCTTTAGGCAGCAGCCTCTAATGTGCTAGTGATGGCTGTTTAACAGTCTGATGGCCTTGAGATAGAAGCTGTTTTTCAGTCTCTCGTCCCAGCTTTGATGCACTTGTACTGACCTCGCCTTCTGGATGACAGCGGGGTGAACAGGCAGTGTCTCGGGAGGTTGATGTCCTTGATGATCTAGTTGGCCTTCCTGTGGTGCTGTAGGTGCTGTAGGTGTCCTGGAGGGCAGGTAGTTTGCCCCCGGTAATGCGTTGGGCAGACCGCACCACCCTCTGGAGAGCCTTGCGGTTGTGGGCGGTGCAGTTGCCATACCAGGCGGTGATACAGCCCGACAGGATGCTTTCAATTTAAAAGTTTGTGAGGGTTTTAGATGTTTAGCCAAATTTCTTTAGCCTCCTGAGGTTAAAGAGGCTCTGTTGCGCCTTCTTCACCACACTGTCTGTGGTGAAATGGTGGACCATTTCAGTTTATCAGTGGAGGAACTTTAAGTTTTCCACCATCTCCACTGCAGTCCTGTCGATGTGGATAGAGGGGGTGCACCTTCTGCTGTTTCCTGAAGTCCATGATCATCTCCGTTTTTTTTTAATGCTGAGTGAGAGGTTGTTTTCCTGGCACCACACTCCCAGAGCCCTCACCTCCTCCTTGTAGGCTGTCTCGTCATTGTTGGTAATCAAGCAGTACAGTGTACAGTCAGCAAGCAGTTTAGCAGTTAAACCGGCAGGCCCCGGTGGCAATAAATTAATAAAACCAAAAGCTTACCTTGACTTGTAAGAGTTCCAGTGTTGGATAGCCATAGCCAGCTAGCTAACATAGCATCCCTCTCTGTTTGAGCCGGATGTTTGAGAAGGCTAAACTAGCTAGCTGAATTCGCTAGCTAAGTAAGTGAAAGTTTAAAAAAGCGATGAAATAGAGCTACTGTATCTCTCTTTCTCTCTCAGTCTCTTTTGCTTCTCCTTCCTTTTTGAAGAAATGTATTTGTTCAAAACTGTTCAAATATTGTCTTTATCTCTCTTTGAGTCAACTACATTTTATGCACTGCAGTGCTAGCTAGCTAGCTATAGCTTATTCTTTCAGTATTATATTCATTCTCTGCTCCTTTGATTGGGTGGACAAAATGTCAGTTCATGCTGCAAGAGCCCTGATACGTTGGAGGATATCCTCTGGAAGTTGTCATAATTACTGTGTAAGTCTATAGAAGGGGGAGATAACCATGAGCCTCCTTAAGGTTTTGTATTGAAGTCAATGTACCCAGAGGAGGATGGAAACTCAATGATTGATGTTGAGGCTACTATAGACCTTCAATGCAAAACATTGTGCTTTAATACATTTTTGGGGGACGTGAATATATTTAGAGTAGTTTTATCTAAAAATGATAACATTTTTAATGTTTCACAATTTTTATTTATATGAAATTCACTGGGGAGGATGGCCCTTCCCTTCCTCCTCTGAGGAGCCTCCACTGATGCATACCTCAAATTGGAATGATGTAGCTACTGTATGGAATCGGCAGTGAATATCTATATATGCAAAATCAATCCCAGAACAACAGCAAAGGACCCTGTGAAGATTCTGGAGGAAACAGGTACAAAAGTATCTATATCCACAGTAAGACGAGTCCTATATCGACATAACCTGTAAGGTTCCTTGCCGCTCAGCAAGGAAGAAGCCACTGCTCCAAAACCGCCATAAGCAGTGCAACTGCACTGCTGCAGGAGTGCCTGGTGCACTTCACAAAATAGATGGCATCATGAGGAAGGAAAATTATGTGGATATATTGAAGCAACATCTCAGGACATCAGTCAGGAAGTTAAAGCTTGGTTGCAAATGGGTCTTCCAAATGGACAATGACCCCAAGCACACTTCCAAACTTGTGGCAAAATGGCTTAAGGACAACAAAGTCAAGGTATTGGAGTGGCCATCACAAAGACCTCAATCCTATAGAAAATGTGTGTGTGCGAGCAAGGAGGCCTACAAACCTGACTCAGTTACACCAGGAATGGGCCAAAATTCACCCAACTTATTTTGGGAAGCTTGTGGAAGGCTACCTGAAATGTTTGACCCAAGTTAAACAATTTAAAGGCAATGCTACCAAATACTAATTGAGTGTATGTAAACTTCTGACCCACTGGGAATGTGATGAAAGAAATAAAAGCTGAAATAAATCATTCTCTCTACTATTATTCTGACATTTCACATTCTTAAAATAAAGTGGTGATCCTAACTGACCTAAAACAGGGAATTTTTAATAGGATTAAATGTCAGGAATTGTGAAAAACAGAGTTTAAATGTATTTAGCTAAGGTGTATGTAAACTTCTGACTTCAACTGTATACATGCTAATCATATCTAATCGTACACTGGATTAGTTCTACCTAATCTATGGCGGTCTTGAGTATTTCGTTAACCTCCATGGCTTTCTAAAAGTAACATGTTATATTAACTGCATATCTAAGGGTATATCACGGATATGCTGGGATTATATCAGATATTCCTATGGTGTAATTGTGGGCAAGAGCAGAGGTTCTGGTTTTTGGGGACAGAGGTTCCTCTGTGGTGATTGGTGTGTCTGTGCCAGACTGAGGTCCCCAGAGTGGGGCCCCGCAGGGATCTTTGATGTGGCCGACCCTGAGCATCAGATGACTGGGTAACATCTCTTCTCTGACCCTGACCATAATGGACAACTCTTCTACCCACCGGAAGAAAATTATAGCTCTTAGGAATGTTGTTGTTGTGATATTTCCCTCTTTCCTTTGCCTCTGTCTCTCTCTCTCTCTCTCTCTCTCTCTCTCTCTCTCTCTCTCGGCAGAGAAAATAAAGGAGCACCAAAAGAGATTTATGCAACATTGGGAAAAAATAGGTCTTACTAAAACCATAATTTGGAGGATGTCGGGGGAGAAGGGTGTGTTAGCTTTCCATGGGGAGATGATGGAAGTGGGGGGGAGGGGTAGTGTGGATGGAGAAGTGGGCATTGGGACCTGGACTGATGGGAAAATACAGACCAGTGGCTAAAATAGTATTCAGCACTCATTCAAGAGAACCCATGAAAGTCTTACTAGAAATGCCTTTGACTGTTAAACATTTCCGTTCCTATGATGAACTCCTCCTTTATTCATAATTCCGAACAAACATTTTAATAAAATGATAATCCTTGAGGTAATATTTGTGAATGCATACAGTAGGTGGATCCTAGGACAGCTGCTAACATGTTTGATAATCATGTTTAATGTGTGTTTTTTGAGTCACGTCTCAGCCCAGAAAGATAGAGAGTGGGCAGACAGACAAAAAGACAGACAGACAGACAGACAGACATGCTGGCAGGCAGACAGACAGACAGACAGACAGGCAGGCAGGCAGGCAGGCAGGCAGGCAGACAGGCAGGCAGGCAGGCAGGCAGACAGACAGACAGACAGACAGACAGACAGACAGACACTCCAGTCCCATAATAACACAAACCATAGGCCCGTCCAGAGGTGTGCTTAAAAAAACAAAAACAAAAACTTCTTTAGGTGCTCACAACAAACACCTCAGAAAATTCTGGTGTTTTGACAATAAGTCTGAGGGTTTGTTGTGAGGGCCTAAAGTTGAATGGTGGGTTTTCAGAAGCACACCACTTCATTGCCTTCTAGGAAGTCTAATGGTTACCAGGGCATGCCTGTTGCATACTGTAGTACCTGAGTTGGACACAGGCATCCAGGCATACTCTACCTCCTCCCCTTAATGCACAGATCAGGTCTGAGGTGAGCGTCAGTGTGTAGGAATGTGCGAGGGTGGCATTGGGCATAAACACTGTATGTGTGGTGTGGACGGGCTTATGGTTGGTGTTATTATGGGACTGAAGTTTCCTTTATGTGCTATGTACCGTCTGTCTGTCTGTCTGTCTGTCTGTCTGTCTGTCTGTCTGTCATAGACAAATAAAACACACATTAAACATGATTATCAAACATGTTAGCAGCTGTGCTAGGATCCACCTACTGTATGCATTCACAAATATTACTTCAGGTATTATCTTTGTAGTCAAATGTATGTTTGGAATTATGTCGGAATAATGTGTATAGGATGGGTTGACGTTGGTTGAAGGTCATAGCGATGATAACCATCATAGGAACGATACTGTTTTATGAGAAAAAGGTTTAACTGTCAAAGACATTTCTAGTAAGACTTTCCTTGGTTCTCTTGAATGAGTGCTGAATACAGGTCAGCATCTCTCCTCACTGCTGCTTGTCTGCTGGTGAGGCATGGAAAGGAGGAGAGGAGGACTGCTGGGATCAAATAACCAATCACTGCTCCTGTTACTGTTCCTCTGCTTGGCTGGCCACAGCCTCTCCACCTGCCTCTCCTCTCCTTTGAGGAAATGTGTTTGGTTTTTCCCCCCTGGAATAAATGTCCAAATGTGTTTGCAATGATTAGTCAATAGCTAGCTAGCCATGTGGAGGTAAACCTGGAATTATGGAGGAAGAGAAAATTGAAAGTCCCTGAAGGACATCTATTCCCAAGTACTGCCCCCAGGGTGGGGGGGGGTGGATATGACCTCATTGCCTTTATGTATGCATTCACATCGAGCCCTGTGGTCCTGCAGCATTGCATGTGTGTTTTCCATCTGCCCAGTCCACCCACTGCCCTGCTGCGTTGGTAAACATGTGGTAGATTTACATAGAACTAACTACAGTACATGGAAATCCTGCAGAAATAGTCAGAGCAACAAAGACGAGGAAAAAGGAAAACAACCAACGCAAAAAAAAAAACATAGACAACATGTTGCTGAGAATGCAGCTGTTTATTGTGAAAGATCAACCAATATGAGCGTTGAGGCTTTTTTTTTTTTTTACAGATAATAATATTAGCTTCCCTTATGAAAGAGACAGCTTTATATAGATATTTATGTATCGCGCCACATAGTGTTTTGGCTTGTTTTACAGAGGAAGGTTTAGTAGAGGCTGCGCAAGCAAAACATGCGAACCGCAAGGGCCAAGTTAAAAGAGAGTCTGGTTTGGCTGCCGTTAGCATAGCATCTGGTGAATAGCTGAGAGGTTACATTAGCGACGAGGCAAAAGCTCTCTGTACCCATTACTGCAGTGGCTGGCACGCGCTGAGGATTACTAGCACAGGTGACAATTCCACATACACTCACAAACGCTCTAATCCCAGAATAGCTATTCAGGTACCATCGAGGTGCATAGGCACAAAAACATGCCAAGCCCTGTCATTTCAATTATCCTCATTTACATTCACAGTATTTTCCCTAAGTAGGCTGGTACATTCTAATTCCTCGGTTCCATCCGAAATACACTGCGAAATTATTGAGTTTACCTACCAGATTGGTAAAATGAGTTGTGTATTGTGTAGAAAGACACGGCTTTACAATTTAAATGACTGAAAATGTCTGAATTCAGTGTATTGTTAGTTCTTTTGGATATCGTCTAGACCTAGGCTTATATGAGTGGAGAACATTAGGTTTGATATTAAACCTGTCTTTTCTTGAGATTAAAGTTTTATTTTACAGTTTTACTGCAAGATATGACTTGATGTTTGTTCTTCAAATTCTGTATTTTATTTAAACATAAAAAATTAAGTAAATAGGGCACATTATCTTGAAAAATGTGTTAAAGGTTAAATAAAAAAAAAACAGTAAGGGTTATATATCTGTCTTAAGTATTACATCTTTCTGATTTTACAGAAATTAATTTGAAATTATCATAATCATATTTGGACCAGAATGTCCACTACATATTGTTCCTGCAGTGAGGATTTACCATCTTCATCTAATGTTTTCATAATTCATCTGCAGATAATCGTCAAAAAGCCAACTAGTATGCAAATTTGGGAGCCAAATGAATGGCTCACTCACCGATGTGATTCGCTACACTGACGAGTCTCTCACTTTAGTGTGATCCTCTGTGTAAAGAAATTTGACTGCAACCAACGCACACAAATCACACAGGTACGGGGAGGCGGGACAGACAGACTGTCCAACCAGCACTTTGTGACTGTTTCACAAACAATAATTGATAAGTTAAGGCTACTTGACAATTTTAAAGGAAATGCTGTCAGGAGCATTTTCTGCCCCCTGGTCTAAACAATAGTGCTCCTTCATTCCCCTGCAGATGGAAGTCATAGATTAACCAATCCACCTTTTCCATGGAGCCATGGAAGGCTGACAGACTGTCCAACCAGCACTTTGTGACTGACAGGCGCCTGTCCTATCAATAGATCACTAGAAGATACATATCGTTCATTCTAGCAGGAGAGGGCTTAGACTTTTCTGACTAGCGAATTAAACTTTTAAATGAAAAGTAGCAGTTCATTTTTGAAGTGGAAAAAGTAGCTACCTGAAAAAAAGTCTGTTAGCGGCTGTTGAGCCAATGCCAACGCTTAGGGAATCCACTGCATTCACACTCACTTAGTCAATTAGATTTTGGGGGCATTGAGTTAGGGCATGGATATGTACTGTACGTGTTTTTGCAAAAACGTTGAAAAGTAACAGAGACTGGGTTTTGTCCTTGGGTGTAGAGGACTTAGAAATTAGAACAGTGGGATAGGGTTAACTTAAAGAAGCATCGGGGTCTTCCTTCTCCTCTTCTCTCTTCCTCACTCCTCAGGACAGTTCCATTGTGAAAGAAGACAGAGTAAATCACAACCAGAGTGCATGATCCTCCTGTCAGTAATCCTCAACAGTTTTAATGTATCTGTTGTACTCACATCATGTCAGATAGGATGCAGGTGGAAGGCATTAGAGACACAGTATGTGGAATACAGGGGGAGATGGATAGAAGGTGGGAGAAGAGAGAAATACAGAGGCAGAGTAGCAACCCTCCACCCCATGTTGACTCCAATGCTTCCCACATTTGTGTCAAGTTGGCTGGATGTCCTTTGGATGGTGCACCATTCTTGCCAAACACGTAAAGTGTGAAAAACCCATCAGCGTTGCAGTTCTTGACACAAACCGGTAGCCTTGCACCTACTACCGTACCCCCGTTCAAAGGCCTGTCTTGCCCATTCACCCTCTGAATGGCACACACAATTCGTCTCACTTAAAAATCCTTCTTTAACCTGTCTCCTCCCCTTCATCTACAATGATTGAAGTGGATTTAACAAGTGGCATCAATAAGGTAACATAGCTTTCACCTGGATTCACCTGGTCAGTCTATGTCATGGAAAGAGCTATATTCCTAATGTTTTGTACACTCAGTGTATATGGAACTAGTTTTGCTGTTCCCATATTCAACTCAATTGTCTGCCTCCTGCGGCCAGTTGTCTCTCCGGACTGAACCCAGATCATAATCATGTAACTGTGTTCATGCCAAACACTTCACCTGGCACAAGTCCCAGCGCAGTGAGAGCTGGTTAAGCAAGGAAGGATTTCTCTCTCACAGCCCAGAGGTGCCCTCAACTTGTTGGCACGAACATGAAACTGACTGTCAAGACATTCAAACCCAGTGAGAACAGAATGTCTCAGAATGCAGGTCGACTTGCTGCCAAGGATACATTATAAACCCTACAGTACCTACTGTACTTATTATCTAAAAATACATCTGAGGTTCAAAATCATGTCTCTGTTAGATCTGTACTTTAAGTACTATGATTTTGGAATGTTGTTAAGCAACAATGAATTGTATGTATATAGTCTCACGCCATGTTTTGTCAGTTCTTGGGACAATGTCAAGGAGGGATGTTAACGGGCGATTTTGTTTCATAAAACAACGTTTCACAAACAATAATTGATAAGTTAAGGCTACTTGACAATTTAAAAGGAAATGCTGTCAGGAGCATTTTCTGCCCCCTGGTCTAAACAATAGTGCTCCTTCATTCCCCTGCAGGTGGAAGTCATAGATTAACCAATCCACCTTTTCCATGGAGCCATGGAAGAGCCATGTTGTAATGTTGACCCAAGGAAACACAGTACTTCTGGATGATGTATTACTGACTAGTTGTCAAAGCAAAACTTTACTATGGGATCAAGTGTTTACAGTCAGAACAGGAACTTAATTGAGCATTCTACAATATTCAATCCTAAATACAAGTATTTCTCCTCTTATCATCTTTGTCCCCTTGCTTCCTCAGTGAAGTAGTCTAGTTGTACGATGTTTGTTTGTCTCCCCTCACACAAGCATACACACCCTTCCTGCAAGGGTCCTTACTAGCGGTTATTGATTTAGCATTTACCGCCACTCTTTGCGTAGTGACTCACGTTAAGTCAGTGATTAATTAAACAAGGGTTACAAACCAACACGGTGTCACTTCGCAGCTCAGCATTCAACTCAAATAGGAGATAAAATATCCCTAGACTATTTAAACCAAATCCATCCCTGATCCTGGATGTTATCTATTCTTTGATTATCTGTCAAATTCTCATCTAGCACTAGAGGGGTTGTTAAGGATACACGGCCCCCCTGCAGTGGTGGAAAAAGTTCCCAATTGTCATACTTGTGTAAAAGTAAAGATACCTTAATAAGAAAATGACTCAAGTAAAAGTTTTTTAAATATACTTAAGTATCAAAAGTAAATGTAATTGCTTAAATATACTTAAATATCAAAAGCCAAAATATAAATAATTTCAAATTCCATATTATAAGCAAACCAGACAGCATGATTTTCTTGTTTTTTATATTTACGGATAGTCAGGGGCACATTCCAATACAAACCAGATCAGATGCAGTATGGATAACCAGGGATAATCCATTGAATTTGACCATTTTACTGTCCTGCTAAGCATTCAAAATGTAATAAGTACTTTTGGGTGTCAGAGCAAATGTATGGAGTAAAAAGTACATTTGTTTCTTTAGGAATGTAGTGGAGTAAAAGTTGTAAAAAACATAATATGATTAGTAAAGTACAGATACCACAAAAAACTACTTAAGTAGTACTTTAAAGTATTTTTACTTAAGTACTTTACACCACTGGCCACCTGTTCACCCTGTGTATAATGTGTTTGTGATAATGAGAGCAACCAAGAGGGGTGTGGCAGTCTACGTGCCCAACTGTATTAATGTGTGTGTGTGTGTGAGTGCGTGCGTGCGTGTGTGTGTGTGTGTGTGTGTGTGTGTGTGTGTGTGTGTGTGTCAGAGAGAAAGAGATTTCTACAGTATCAAAATATTTGTCATAGGAGAAAGCTACTAAAACAGCCTCCCTCTGTCTGTGTCCTTACAGTGAACGTTCTTGGTCTTTCGTCATGATCATATCCCATTAAGAGCTCTGGCGGTTTTAGTGAAAGTCATGGCACTTAGTCATATTTGTTAAGAAAAATTATCGATATAGAAGCATTTAGAAATGTTAATTCCAAATAGAGCAAATCAGAGTACCTTAAGTAATTCTATTTTCCATTTATCAGATAGCCCAGTTGCTGGAAAGTGCACTGTTTCGCACATAGAACAGTGTTGTATTGATGGGCCTTCCTCTACCTCTGACTACACTGGGGTCACAAGGCCGTGACCACACCAGCATGACCCCATCACAAACTAAGTGAGACAGAGTGACTGCTGAGAGTCACTTTTGGTCAGAAGGCCTGATCACTGACTTTTTAGCTTGACTGTGTGTCATGGTCAAGCTCAGCCAATGGGAGAGGTGGTAACCTGCAGTTTAAAAGTCATGTAAGAGGGATTTTTTAGTTATGATGATGTTTTGCATCATCATCATTCATTAAAGCTAACTTCCTTCTATATGTGAACAGCCCACTTGTATTACTCATTACATAGAGAAGACCACAGAGCACATGGCATGGTCCCAGATTCCACATCGCATGAAGCACACCCATTCGGACCATTATTTTACATCAGCAATTAAATACCAATGTATGGTGTCCAACAAAAGATGTGTAAACATAAACAAAAATATAGATTAACCTAATGATCTTTATAATTTACTGTAATAAGTGTGTGTAGGATCTGTGTAACATCACTGACACACCTATACACAGAGGTGGTGCATGAGAGTGGGAGGGACGTTTTCTTCTGTTGCAACGTGTGACAATAGCTCACGTAGGAGGATGAGTGTTCATGTTGTGAAATGAAACGCCAACTCTGTTTTTATTACTTGCAATTACTCTGAACTGTTCCACCTTTCATTGTGTAGACAAATAGATTACATTGCACATTAGTATGGTTAAGAGAAAAGACAGACATACAAGACAGACAGACAGACAGACAGACAGACAGACAGACAGACAGACAGACAGACAGACAGACAGACAGACAGACAGACAGACAGACAGACAGACAGACAGACAGACAGACAGACAGACAGACAGACAGACAGACAGACAGAGACAGACAGACAGACAAATATCAAGACACAACTGACTTTACCCAGGTGTTCTCTGGCAAAAGTTAGTTGTGTCTTGATATTCTTAAGTTTCTCTCTAATGTTTTCTAATTATTTGCACTTGTTTTGGTACCTAATTCTAATTTTAGCCATTTTATGTGATGGTAAAGGTAGGGGTGTACTAACTTTTTCGTGTTTTTGTTTATTTTAATTGCATAACATTTTCAAATTATTATTTTTTTGTGGGTGATTTGTTAAATTGGGTAACCTTTATCTGCCAAATATGTTTTTTTTTAAAAAGAAAAAAAAAGAGAGAACTTTCCAGGGGGTGTACTTACTTTTTCACATGACTGTATATTGTTATAGAGTGTTAGGTGAAAAAATGATACAATTATTGCAAGTTCATAGATTTTTTAAAAATATATATATATTTGCATGGTTAACTATACTATACAGGTTGATGGCAGAGAAAGATACTTAAATAGCTAAATGTGCGTATGATATAAATTAGGGTAATAATAGTTTACTTAATATACAGTCTGGTTAAATGTACAGGTAAATTCATATTTGCATGGTTAAATTAACTGTACAGGTAAATGACAGGAAATGGGATGCAATTGATGATGGGATGCAATTGCCTTGAACTACACTGAGCAAAAATATATGCGTCATGGGGCTGTGCATTATCATGCTGAAACATGAGGTGTTGGTGGCAGATGAATGGCACGACAATGGGCCTCCGGATCTTGTCACGCTATCTCTGTGCATTCAAATTGCCATAGATAAAATGCAATTGTGTTCGTTGTTCCATGGCCTGCATACTCACCAGACATGTCACCCATTGAGCATGTTTGGGATGCTCTGGATCGACGTGTACGACAGCGTGTTCCAGTTCCCGCCAAAATCCAGCAAATTCACACAGCCATTGACGAGAAGTGGGATAACATTCCACAGGCCACAATCAACAACCTGATCAACTCTATGTGAAGGAGATGTGTCGCGCTGCATGAGGCAAATGGTGGTCACACCAGATGCTGACTTCTTTTCTGATCCACACCCCTACCTTTTTAAGGTATCTTTGACCAACAGATGTACAGTATATATGTATTCCCAGTCATGTGAAATCCATAGATTAGGGCCTAATGAATTTATAATCTTGTTCAGTGTATTTTACCATTCATTGTATAGAAATGTTTTGTAATGAATAAAGCATGAATAGATGACATTCTCTTGTGATTTTTTTCAGTTTAGAGACACAAGCAGAAGAGCAGCGTAGAGATGTCAGTATGTTCAACATCTGGAGACCCATTTTATCCCATCTTCTTCTTGGTTTTCTTCATGAAGAACAATCTTTTTGTGTGTGCTATTTGTACATGTCATTATGTGGGATATGTCATCTATTTTTGCTCCCCCTATTTGACCAAAAAACTCCCCTTGGTACTTATGAATTTTCGTCTCTCGCACAAGACTACCCTCTTATTTGAAGGAAATAATATGTAAATTGCATGCTGGTTTGTACCTAATCATAACAACTCAAAGTAAATAGTGAGTGCCCCTCTTCTTCTTCCTCCCACCACCCCACGAGTCAAATGAGAAGCACACGTGTCTATGGGGTTTCTTTTTACTTCCCTTAAAACAGTTACGGCACTAAACCACTTCATGGCTGCTATGGAGAATAGTCTAGATTGGACCAAATTATGGAGGCAGGCAGTGCACATGTTACACTGTTGGTTAGCCTGCAGCCTCAGAGGGAACTCTAGAGAAGTAGATGGAGGACTGCTTAGGAAGGACACACAGATGTTGATGGGTAGTGTAGTGTACATAGCGTGAGCACCTCAATTGAGTGATACGGGGGAACACCTGAACTACTTAACAGCATTGAGAGTAGCCAAAGGCACTTTTGGTCGTAGATTTGCATGTACTGTACTTGAGTGTGTGTCAGCACAAAATCCCTGATTATGGGTGTTTAAGCAAATGGCTGTGTTTAAGGCTAACATTTATGCTTAGTTGCTTTGTCTCATTATTTTACCTCAAGTCTAGATACAATTCCCCTCAGAGCCATAGCTGACATTACCAATACAAGATCAAGCTGCATTAGACTTCTCTCTGGAAGAAAAGGTTAATTAAACAGGAAATTCAAGGAAACTATTGACTGAAGCCTCCTTTGAACGCTGTCAGGACAGCTCCAGACCTGAGTGTGTCTGGGGGGAGACAATGAGAGGGCAAAGCCTCCTGTCACAGAGGGACTCTGATCTCAAACACGTCTTGCCTCTCCAAAACCCCTAAGCCTAACAAAAATAGACATGCTGGGGTAAAAAGGTAAATACTTTAGTCACTACAAATGTGCTCTACCTTTGGACACAATCAGTGGCTGTTGACATGTAATTGCTAATGCAGCGACTGTTTACATTTGTATCCATAGGTTTCCATTCCATAGGTAAATTAATTATAAGAGTCTGAATTAGTCACATAAGCGTGCGGCTTATCTCACAATAAATTATTCATTTTCATGGGCAACTGTCACATTGTGGTACTTATTTTGGCTCGCAATTGAAATGTATGATCCTCCTGTGCCTGCTTTTTATAAAGACTCCTTATGAGAGTCACCAACAAACAATGACACTGTCAGTGCAGTATGTCCTTTAATAGTTATGACTTTGATTTGTTAAACGCTTCAGTGCTCTTTGTCAAATACTGTACACACAGAACTTTTATTCACTTTTGGACACTGTTAAACTGTGAGAATGTTTGACATAATGACGCCTATATGGAGAGGCACATAGCTCGCATGTCAACTTCAAGCAGGAAGTCGTGCCCTTAGAAGTTATGGCACCACTAGAACTTGGACGCCGCTCAAGGTGGATCTCAGCCAAACCTACAAAGTTTGTGTGTGTGTGTGTGCGTGTGTGTGTGTGTGTATGCAGCACACCCTTGATCAGGCCCAAGTGAGAACTTCTAGAACTCTGAGCGGATGACTCATTCTTTATTATTCCCCGTTACCATGGCAGCGTGCAAACCGGTGTGTGTACCTTTTGCGTTGTGCAATCACCTGAGCGTCAGTGTATCTGCGAGAGACGTATTACTCAAGCGCCAGATTTTCCAAAATAGTGCGACCGCAGCACAAAACACAAGCCGCCGACATGCCAAAGCATTGTCTGTCTGCCTGGGGCCATCACAACACTAAGGAAATCCGGAACTATACACCGTATTCATTTCAAAGGATCCAAGCTGACTTTGTATCTGCTTTACATAAGATAAAGTTCAGAGAAATACCTGAGTTGACAGTAATCTGTTGAGTCTAATGGAATGCTTAGAGAATACTACAAATCTCTCCTGATGGATTATATCTATCACTGTAAACATTTGCAGGGGGCTTAAAAAAACTCATCATTTACTAGGGAGATTTTTTCACACTCCGGATACATGTCTACACTACACTGTAATAAAAAAAAAACAATAAGAGTGAAGCTATTTCACTCAGGTACATTCAAGCCCTCCCCCTATTTTCTCAGTAGGGCAGGTGTCCCCGACAGCGCCGTCTCAAGTCTCTGCTTAACCTCAATGTCCTCCCGCCATCCCCAGTCTGTCAGGTAGCATGCCTGTGTGTGTGGGAGCCTGATCCCAACCAGTGATTCTCTGTCAGTCAGTCAGACACACATAGACATTGGTGACTTTAACTTCCCCCATCCCCCTTCCGCTCACCCTTGCCCTACTCCATGTGGGTAAATACTGTCTGTTGACGTCACACACTGAGTTCACTCATTCACACACAAGGGCTTCCCTGTCGTTGCTAGGCGACAAGGCGCCAGACCGTAACAAACACTGAGCTTCGGTGGGGTGCAGCGTACCTGTCACTGTGGGGGCGCAGGTCGAATCCCACGTAATCCGATAGCGGTTTACCTAGCTGCTCCTAATTGGCTCATATCAAAGCCATGCACTTTGGAATGCCAACAGACTTCTATATGACTCAAGTTCACTCATCTTAGACCCATTATAATGTCAGCTCTTTTTTGATATGTGTGGTTGTTAGGTTGTAGTGGGTTTTAACAAGAAGGTACATATCACTGTATTGCTTGAAGAAGGTAAAGAAGTGTTTGAACAGAACAATTTAGCAAGTTCCATAATAGTAACTTCTTTCTTTGAATCCTGAGTGCACAATTGTGAAGGAACTTTTTAAAAGATTACAATCATACTGTAATCAAAAGCATTGAGAAATCATAGTGAAAGTTTAACAAATGATTCAATTTGAGACTTATGACCAACTAGATTTTCTCTCAGTTTCAACTGGACACAATTCAGAGGAATGTTACTGATATAAGCCAACTGTTCTTGGAAATGGGTGGAAGTCTATAGGAGTGATTCAGCGTGTGTGTGTGTGTGTTCGTGCGTGTGGCCTCTGCCTGTTTTATGTCGCTCTGTCTTACTCTCCGGGGCTGATAGTGTATGTATGTGTGATTATGTGCACTTATGCACTCGGACATACAGTATGTGTGCGTATTTCGGTGTCAGAAAACCAATATGACCATCACCTAATTGTTGCTTTATCTAAGCCTGTCCAAGTAGATGTGTCTTTTCAGAAACAGTCATATTTGTTATTACACTAACAACAGGCGGTAGGGCATAAACCCCATAATCCAACAGGCTTTGCATTGGTTGGGCTAAAGCTGCATTAATTTCCTCATTAGCACATGAGCTAAGTAGCAGAGCTTAGTGCCAGTTTGCTCTGCAGTGATTGATTTGGTCCTAAATGAAATTCCCTCCTGAGTCTATTGGACAGCTGAAGAGAGATTGATTATTAATGGCTGAACAAGCAGAAAGGACCATTGTCAGGTTTCACAGGCCATTGACAGAAAGAAGTATGATGGAATCTTAATATGAGAACACGTGTAGGTAAACATACCATTTGCCAAGGCCTAGTGGGCGTCTGGTTATCCTATGTGTGGGCATTCATGCTGTGTTGCAATCAAGAGCTCTTGCTTAAAAGTCTCTCTATCTCTTGTAATACACTTCCTGTGTGAGCAGAAAGAAAAACTGAATTGTTTGCTAAGAGTGTTAACTAGAGCTGGGCCGATATGGGAAAAATCCATATCACGATGAATTGCCTGAATTGATGCCATAACGATAAATCCGGTGTATGTGACAATAAATAAATAATAATAATTTTACGATACGTTTATATGCACAATTTGTATTAGTATTATCCTTTAAACTAATACTAGTAGTTTGATGGTTGTAGTCATCAATCATCCCATTAACAATCACCCATATTAGCAAACTTATTTCATTTCAAACTTATTTTTTCATTTCACATTTCTCTAGTATAGGCTACTTATCGTGAAATGCCTGTGATAAGTGACCGGTATGGTCGGTGTCAATAATTTCCAGTTCATCGTATCAGCTCTAGTATTAACTTAAGTCTTCAGAGGCCCAGGTGGATGTGTTGTTGTTGTTTTTTACCACATCACACATTGTAACCAGCTGACGCAACAGGTCATGTGTAGTTTATGCAGCATTTATAGTGTTGTTCAGTGCAAAATCAGGACAGGATGAGGTCACAACCTGCCATCGACCTCTCACTGAAACTATAGAGCTCATATTAGGAATGCTCCCTGTTTCAAGTGGTTGTCCTCAATTTTGCCGCAAAACCTCAAACGTTCAGTTTGTCATTGAGTGCATTTTGTGTAATCCAACAAAGAGCCTTGTACAGTTGTGAGAACTCAGGACTCGTGATATAAATCCGTAAAGAATTGTAAATGACTCAACTAACTAAATTGTTTTTATGTGAATGTTTCGTGTCGTCTCGTTGCTTTGTTACAGGAGATCTGAGAAAGGGAGAGAGGTGTGAAGGAGTGAGTGGATGATCTCTCCTTCAGCATTACTACAGTTCTACTAAGCTAAAACTCTATCATATTATGACCAGAAAAGCCAGACACATGAACAGTGTCCAGTCAGGCTTCAGTACTTTCATCTATCCGTCTAAACTGGCCTCACAATTCTCTCAGACAGATTTTATCTCGTACAATTTAATTATTCTGAATATAGCAAAATCCACAACACAAAACCAGTGTTTTTCAGGCTCAAGAACAGATATTTCAAATTTCCCTTTAACATGATATTCACGTTTATAGAGGGACATTTTCCTTTCTATAGCTATAACACTAAACTAAAATGTTAAAATGTTAATTGAAAGACAGATATCATGCAATCTTATCACTGTCTAGATAGATCTCAAACTGATGTCTCTTACCAAGCATAGTAATAATGTGATAAGACTTTTATTTTGCATTGTCTAGTTACTAGAGAAGTGGTGTCAGTCTCTGAGACATTTGTGTCATCACAGTTAGTCCCTTTCCCTCTCATCTCTAGCCTCAGCATTGGGTACCCACATCCTGATTTCACACATTTGATGTGTTCTATAGTTCCCCATGTGTGTATAGATTAGCAACGCCCGAATATCACTCAAAATGATACTAACAGTACAGTTTCAGTCCCCCTCTCCATATCTCATAACCATCAACATCACTACAACATTCTCAGATCGGTTTTTTAGGCTGGACCGGTTGTCTGATTGAACCATTGCCGTGAACTGAGTAGTTCAGATGTCGTGTCAGTGGTTGCGTGCCAGGACGTTATTCCACATAGATAAGGACATAAAGGCATATTTGATCAAGCTACACTGTGACCTGATTGTAGCCAGAGGTCCAGTGAGTGAGTCACAGTGACTGGCTGTATTTGGTAAATTGTTGTGGCCCTGGCAGTTGCACAAGAGCAGCTAGAACGTGAACTACTAAGCTTTTTAAAAGCACTATTTCACTATTGGCTGATCCTAGTTCAGCTGCTGCACTTTGCTAACTGTGACCCACGTCAAAGCCACCCACACAGAGCAGAGGCTCAATGCCAAGGGAAAACAAAGACGGGGACCCAAAACTTACTTTGAATGGGACCCAAAACAATCTGCAACATTTGTTTCTAAACCCTATAACCACCTGGAGCTATTTGGGGACATAACGATAAGGGCAAATCAATAAATACATTGAATGGCATTTAATAAATCATTATCTGAGTCATAGGGGATGGATGGCTGGCATATGGAGAGAAGAAAAACGGCCAGGAAGACCAGGGCACTCTTTAAAGCAGCGGAGATATAGAGAAGCCATTTGTCATCGCAAACCCCATTTACATTACTGCTGTTATAGGAAACCGTGGGTTTTACAGCTGTGGACAGACAATCTGGATTCCATCAAACTGCCTCCCTCCTCCTCTCTTTACGGCGGAATCCCAAAATGGCCACAAAGAGGTTTTAATGCAACATGGTGTGATTCATTTACGCCTAAGAGAGTGATTTTTTTTTAAAGAGCCCAGCAAGTGAGGACTTGTGCCTGTGCATTCTTATAGACTCCTCCTTGCTGATATATAATTCCACATTTACACATACAGTGGAATGGAAACCGGGTGGATTTATTTACTACATGTCTTTTATTGACCTTTGTATCCCTACTTTTAAAATTATATTACAGTTTCTGTAAAGCTCTCTCCCCTAACGTATCAAGGCCTCAGTCTTTCATTCCTAGTAAATGGAGCATCAGCCTTATCTGTTGATCTGAGCGACAACACACTCCTCCAACACTCCATCTGAGAGACACGTTATTTAAATTGGATGAATGTCTCTCTCTCTCTCTCTCTCTCTCTCTCTCTCTCTGTCATTATTTCTGTGTGTACAGTATATCTCCCCCTTTCTCGCTCTCTTTCTGTTCTGTTGTGGCGTAAAGTATTTGGATCTACATGGGTTCTAAGAAGTACACTCACTATCACATCATTCAACAACGTCTCATGAGGAATCCAACTGTACTGAGCACCCTGGTGAAGGCTGGTAATGCAGCACCATGTGCATTACTGTTTGACAATAAAGAAACACCTTGGATTGAACCTCCATTTTTCAAGTTTGGAGAGCTGCTGAGATGATAGCACAGCTGCCTGGCGATGTGTCTGTCTGAGAGCCTGATCCGTCTTCCTTTAGCTCTGTCCGACTGACAGGTTAAGGGCTGGATTCAAACCGTATCGCCAAAGTATCGAGGAAGATCTGTGTTACATTGCATTTCCACATAACACGATAGGGCCGATGAAACAACGGAGCCCCTTTCAATTTTTATGAAATGGACGGAGGGACCTTTGGGCGATGCGAGCATGGCAAGGGAGCAGACCAAAGTTGGGGAAAGCTGAACTTTAAATCAAATCAAATACATTTTATTGGTCACATACACGTGTTTAGCAGATGTTAATGCGGGTGTAGCAAAATGCTTGCGCTTCTAGTTCCGACAGTGCAGTAATATCTAACAATTGCACAACATATACCCAATACACACAAATCTAAGTAAGGAATGAATTAGGACTATATACATATATGGACGAGCGATGTCAGAGTGGCATGGACTAAGATACAGTAGAATAGTATTGAATACAGTATATACATATGTATATATGTACAATGGTGGCCATCTTGAAGCATGTGGGGACAGCAGACTGGGATAGGGATAGATTGAATATGCTTGTAAACACACCAGCCAGCTGGTCTGCGCATGCTCTGAGGACGCGGCTAGGGATGCCGTCTGGGCCGGCAGCCTTGCGAGGGTTAACACATTTAAATGTTTTACTCACGTCGGACACGGAGAAGGATGCAAATACTCCACGATATCGCAACGCTATTGATGAATCATAGCTCACTATAGCTTCCAGCCCCTACTGGATTTGCTGTTGATACCTAGCACTATCTAGTCTGCTTGCTAGTTTGCTTACCCACAATAACATCTGCTACAATATGTGTATGTGACCAATAATATTTTATTTGATACTTTGATAAAAGTCAAAGTAACTTTGTTCTGATACTTAATGTATGTGTGATCATCACTCATAACAAGACCCTATTTATTGAAATGCTTCTGACATGGAGCACTAACCTATGTCTAATGCAGACACAGCTAAACGCAGATCTAGGGTCTGGGAATGCCTCTGCACGAAGCCAGCTCTAAAGGCGACTCTCCCATTGTCCCCATCCGCGTGTGTGTGAGAGCAAAAAAAAATGTTTTGGGGGAATGAACCTGTCTGAGCAGCCCCACACTGCCCAGTTTGATACCTTGTTCCCCCACTTTGAATCACTTCCTCCTCCACATTCCAGGGCTTCTTTCCCAAACGCTCTACTCTGTGATTCAGGACGTGACCTCACACAGACCCAGGCCGGAGCTGCAGCATTCACACAGTCACAGACCTCCCCTCAACAGGTCTAAAATAAGCTTCAAGGGCAGACTGGCTGGCCCTGTCCAGGGAAGCCACCCGGCAGTCATCTTCCTCCTATTCAGCTCTCAACACATATGGTGGCTTCAGACACACTGTGTGTGTGTGTGTGTGTGTGTGTGTACACTCACTGACAGGGAAAACAGCCAGTCACTTCCTGGTCCATGAGCACGCCAGTCAGACCCCTTGTTCGTAGGCTATTCTTAGGCAATACATAGACTGGCAGCCTTTGGTTTCTAGCCACGTTGCTGTGTTTCGTTGTTACATCGTAACAGTAGAAAGGAGAAGACACAGACGTATGTTGTGTGAATAGCAGATAGATTTGTTTTAGAGAGAGAGCCTAACACGTCTGCATGCACGCTATTCTCAACCAGTGGTCTGCAGGGAGATATTCCATTCTGATCTGGACCAGAGCATGTGAGGCATGCACGCAACACAGCATCTGGACTGACTTACATCACACCTCTCAGAGGAAAGAAAGTTGAGTAGCACAAACGGACTGAGGTGATAGATATCGAAGAACTGTTTAAATAGTTTTATGCCATGTTGGAATACTTCGAAAACACATCCTTTCTTGGCTAGGCGTAATCAGGGGTGCCACTACATAGAACAGAGTAGTTTTCACAGATAGTCATGTCAAGTGATTTACTTCAACAAAGGCTGGTGGAAGGACACATTTCTTAATTATTCAAATGTGGCCTAAACATGCTGCAGACAACATAATGCGGTAGAAAGCCTGCAATGAAGTTGAAAATAGTTTAATACAATGGAAATAGTCAAGGAAACAGTCAAGCTCTTATTGATAAAACTACTTTATTGATGCTTGATTTTAAAGATATGGATAACAATACAGGCAAGTCAACACCTCTGCTAAAAGCTGTATCACTTGAAAGCTTTTCCTAATGTTTGAAGTGTAAAGTAAGCAATGGTTTGGTTATTTGATTTCATTTTCAAAGATCATTTCATTTTGCTGTGAACTGAAAAAAAGGTATAAAAACAAAATTTGGACACTGACACATTTTCTGCATACACTACCATTCAAAAGTTTGGGGTCACTTAGAAATATCCTTGTTTTTGAAAGAAAAGCACATTTTCTGTCCATTAAAATAACATCAAATTGATCAGAAATACAGTGTAGACATTGTTAATGTTGTAAATGACTGTTGTAGCTGATTTTTAATGGAATATCTACATAGGTGTACAGAGGCCCATTATCAGCAACCATCACTCCTGTGTTCCAATGGCACGTTGTGTTACCTAATCCAAGTTTATCAATTTAAAAGGCTAATTGATCATTAGAAAAACCTTTTGCAATTATGTTAGCATAGCTGAAAACTATTGTGCTGATAAAAGAAGCAAATAACCTGGCCTTCTTTAGACTAGTTGAGTATCTGGAGCATCAGCATTTGTGGGTTCGATTACACGCTCAAAATGGCGAGAAACAAATAACTTTCTTCTGAAACTCGTCAGTCTATTCTTGTTCTGAGAAATGAAGGCTATTCCATGTGAGAAATTTCCAAGAAACTGAAGATCTCATACAACACGGTGTACTACTCCCTTCACAGAACAGTGCAAACTGGCTCTAACCAGAATAGAAAGAGGGAGGCCCCAGTGCACAACTGAGCAAGAGGACAAGTACATTAGAGTGTCTAGTTTGAGAACCAGATGCCTCACAAGTCCTCAACTGGCAGCTTCATTAAATAGTACTCGCAAAACACCAGTCTCAACATCAACAGTTCTTTTGCCCATCTTGTATTTTTATTGGCCATTCTGAGATATGGCTTTTTCTTTGCAAAAAAAGAAAAACACAGACAAACCTCAAATCCAAACACAAAGCCACTAGGACTGTTGTCCCTTTGATTTGAACATAAACAATAGTTTACAGCAAACAAGACCAAGATGACATTTTGAGGGAGAAAGTGTATCTGGGATATGTTTGGCAAAATTCAAGGTTTACAGCTTTTGGCCTAGCTTCTGAGAACTTATTGAAACATGCATGCAGTCTTCTGTTAACACTGATATTAACTTGTATGAGTCATCTAAAAGACATGCTAGCACTATACATTTTATTAGGTGAACCCATCTAGTAACGGGTTGGACCTTTGTCTCCAGAACAGCCTGAATTCGTCGGAGGATTCTACAAGGTGTCAGAAACGTTCCATAGTGATGTTGGTCTATGTTGACACGATGGCATCACGCAGTTGCTGCAGATTGGACGGCGGTACATTCATGCTCTGACAGCCCATTCCATCTCATCCTAAGATGCTCTATTGGGTTGAGGTTTGGGGACTGCGCAGGCCACTCAAGTAAACTGAGCTCGCTGTCATGTTCCAGGCGATGGTTTTCCACTCCTCAATTGTCCAGTGTTGGTGATCGCATGCCCACTGGAGCCGCTTCTTGTTTTTAGCTGATAGGAGTGGAACCCGGTGTGGTCGTCTGCTGTAATAGCCCATCCGTTCTGCTGCGCCGTTATTTGTCAGTTTGTGGCCCGCCTGTTAGTTTGCATGATTATTGCCATTCTCCTTCGACCTCGCTCATCAACAAGCTTTTTAAAAATGTTTTGTCGTACCATTCTCTCTAGAGACTTGTGCGTGAAAAGCCCAGGAGGGTGGCTGTTTCTGAGATACTGGATCTGGCGCGCCTGGCACTGATGATCATACCTAGGGCTGTTACGGTGACATATTACCGCCACACCGGCAGTCACGAGTAATGAAGGCAGTCAAATTCCACGTGACCGTTTAGTCACAGTAATTAGGCTTCTCCAAGCTCTGATGCTCATTAGTAGCCTACCAAACTTGCTAACTGCCTGGTACTCAGCACTCTATTGTCCCTCTAATCACTGACATCAATGCAAATTTAATAGAAAATCTAATCAAACACTTTATGAGAGCCCATGAGCTCATGTTGCGCAACATTTCTATAGGCTATGCAATTGCCATGAGAAAACAGTGGTGGCCTCTATTAAAAAGAGGAGGATCCCATCAGCTTTCTATAGGCTAGGCCTACTATATTTATTTATCTACTTTCCTAATATTAAGCACATTGCTTCTCTTTACGACGGGAGTATAGCCTACCTGACTGACATAAAAATTAACCACGAAAAAGCGTCCTCCGTTTACGAAACAGGCATGGGAAAAATAGATGTAATCTATGCACTTATTTTTCCCATGCCTGTTTCGAGACAGGTGCATGATAATGGTCCATTCTAAATAAAAAACCCACATACGTTATTTAGTATATGTATGTGACAATATTAGCCTATCACTTGTGAATGATGTCCAGTACAAGGCAAGAAAAAAAACCTTTTTTTTGCGACTTTTCGAATCAGTCACACCTCATGTAGCTTAGCCGATAGACCTATATGTTTTGATAAAGTTTGTGTCACAACTAAAGTGGCTAAATAACTTCTTAAAATTAAGCACATTAATCCGCTTTACAAGGGGTGTAGAGCCTAACTGGCATACATACGCAGCGCGGGAGTTTAAAATTTGGGGAAGATAATTTAACATAAAAAATGCACCTTTATAATAAAAGTAATACATGCATAATCGCATGGTCACTTTTGATAATGGTGTTTTCCTGCTAATGGAACATTCATGCTTATAGCCTACTGCAGTGTGCGCATTGCTGCACTTATAATGTAAAGAAAAAGCCCAAAACATTTAGCAATATTTTAAATGTTCTGATCTTTTGTGTCAGCCTCATTGCGTAAAACCGTTTTTTTGATGCTAGTGATTGTATTAATTTGATTTATCGCATCCCACAACTGTCGTTAGGCCTACTCATCTTGTTGGCTGGCGCACAGTTGCTTCACACAGTTGTTTCGTGAGTGAGAGGTGCTTCAGAGCATGCAGCACTCAGGGAGAAGGGAATGACCATTATTATATTCAGCCGAAGGGCGCAATGTCCACTGCAGGGATGCAAACTGGTGAGAGCCCAAAAACATGACACTTGTTTTTGCACTGAAACATGCAGAAATCCCTGCTATAAATAAAATAAAGAATTATCAGCTTTAAACAAAGAATATGATCAGTCTGTGTGTAAAATAAAGTGGTTAATGTGAACTTAACTCACAGCTAAAAAATGTAAGGAAAGCAATCCAATGTTATTTGTTGCCTAGACTTTACTGCAAGTTACACTCAAGTCTAGAGAAAAAACAATACACTAATATTGCAGTTACCATGACAGCCTTTATAAAGGCTTGTGACCAAACACACAACGAAATATTGCACTTGGGAAAAAAACATCTTAAAGTAGAAATAGAATGAAACAAACAGGCCTTCAATTTTTTTCTCTGTTATAGTGGCTACGATTATAGTGGCCACTATAGTAGACATCGATCAAGTGCACAAGGCTGTATGTGTGCAAAAATCACACCCACTGACTAAAAACTAAAATAATTAAAATGCAGATGTTCCAAAAGGTTGACAATCCCGGGCTTAGGTCACTCGTTTTGCCCATTGTAACTTTAAATCGAACAGTAACTGAATGCCTCGATGCCTGCTTTATATAGCAAGCCATGACCATATGACTCACTGTCTAAGTCACAACAGTCATTTTAATTCCACTGACCAATGGGAGGATAAAAAAAAAAAGAATAAAATAACAAAATGTTTACAGATTATTAGCAATTAATACATCCTTAATAAACATTTAGGATTTGATTCTTCATTAGGGGTAATGGTGGCCTAAAGGAACTCATTTTGGAGTCATGACACAATCATAAAAACTAATGTGGCACATATTTTTTGTTTAAGTGCTCACTTTGATCTGCAAGAATTCACCAACGCACCTTATGTCATGATGTCTGGTGAAGCCTGACCAGACAAAATATATTGGAGAGCTTTTTCAACCTTGAGCCAGGCTATCACCAAGTAAATAGAACATGGAATTTAAGAAAGGTGTTTGTCAATTCACATTAACTTCTTATAACACAGTACTGTTTTGATGGTCACACAACTTGTAACACCTGAAATTGAGCTATGAAATAACATCTCAAGCAGGTAATTTAAATGTAAAAGGGAAAAGTATCTATTTTTTTAAGAGTGTGGTAGTCCCACTCCTCACTTATTTGTAATTAGACAGGATAGATATTGAGGAAGGACAGAAGAGAGAGAAAACAGCAGTGGTACAGATTCAAACGCATGTTGCAGCGGTACATGTGATCTGGAGGCATCAGCTTTGAACGCTAGACCACAGGGAAGTATTCAATAATTGTATTTATTATTTGCAACTGACCTACCTTTGAGTAACTCTAGAAATGTTATACATTTCACTGCATTTGGAGTACAACTGTAACCAAACAAAAGCCTAAATTCAGAATTTTGGGAGGAGTATCATTTTTGTATCATGGCAACTAAATTTGAACCAAACTTTAAGATGGAAATTAAAACAAATATAAAGAAATTTGACAACAATGGTCCATGACATAGGACTATAGGTAATTATACATCCAGGAAATATGGGTCCTTCCTACCCCTGCTGCAGCTTCTATTGGGTTCGGAGCTGGTAATCTGGAGAGAAAAAATAACATCATTAGTGATCTCATCAGTAACAACATCAATTTCTCTGACAGTCATACATGAATATTGACTGATCTATAAACATCGGTTTGGCCATAAAAGCTATGCCAATGCTTACAGAGAAGTAATTTCCCTACCCTTCCACCTTGACCTCAAAACACACAATTCATTAAAATATTTAATATTACTCCAAGAGCCAAACTAAATAAAATAAAATAAAATGTGGGAGTTGGCTCCAGCCATTATAAAACGAACAGAAGACCGTAAGTAGAGACAACTCGTTAAAGCCAGCAGAACCAGCTCAAGGATACGTTTCCTTATTTAAAGTTCCCTCAGAACAAAAATTGCGTGTTTGTAAGATGTTAAGTTCCTCTGGTGCTACACTTGGCTGTATGAGTTGTAAATAAACATCTTAAATGCACATACATTTACAATGGGAAGCGCACAGCTGTGTGGAGTTTGGTTTCTTCGCTCAAGCCAAGTTCTGACAGCTTATCTGTTCAGGAATCCGAGTTGAGGAGATGTGGGCATGACATCCGCACTCCCTCTCACACACACACACACACAACGGATTGTGTACTTGTTTATGTACAGTATATGCATGTACAGTATGTACGTGGACTGTGTGAGTTCACTTTTATGACAAGGGCAAAGACGCAGCATGGGACGGATTTAACAAGATCAGTACCATCTGTTAGTGGAAACCTCTCCAAAATCGCACTCTTTAGCCTAAAGAACACAGCCTCAATTTCTGTAATGATAACAATAAAAAAAAACACAGTTTGTTATGGAAACAGTGTGGTGTGTGGAACGTTAGACATAGAGTGATGAAACCGCTTGCCCCCTAAGCCCAGCGTATCTGGCTTTCATTTGCCTTAAATCATATCTGCTTTAAGAGCAATTAAGTGCAAAGCCTACGGTGGAGCAGTGTTTCTGTGGTTGCTAGGGGGAACAAGAGGCACTTGGAACAATGGTGAACTGAGGCCAATAGTATAGTTTCGTGACGTGGGTTTGAAACGCACTACTGACATTTGTAATTCCTTTAACATGTGACGGTGGTTCGAGAAATGACGTTCCAAATTTGGTAGTTATGAAACGTCTAAGACAGACACCCAAATGCGCCTGACACACACGCTTTAAATATCATAACATGTTTACTTCTAGCTTTCTAAATGTGGGGATTCATATTGTTAGTTTGACAGAATGTTTTCAGACCTAATAAACTTAAATAAATAAAAAAATACTACTTCTTGGTAATATGACATTTCTTTAAAAAAAATATGAGACTTAACGGAACTCTTAACGGAAATCCAGTCCACATCAGTCTAAATTACCCCGACTAGCCTGGAGAACCATTTTTAATTGTAGCGTGCACATGCCACGGGCTAGACAATGGGTCTGTTGGCTTATTTCCACCCCCCCCCCCTCCCCCTCTAAAGCCTCCTTGAAAATGACTGTCCTCTTAACCATCAAACACATGCTGGTTTCCTATATGGCTTTTGAGTGAGGAGAACATTAAAGGGGTAGAATAAGACATCTTAACTCTTCAGGACTACTTTGGCTGCGGTAATTGATAGGCTGTGTTCACAGAACTTTACTGCACGCTCATGGGAGGTCTCTAATTTGGTCCTATGCGCCCCTCTCCCCAGAAACGCACGCGCACACAGTTCTTCTTGCGGAGACGGAGCCAACGCGTGGCTTTGCTGACTCAGGCTTCTGGCCATGGCACAGTCACACACAGGGACACGCAGATGATGTGCCATTGACTCTCCGTAGTCCACAACAAAGTGCTTGTCGGTGCAGGGGTAAAGCCACAGGTCCTTGAGGGTGGCATCACCCTGTCTCACCACTCCTACGCCACCACCAACGTGCCAATCAGGACCTACGGCCACATCAAGGCCCTAAGGGCACTCTGCAAATTGGACAAGGCTTTTCATTCAGCCTGAAGAAACTGTCAGGCTGCCAAAGGCATCAAGGCCTCTAGTTGGGTTAGGGCCAGCGCTTCATTTCTAGAGTTCTACAGTGGTATCGCTTCCCCATAAAAGAACACTGCTCCTCTTTAAACGTGATATGAAACGTGGAATTTGAAGTACTTTGTCTTTCATTGTTTGATAAGTGAGAGGTCACAGACGTAGGTCAATAATAATTAACTTCTTCCCCTTTGAAGGTGTAAACTTTAATAGATTAAGTTAATACAACCACACAGGGTACCACGCTTAATATTAAGGATGCCCAATTACATTTCGGCTCTTTTAATTAAATCAATCTCATGAAGATTGAATAGTCAGTTAAGGCTCGGGACATCTTTTTCTGCTAACGTTGCATCTCTTTTGATCAACAAAATTACATAGGAGGAAGAAAAAAAAGACAAAATGGTGGTGTGGTAGCAGTCTGCGGTGGGCACTGGCAAGGAATCAGTCTGGAAACTGGTGCCCAGTTTGGCCACTAAAACCAAGGGCTCATCAAGATGATACAAGCAGTAAGTTCAGGTGACGTTGGCTATTCAGTTGGGGCCTTGGGGGTGAACGTGGAAGTAAAAAAACTTGGCAGTGGCCAGAGCACATGAGGTAGCCTACATGAGATATCTTGACTTCACACCTAGTTTGTAATTACACCGTTGTGATCCGTGTTGTTTGATTACCTTCACAGTTACCATAAAACGTCAACTTAAAATCTGTTTAATAACAGGTTTGATGAGTGATAAAAGTTGGATATGAAACTAGTGGAATACACCACACATGAACATTACAAATGTATGGAAAAGGGTAGGTACACTTTTCCTTTTGGTGAGATACAACAGTGCACTATGATGGCACCGTTCTTACATTTATATCTCGGTGTCAACTAAAGAATTTAGTCTATATACACACAGTATATCTACTGGAAGTATTCAGTGATCCACCCCCGTTAAGGTCTAACCTCCCCAGTATGAAATCTATCACCCATACTCAAGACAAGTAATTCAACAGACCCACTGGTCTCTGTTTTATTAGATCCTCTAAGAAACATTTTGGGAAAAGTATGCTTTCGGTTTCAGCAGCCCTGAATTCCCCTACTCACATGTGCATTCCTAAATCATTCCTTGGCTAAATGCACTGGAAATAACCCCCGAGACAAAAAGGTAAGATAAACATTTAAGAGCAAGGGTGTGCACATGGAATCCCTGTGGGCTGCCTACATTCGTCATCCGCTAACCCCAAACTGGAGAGGTCACCATCGTTTGGCAAGCGCCTCTCCGGCCGGCCCTCCCCTCTCGCTACGCTAGCAGGTTCTCTCAGTCCTCTGGGACCTCAGAGATTTCCCGCCCCCACCTCCTGGGGTTTTCTTCCCTTATTTTCATGCTTGCAAAAGATAGTATCAATGTCAGAGTTGCAGCATCATTCTTAACCGCTTCAGCATGTGTTGGCTTTCGCTCTCCTCGCAGACAATGGAGGTGGAACTCATCTACTTCAGAGGGGATTGAGACAAAATGGAGCCGTATAATTGACAGGATTCATTTTGTCAAATATCATGATACTTTCTGGTGGGAGTGGATCACTGGAGATAGTTTCTTGTCCGTTGAATCTCCTTTTACTGCAGTGAAAATATTGACATGAATTCCATTAGGATCAGTGAGTCAGCGATTGGATTTGAGCTAGGCTAGACTTCTACTGTATCTTCAAGCCACACGCGCAGACAACCACAAAGCCAGGACCTGTAGTCTGGCCTTGCACAGAGCAGACACCAACGATCGCCCGGAACAAGATTCAACCCCCCCGATTGACAAAGTATCAAAACAAACGTCCAGTCGAGAGGCTGTCGGCGAAGACGAATGCCTTCCTCTGGCGATATCGTAGGTAATGAATATGTTGGTTGACTCTGTGGGGGCCGGTGTGTAAGTAAGAGCCATTAGTTGGGGCGTAGTACAGTACGACAGCTGGCCATCGGCCGCCAAGAACAACGCTATTTCCTGGATTCTTCCTTCCTGACAATTAAGAGTCGGGAGGGGAGGGGCCCCTGTCTCAGACCACCTGATCAATAAGAGAGATAGACTGTACTGTAGAGCTTTACAACATGGCGTACAGCAGAGGAGAGATAATAGAACCAAACACAGAGCACTGCACGAAGCAGGGGAAAATCCAGTGAAGGAAGTTACAGACCACTTGGTAGCAGTGTCCCCTAGACTTATTCCTTGGCAGGGCAAAACGGTCCCTGAAGCAACATTCAGTGCTGCAATTACTAAAAAACTATTGAAACCAGTAAAAGCCCAAACATTTATGTGAAGGGCAACAGAGCAACGTGGAGGGCCCACCCAGAAGCAGAAGAGCCAGAGTACAGGAGGAGAGCCACATGGCAGTTCAGACATGCACAGTTCAACACAAAGGATTGATAGTAGATGGCAGTGCGTTTCATATGCAGATGTATGGGATAATGAGAGATCAGTCTTCATTGGGAGGTTTGGTGAGAAGGGTGTGAATGTCTAGTTCAGCCTTACCTCCGTTCTGTGTGATGTATCGAACCCATGGCAGAGCCTGGTAGCCACTCTTCTCAATGATCTTCAGGTAGCGCACCTAAAAATAAGAGTAAGCAAACAAGCATCACAAAACATGCCCATCCTCACAAAGGGCGCAAACAGTCATTAAAGGAAGGAATACATACACTGAGTGTACAAAACACTAGGAACACCTGCTCTTTCCATGACAAACTGACCAGGTGAATCCTGGTGCAAGCTATGATCCCTTATTGATGTCAACAAAAAATCCACTTCAAATCAGTGTAAATGAAGGGGAGGAGACAGGTTAAAGAAGGATTTCTAAGACTTGAGACATGGATTATGTGTGTGCGCCATTCAGAAGGTGAATGGGCAAGTCAAAAGACTTAAGTACCTTTAAACGGGGCATGGTAGTAGGTGCCAGGTGCATCGGTTTGAGTATGTCAAGAACTGCAACGCTGCTGGGTTTTTCCACACAACAGTGTGTATCAAGGATGGTCCACCACCCAAAGGACATCCAGCCAACTTGACACAACTGTGACGCATTGGACTCAACATGGGCCAGCATCCCAGTGGAACGCTTTCAACACCTTGTAGAACCCATAGCCTGACAAATTGAGGCTGTTCTGAGGGTAAAAGGGGGTGCAACTCAATGTTCCTAATGTTTGGTACACTCAGTATATTTCATGTCATTCTGACAGAAAGTAGAGTACATTGAAATAACAAAATAGGGTTAACTGTACATGATACTGTGTTGTTTTTACAAGGAAGATTATTTTTATATTCACTTAAAATACTAACTTTAACAATGCCAAGTTACACCCATAAGGTCATGTATGCCCTGCAAACAAAGTCAACGCCTGCAGATGATGGGAACTTTTCTCACATTCAAGAGAGAAACGAGCTGGTATGAAGAAGTGGTTTAAGAAACGTTTAGATATTAATACAAATTAGGGAACTGGCACTTCCCAATCCTATGCGAAATTTCATAAATTCTTCACTTGCCCTTCTTGTGAAACTACAACCTATTGAACAAGACCCACCAAGGGCACACATATTGCATAATTTTACATGACTGAATTGACCAAATCGAGCCATACGACAGGAGAGAAAACTGAGCGTAAGCCGAATGCATGAAGGGGACTGGGTTAACTACTCCAACCAGACGTTCCAATTCAAACTGTCATTAAAATCTCATTATTTACATTGAGGCCTATAAAACAATATAATTAACATGCTTATCTCTGTGGTGAGCTTATCAGTGGATTGAGCTTCATATTCCCCCATCGTAAAACAGTTGCCCATTGTTTCATGGCTTGGCTTTCGTTGAAACGAGGAGCACCTTGAGGCATTCAGAGATTCTAACAGAACGAGAGAGTGGGAGATTAAGCTTTAAATCTTCCCCAGGATAATACACTTGCAATAACGGCCCAGAGAATTACACTGACAGACAGATTTGACAATGTGTAAATGGCCACAGCGCACCGCACCGCAGCTATCTTCACATAAATACTGAGCTTTTTAATCAACACCATATGGGAAAGATGATCGTTTTTGCATTAGGGAGTGAAACACTTTACACCAAGGATATCATAAATCATAACTGGGCCATAATGAAGAAACCAATGCTACAACAGAACACCGGCCCTTACAGGCTCCTCAACGAACACCTCTGGGTGTGGTTCATCTTTCTGGGGGTCCTCATGACGATGCAGGCAGTCAGGCACCCAAAACACATCCTTCATCTTCCTCTCAGAAAGGTGTAGCCACTGCCAGTATCAGGACACAACCTGCCTCCAAGCCACACAGGGTGGTTTGTCTCATAACAGGCAACAAGAAACGGTTTTACAGAGAGGGAGCAGCTACATTCCTCTACAAAAAGGCTACAATCCTGCATTTTGGTGCAAAGGCAACCTAGTTGGATACAAACACATAATTTACTCCACAGAGGTAAATCGGTCTGCTGACCTGACATTATCCATATCAGACTAGCGCTGTATTTGGACTGTGAACTGTAAAACTTTTTTTGGCGCACAACGCCTATTTCAAGTGTGATTTAAGATCTAAAAGGGTGTTCGAGGCAGATCACACAGCCGATACGCCATGCAGAATGAATAGGTCTATATGCATATAGGAGGAGGACTGTCTGAACGGTCTTAGAGCTGTGTGTGTGTCTGCAGTCTAGACGTTGTGAGAACAGGAGGATCAGTGCTGGCAGGTCAAAGCTAACATCAGTTAAGTCCAGTGGTTGTCATTGGCAGAACAGGGATGCTAGCAGGTCAAAGCAAGCCAACAAGGCCCCATCAGAATGGCCTGGTGGTTATCATGTTGACACTCCCTAGCTACCCTCAATTGTGCGATCACCTCATACATATCACTAAAGATTATGAATTACGTTTTTGTCCAACACTTCCATTACCTCTGGCCTATTTTGATACAGCCATACTTTAAAATCAGCCAGAATCACCTCAAAATCATGCTAACATTTAGTCTCCTACCTTGCCTAAAAGTGATATGCTAACTGAGCCAATTCAATTCATAATATTTCATAGTTTCTATGTTTAGCCAACAAGACCAAGTCATAGTGAGAAATAGGCTTGATCGAAAGAGATGCAGGAATAGTACGTACGGGGTGAAACAAGGACAGAGCATTTTTCTCTTCCTGAAGTCTCGAACATTAGTTGACCCGTCTACAACTCTACATGGCCGGTGGTGAAAATGGTAGCTTCTTATTCCTACACTACCAGTTAGTCACAGACAGTAACAAGGTTGGCCGATGTGATGCTGTAATGAACGCAGCTAAATCGAGGTGTAGCCTACTACTCTACGTCCAAGTAGTCTGGTGCCTTACAAATTTAGATGTCTTTTGATCTAAAACTACTGTAAGACCAAAACAGGCACGATTTGGCAAGCATTTTCACACATTTGTTCCAAAATTTCAGACACATTTCTGATTAAGTTAAAAATTACATACTTCAAGGACACCCTCTTGAAATATAGCATATTTATCTTTGGGATGAAGGATTTGTTTAAGGATTTCTCTGAGATGGTACAGAATGCATATCCAGAGACAGTAGTTGCTTAGAACAAATGGTTTCTCCAGGTTATCTGGTAGACAATTTACCTTTTCAACAGCTGTTTGATTTGATCGGTATGAGGTAAGTACTTCAATGAATGCTCAAGCGGAAATAGGTAATAAATCTGTCAACCACAGTCCAACACAACTTGTTTTTTAAGTTCTCTTTTGAAATAACTAGGCCTAGATGACAGTTCTACTAACTGATAATTTCTGTTTATGACAGGAAGAACTGTTTATTTACATTAAATGAAGATCAACTTATCATCTGCTTACAAAATGTACAGCAAAGGTACATCCATCAATCGCTTTCTTGGGCATGTGAATTTGGTATCACACCGGAAGATCTACTTTCCAGGATATCTGTGATGAGGTCTGTGCCAAATACAGTTCTAATTTTCATACACAGTACCAGTTTTTATATTCAGTACATGATATGGACTATGATATATTTACTGTAAATAATGTAGTCCATGATTTGGCCAAGCGTTCTGTTCTGGTGGTTGACTAGGCCTATATGGAGTACATCTCACTGAGGGGCTGGTGGGCCACGCCACTGTGTCTGAGGAGAGGGGGAACCTGGCTGTAATTATCCCCTGGAGGGGGACAGATGAGCCCTGATGTGGCTCCCCCCCTACCATCAGCAGGCTATAAAGAAACCCGGCAGCCTATGCCTCTAAAGCAGCCCAAACCGCTCTGGTGGTAAACTTCCCTTTTCTACCTCAGATGGGATATGGCTGGGGGGCTTAATGCACATCTGCTTGTAGGCCTGGCCTGGCTGGTTGGTGGTGGGGTAAAACACCACTTTGATATACCACGCTGTCTAATCAAGGAGTTGATGATGTGGTTCCTATTTTTTTCTTCTTCTTGGTGCTGTGTGTCGTGTGCGAGAGACAAGGGAGCGTGAGTGCACACACAGTCACACATGCAGCCAGGCATATGCAGAGGCACGCACCCACAGACACACACACACTGAGCAGTAAATGGCGTGCTCCCTGTAATAAGCCCAGGCTGCATAAATGTTCCCTCAATGTGAGCAGAGGTCCTTGGTGGCGTGTGGTGGGCTCCGTTGGAGCGACCACAGGGGCTCTGCACAGTTCAAGAGGCCCTGGAACACCAGCGAAGCGACCTTGGGGTCAGCCAGGGCCACAAAATAGCTCCTCATCAAAACTCCTAAATAGTAGCTTCCAGTAGCTAAAAGTAGCATCTCTGATGAAGGCTCCATTGATCTCTGGTTGAGTGAGTTATTTTGAGGGGCTGCGGTTTACAAGCAACCCTTTCCTCAAGGTGCCACCACTAGGGTGAAATAAGTGTGGTTATGTTACGAGTGCATCTTGTAGTGATGATGAAACCTTTTGGTGAACATTCTCTGGTAGAACGCTACAACGGGAAGACAGTCAATGTCTCTCTGTCGCTCCATATGAATATGAAATCCCTCAGTTTTCCATTAGTGCCAAAACGTCCTCATTTCCAGTGAAATTTAAGCAAAGTGTAATATGCCACTGCAGAATATTGATATGGGAATGACCAAAAACTGAGAAAAGCTCTAATTTATCAGAGCGTGTTTGGCTCTTTAACATTTTTGTAAAGAAATATGTTCAAACTGATAACTTCCTTTGAAAATTATTGGGTAATGTTTGGGTCATGTCTAATTTATTAAAACATAGAATTTGCATAAGAGGGTACATCCAGATAGAGATCAGGTAATATATCCCTGTGGCTCTACTGGCAAGACAGAGGCCCTGTGAATACATGGAACAAAGCCTATTGAGAAAGGTTTTGTCATACGCTCGCACAAAAGAAAGAAAATCATCCCAAAGCACACATAAACCTGCTATGGAAGGTGAGGTAACCACCAGACACCAATGCTGCTTTCCAGCCATGTGAACTGATATCACCACTGTGAGCTAGCATGTCACATTTATTTAGAATATGACACAATGGACAGGCTTGAGTTTCTCCTGCTTTACTGACTCTTAACTCAACTGTAATAACCAACTCCCTGCACCCCCAAAGTGACTAATTTGTGTTTAGCCCCAATGCATGGCAGCTTAGCTGAGATGTCCCTAGGCAAACTTTAAAATCTAGGCTGGTTTTTACTAAGGCTGCAAATGTTCTGCAGGTCCAGCTCAAAAAACACAGTGCTGCAGCACAATGGTGTAGGGATTCATATTTTCCCGAAGATAATTAATATTCATCCCAAACGTCCTGGGAGAAAAACAAAAACTATTTATTTGGATCTATTCGTTTTGCAGAAGCAGTAGCTACTCTTTCTGGAGTCCACAAAGTGCCCATTTAAAGTGTTTAAAAAGATATGGTCAAAATGCCTGGGTTCTCCCCAAATAAGAGGGGCGCTGCGCCACCTTGTCGGCTTGGCTGCGCCACCTTGTCGGCTTGGCTGCGCCACCTTGTCGGCTTGGCTGCGCCACCTTGTCGGCTTGGCTGCGCCACCTTGTCGGCTTGGCTGCGCCACCTTGTCGGCTTGGCTGCGCCCCCTTGTCGGCTTGGCTGCGCCCCCTTGTCGGCTTGGCTGCGCCACCTTGTCGGCTTGGCTGCGCCACTATGTAAAGATTACAGAGCAAATTAAACAGAAATTTAGTAATGATAGAGTAATTATCTTTGATCACCATTCATAAATTCAGAGCGTTACCATGTTCCTCAATTAATTCAGTGCATTTCAGCAGTAGGTCATTTCAACAAAGAACGTGCTCAGGACACACAGAGCGCACCGGGAGTATACAGTGGTCGAATCATACAAACTTTGTAACGGCAGTCAAACAAAAAGTCAAATGAACAAAGTTGCTAAACTTGCTAGATAACATCCTTCAACGAAAGACAGAACAGCTCCTATATTTGGCAAAATCGAGTTGATGACTATACAAATAGCAGACGAGCTTATGAATAACGGGGAGAAATGTTTGAAAAAGGTATCTTAACAGGGACAAACTCTGTTTAAAAAAATTGTTTATATATATATATATATATATACACACACATACACACACACTCACACTGTTTGTTGATCACACATTCTCTACAGAAGCTCTCATATGGGCAGCAAGTACGAGAGAAGCGAGGGAAGTGTTATAGCTGTATTTTGACATGCATAGGCAAAAGATGTGCTTTGATAATGTAACCTATGGATTACAGAAGAAAGTTAGGAATTTTCATGCGAGACAGGAGTCAGGATATTAAGTTTCAGTGGGATTGGGACTGGATTGGAAAATAGCCTAGGCTCTATGACAGGAGAAGTTAGAACTTTCCCCTCATGCCTCTGAATTGCTAACAGACTGACAGATAGTAGGGTATTGTGCATAGGGGCCTATGAAATTTGTGACTGTCTGAAGAGTCACAATGACAGCTCAAAGAAGCACACGTTTTTTTATAAGCTATACCGTAGGGGTTTCCTGTGGAGTTTATTAAACGCATTCGGGTCGTGTGTGCAGTCCACCAGGGAAACAATTATGCGAGTGCTTTGAATTTATGGCGACTGTGTGAAGTAAATATGCTAGACTCAAGGCTTCCACGCAACAAACAACCTGTATGGATAATGTGCCATTTCACTTTTGCTAATCTGCTGCGACGCATGTTGTGTATTTTGTGGAATTGCATTAGTGCCACTGAGGGAAAAATGTAATTTCCCGGGTCTTGTAATTTTATTTTTGGGGGAAATGTGAAGTGTGTTCCCGGGACAGTCCCGGGATCCCAGTAATTCTCTGGCCTCTGATGTAATTTCCCTGGTGTCAGGTCTGGAAGCAGAGGGCTGTCAGGGACAGCTTGACACTGATCCAGACATAAATAAGGACCTGCACACTGCTACTGTGCTCCGAATTGTTCTCATCTTAACCCTCCCATCTACTACCTTCTGGCCCTTCGGTCTGAGTATTATGGGTAGAAACAATGTCTCAATAAAACAGAGCAAAACCAAGTCCTACAAGCAATGAGTGTGTGGATCAGTTTTTTTCATTTTCTTGGCAGTTGCCCGATGCTGGCTATACAGTACCTGTGCAGAACTCTTTCAATGTGTGGTGTACATCCTTCTGGGTGCAGCTTGTCAACACCTTAGCTCTCTAGTGTAGATCTGTTACAGAAAGACCCACATCTCTGACAGAGACCCGCCAGGCCGCTGCTACAGTGATGAAGGGATGTTCTCCCCGTGTTGACAGACAGTTTGTCTGTTGTACGGTCTGTATTTAAAATGGCAGCAGTTCTACCTACAACAGAACCATGCGCACACACACACACACACACACGACGCCAGTCTTTGAAGCAGCAAACCAATCTCAGCGCAAGCAGTCAGACCTCATCTGTGTCACACCAGCGCCATCCTGTGTTAGAATGATTCCCAGTCTCCCACTAAAAGCAACAAGAAACACCTGGTGGACATAAGAGGTACTGCAGTGAAGATGCTCACCTGGATGCCTGAGGTAGTGAAGTAGGGGATTTCAAACTTGACACTGATGGGGGGCTTCCCCTCCTTGTCCTCTGCTTCCACACTTGGCAGACCGAAGTGGGCTCTCATCAGATACTCCTTACCCCCCTGGGAAAAGACAAAACAAAACAGAGCAAGAGTTAGGGATACATTTTGCACTCTGTATATAGATTTTTCTATTGTGTTTTTGACTGTTTGTTTAATGTGTAACTCTGTGTTGTTATTTGTCACACTGCTTTGCTTTGTCTTGGCCAGGTCGCAGTTGCAAATGAGAACTTGTTCTCAACTGACCTACCTGGTTAAATAAAGGTGAAATAAAAAAATAAAAAAATAAAAAAACATTTATGTAAAAAAAATCCACTTAATCCTATGGGATTAGTACCCCGTATACGGGACAGTTGAGCTAACGTGCGCTAATGTGATTAGCAGGACTGTTGTAAGTAACAGCAAACTTTCCAGGACACAGACATGTCTTATATGGCCAGACAGCTTAAATTATTGTTAATCTAACTGCACTGTCCTATTAACAGTAGCTATTACAGTGAATAATGGACTTACATTCTGTAATCTTGATTTGTCTCTGATTTGTCATCCTGAGGGTCCCAGAGATAAAATGTAGCATAGTTTTGTTTGATAACATCTATTTTTATATTCAAATGTAGGAACTGGGTTCTACAGTTTGACCCCTGCTGTCTCTGGATCCACACCCACCCCGTCCGGCCATCTAGATGTGTGAAAGTTAGTGTATAAGATAGTGATCCATCATGTACGACATTCCAGGGATTGTGTAAACTTACATTTTGGATTACCATATAATTTTCGTATGTTCTCTATAGTTATGCACTTGAAAATGTACCAATTGACCAATTCGGCAGACTTGATAAAGGGAAAATTGTCCAGTATTGCAACGCTTCACTAGTTAGATCTGAAACTTTACACACACACTGCTGCTATCTAGTTGCCAAAATCTAAATTGCGCCAAAACTCTTATATGATATGACCTTTCTCTTGCATTTCAAAGATAGAACAAAAAATTAATTGAAAACGCATGTTTTTTTCTTTGTATTATCTTTTACCAGATCTAATGTGTTATATTCTCCTACATTAGAAAAAAAAGGGTCCGATCCTTAAGAGGATAATTATTAAGTGACACTTGAGCTCTTTGTGGTTATGATGTTCAGACACTCAAATAACCCTACTTTGAGAACTATGGTCTACGCTAGCATGCAGTCCAGAGTGTTGTACTCACCGGGAATGACTTGATGGACCAGACAACCTCACTGTTCTCTGGGATCCACTTGACACTGCCCACTGTGGTCTTGAACTTGGGCGAGTCTGCGTCTGTGGGAACTGGAATGTGGATCTCGACGTTGTTGGCCGTGGATCGCCTCTTGAACTGACTCTTAGCCTTAGAAAGAAAAAGAGAGATTAATATATGGCATTTCAGAAGATCATCCTATTTGTGTTTATGATAGCTTTGTAGTTGTAGATTTGATACCAGAGCAAAACCATAGTGTTATCTTAGCTGCTGGGTAACACTGCAGGGCTGGTGTTTACCTTGATCATGTACTCGATCCTGCTGTGGGAGTGTTTCTCTATCACAGACTCTATCCAGATCAGGGGTTTCACCTGGGGACAATACATTACATAGGCTTAAAAAAAAAAAAAAAACTCATCATTTCAACGAAAGGGTCATTTCTGCATTGACACATCTTTCTTGTACATGCAAAATGCCATGTCATAATGTCACAATCTCATACGCATAAATAAAATAGTAATTCCTTACAGCTGAAATCTGCAGAAGGTGAAAGAGCGTCACTGTCCGCCCCAGCGCATTTGTTAGTTTTTTGTTTAGTTGATGAAATGGAGGAGAGGAGCATCCAGCACCGTGGCCCCCAACAAATTACAGTACATACTCTGCCGTTCTATCGCTCGTGCAATGCCCGAGGAATGTTACGTTGTTTGAAGAAACATCTTTGTTTTAATATTGCAAATGGACATGGCAATTTCACCAAGTACAGATTCCAGCTTTAACTTGTACACTTCTAAAATCGCATGCCCATCCCATAAAGGGGCGGTTACCTGGACAGAGATAAAACCTAGTCTTGGACTAAGAAGCCCTTTCGATGGGGAATCTTCATGTACGAGACTTTATCTTTGTCTGGAAAACATTACCATAACGACAAGCCCATCTAATCAAATTAAACTGGCCTCTCTCTCATAAAGTACACACGTGTGTATTGAGGCGGTAGGACATGAGCTCAAACTCTCCATCGGGGGGAATGAAGGAGATGGTGCGGTCATTCTCAAAGCGGGACAGACGCACACACTGGTGGAACTTCGTGTCCTCCAGCTCCACTGATTTACTCTTCCCTCCTGTGGGGAGCATAGAAACAGAGAGAGAGAGTCGGGGCATGAGAGGATTGTACCTGGTACGAGTACAGTTATCTGAGGAAAAATGAAAGCTCTGTTTGGAATGTAAATAGATTAAAGGTAAGATCGGAATCCTAACTTGTGCACTGCACACAACTCCAGCTTTCTTGCAAATCATACAATGATGTCTATGGGAAATTCTAAGCAAAAGGCTAAGTCACGAGTTAGTGAGTGTCATAAATTTGGGATGAGAATACAGACAGAAACAGCTTTGAAATTTGACATGCACGTGTCTTTTAACTGAACTGTAACCCATCCACAGTGACAAACAGTGCAGAGGAACTCACGGCCAGTGTTCTCAAACAGAACTTTGTCGTTGAGGCCCAGACGCAGCTCAGGCATCCCGGACAAGAACACACGCATCTTGATGGAGCCCACGATCTCACTGCGCAGCACGTTACCGTTCGCACTGACCTGTACAGAGGAGAGAAAGGGGGAGAAGTATTAGACCGTTTAAAACAATTGCAGAAATGTGTCTAAGTTCAAAATGGTGGATAGTACTTCAATAAAACACTGAATATTTGACAGAGAAATAATCAACTTTGCAAGCCAAGACTGTATTAGAGGGAGGAGAGTGTTAGACTTAGAACACGACAAGGCGCCGCACCAGAAGATTAACAGACTCGATGACATCCAGGAAGACTTCATTCTTCCTGTACTTGATGCCCTCTGACCTCCAAGACACAGCATTGGTGACAGTGGCAGGGGGGCGCGGGCCCCCTGTGTCCAGCTTGTGCCCCTCCTGGGTGATGTACCTACAAACAGAGACAGACCGAATGAAAGGACAGGACTACAATGACAGGAACTGTCTGTCTGCAGCCATACTGGGTGTTTAGGTGAAATGTAAGATAAACTGTACATACAGTACTGTACATCACTACTACATTATTTTATCATGTTTAAATTAGAGGAATATTTAACTATTTAATGGAAGCTAAACATGGGTTTGTACAGAGACAGAGTTTTGTAGACAGATTAAGGGCTAGACAGGATACTCACTCTTGAAGGATCTTGCTGTCAGTAGTCTGGGGGTAGCCAAAGTCCATCAGCTCATCCATCAACTCATAGATGATGACAAAGTTATCTCTGATACTCTCCTCTTCCAACTCTTTAAAATACTCTGAGAAAACCTGCAGAGACAATAGACTGAGTCTAGATACATTTCTTACCAGTTAACCACCATTAAAATGTATTTAACTCTGTCCTTGAGCTGTTCTTGTCTATTAATGTTCTGTAGTATGTCATGTTTCATGTGAATCCCAGGAAGAGTAGCTGCTGCTTTTGCAACAGCTAATGGGGATCCTAATAAAATACCAAAACCTATGGGTTATTGGAAAATAGGACTACTGTACACCACTATAGACAGACTAATTGCAACTTACCTGGATAATTTTGTAGAGGAAAGAGAAGACCAAGGAGACACAGGCATTTTTCTTAGACGTTGCTACAACTGATGGAACATTTGTTAAGGTGAAAAGTTGATGTGGGGCTGTCAACATGAGTCGACTTGTATCTACCTTAAAAAGGTGGCCAGTTTGAGAATGAACTACACGTGGAATTTGCAAGAAGTGAACCTATCCATTGCTTGAGCTCTCAGCGAGAGTAGTAGTACTTCGACCTAAGCAATCAAACCAACCATCACTTTTATTTATTCATTTTTATTTAACCTTTATTTAACTAGGAAAGTCAGTTAAAAACAAATTATTATTTAAAATGATAGTAGTAAGGTGGCCCTGGAGCAAATTAGGGTTAAGTGCCTTGCAGGTTTATTTTCCATCTTGCCGGCTCGGGAATTCGAACCAGCGACCTTTCCCATTTGTGTTGGGGACTCTATATTGGAAAGACAAAGGAATACTGAGGCAGCAGTCATTCTAATCACCTTTGTGAGAGGTTGAGTGAGTGGTAGTAAGGATACGGTACAGGTTGTTGTGTTTGATCCACATGAAGCGGACCCCTCCGTGGGCCAGGATAGGGGATAAGTTGCCCTCCTCTTCTCTGTCCATGAGGATGGGCATAAAGTGCTCGATCTCTGACATGTCCACATCTCCTCTGTAGTTACGACAGACCAGAACCTGGAGAGGTGAAACAAAAGCAACAGGAATTTACTTCTATAGCCATCTCTCCGTCCTACATGGTACATGCCTCCTGATGACATCCTGAACTGACATCAGTGGCATCATGTTTTCATATCTTCAAGAGTCTTTGATATGGAACACAAAAATCTACACAGGTCTAACTGGACTATGCATTTGAGCCTTCGCATGAAGTGTTTTCATTCTCAAACAGGCCTATGGATGGTATGGGCTATGTCAGGCTTGTGGTACAGTATACTGTTCATAAGGCCACCACAACCATTATCATAATAATGCAGATTTTGGCCACAATACATCACGTGATCCATTAAACCATCACAATCTGATCCCAATCCAGTCTAGCTGGTGGGGTAGCTGGCTACTAGCTAAGTAACTAACTACAATGTATAAGATTAATTTCAACATCAAAAGTTAGCCATCTAAAATTCACTGTTGTATATTTATATTAGAACGTAAAGTAGCTAGCTATAAATTGTAATTTTACCATCAAATTATGCGATGCATTAGTAAACATTTTAATGTGAACCATTTTAGATTAAGCTAGCTAGCTAAGCAAATCTCATGTCCTCTTACCTTGCCTTTGAGGTCTAGCACATACACCGCACTTGCTGACATTTTGATTTTAGCACGTCGTAACTACGAGTTAGTACCGGTGAAATATATTTATAATATCTAAATAATACAATACAAAAACATGTGGCGGTACGGTAGCATCCACCTAGGAGGAGTGGTAGGTGTTGCCTGTTAACATCAGAGAGGAAGAAGCGAAGCGAGAGGGTTTACTCCTCCCAAATTTGTCCACGAAAACAAGACCGCGAAGTGAGGAATTTTTGTATAGATGACAATGAGTGTCGAATTTGGTCCCAAAAAATATTGAATCGCTAATTTGCTACGTGTCCAATTGGTATGAATGAACTAACGCACATGGTATTTCGGCAACAACAAAACGACTTTATATCAGAGTTCTGCCTGTTGTTCACATGCGTATCTGCCCTCTTATTAGCCACAATGGTCCCACCTGAACCCGCCTCCTCCCGCCTGCCTTCAACCTTTTATGTATTTCCCCCGTTAAAGCGGTTACTCGACTGTCTTGTCAATAGAATAGAAAATCTTTGTTAACATTTAAAACATTTTCTGTACACGTCACAAACCGGAAAACACAAACTCTAAAATTGCTCTACTTCCGGGAAGCTGTCGCGACCTATTCTCAACCCACATGTTGCCTTCATACATTTACCCCCCAAAAATGTAACTTTTTTTAACTAGGCAAGTCATTGTAAATTCTTATTTACAATGACTGCCTACACCGGCCAAACTCGGACAACGCTGTGCCAATTGTGCGCCGCCCTATGGGACTCCAAATCACTGCCGGTTGTGATACAGTCTGGATTCGAATAATAATAATTTATCATCATTATATATAATTAGCTTCTTATTATCACAAATTATGCTAATTGTAATTAATATATTGAGACTACACTGTATGTACTTATGCATGTGGTGTAATAAGCGACCACATCTCAGCCCTCTACTTTACAATAGAAGGCTCTTCAATTGGGCCTGGAAAATGTCACCTGTCTCTTGCGTTTCAATCTAAATGTCATTGTACAATCTTGACAGCAATGAACTACACACAACCAATACTAATGTAATTTAAGGTGAATAAATTAGTGAATTTCCAGACAAGAAAAAGTAACTAACTTTAATTAAATACACATTACAGCAGCATTCATGTCTAAGTTATTATAATTATACGTATGGAACAAAAACATATTCACACAAATTACCACATTATAAAATGACTAATGTACAACAGAAATGACACAGCATGGGTAACAATTGGCCCAAAAATGAACTTCTAAAGCATATTCAAAAATTAAAGTGATCCAGGATTCCTCTTCCTTTGGTCAAGATGACTTTAGGAATATCGTAATGTTCTGTCAGGGTGTCCAGGTGACGGTTGAAATCCTGCAATACAACAAAAATACCTTTGTTCATAGTAAATGCCAGGGGTTAGTAGAACTCAAATCTCCCCAAGCGTATTTTCTGAAGTACAGTAAATTCATGCAGATGTTTTCAAATAATAAGGTCTTATCTCAACTCTCCGCTTGTGAGTTTTTTCTGCTTTGTTCAAAATTCTCTGCATTTGCTGAAAGAAATGGAAAAAGTAGGGTGTGAATAGGGTGTAAACAGGAAGTAGGTATTTTTTATCCCATGACTAATTTCAGTAATAGGACATCAATAGGACAATACATTTAAGACAATGGATATTACCCTCTTCTCTTGCATCTTCCCAAAAGCCATTTGAGCTGGTGTTCTTTTGTCAATGTAGCCACTGTCTCCTCCTCTTTTTCTTTGTATTCATTTGCTGCTCCAAACATTGCTTCTTCTCCTTGTCCTTCTTTCTAAAAGAGTAAAATAATGGCAACAGATGAAGGGTTGTTAGTGAGGTACATAGCTAGCTAGCCTGAAGTTGCGGATTGCTGAGGGGAAGAGTATAAGGAGAAGATGGAGGACAAGCTGAGGCAGAGCCAGGTGAGAGAGGTGTGGAAGGGTATGAGAAATATCACTGTCTTCAAAAAGTCAAACTGTGGGCAGACGGAAGGGACCCAAGACAGAGCCAATGAGCTGAACAAATGTTTTAACAGGTACGATATTAGCTCTGTCAACCTCCCCTCCAGCTCTCCAGGCCACACACCATTACGGTTGTTGTCCTCCCCCCCCCCCCCCCCCCTTTTGCACACGACACCTCCGTTGAGACAATCAGCGTCACCCTCCCCGCTCCCTCTGGACTGTTCTGCAACACCTCCCTTCCCCCCCACCTCTGGACTGATCCTCAACATCCCCCTTCCCCCCACCTCCCCACCTGGGCTGGCTTTCACCACCAACCAAGTGAAGAGAGAGCTGGAGAGACTTCATCAGGGTAACGTGGCGGGCCCTGATGGCATCAGCCCAAGGGTGCTCAGGGTCTGTGCTGACCAACTGTGTGGAATACTCCAGCGTTGCTTCAACCTTAGCCTGAGCCTGGAAAGGGTCCCTGTGCTGTGGATAACGTCCTGCCTGGTCCCAGTTCCCAAGAAGGCGCACCCCACTGTCCTGAATGACTTCAGACCTGTACCGCTAACATCCCACATCATGAAGACCCTGGAAAGGTTAGTCCTCGCTCACCTCAGACCCCTGGTGTGTACATCACTGGACCCCTTGCAGTTAGCATACCAGCGCAACATTGGGGTGGATGATGCAATCATCTACCTTCTGCAGAGGGCCTACTCTTACCTGGACAACGCAGGTTGCACTGTGAGGGTTATGTTTTTTGACTTCTCCAGTGCCTTCACTGCTACTGGGTGAGAAGATGAGGAGGATGAAAGTGGAAGCACCCGTAGTCTCCTGGATTACGGACTACCTGACCGGTAGGCCACAATTTGTGCAGCTACAGAGCTGTGTGTCAGAACAGGGCAGTGAGCAACATGCCACCTACAGAAGTTCTCGGATGACTCTGCAACTGTAGGGTGCATCAGGGGTGGGCAGGAGGAGGAGTACAGGAGCACAATCAATGACTTTGTGGTGTGGTGTGAGCAGAACCACCTTCAGCTCAATATCAGCAAAACAAAGGAGATGGTGGTGGACTTCAGGAGAACCCAGGCCCAACTGACTGCAGTCCCTATACAGGGGATGGATGTGGAAATGGTTGGGTCATACAAGTTCCTGGAAGTCCATATAGACAGACTGGAATGGGCTGGTAACACCGGGGCTCTGTACAAAAAGGGCCAGAGCTAACTCTACTTTCTGAGGAGGCTCAGGTCCTTCAAAAGTGCGCAGTAAACTACTGCATACTTTCTACCAGTCTGTGGTGGCGCCAGTGCCATCTTTTTTTGCAGTGGTGTGCTGGTGCGCCAACATAAAGGCCTGTGATGCTTTTCAGGTAAATACGCTGATCAGGAAGGCTAGCTCTGTTCTAGGGATACTCTAGAGGAGGTGGTGGAGAGAAGGATCCTGGCCAAACTGCTGGCCATCGTGGACAACGTCACCCACCCTCTGCATGCGATGGTTATGACGCAGAGGAGCACCTTGAGTCACAGACTGATCCCACCACGGTGTGCCAGAGAGCGCTACAGGTCCTTCCTGCCGGCGGCTATTAGACCAACATAGACCTGGAACTGTTGTGGTGTTAGGACCTAGTTTAACAATTAGGCATCCACCCATCCGTGAGTAACTCTCTGGTCTGTAATCACTCATTCACTCAGGACTTATTCACCCAGAACTCATTCATTCAGGACTGTATGTACATATTCATGTACAGCTGTTATATCATATCAGGTGCAATATTGTAAGTAATTCTTGGACTGAAGTTGCGTAGTCATTCACTCAGGACTGTATACTAGTATCCTGTCAGTAGTTTCATTGCATTTAGTATATCAAATGTGCAATACGTGCATTTATCTGTAATTAACCCTGTTCTAAGGACTGTATTTTAAGGAATTAGTATTATTACCCTAAATTATATCATACGCACATTTAGCTATTTAAGTATCTCTTCCTGTCATTTACCTATACAGTTAATGTAACCATGCAAATATTCATTTACCTGTACACTTAACCAGAATGTATATTAAGTAAACTATTACCCTCACTTATATCATACGCGCATTTAGCTATTTAAGTATTTTTCTCTGCCATCGACCTGTATAGTTAACCATGCAAATATATTTTTATTTATATCAACGTGCAATAATTGTATAATTCTTTCACCTAACACTATAACAATGTATTGGGTACATATTCAGTCATTCACTCATACTATGCAATGCTTTCTATAGCTTTTTGCACTCCAGAATTTGTATATTGTTTATAGTTTTTCATACTGCCACACTATGTATCATGTACCGTGTATCTGTCATTTGTGTATTTCGTTCTTGCATTTTGCACCTGCCCTGTGTTTTTCGTAGCTGCTTGATAAAGTAATTTTCCCACAGGGATCAATAAAGTCTAAAATATATCTATCTATCTATCTATCTATCTAGCTAGCTAGCTAGCTAGCTAGCTAGCTAGCCTTCTACATAGCTAGCCTTCTACATAGCTAGCCTTCTACATAGCTAGCCTACACCAGCTAGAGCTTTGAGGGATATATTAGATAAGGTTTATGTTTGTTTATTGCACGTAAAATCTACATACATTTGAGAAGGCTAACACTATGTAACTATTTACTGTGATCAAAATATTATTTAGCTGTTCCAATGTGTGATAGTAAGTTTTTTTTTTAATAACTAACCCAAAAATAGACCAGAGCCTAATGTTTCATAGTGGGCAGAACCAAGCACTAGCTAGTGAGATCCTATTGGCACGTTCTAGCCTTTATTTGCATAAAGGCAAACGTTCTAGCCTTGCAGCATTGCGTTGCAGAGGCAGTTGCAGTGCGTTCTGTTTTAGTTTAAAAAAATAATAATTTCACCTTTATTTAACCAGGCCAAGACAAAGGCCAGTTGAGAACAAGTTCTCATTTACAGCTGCGACCTGGCCAAGACAAAGCAAAGCAGTGCGACAAACAACAACACAGTTACACATGGGATAAACAAACGTACAGTCAATAACAAAATAGAGAATCTATATACAGAGTGTGCAAATGTAGTAAGATTAGGAAGGTAGGACAATAAATAGGCCATAGTGGCAAAATAATTACAAATTAGCATTAACACTGGACTGATAGAGATACTGGAGTGCAAATGAGCAAAAATAATACATTTTTGGGATGAGGTAGTAGGGTAGGCTATTTACAGATGTGCTGTGTACAGGTGCAGTGATCGGTAAGCTGCTCTGACAGCTGATGCTTAAAGTTATTGAGGGAGATGGTAGTCTCCAGCGTCAGTGATTTTTGCAATTTGTTCCAGTCATTGGCAGCAGAGAACTGGAAGGAATGGCGGCCAAAGGAGGTGTTGGCTTTGGGGATGACCAGTGAAATATACCTGCTGGAGCGCATGCTATGGGTGGGTGTTGCTATGGTGACCAGCGAGCTGAGACAAGGCAGAGATTTACCTAGCAAAGACTTATGGATGACCTGGAGCCAGTGGGTTTGGCGACGAGTATGTAGTGAGGACCAGCCAACGAGAGCGTACAGGTCGCAGTGGTGGGTAGTATATGGGGCTTTGGTAACAAAACGGATGGCACTGTGATAGACTACATCCAATTTGCTGAGTAGAGTGATGGAGGCTATTTTGTAAATGACCGCCTAAGTCAAGGATCGGTAGGATAGTCAGTTTTAAGAGGGCATGTTTGGCAGCATGAGTGAAGGAGGCTTTGTTGCGAAATAGGAAGCCAATTCTAGATTTAATTTTGGATTGGAGATGCTTAATGTGAGTCTGGAAGAGAGTTTACAGTCTAACCAGACGCCTAGGTATTTGTAGGTGTCCACGTAATCTAAGTCAGACCTGTCGAGCGTAGTGATGACAGTCCGGTGGGCGGGTGCAGGCAGCGTTCGATTGAAAAGCATGCATTTAGTCTTACTAGCCTTTAAGGGCAGTTGGAGGCCATGGAAGGAGTGTTGTATGGCATTGAAGCTTGTTTGAAGGTTAGTTAACGCAGTGTCCAAAGAGGGGCCAAACGTATACAGAATGGTGTCGTCTGCGTAGAGATGGATCAGAGAGTCACCAGCAGCGAGAGCGACATCGTTGATATATATAGAGAATAGAGTTGGCCCAAGAATTGAACCCTGTGGCACCCTCATAGAGACTGCCAGAGGACCAGACAACAGGCCCTCAGATTTGACACACTGAACTCTATCTGAGGAGTAGTTGGAGAACCAGGCAAGGCAGTCATTTGAGAAACCAAGGCTGTTGAGTCTGCCAATAAGAATGAGGTGATTGACAGAGTCGAAAGCCTTGGCCAGGTCGATGAAGACGTCTGCACAGTACTGTCTTTTATCAATGGCGGTTATGATATCGTTTAGTACCTTGAGCGTGGCTGAGGTGCACCCATGACCAGCTCGGAAACCAGATTGCATAGCAGAGAAGGTACGGTGGGATTTGAAGTGGTCAGTTTGTTAACTTGGCTTTCGAAGACTTTAGAAAAGCAGTGCAGGATGGATATAGGTCTGTAACAGTTTGGGACTAGAGTGTCTCCCCCTTTGAACAGGGGAATGACCGCAGCAGCTTTCCAATCTCTAGGGATCTCAGACGATACATAAGAGGTTGAACAGGCTAGTAATAGGGGTTGCAACAATTTCGGCGAATATTTTTAGAAAGAAGATTTGTAGGGGTCCAGATTTTGCAGTTCTTTCAGAACATCAGCAATCTGGATTTGGGTGAAGGAGAAGCGGGAGGGGCGTGGGCAACTGGGAGGAGATGCTCTTATTCTCCATGGACTTTACAGTGTCCCAGAACTTTTTGGAATTAGTACTACAGGATGCAAATTTCTGTTTGAAAAAGCTAGCCTTTGCTTTTCTAACTGACTGTGTATATTGGTTCCTGACTTCCCTGAAAAGTTGCATATCGCGGGGGCTATTCCTGTGTGCCACAGGATGTTTTTGTGTTGGTCAAGGGCAGTCTGGGGTGAACCAAGGGCTATATCTGTTCTTAGTTCTAAATTTTTTGAATGGGGCACACTTATTTAGGATGGTGAGGAAAGCACTTTTAAAGAACAACCAAGCATCCTCTACTGACGGGATGAGGTCAATATCCTTCCAGGATACCTGGGCCAGATCGATTAGAAAGGCCTGCTCACTGAAGGGTTTTAGAGAGCGTTTGACAGTGATAAGGGGTGGCCGTTTGACTGCGGACCCATTACGGACGCAGGCAATGAGGCAGTGATCGTTGAGAAACAGAGGAGGTGTATTTGGAGGGCAAGTTAGTCAGGATGATATCTATGATGGTGCCCATGTTTACGGATTTAGGTAGGTTCCTTGATAATTTGTGTGAGATTGAGGGCATCTAGCTTAGATTGAAGGACGGCCGTGGTGTTAAGCATATCCCAGGTTAAGTCACCTAACAGTACTGTGAAGATAGATGGGGGGCAATCAATTCACATATGGTGTCCAGGGCACAGCTGGGGGCTAAGGGGGGGTCTGTAACAGACGGCAACAGTGAGAGACTTATTTATGGAAAGGTGGATTTTTTAAAAGTAGAAGCTCAAACTGTTTGGGCACAGACCTGGACAGTATGACAGATCTCTGAAGTAGATTGTGACTCCGACTCCTTTGGCAGTTCTATCTTGACGGGAAATATTGTAGTTGGGGATGGAAATCTCAGAATTTTTGGTGGCCTTCCTAAGCCAGGATTCAGACACGGCTAGGACATCAGGGTTGGCGGAGTGTGCTAAAGCAGTGAATAAATCAAACTTAGGGAGGATGTTAACATGCATTAAACCAAGGCTAGATATGCACACATATCTAGATGACGATGCTGCATACTATTTTGCATAATAACACAGTCTGTGTGTTCGAAGCATTAGGGAACACTTACTCTGCGTGTGCAATAACTCAATTAGCCCGTGCACTCCTAAACAAAACAAAACATTTAAACTTTGGCAAATGATGAAGTCTACAAAACGCAGTCCACTGTTTGTGACAGATTGTAGTTTTGGAAAAAGAAAACTGTATGGAGATCAAATGTTTCATTGATGAGAACATTTGCAGTAATCTCGCTCCCACTTTCGGTCACTGGCCTTCTTCTTCGATGAGGTTTAACGGCAGTTGGCATCCAATAAATGTTATATATATATATATACATATACATACACACACACACATCTAATACCCTACCATCTAACATTACACGAATAATAATAATAATAATAATAATAATAATACCACCATACTCCACTATTTAGATAGATAGTTACTTCATTGATCCCCGAGGGGAAATTTCTTCGTCAAGTAGCTACAAAAAAAACACAGGGCAGGTGCAAAATGGCAGAACGAAAATACACAAAAGACAGAAACACGATACATGATACATATAAAAATACAAGAAGTCTCGAGTGCAAATAATCTATAAAAAGACATTGCATAGTATGGGTGGATGGCTGAATATGTACACTATACATTGTTACAGAGTATTAGGGGAAAAAATTATAAAAATATTGCAAGTTGATATAGATAAATAAGGAGTATTTGCATGGTTAACTATACTATACAGGTCAATGGCAGAGAAATACTTAAATAGCTAAAAGTGCGTATGATATAAGTGAGGGTAATAATAGTTTACTTAATATGCAGGCTGGTTAAATGAATAGGTAAGTGAATATTTTGCATGGTTAAATTAACTGTACAGGTAAATATACATTTACAGGTAAGTGAATATTTGTACAGGTAAATGACAGGAAGAGATACTTAAATAGCTAAATGTGTGTATGATAAAATTTAGGGTAATAATAGTAATTCCCTTAAAATACAGTCCTTAGTGCTCAGGGTTTAATTACAGATAAATGCACGTATTGCACATTCGATATACTAAAAGCAATGAAAAAATACAACTGACAGGATACTAATATACATTCCTGAGTGAATGACTACGGAAGTTCAGTACAAGAATTACTTACAATATTGCACGTGATATGATATAACAACTGTACATGAATATGTACTGTATATACAGACCTGAATGAATAAATAACTAACTAATGAAATAAATAATAAATAAATGTAGTCCTACTTTAGGCCAACAACCTGAAAGGATGGGACACCACCAATTAACACACCCTGAAACACTTCTGATGTCAAGTCTCGAACACCCAAATACCTCTCTGCAGCTTCACCATAACCTCTATTTTCTACGACTTTACGTTCCATCCCTGCAGTACAGTTGATAACCATTGCTAGAAATGCCCAAAATTCAATCTTACTGAAACATTCATTTACATTTTAGTCATTTAGCAGACACTCTTATCCAGAACGACTTACAGTTAGTTAGTGCAGACATGTTCATACTTTTTTCGTACTGGTCCCCCATGGGAATCGAACCCACAACCCTGGCTTTGCAAGCGCCATGCTCCACCATCTGTGCTACACAGGACCACATCACTTGTTGGTTTATCCCCCTGTACTGGTACAGATCTACTACTCTCACCACTCCTCCCCCTTGACACATCTTCCTCTACTTTGTTCACTGCCTCAACATGTGATAACGTCTGCACTATATCCCTGGAAACCTCAACCTGCCTCTCTCGCATGGGACATTTAATATCCCCAGTCCCATGGGCACCCCTACAATTAACACATACGACTACTTTCCCCAATGCTACACATTCCTTTGTCTCATGCCCTTCTGCACACTTCTCAAGCCTAGGAACCTCCCTCCTACACACTGCTGTCATGCCCATAAGTTTGACACCTGTAACAGCGTAATGTATTCGGCACAAAAGCTCGTACCGGTTAACTTATATATCCTAACATCACTTTGTCAGGCAAAGCCTCAACATCAAAACTCAAAAGAACAGACAATGACTCTGTTTCTCCACTCATGCCACCCTGTCTGCGTCGCACCAAAACAACAAGCATCAAACACTGTGAATCTTCCTCTTCAGTTCGTCAGCTTTCACATTTACCGCTACCCCAGCAATCACGCCTTTCAATCGTGCCATTTTCTTGAGAGCAAAACAATGTACATCTCTTGCCCCCATCAGTTTAACACGGACCGCCTGCTCCCTCTGACCAGTAGAAACACAAACAATTAATCACCAGAACACTTCTGGTTACCCTCAACTCTGTTTTCACCCACCCTGAAACCACAAATGGATCAGCCAAAAGGCAAGGGTCCACTTTTTCCAAAAACTTTACTCCTACGGTCACTCCTTCTTTACCCTGACCCTCAGTGCAAACCTCAGGCTCATTCTTCTTTAACAAACCATCTCCCTTTTTCCTGCCATTTTTAACTGACTCAAACTCACTCTCTCTCTCTCTGACCTCCTCTGCCTCTTTTTTTCCTCCATTCTACCTCCATATTCCAAGTAATTTATACATCCTCTGAAATGTCTGGCTCATTGTTCTAGCTGTATTAGCTGGTTTATTGTGAGAGATAACGTTTAATGAATGGTACTCTGCTGCCCCCTAGTACCGAATACCATGCATTCCTCCCAGCAGTAACGTGACCAGAAGTGGCCATTATGAACGTCAAACACACGCGTAGTGGCCTGTTGTGTTAGCTAACCCCTAACACAACAAAGAATGGCAGGGTACTGTTCATTCTGCCCTACAGTGAGAATTAAATGCCTTGCGACCAACAGTTGAGTAACAACAGTTGAGTATACAACAGGTTATGAGTAACCTGTTGTATAAAACTCCGATAAATGGCTTCTATAAAATGTATCTTCTAGCTAGTTCCATTAGAAATATATAAATTGTGTGATGAACAATATACAGGTACAGATAAATTGCAGGCACGGTGAGCAAAAGTTATTACAGTATGAGTAGTTATAGATGGTTTAGCTGACAACGTCACGAAAACGACGTGCACGCTTCAATGGTTCAGAAGCCCGTGTGTAGTTGAGATTCCGGGTGGCCAGATGGTTCAATAGAGTCCAGCTGCGACGTCTACGGGGGGTTATAAGTGCCAGAATTAAGCTACTGATACCCTCTCAACCAGTCACATACCCAACATCTCACTAGCGCCAAAAATACCGCCATGAATCAACATGGACAAGTTTTTTTAACGCGTCAAACTGCGGTCACGTTCTTGCTTGTAGACAGTGACCAGTGGTCTTGTAACGTGGCACTGACGTACCCGTCTCGTTTAAGTTCCAGCGTGTTTAGTTTATTATTAAATATCTCACCACGAACGCCTTACAAACGTCTACAAAATGTAAAACATATTTTTCATTGCCAGAGTAATCTAATACATTTCATTTGTCCATTTTGCTAAAATGGGCATATCACCTCAATACACAAATGATTAGGCTAGTTGATATTGCAGCCAGCCACCATGAATGTGTAGATACGCCTATTTCTCACATCAATACAGACACACGGGCTTCTTTGTTGGAGGTAGCCCTATTCCGAAATAAGAGGTAGCTTAGGTCTCTAGTGCCGCATTCAAAACAACTCGGAACTCGTTACTTCAGTGCGTTCAAGACAACTGGGAACTCGGAAAAAACGAGCTCACACGGGAGGGAAAAAAATGTTTTTAACGGTCATCCAATTTCTAATTGCAATTCAGAAACTCCCTGAAAATCACTGATGCATTTGACCTTGTCGTCCCCCCCCAGAGTTCCCAGTTACAATCACTGTCACCATGCAATCCTTAGGCTATACATTTCCGCGGAGATGTATAATGGTTAAAAGCAGGGTTCGAATTGATGGGGGTATGTGAGGATATAGGCCTTGTTATAGAGACAGGCAAAAAGCATATGTTACCCCTTGTTTGCTTAGCCTTAGAAAAAATGACTGTCCAGAATACATAAAGCGGTCTAGGCTATAACAATGATTAACTCCACAATTATTTCTGCATAGTCTTACTCATCTTCAACTACATTAAATGCACCGCAATTTAGAATATTAGTGGTAGGCTATGCCTACCGCAAAATACCAAAAATATAGAATGTAGAATGTCTACGCATAGATCAAACAGCTTAACACTTTTTTTTTTATTGAGGAGAATCGCATTGAATCAGGCTATTAATTTCAGTGCAGTTGCGTTATGCATAACCTTAGCCTAAACAGAACCGAAAACACCCCAGCCTGTTTTACCTTTCAACATTGCCTGACCTTTAGCATGCTCACTACTTCGAAACATGTAATATTGTAGGGATTTGCTCATTCCCCTTTTAATGACAACGCTAGCAGCCACTTGAGTGAGTGTTAGCTACTGACCGGAACATTAAGCTTACCAAGACCAACAACACGAACAAACGTACTATACATATATAAGTAAAGAGTAGAGTTACAAACAAACTATACTAAACAAGTTAAGTCTTACCTGTGATGAAATGTTTGCCACACACATAGCTAAATATAGCCTACTTGGACAACGGGTCCCCACATCCCCTCTTTTCACAGCCTCTATTTTTTTTTACCTGGTTACATATACATTGAAGAACACAGCAGCTTATTTTTTGTTATATGTGTACCGACTTAGGGAAACCCTGCTATAAGAGTACCACAGTATGAATCATAATACCCATATAACCTAGCGGTCAAACAAGGAAATGGTTCCAATCATTTTTCCACCATTAACTTTTCCCATAGGGGATTTTAGAAACACTTTAAATAAGGGCTGCGTTTCGTATAGGCTCACCCTGGCGTGAGGTTTTGATAACCATGGAAATCTCTCTTGGACAAGGTGACTTTTCAATATATTCGCCTGTATTTACCCCCTAAAAATTAAATGCTAATTAGCGGGTAATGTGGCGATCAGAACTTCAAATGCCATGATGATCTGGACGAGACTTCCAAATCGCGGCAAAGGTAGGTATCTCTGGATGAACTATCTAATGTTAGCTACACTTAGTAATAAATGGGTAACATTTCTTTAAATTTACAATTCTGTAAACTGTCTTGTGCAAGTTTTTTAAATTGACACAATACCTGTTAGCAAAGGTGTCAACTAGAGATGATGTGCAGGAGCTTGCAGGGATTTGTAGTCTTGCATGATGTCTACTTTGATGCTAATTAGCATTTTCAAATCTGAGAGTAAATAGAGCTGACTATATTGATAAGTCACCTTGTCCAAGAGAGATTTGCACGGTTATCCAAACGTCACGCCAAGGTAAACCTACACGAAACACAACCTTATTTTAAGTGTTTCTAAAATTCCCTGTGGGAAAAAATGAATGGTGGAAAAACGATTGGAACCATTTCCCTGCTTGACCACTAGGTTTTATTAGTATTATGACACTTCCATTGTGGGGCTCTATAGAGGGCCTGCAGTTGACATATGATGCCTCCTGGTGGCCATGTTGGAAGACCACCGCATGAATTCTTCTGACAACAATAGCTGAGTGGCTACGCCAAACTGCGTGATAACAGTGCCTAAAACTACACTGAACAAAAATATAAACACAACATGTAAAGTGTTGGTTTCATGAGATGAAATAAAAGATCCCAGACAAGCTCATTTTTCTAAAGTTGTGTGAAGAAATGTGTTTACATCCCTCTTAGTGAGCATTTATCCTTTGCCAAGGTAATCCATCCACCTGACAGGTGTGGCATATCAAGAAGCTGATTATTAAACAGCATGATCATTACACAGGTGCACCTTGTGCTGGGGACAATAAAAGGCCACTATAAGGTGCAGTTTTGTCACACAACACAATGCCACAGATGTCTCAAGTTTTGTGGGAGCGTGCAATTGGCATTCTGACTGCAGGAATGTCCACCAGAGCTGTTGCCAGAGAATTGAATGTTAATTTCACTACCATAAGCCCCTCCAATGTTGTTTTAGAGAATTTTACAGTACGTCCAACTGGCCTCACAACCGCAGACCATGTGTAATCATGCCAGCCCAGTACCTCCACATCTGGCTTCTTCACCTGTGGCATTGTCTGAGACCAGCCACCCGTACAGCTGATGAAACTGTGGGTTTGCACAACCAAAGAATTTCTGCACAAACTGTCAGAAACCGCCTACGGGAAGCTCATCTGCGTCGTCCTCATCAGGGTCTTGACCTGACTGCAGTTCGGCATCATAACCAACTTAAGTGGGCAAATGCTAACCTTCAATTGCCACTTGCATGCTGGAGAAGTGTGCTCTTCATGGATGAATCCTGCTTTCAACTGTACTGGGCAGATGGCAGACAAGGTGTATGGCGTTGTGTTGGCAAGCAGTTTGCTGATGTAAACGTGAACAGAGTGCCCCATGGTGGCGGTGGGGTTATGGTATGGGCAGACATAAGCTGCAGACAACGAACACAATTGCATTTTATCGATGGCAATTTGAATGTACAGAGATACCATGACATGATCCTGAGGCCCATTGTCATGCCATTCATCATCCGCCATCACCTCATGTTTCAACATGATAACGCACAGCCCATGTCGCAAGGATCTGTACACAATTCCTGAAAGCTGAAAACTTCCCAGTTCTTCCATGGTCTGCATACTCACTAGACATGTCACCCATTGATCATGTTTGGGATACTCTGGAGCAACGTGTACAATGGCGTGTTCCAATATCCAGCAACTTCACACAGCCATTGAAAAGGAGTGGGACAACATTCCACAGGCCACAATTAACAGACTGATCAACTCTATGCGAAGGAGATGTGTCACGCTGCATGAAGCAAATGGTGGCCACACCAGATACTGACTGGGTTTCTGATCCACGCCTCTACTTTTTTCTTTTAAGGTACCTGTGACCAACACGCATATCTGTATTCCCAGTCAAGTGAAATCTATAGATTAGGGCCTAATTTATTTATTTATTTCAATGTATTTATTTCAATATGGTGTAAATGAATCATGAAACACCGTTTGTAACACTAAGGAGATAAGACTCAAGAACTGTAAGAAAAGCTAAGAAACCTTTTTGATCGTCAAGATCGTCCTGAACCCAAACAGCTGTCAGTACAGGGTCTGCTACGGTTAATTCATCACTGGTAAGTCAAGTCTGATCGATTTTAAAGTTTAGCTGTTTTGATAACCAGGTATTAAGAACACTAAGTTAGCCAAAATTAGCTAGCTAGATAACACATGCTAATAGCTATACTACATGCTATGTGAGTTTCAAGTTTTGGGGAAGCAAGTTTTTCACTATATGCACCTAAGAAAGGATTGCATGCATCTATCATCGCATTTTCAGACTAACGTAAGCCTACTATTCCTAATGTGATGATTAGATTGGATAATCATACTTTAGGCTATTAATGAGCACGTAGTCCTATAGGCTATATCAGAGACGTTTCATACACTTCTACTACACTTTATATGACTGGAGACATTAGCTGAATCTTTTTAATAAGATGGTAGGCTAGGCCTACTCTGCTGGCGCTGACAACAGATCAATAAAGACAACCTTGTCTTTATTTTATTTATTTTTTTATTTAACCTTTATTTAACCAGGTAGGTCAGTTGAGAACAAGTTCTCATTTGCAACTGCGACCTGGCCATGAATGTAACCAAGTAATCTATGCCAATGAAAAAGGGTCCATGGCTAGAAGGGATCCAGCTTTTGTCAAATTAACGTAAAAAAAAACCTTAACCTACTTCTCCTAACCTGCTACATTAATTATCATAACCTGCAGCGTAAATTATCCTAATCTGCAACGAAAAGTCAAATGACGTTAATTTTACAAAGGATGGATACATTCTAGCCATGACCATGAAGAGGGGAGACAAATTGTACAATATGAGGTCCATATAGCCCCAAAAAACTATTCTAATTTGAGAACTTTATTCATAAGAGGGGAAATGCATGTACATTAAAGCATAAGAAACATGCCTCAATGGGATAGGACAACCTGCTGTGTTGACTGGTTGTTTCAGCCCAACATTAGATTGAATCTTTTATATGACACTAAAACACCTGAATTAATTAAACACAACCAAACAATTTAAGAGCCCTGATGGTATAGGTGACCCGAAGAAGTGATATTCTAACATCAGGTGTGCTTTTCATTTGTTTATGTTCACCAGCTGACCTCTATCAAGACACACATGTCGACTGGATTCCCCCTGTGAAGATGAGCAATGCTGCAGCAGCATCAGTTTCTACTTCTACTATTTCGTCCTTTTCCATGTCTTAAAGTAGTGAGAAACTGTCGTTTCTCTTTGCTTATTTGAGCTGTTCTTGCCATAATATGGACATGGTATTTTACCAAATCTTCTGTATACCACCCCTACCTTGTCACAACACAACTGATTGGCTCAAACGCATAAAGAAAGAAAGAAATTCCACAAAATAACTTAACAAGGCAACCTGTTAATTGAAATGCATTCCAGATGACTACCTCATGAAGCTGGTTGAGAGAATGCCAAGAATGTGCAAAGCTGTCATCAAGGCAAAGGGTGGCTACTTTGAAGAATCTTAAATATAAAATATATTTAGATTTTGTTTAACACTTTTTTTGGTTACTACATGATTCCATATGTGTTATTTCATAGTTTTGATGTCTTCACTAATACAAATTAAGAAAGACCCTGGAATGAGTAGGTGTGTCCAAACTTTTGATTGGTACTGTATATAAAATGTATTTTGGAACAATATGTAAAATACTATTGTTTATGATATTGTAAACTTGCTGTACTTTAATAATAGGCTATATTGTTGTATGGGTGAAATAAAGTATTTTGTCAATTCTGCTTTGCCTTGCTCCATTGAATACATTGTCTACTGGTATCGTTTTAAAATTGAGAACATATACTGTAGCTCAACAATGTGTGCGTTAAAGCTAATGCCATCGTACTGTAGGCCAGTGGTTCCCAACTCTGGTCTTAGAGTACCCCCAACAGTACACAGTTTTATTGTAGCCCCAGACAAGCACACCTGATTCAATTTGTCAACTAATCATCAGGCCATCAATGAGTTGCATCACGTATGTTTGTCTGTAGGTAGTACTCAAGGACTGGAGTTGTGAACCACTGCTGTAGGCCTATGGCTGCATTGGTGTTCCATGACATTGTCAGCTGCAAAATGGGTTCAATTGGTTGATATCCTGAAAATAGTGACAATCAAATAAAGGTAATTGGAGAGCTTACAACTGAACAAAAAGGTAGGTAATGTTCATTTGAGAATACAACACAGACAAATTCCCTTACCCTCTTTACTGCAGGATTGTGAGCTCTGATGAATCAATCATTTAGTGTTGGCCTGCTCCAGTTGTAATAGGTTTATACATTGTGTGTGACTTTTAAACTGTATTTTTTTTATGTGCTAACATAGGTACACATACAGTGCCTTTGGAAAGTATGCAGACCCCTTGACTTGTTACAGCCTTATTCTAAAATGGATTGAATGACTTTGGAAAGGCACACATCTGTCTATATAAGGTCCCACAGTTGACCGTGCATGTCAGAGCAAAAACCAAGCCATGAGGTCGAAGGAATTGTCTGTAGAGCTCCGAGACAGGATTCTACAGAAGCAGCAGAAAAGTCATTTTTTAAGCTACTTTATTAACCGGAGCTGATAAACCGCGAGAGGAGGGAGAGAGGTGCTACTCTAGCAGGCAGGGGAGGGGCCGTACGGTGAGAGAGTGACACGGTGAGGAGGGAGTGAGAGAGTGACACGGTGAGGAGGGAGGGAGAGACTGCAAAAAAACATTGTTAATAAATAAAACAAATTATAAGACAGCAACCAACCAAGCCGACTCATGCTATAGTAGACTAGCTGCCATAGCTAGGTTTTTCATTATTAAATATGAGTACGTAGTAGGCTACCTGTCTTGACTGCATCTAATTAAGCTAGCTAACGTTAGCTAGCTAGGCTAACTGAAGCTGCAGTGCATGCGCTTTCTCATACTACAGTTACAAATAACAACAGCTCTATTGTAGCAGCCTACCTGTTGGCTCTTTATCGTTGTAGCGTATCCTTCTCCCTTAACTTTTAATTCCGTCATTTTACGTCTTCCATTGATTAGATATTTCTTAACGTTTGCCACTCACGGGGTGAAGCTCTATGACTAGCCTGTTGCTGATTTGATGAATTAAGATTGACCAACCACAAGCTACACCCTACACATAAATCATCACATTTCTCTCTCTAGTCAGTTAAACATAGCCGTGACAATAATAGCAGATCCGACCCAGATCCCTGACATTATTTAGAATTATGGATCCGGACCCGCTCGGGTCCCTGACCGGGTCTCGGGTATTCAGGTACAGGTGGATCCGTGAAGACATCTAGTGTGAGGTAGCTATCTACTTGCTAGTAGGAGCCAATGTGCTGCTTTGTGGAATGGATGCCCACAGTGATGCACAGTTCTTGTCATAACTTCCTGTGTGAATTTATGTTCAATCAAAATAGCTATTTCACCCACTGAATAATTGCCTGTATCCTGTGTATGCATTTGCATGTCCATATTATCTCTGTAAATTGGAAAGTTTAACTCAAGGAGCTGGATCTTTAGATTACTTTTATTTTATTTTTTTATTTCACCTTTATTTAACCAGGTAGATCAGTTGAGAACAAGTTCTCATTTGCAACTGCGACCTGGCCAAGACAAAGCAAAGCAGTGTGACAAAAACAACACAGAGTTACACAGTAAACAAACATAGTCAAAAACACAATAGAAAATCTATATACAGAGTGCAAAATGCAGTAAGGTTAGGAGGTAGGACAATAAATAGACCATAGTGGTGAAATAAATTACAGATTATCATCATGTGCAAATAGAGATACTGGAGTGCAAGATTAGTGAAAATAACAAAAATAAATATGGGGATGAGGTAGTAGTGTGGGCTATTTACAGAAGGGCTATATACAGGTGCAGTGATCGATAAGCAGCTTTGACAGCTGATGCTTAAAGTTAGTGAGGGAGATAGGAACCTCTAGCTTCAATGATTTTTGCAATTCGTTCCAGTCATTGGCAGCAGCGAACTGGAAGGAATGGCGGCCAAAGGAGGTGTTGGCTTTGGGGGTGACCAGTGAGATATACCTGCTGGAGCGCATGCTACGGGTGGGTGTTGCTATGGTGACCAGTGAGCTGAGATAGAGTGGGGATTTACCTAATAAAGACTTATAGATGACCTGGAGCCAGTGGGTTTGGCGACGAATATATAATGAAGGCCAGCCAACGAGAGCATACAGGTCGCAGTGATGGGTAGTGTATGGGGCTTTGGTAACAAAACGGATGGCACTGTGATAGACTACATCCAATTTGCTAAGTAGAGTGTTGGAGTTTGTAAATGACATCGCCGAAATCAAGGATCGGTAGGATAGTCAGTTTTACAAGGGCATGTTTGGCAGCATGAGTGAAAGAGGCTTTGTTGCGAAATAGGAAGCCAATTCTGGATTTAATTTTGGATTGGAGATGGTTGATGTGAGTCTGGAAGTTGAGTTTACAGTCTAACCAGATGCCTAGGTATTTGTAGGTGTCCACGTATTCTAATTCGGACCCGTCGAGAGTAGTGATGATAGTCCGGTGAGCGGGTGCTGGCAGCGTTCGATAGAAAAGCATGCACTTCGTTTTACTAGCGTTTCAGAGCAGTTGGAAGGAGTGTTGTATGGCATTGAAGCTTGTTTGAAGGTTAGTAAACAGTGTCCAAAGAGGGGCCAGATGTATACAGAATGGTGTCATCTGCGTAGAGGTGGATCAGAGAGTCACCAGCAGCGGAGAGCGACATCATTGATGTATATAGAGAAAAGGGTTGGCCCAAGAATTGCAATGTCTTTTTATAGCTTTTTTTTGCACTCCAGATATCTTGTATTTCAATACTTTTTCATACTGCCGCTCTATGTATCATGTACCGTGTATCTGTCTTTTGTGTACTTTCGTTGTGGCATTTTGCACCTGCCCTGTGTTTTGTTGTAGCTGCTTGACAATGATCCCCCGGGGATCAATAAAGTACCTATCTATCTATCTATCTATCTTGAACCCTGTGGCACCCCCATAGAGACTGCCAGAGGATCGGACAATAGCCCCTCCGATTTGACACACTGAACTCTGTCTGCAAATTAGTTAGAGAACCAGGCAAGGCAGTCACTTGAGAAACCAAGGCTGTTGAGTCTGCCAATAAGAATGCGGTGATTGACAGAGTCGAAAGCCTTGGACAGGTCGATGAAGACGGCTGCACAGTACTGTCTTTTATCGATGGCGGTTATGATATCGTTCAGTACCTTGAGCGTAGCTGAGGTGCACCCATGACCAGCTCGGAAACCAGATTGCATAGCAGAGAAGGTACGGTGGGATTCGAAGTGGTCAGTTATCTGTTTGTTAACTTGGCTTTCGAAGACTTTAGAAAGGCAGGGCAGGATGGATATTGGTCTATAACAGTTTGGGTCTAGAGTGTCTCCTCCTTTGAAGAGGGGGATGACCGCGGCAGCTTTCCAATCTATAGGGATCTCAGACGATACGAAAGAGAGGTTGAATAGGCTAGTGATAGGTGTTGCAACAATTTCGGCTGATAATTTCAGAAAGAGAGGGTCCAGATTGTCTAGCCCAGCAGATTTGTAGGGGTCCAGACTTAGCAGCTCTTTCAGAACATCAACCGTCTGGATTTGGGTGAAGGAGAAGCGGGGGGGGCTTGGGCAAGTAGCTGCCGGGGGTACAGAGCTGTTGGCCGGGGTAGGGGTAGCCAGGTGGAAAGCATGGCCAGCCGTAGCAAAATGCTTATTGAAATTTTCGATAATCGTGGATTTATCGGTGGTAACAGTGTTTCCGAGCCTCAATGCAGTGGGAAACTGGGAGGAGGTGCTCTTATTCTCCATGGACTTTACAGTGTCCCAGATCTTTTTGGAGTTAGTACTACAGGAAGCAAATTTCTGTTTGAAAAAGCTGGCTTTTGCTTTTCTAACTGACTTTGTGTACTTGTTCCTGACTTCCCTGTATAGCTGCATATCGCGGGGGCTATTCGATGCTAATGCAGTGCGCCACAGGATGTTTTTGTGTTGGTCTAGTGCAGTCAAGTCTGGGGAGAACCAAGGGCTATATCTATTCTTAGTTCTACGTTTTTTGAAAGGGCCATGCTTATTTAGGATGGTGAGGAAAGCACTTTTGAAGAACAACCAGGCGTCCTCTACTGACGGGATGAGGTCAATATCCTTCCAGGATACCTGGGCCAGGTCGAATAGAAAGGCCTGCTCGCAAAAGTGTTTTAGGGAGCATTTGACAGTGATAAGGGGTGGTCGTTTGACCGCTGACCCATTGCGAACGCAGGCGATGAGGCAGTGATCGCTGAGATCCTGGTTGAAAACAGAGGAGGTGTATTTGGAGGGCAAGTTAGTCATAATGATATCAATAATGGTACCCATGTTTACGGATTTTGGGTTGTACCTGGTGGGTTCCTTGATAATTTGTGTGAGATTGAGGGCATCTATCTTAGATTGAAGGACAGCCGGGGTGTTAAACTGGGATATGCTTAAGTCACCTAACAGTACAAACTCTGAAGATAGATGGGGGGCAATCAATTCACATATGGAGTCCAGGGCACAGCTGGGGGCTGAGGGGGGTCTGTAACAGGCGGCAACAGTGAGAGACTTATTTCTGGAAAGGTGGATTTTTAAAAGTAGAAGCTCAAACTGTTTGGGCACAGACCTGGACAGTATGACAGAACTCTGCAGGTTATCTCTGCAGTAGATTGCAACTCCGCCACCTTTGGCAGTTCTATCTTGACAGGAAATGTTGTAGTTGGGGATGGAAATTTCCGAATTTTTGGTGGCCTTCCTAAGCCAGGATTCAGACACAGCTAGGACATCCGGGTTGGCGGAGTGTGCTAAAGCAGTGAATAAATCAAACTTAGGGAGGAGGCTTCTAATGTTAACATGCATGAAACCAAGGCTTTTACGGTTATAGAAATCAACAAATGATAGCGCCTGGGGAATAGGTGTAATGCTGGGAGCTACAGGACCTGGGTTTACCTCTACATCACCAGAGGAACAGAGGAGTAATAGAATCAGTATTCGGCTAAGGGCTTTAATAACTGGTCGTCTAGTGCGTTGGGTACATAGAATAAAAGGAGCAGATTTCTGGGCGTGGTGGAATAGATTGAGGGCATAATGTATAGACAAGGGTATAGTAGGATGTGAGTTCAGTGGAGGTAAACCTAGGTGTTGGGTAATGAAGAGAGAGGTAGCATCTCTGGAGACACCAGTTAAGCCAGGTGAGGTCTCCGCATATGTGGGGGGAGGGACAAAAGAGCTATCAGAGGCCATCTGATTACATCTGAGTGTTGCCTTGCCAGATAGCATTCAGGACAATATCAAGTTTATTTATTAGTCATATGTAGGGGATACGGATGGTGTACATTGTCCAACAAAATTCTTACTTGCAATTTTGTTCTCGACAATGCAACAAAAATAAATAAGAAAATATAAGAATGCAAACATAAAGTAAATGAAAGTATAATACATTTTATTATACAGGAAGGCACAATTTATAGTCCAATATTTACATGTGTATTGGGGAAGGGGAGATGGGGGCAAGTGTATAAATTGAGCAGTATAAGAAGAGTCTAGTAGCAGCAGTTGTGGTGTGTGTGTGTGTGTGTGTGTGTGTGTGTGTGTGTGTGTGTGTGTGTGTGTGTGTGTGTGTGTAGCATGACTGTGTCTGTGTGGATGTATGCTAAGGTGCGGAGAATCAGAGCAGGTGGTCAGTCCTGTTCAAGTGTTCAGCAGTGTGATGGCTTGTATTTTTTATATATTTTTTTCATTTATTTAACCTTTATTTAACTAGGCAAGTCAGTTAAGAACAAATTCTTATTTACAATGACGGCATACCTACAGGGTCAGCCCCTGGAGTCTCTGAGCCTGTTGGTAGCAGACCTCATGCTCCGATACCATCTGCACAACGGTAAGGGAGAGAACAGCTCTTGGCTGGGGTATGTGGGGTCCTTGATGATGCTGCGTGCCTTCCTCAGGCACCATTTCGAGTAGATGTCCTGGATGGGTGGGAGCACGGTCCCAGTGATCTACTTGGCTGTCTTCACCACCCGCTGGAGGGCCTTGCAATCGTGGATGGAGCAATTCCCGTAACAGACCGTGATGCAACTGGCAAGAACGGAGTGGAGTGGAATGCCACATTTCTTCAGCCGCCTTAGGAAGTAGAGTCTGTTCCGCACTCTTGACAAGAGTGGTGGTTTTGTTGGTCCATGACAAGTCCTTGGTGATGTGGACGCAAAGGAATTAAAAACTTTTGACTCTCTCTACTGCAGTCCCGTTGATGTGGATCGGGGCATGTTCCCTCTTCTGCTTCCTGAAATCAACTCTGTTTTACTGATGTTGAGGAAGAGGTTGTTGTCATGACACCACAATGCCAGTTCACTTACCTCCTCCCTATAGGCTGACTTATAGTTGTTGGTTATCAGGGCTACATCCGTGGTGTCGTCAGCAAACTTGATGATGGAGTTGGTGTCGTGCAAAGCCACACAGTCGTGGGTGAACAGGGTGTACAGCAGAGGAATGAGGACACTCCTGGGGGGGGGGGGGCTGTGTTAAGAGTCAGTGTGAAGGAGGTGTTGTTGCCAATCCTCGCAGCTTTTGGTCTGCCCGTCAGGGTGTCCAGGATCCAGTTGCAGAGGTTCTGTGTCGAGCTTGAAGGGAACAATAATGTTGAATGCTGAACTGTAGTCAATGAACAGCATTCTCACATTCTGTAGGGGTTCCTCTTGTCCGTGTAAATAGCGATGGAAATGGTATCTTCCGTGGATCTCTGTTCTCTGGACACCAGACACTATAGAGCAGCTGTAACTTGACTGAGTTGATACTCTCAGCCTCTGTGTCATCTTTCTGCTGAAAAAATAATAACCCATCACCTCGAGAACTTGGACTTTTTACTGTAAGTGAAGGCAAATAAAAATACCTGGATTTTGAATCCATCTCAACTTTTACCTTTTGATTTCTTATCTCAAATGTTACCATGTGTAGGATTCTTTGAAGAAGATGACATGTACAGACATGTTATTTTAGAATTATGTGAGGGTATGAGTTTTGGTTCACACCTTGCAGATAGCATCTGTAATACTCTGTGATTGATGCATGGCTGTCCTAGAGAGTGGTGTGTATTCATGGATGCAAACGGGAGCCAGGCTTCCCTAAACTTGATCAAGGAAAAAAGAAAAAAACATACAGAATTATTTGTCTTTTGTCTCTCTGTGTTTCATAAATGTCTTTAAATTCACAAGGTTGAATGTATCTCACTGCAGAGAGCATCCGAGTGAACCAAACAACATCCCTCGGTCTGAGTATGTGTAGCCCATCTATCTGATGCTGTCTGATCAAAAAGAGTATGACATTGTTGCCGCCCGTAGCATTGAATGCAAGGGAAGTTAGCAAGCATTTAGCCTTGCTTGATCATTTTTACAATAAAATAATAGGCAATCAGCATTGAGATAAACTGAGTGAGCTCAGCTGTGAATTGTCCTGGTGTCAAGCCAGGTTATACAACCATTTGGATCAGTTATGGGTTTATTCTTGACAGTTTTCAAGGTCCAGAAAATGACATTAGGCCACTCATATGGTGTATTTTGTCAGGATGTATCGGCGTTTACAGATAGGACTACCATAGAAAAAAAGGCTATAGCCTATGACACTGAGATGTGCTGTCTGTTGTGGACAGTGGTGTAAAGTACTTAAGTAAAAATACTTTAAAGTACTACTTAAGTCGTTTTTTTGGGGTATCTGTACTTTACTATTTATATTTCTGACTACTTTTACTTCACTACATTCCTAAAGAAAATAATGTACTTTTTATTCCATACATTTTCCCTGACAACCAAAAGTACTCGTTACATTTTGAATGCATAGCAGGACAGGAAAATGGTCCATTCACACACTTCTCAAGAGACCATCCCTGGTCATCCCTACTGCCTCTGATCTGGTGGACTCACTAAACACACATGCTTCATTTCTAAATTATGTCTGAGTGTTGGAGTGTGCCCCTGCCTATCCGTAAATGTTAAAAACAAGAACATCATGCTGTCTGTTTTGCTTAATATAAGGAATTTTATATGATTTGTACTTTTACTTTTGATACTTAAGCATATTTTAACAATTACATTTACTTTTGATACTTAAGTATATTTAAAAACAAATTATTTTACTCAAGTAGTATGTTTCTGGGTGGCTCTCTTTTACTTGTCATTTTCTATTAAGGTATCTTTACTTTTACTAATGTATGACAACTGGGTACTTTTTCCACCACTGGTCTTGGATCATGTATTCCAAGTCGTCCTATAATGAACCTTTCCACCAGCATATGTCTAAAATCGCTAATGCCATTATATTAAGCCAGGATTGGCCGACTGAAATGAATAGTATTTGTGTGAGTGAGGTTCGAAAGAAAATTATGTAGTAAAATCGAATTATTTTATAGCGTAGATTCTCTAGGGTCTTTCTCCGTCTAATAGACCGAATTTAAGATTGCAAATCACCTAGCAAATTCGAGGTGAAATTATTACATTAATTCGTTTTTTTTTGTCTTCGGGACAGATGTGCTGAAGTGGACTCGGCCCCAGTACCATTAGCCGGAACCCAAAGTAATATTATTCTGCCGGTTAAGAGCTCGGCTTGTGTGAAGCCCCCCTAGTCTCAAACGGAATAGGCCCGAACCCACAGTGTTGAGTGGGTTCTTATCTGCTTTATATAGGCCTATATATCACGGTGTCAAGGCATATGAACTAACATATGATTTACAGAGCAAACAACGCAATTATCAAAGGTTGTAATATGGCATTGTGTTCCTGGTTTGGCTTCTCCTGCACCACTACTGCTAGAGATCTTCAGAAAAAATATGGCCTTGTTCATTCTCGTCACCTGTCAGAGGGAACCTCAATACCTTTTGAGAACTATTTATTTCGTGCAAGATTTTGTGTGTCAAGATGAAGAAAAATATTTATTGTGTTAGTTGAATTTGTTCCGCCCTGTGTGACTTTTTCTTGTCACTACCTTATTGTATTTCACGGTGGCGCATGAACGAATGGGTTGTAGAGAAAACAACGCGATTATCACATCATAGGTTGTAATAGTTTTTTTATTGGCTTTGCTTGGCTTCCTCGTGATTTTACACACGGACCGCTACTGATTGAGTGATGGAGTTGTCTCTTTTGCTGATAGTTCCAAGCTTCTATCTGATACATATTTTCCCCTGACGCTGAATTTTGGTGTGATTCTATTGGCGTAGGGAAGGTGAAAGTAAACTTGAGGAGGAAATTGGTTGCTTTCATGCAAATATAAGGGACAACACAAAAAGAGGAACCGATGTGAACTGAGAAGCAAATCACGTTTGTTTTTAAACTAATTGTGAGAGTAGATTTGCAAAACGAACTACTGTAGTTCCGAAATATATGATTATTGGTAGAGATTTCTGAACTAGATGAGAGCGAATGGTCTGTCTTCTTGCACTGAAAACTATTGAACGACTTCTTGTCTCATCGAAAACTTCGTCGGAATCGGTAAAGAGGCAGGCATTTGCAAGTTTTGATATAAAGATATAGTAGTCTACTTAACGTGGACGAATAAATTCATCTCAGGTTATTCCGGAAGCAGCTGAATCGAACGCAGGTAAATTAATGCGCTTTCAGTTACTCATTCAAGCATATTCGGGTAAATAGGCTACGGCAGTTGACCGATATATAGGCCTATTGGTTCTGTTGTAACATTCTTGTTTAATTGTTATAGCTTTTAACTAGGCTACGTACAATCCAATCATACACATATTTTTTCACACGATTTGCATACTGCCAGTCACTGTAAGCATCAGCAAGTGAAAGTTGTAACCATATAATTAAGAATTAGAACACTAGAATGGACATGAACCTTGTTATGATCATATAAAGGTCAACCATTTTGGTCAAGTTGGTCAACCATGATTTGCCAGAGCTGTGATATGATATAGTGTAAAGTTATGAATCTGCACTCTATGTTTGTTAGCTAGTTATAGAAAGACAATTTTAGAATCAATTAATGGGTCAAATTAACTGCCAATATGCCAACATTCTATTCAACCAATGGAATCCATCCACAGCCTAGTGGACTAAAATCCACTTCCGTTAACTACGGCCAGTTGATGACAGGACTTAAACAAGTTGTAAATGCAACAAGTACTGATATTGTATCATATAATAGCACTCACAGCTTTACAAGAACATTTGAATTGAGACATTTCTGGTCTGTATACATATATTTTAGAAGCTATTTATAAAGAAAATACTTATAAAACCCATATAAACTGTATGTATAATTATATGACAATATTTTAGGTTGACAATTTTATTACACAATTTCTAAACTATCACATGCCTTACTTTTATTTTCCTACATAAGTAAAGTCAGGATTATGCCTCTACTGCCATTCATTCCAATTAGACTGTTTTGGATTTTTCCCTGACCAATATGGCTGCCATTTTCATCCCATTCTGGAACTTGAGGGTCTATGACATAGCCCCTCTAGTAATTTAACAGGATATCTATGGTTGTAACAATGTGTCTTCTGTAGTGTGTTCTGTCATCACAGCCACTCAAGGCGTGACTGGCACGCTTGACTCTGGATGACCCTTGTTACAATTTTATTCTAAAATGTTTTGAGAACTGTGAAAACTAGGGTCAATAACCATTAGTTGTTTCATTTCTTCCCTCCAAAGAACAGTATTGTTTGAAGAGACTAGAGATGGGTGACTGGAATCTCAGCATTGGGACTTTGAGTGAAGGAGCTCAGAGCAGGTTAGCTGACATGCTAGATAATGCCAAATGTGGATGGAGACAACTTGCCAATGTTGTCACTGAGGAACCTCGATTCCGCTGCAGGTGAGACTTTGAAATGATACACTCAATGTTAATGGCATTGTCTCATAATCATTAGAGCTATGATGTTGATTAGTACGTCCGTACCCCATATTCTTTACAGAATAATCTGTCATCTATACCCAATGATAACACTCAATCTGTAACTTTTTTTTTATAGTGATGTTGTGAAGCTGTGGAAGTCTTAATGATGGCATAAAGCCATAGAGAGAGAATGTCAATGTTTAGCCTGACCTGTCAGTGGTTTGTCACCATTGATTGACAGTGAGAATGAGATGACCAGCTGTTCGCTCCAGGTGCTCAGCCCTACAGGCAGCCCCGGCCGCTACCTCCTAGAGAGGCTGTCTGAGCGCTCCTGCACCCTGGGCTTCCTGCTGCACTGCCTGAAGAAGATGGAGCACCATGAAGCTGTGCAGTACCTCACTGCTGCAGGTCAATCTTAACCTCTGCCTGTTCTCTCTCTCTCTCTCTCTCTCTCTCTCTCTCTCTCTGAAATATATGACATTTGCTCTATTTTATTAAAACATCAACACTACACGTGTCCTCTCAGTCACCTTACTTGGTAACTCAGTCACTGTGTGTGTGCGTGTGTATATGTGTGTGTAGTGATGGAGCGGATTCGGATCACAGTGCAGCCCCAGGCCCAGCATGCTACAGAGGGAGGCAGGGTTGTGCTGGTCTGTAAGGCCATTGGTCCTGCTGCTCTGGGCTACCAGTGGTTCAGAGGCAAAGAAGAGGTCAGTCCATTGCATATTTCAGTCATTATACACTTGCGTATACAAGCTCTTTCCATGACAGACTGACCAGGTGAATCCAGGTGAAAGCTATGATCCCTTATTGATGTCACTTGTTAATACAATTCAATCAGTGTAGATGAAGGGGAGGAGACAGATTAAAGAAGGCTTTTTAATCCTTGAGTCAATTGAGACATGGATTGTGTATGTGTGCCATTCAGAGGGTGAATGGGCAAGACAAAAGTTATGGTAGTAGGTGCCAGGTGCACCGGTTTTTGTCAAGAACTGCAACACTGCTAGGTCATTCATGCTTAACAGTTTCCTGTGTGTATCAAGAATGGTCCACCACCCAAAGGACACCCAGCCATCTTGTTTAAGGGGTGGGGGGTGCGCACCTCAATATTAGGAAGGTGTTCCTAATGTTTGGTATACTCTGTGTATACCCAGTGCCCACATATAGCGTAGTGTATGAGTGAGATGAGTGAGATAATGTATTCTCTCTTTAGGTGCTCGGTGGAAGTGATCCAGAGCTGGTCCTTTGCCCTTTAACCCCAACCCACCAGGGACACTACATCTGCCGGGTCAACCATGGAGAGAACTTCATCTTCTCCCAGTGGACACATGTCCGCATAGTCAGGTCAGCTGGCTCCAGCTCAGGTAACTCAATAGAAATATATTTTCAAATAAAGTTCAATCAATCAATGCAACGATGGTATTAGAACATACGTTGCAGTACAGATCGTCTTGGCATTTAGGCTCTGCCCATTCTAAATTCATCACATTGACTTCACCTTGCATTCTTTGTGTCATAACCATTAGGCCCCTTGGTTGTGTTTCAGGTGTCAGTAGCAACTTCTTCCCCCCCTCAGTGAGTGGAGTGCGTATTGTCCGTCAGCCGCGGCCCCAGGTAGTAGCCGAGGGGGACTCCTTGTGTCTTGACTGCTTTGCTGAGGCCAACCCTCCTCCTCAGTACCAATGGTACCACAATAAACAACCAATGCCAACAGGCAAGATAAGCACCCTCAGGGTCAGTGCAGTTTTGGGTGATTACTTACTTTAAAAAAACGTTATAATATATTTAATAAACCTGTATCATAATGATAGATCCTATTATATTAGACATCTTGGAGCTGTATGTGTCTGTGCGTTGGCTGTATTTGACTGTCATGTTTGGGGTTTGTATGTGTCGTGGTTGTCTGCAGATACCATGTGTGACTACAGCAGACAGAGGAAAGTACAGCTGCAGGGTGTTCAACCTGTACCACGAGGTGTGGAGCGACCAGGTCCATATCAAAATAGGTGAGAGTGGTGCATCTGCAATGATTGCATTGTCTGTTATTTCTGTTCTGTGGTCAGACTTTTATGATGTTTCCTTTTTAGTGTTGGCTTAATTGTGAGGATTCGTGCAGAAGTGTTTTGATTGTCTCGGAAAGCACATGACACAGTGCTTTGACTGACTTCCTTGTTTGTGGTTTTTGTAGACCCTGGTTCCTCCATTGATGCCTCCTGGGCAGAAGTAGACCATGGTACAGACATGATAGTATTTTAACCACCTTCACTGTTTTTCTACTCCGTGTCGCACCAATATATTTTGGTGATTATTTCATAATGTTATAAATAATGTTTCACAGCTGCCACACCTAGCCCTGCCAGGCAGATAAGTAAAGTATATGGTAAGTGTAATAAACAACATAGCTTTCTAAAAGAAGATTAAGTGTAGAAAAAAAAAAAAAGTGTAAATATAAGTTACTGTATATAATTGTCCCATTTGGATAACATTAATAACAGAATATTTAGGATATGTACCCTTTTTCCTCATACCTTGATTTCCTCTTGTTGGTCATAGCCACAGACAAGGTGGCACTTCTGATGGGCAACATGAACTACGTGCACCACAGGCCGCTGCGAGCCCCCATGGCTGACGTGCACGAGATGACCAACCTGCTGCGCCAGCTGGACTTCAAAGTGGTTTCTCTGCTGGACCTCAACTGGCAGGAGATGCACAGCGCTGTAACTGAGTTCCTACTGCTGCTCGACCGCGGAGTCTACGGTCAGTTTAGTTACTATAAGATATCCGAGTAGTTAAATAGTAATATTATATGCATTGTCCAGCTGTGTCTAATAGTGCCCATCCCTTCCCCGTTCCTCCTCTCCCATCATGTTCCAGGGCTTCTGTACTTTGCGGGTCATGGTTATGAGAACTATGGGAACAGTTTCATGGTGCCCATTGACGCCCCGGCCTCTTATACCTCAGAGAACTGCCTGTGGGTGCAGGATGTGCTACAGCGGATGCAGGAGCGAGAGACGGGACTCAATGTCTTTCTATTGGACATGTGTCGCAAAAGGTACCGTTCTCAGCATCAACTATGTGATTGGCCTCTATGATAATGTGATAATGATATTGCTGTTACGATGTCTGTAATATCTGTACTAAACTTGTACTGTCTTAGAAACTTGAACGACGGCGTCCCTCCACAGCCAGGGCAACTGAAAGTGACTGCAAACATAGTGTTTGGTTATGCCACGTGAGTTGCTTCTCTGCCACCTTGAAGTACCTATTTCACACGTATCACAGAATGTGTTATATTAATCTCTGATTATGTCTAGGTGTGTGGATGCAGAGGCCTTTGAGGTGAACAAAGACGACCTGTCCAATGGAATCTTCATCAGTTTCCTCAAACAGAGAGTCATGGAGGACGAGAAGGTCACTGTCATGCTGGACAGCGTGGCCGAAGGTATGACTATGACTAATATATATATATATTTTGAAGTATTGTGACACTTCATATCATGAATATCAATCTTTACAAATTACTGTTAGTGTTGTTTCTCTGTTTTGTTCATGTATCTGTACAGACATGGGTCGGTGTGAGATCACACGAGGACGGCAGGCTCTAGAGTTGCGCAGTAATCTTTCTGAGCGACGTTCACTCACTGACCACATCCAGAGCTCCGGCTGCCCAGAGACCACCTCAGCACGCAACCTGCAGTGGGCCATAGCACATGGTTAGTCCTTTGGCTTATTCACCATGCATTCTTCAATCAAGGTACATTGGTGGAGTGACCGACTGGGTTTTGAGCCCAGGTCATCTGTGTGACATTATCCCTCTGAGCTAAATCAAATGCAGCTGATATGCGTTTTCTGGTAGACCTAAGTAAGCACTGCATGACGGCTTCAATAAGCATTAGCTGTCTCTTTCCAGTTCTTCCAAAGAGCCGTAACCTGCAGTTTGACTGTGGCGTGAAGGTGCAGCTGGGCTTCGCAGCAGAATTCTCCAACATCATGATCATCTACACCCGAATATTGGAGAAGCCCAAGGACATTGCGTCCTGCTCTGCCCATCTCACAGACTTCACTGAGGTTAGCTGGTCCATTGTCACAATGTCTTAATATGTTCAATAATCTTCAACTGCAGCACAATCAGGGTTGGTGACTCTTTATTAAACATTTCACAGTAATATGTTTCTGTCATGTGGACATGCAATCATACTTGTTCCTGTTTCCAATTGTGTTCTGTATGATGGCAGGGTTTGGAGATAGATCTGAAGATGAGTAATCAGGAGAACCTTCTAGATGCAGGGAGTTTACTGCCAATGGAGATCCTCCTGCCTGCAGAGCTTCCAGGCCTCTACACCCGCCTGAAGGGACTGCAGAGACTCAAGGTCAGGGTTCAAATTACACATTGACTCTCACAGGAGCCCCAAAACAGTGGGACCAGTGTTTGTAATCAGATAATATTGTTACCAGTTTTGTTTGGGGATATGGGAGAGCCCAGAAACCCTGTAAGAACCTTGCTCAAGATGATTGTGAATCTCTTCTCTGTGTAGGCCTATGAGTTATGTGACTATTCTTCTGAGCTCTGACGCATCTGCCTTTGCTTGTTATCATTACAGAAGGAGCTGACATTCACTGTGTGCCTTCAGTATCAGTATTCACACTTGGATGAGGAGGTCCATGAGAGACAAACTGTCACTGTGGGAAAACCACTGGTGTCCAAACTCAATCTCCACGAACCTCGGCTTCCCCGCTCCTACTCGGCCTCCTCCTCATTCGACCTTCACTCCTTCCCAGAGGGCTTTGGGCCAAGCTTCCCTGCCTCAGAGACTTCCTCCATTGGCTCAGCCTCCACCACCTGGTCATATTACTCACAGCCAGGAGTGTCTGCCACACCGTCTTCCCCCGGGAAGTTAAATCTACCAGTGGAGGATGACAGTCCAGAGTTGTTTGATTCTGATGCCCCTCAGCCTCTCACCACAAGCAAAAGCCTGCCTCATGGTCAAGTAGAGGACCTCACATATTTGTTTAATAACATGCACAACTTCCATTCATGTTAGTCCTGTCAATTTTCAGAGTTGTAAGCCGTGCATCCCATTGTGTTTTTTCTGCATTAACTTAGTGCAATTTACTTTACAACAAATTGTTCCCATGACCTGCATTGTTTATATGTTATAGAATATTTAGAGAAAAACTGATGTAATCTCGTTTTTTTAGCTCATGTAATGGGTGTTTGTCTTAATGTTATGAAAATATAGTGCCTTAAAGCATAACCATTTGGGAATGCTATTAATTAATAAATAAATAAAATGTAAACAAACATAAATAACTTATTAAAATGTGATTGAACATTTTGATTCTGTCCCCTCAAATACTGTATACAAAAGACAACTAGTTTAGGCTTGGATATGTTTATTATTATGACAGAGCCTTTATTTCCAGTTCTTTGCAGTGTAAGAGATGTAAAATGTTTGGACATGTAAAAAGTGTCTGCAGACGGAAGGAGCCGAGATGTGGAACGTGAAAGGAAAATCACTTTGATGGAGACTGTATAGCAGAAGAGAACTGCAAAGGTTCAGTCTGTCTCCTATGAGGAGAGCGCTATAAAGGGTAGAAAGCGCAAAAGGTCCGACACAGCAACATGCACCGAGGCCTGCATGTCACCAGGATCCAGACATTCTTCAAGTGAAGAAAGTGGACTGTGTCGTTTATAGCAATAGTGATAAACGGAAGTGAAAAATAAGTCAAGAAAAATCGACATTGTTTCTGCAGCTGAACTCTTCAGGGATTAAATTATTTTACATCTGAGGAGTTACAGTGCATTCGGAAAGTATTCAGACCCCTTCACTTTTTCCACTTTTTTTCTCATCAATCTACACACAATAACCCATAATGACGAAGCAAAAACTGGTTTTTAGAAATGTTTGCTAATTTATTAATTAAAAAAAAACTGATATCACATTTACGTAAGTATTCAGACCCTTTACTCCATACTTTGTTAAAGAACCTTTGGCAGCGATTACAGCCTTGTCTTCTTGGGTATGATGCTACAAGCTTGGCACGCCTGTATTTGGGGAGTTTCTCCCATTCTTGTCTGCATATCCTCTCAAGCTCCGTAAGGTTGGATGGGGAGCATCACTGCACAGCTATTTTCAGGTCTCTCCAGAGATGTTTGATTGGGTTCAAGTCCGGGCTCTGGCTGGGCCACTCAAGGACATTCAGAGACTTGTCCTGAAGCCACTCGTACGTTGACTTGGCTGTGTGCTTAGGGTCATTGTCCTGTTGGAAGGTGAACCTTCTGAGGTCCTGAGCACTGGAGCAGGTTTTCATCAAGAATCTCTCTCCAGACGTGACTCTTGGCTTTGCCAAATAATTTAGTTTCTCATGGTCTGAGAGTTCTTTAGGTACCTTTTGGCAAACTCCAAGCGAATGTCATGTGCCTTTTACTGAGGAAGGGCTTCCGTCTGGCCACTCTACCATAAAGGTCTGATTGGTGGAGTGCTGCAGAGATGGTTGTCCTTCTGGAAGGTTCTCCCACAGAGGAACTCTGGAGCTCTGTTAGAGTGACTCTCGGGTTCTTGGTCACTTCCCTGACCAAGACCCTTCTCCCCCGATTTCTCATTTTGGCCGGGAGGCCGGCTCTAGGAAGTGTCTTGGTGGTTCCAAACAGGATGCACCTTAGCTCAATTTCGAGTCTCATAGCAAAGGGTCTGAATACTTATATAGATAAGATAGTTCTGTTATATTTTTAATACATTTGCAACATTTTCTAAAACCTGTTTTTGATTTGTCATTTTGGTGTATTGTGTGTAGATAAAAAAAAAAATTTAGGCTGTAACGTAACAAATTGTGGAAAATGTCAAGGGGTCTGAATACTTTTCGAATGCACTGTCCCACCCTCTCAGGCCCCAGAGCCTGAGCAGGGTGTTGCCTGAGCGGGCTATTTGAGTTTTCAAATAAAGTAGTGGGAATGTTTATACACTGAACAAAACTATAAAGGCTTTGTCCTATGTTTCATGAGCTGAAATTAAAGATCCCAGACATTTTCCAAATGCAGAAAAAGCGTATTTCTCAATTTTGTGCACAAATTAGTTTACCTCCCTGTTAGTGAGCATAACTCCTTTGCCAAGATAATCCATGCACCTGACAGGTCTGGCATATCAAGAAACTGATTTAACAGCATGATCATTACACAGGTGCACCTTGTGCTGGGGACAATAAAAGGCCGCAAAATGTGCAGTTTTGTCACACAACACAATGCCACAGATGTCTGAAGTTGTCAGGGAGTGTGCAATTGCCATGCTGACTGCAGGAATGTCCAGAGCTGTTGCCAGAGAATTTAATGTTCATTTTTCTACCATAAGCTGCCTCCAATGTCGTTTTAGAGAATTTAGGTCCAGCTGGCCTCACAACCTCAGACCATGTGTTTGTGTGGGCGAGCGGTTTGCTGATGTCAATATTGTGCCCCGTGGTCGCGGTGGGGTTATTGTATGTTCAGGCATAAACTACAGATAACGAACACAATTGCATTTTATCAATGGCAATTTGAATGCACAGAGATATTGTGACGAGATTGTCGTGCCATTCATCCACCACCATCACCTCATGTTTCAGCATGATAATGCACAGTACCATGTTGCAAGGATCTGTACACAATTACTGGAAGCTGAACATTTCCCATTTCTTCCATGCCCTGCATACTCACCAGACATGTCACCAATTGATCATGTTTGGGATGCTCTGGATCAACATGTACGACAGTGTGTTCCAGTTCCCGCCAAATTCACACAGCCATTGAAGAGGAGTGGGACAACATTCCACAGGCCACAATCAACAGCCTGATCAACTCTATGCGAAGGAGATGTGTTGTGCTGCATTAATCAAATGATGGTCACACCAGATATGTACTGGTTTTCAGATCCACACCGCTACCTTTTTTGAAGGTATCTGTGACCAACAGATATATCATATCTGTATTCCCAGTCACGTGAAAGCCATAGATTAGGGCCTAATTTATTTATTTCAATTGACTGAACTCAGTAGTTTGGTTTGTAGTTTGTGTGGATTAATGTAGAACTTCGCTTCCCCGTATGCAATTTAGTTCTCTTGAATATTTTGTGCACCCCCGTTCAGTTGGTGGCGATCTCGACATAAAACTCAAAGAAGAAGAGCTGGTTTATGCTTTCATAACTATAAGAACACCGCCCCTTTTCACAAATGTAATCAGACGACACATGCGCATTGGAATTCCCTGTTCATAGTACGCCATTTTGTAACAGTAGGCCGCTTATTTCGTGCAAGAGATTAGCTAACCTGTGCTTGCAAACAAAATAACGTTTTCGCAGTGTAATCATGGCTGAAAACTATTCCACGGGCGAAGCCGGGGGCGTTGAGATTCCGGAGGGAGCAATTCGCAAATTGTCGGAGCTGAGAGTCATTGACTTGAAAGCAGAATTAAAAAGACGAAATCTGGACGCCACTGGCATCAAGAGTACGCTGACAGAGAGGCTGAAAAAGGTAACGTTAGCTATGCTAACTAGTAGCTAGCTAGCGGTGCTTATGCATCATGATAATTCAACAATGAACTGGAACCAGCGTCACGTCATTATGTGTTACACGATGCGTATATAACCACACGAATTAGGTAGATGACTAGTCTTTTGTATGTATTTAAAATAAATGAAGTTAACGTCAGCTAGCCATGGCCTTGCGTAGCCGAACGAACGACAAGGCCTTTGTGAGCGGGCGCGTTAGCCACATGGTGCCCTTCCCCAAACCTGTCCTCCAGCTCCTCCATTCAGTATTCTAGACCTATCTAACGTTAAGTTAGCAGACCTCATTCAACTAATGAAAGCCTTAGTGATTAGTTGGCCATTTTGAATCAGATGTTAATACTAAAATACATCGAATACGTTTAGTGGCTGTAGGCACATTGCTAGGCCTGCAAATTGGCTTTCCGGGTTAGATGTTTATGTAAGCGATAATGTCAACCAACTAACTGATATTTTAGCTGACCACAGCCGATGTTTGATAATACTAAATTTAGCAAAACTCCTGAAACCATATATAACGTAGCTAGCTAGTAAGGTAACTATAATCATTCATTCATCAATTTCTCCACAGGCGATTGAAGAAGAGGGTGGTAACCCAGATGAGATAGTGGTTGTTCTTGACGCAACTCCTAAGGGTGCACTGGCTAAACGGACCTCCAAAGGTATGTTAAGGGAGCGAGAGCAAGGTCATAAGTAAGCAATACTATCTTGGAGTGATTTTATATTACAGATAGACTTATATTAATGTATTTTGTATTACCTTATTTTTCATCCCAATTTCGTGAAATCCAATGACGATCTTGTCTGCAGGGAAAAGACAGGAGAACGATGAATCGGAGGACTGCACCATTGAGGAAGATTCGGGTGATGGCCAGGTGAGCATCTACCATTGAATCACCTGGTTTTATCTAATGCAATCACTGCACTACTTGGGTAAAAAATCTATTAATACATTCACCTCCCTTAATTCCATTCAAGGATGACAACATGCAGGACATGGACATCCTGGATATGAATGTTCTCGATGAGGCCGAGAATGACAACAGTATGCCAGCAGAGGAGGAGTATGACACAGATGAAGTCCTGAACTCTCCATCGGATGAAGTCAACCCTGAGATCCTGGCTGACGAAGAGGAGGCCATGAACGAAGATGAACACAATGGAATCTCTGGCTCTCCTGAAGCCAAACCTGAAGAGGTGAGAAACTCGCTCTTGCGGCACTAATGATTATTCCAATGTTCTCCCACTTGTTTAAAAAATAAATGTAAATTTTTTTTGACTAAGAGAAACAGCCTGAATTAGCGGACATTAAAGAGAAGGAAGATCTAATTTGCCTGTTAACTAAATAGTTATAGTTGAACAAAAATGCAATCAGCATTTCATCATCATGTAGTTAGAAGGAAAACAGACTGTAAAACCCCATTTGTGTTGAGGTACCGAGCCATGTTACGCCAGATACATTTTCCTTTTTATTTCTTTAGGTTCAAGAGAAGGATCCGGAGCCCAAAGACTCAAAGGAAGAAATAGGTACTGTTGAAAAGGGATTGGAAGTTGATATGAATGCACACTTTCTTTTTGCAGTGTTAAACTCGGTATGCAAGTCCTTTTTAGATTAACATTCTTACCTGTGGTTGGTCAGGAAGAGACTGGAAATCCAAAGATAATTGCTGACTGTGTGTTGACGCTTGTTAACTAGAATTGTTAAATACTGATAAATCAATCGGTCTGTTTTGGGCACCATCCTATTATTAATACTGAACTGGTTAACAATCTGAAGCACAAAGCCAGTAATTAAAGGTTTAGTTGTTGCAGGTAGCACACAGTGTTTTTAGGTTGCCACACAAAGACCAAGAAGAGAAGACTGAGGCCCATCATTTGAAACCAACCATTCAAAAGCCTTTTTAGGACTTTGACTAATATTCTCACTGGAGATGAGACTAATGGACTTGTTATACAAACCAAAAGAATTCTGAATTCGCTGTCACTTACCAGATTATGGACACTCATGAAGTCAGCAATTGCATGAAGATGGACCTTCATGGAGCCTCTGCTGATCTTGTGGCTTTCTTCAGATCTTTTTCTGCCTAGGGATCAGGTGAACTGAAATGGTCGACTTGAATGAGGAGTTAGGCTGCTTGGTCAGTCTTTGGTTTTTCCAGTCTCTTGTTACGTTTGTATCTGTGTATACGTAGTTCAATGACAGCGGAGGGCCACGTCCTTTTCCAGCCTTGCCAGTTCCACGTTAACCATTGCTGTGTTTCAGAAGTAATTAAACTCTGTGCCATTCTATTCCTGTTAAATCCGTAGAAAATGAGAAAGTAGCCGGGTCTTGTTTATCTGAGCCGCTAAATGAAGAGCGCCAGGAGCCACCGACAGAAGATCAAGCCACCACCAGGGATACGGTCAATGTTGCCGGGGAAGACGATGTGTGCAACTCCACTAAAGCCAAGGAGGCCGTCAATTTGGAGCCTGAACTGTCGACTAGCGACATGGACGTTGCTAAGCTAACTGCGAGTGGAATGAAAGACACTGGGGACACGCAGAATGTCCCGGAAGAGGCAGTTGACGCTGAATGCGAGCGCACTCAGGCTGTTAACGTAAGCGAGCAGGGCGCGGGTAAAACCGAAAGCGCTGTTGATTCGGAAATGGTCTCTAAGGCTGAGGGTGAAGAGGAAGAGAAGACTGAAGAGAATGCTGCAGAATCAACGGCAGTGAAAGAGTCCTCTTCTGTTGAGGGCGATGATCAGAAAAAGAGGTTTGTTGTTTTCTGTCTACTAGAACAATGGCTATCTCTGTTGCATTGGCTCCTTTTTTAAACACGTTTTGGTGCTCTTCTGGAGGTAAAAATGGTCTGCATCTGTGTCAAGTTATCATTTAGTCAATCCCCACTCCTACCTCACCTCTTTACATCATAGAGTAATGTATTGGGAGTTTCTTTGGCCATGTAAGGCAGCCTTGTAACATTGACACCCACCCAAATCACTAATTTAGTATATGCTGGGGTTAATTACTGTGTACACAGGGTAAGTATGGTTAATCTGGATGAGAGCCCCCCTCCCCCAGATCTTCTCACTTCCAAATATTCATTGTGTGTTCTCTTTGTCTTTAGTTCTGATGAAGGTAGCAAGCCTGACTCAAAAGATGAAAAGGGTGAGTGTAAACATTGTTCATTCTGTAATTGGGATGTGATGTCCGTTGTAGGAAATTGCAATGAAAGTGCTCCCACCTGAATGAGGTGCTGAATCAGCTCTGAGTTTAATGTTTGTACATTTGGCTCATGGTTGTCTCTTGTTTGTCTCTGTTCTAAAAGCCCCTGCAGGTAGTGCTCCAGCTAGTAGTGGCAGAAACCTGTGGGTTAGTGGCCTCTCCTCCACCACCAGAGCGACTGATCTAAAGACTCTGTTCAGCAAGCATGGAAAGGTCAGTATCCTGAGGAAAAAATCACCACCCTTTTTTTGGTGTACATGTTCATGCATGAATGTAATTGAGCAAAATGTAGGTGTGAAATGGTACTGTACTGGCCATACTTTTGGACCCAAGACACACATTTTCCCTGCCCATGAATTAAGTGTCCTATCGTTCTCCTCCTCAGGTTGTTGGAGCTAAAGTGGTGACTAACGCCCGGAGTCCCGGGGCTCGCTGCTACGGTTTTGTCACCATGTGTTCCATAGAGGAGGCCACCAATTGCATCAGCCACCTGCACAGGACCGAGCTCCACGGTAGAATGATCTCTGTGGAGAGGGTGAGAGTCATCTTCCACCTTCTGTATCAGTGGCTTCTTAGACCACTGCTCTACTACACCTGTAGTTTTTATTACATGTATGGGATGCCTTCATTCAGAGAAGTAAGGATTGTCCATTACAGACCTGCCAACCTGCATGCATTTTGTGTACCGTGCACGCAATTTGAAGTCAAAGTAAGGCTGGTATGAAAAACTCTCCAAAAATAAGCTTCTAGATGGCACATTCTGTTTAGTTTTTTTTTTACTCAACTGTCGGAAGTTGGAGCTGAGCCAATCAGACAACTTGGGCGAGGAGAAAGAATCTCTAGCACTCCGGCCGGCCCGTAGTCTTAATACGATTTCCCTCCCTCATGCTGGATGACCACTTTCCACTTAGTCTGATACCACTGAGAACAAACTGTTTGCCAAATGCAAAATTGTTTGTATTAGGCAAGCACATAACCACTTTTGTAGTTGGCTCCTTAGCCAAGGTGTCATTACAACAAAGGTATTTAGCTATAGCAGTTAGTCAACTAAGCGAGAACACTCGCTTGCACATGATTTGATCTCTGCAGTGGCGAGCGTCGCTGTGTGGATGGATCAGAAATGGCTAATACCGCCCTTCACACTGGGGCTGTTTTTAAAGATTAGTAGGCGGATGTTAATTAATCAGTTCTGGATCGGTGAACAGAAGCCTAACTTTATTTATTTTACCTTTATTTAACTAGGCAAATCGGTTAAGAACAAATTGTTATTTACAATAACGACCTACCTACAGGGAAATAAAGGTAGCAAAGTTAATTTAAGGGATTAGGTAAAGGATGGATATATGAAACCAGCTCATATAGGCCTAGTTCAGTTGTTTCATATTCCTAAATGCACCCCAGCCTTCAGATGTGCGCTAAACATTATCAGAGGAGGTTATTATGTCTGGAAATGTTACACTCCTGCCATGGAAAAATTACTGACATGGCAGATTCGGACGTGACAAAAATGATCATTTTTTTTTGTTTTTGTGCTTGTGCACATGATTACATTACCCGACCTCCCCAGTAAAACTAATCCTGTCCGAATAGGGCTTAAGACCATAGGTTTCAGGAAATTATTTTCAGTTACAGGTTTTTCAAAAATGCCAAATGCCCCAACTTCCTGAGGATGGAGTTTACTGACCCCCTCCGGACCTCCCTCCCTACCCAACCTTAGGCCTACATCAGCACCACCTTGTCAGAAAATGTGTACATTTAAACACATTTTGTAGTTTGCTACTGAAAAGCAGGCGATTTACAAAGTACCCGTAAGTCTATAGCATACCATTTCTACCGAGGCAGTCTTCTTCTGCCAACATTATTAGGCTAAAAGGGTGCATTTGCTTATGATTTGAGCAGTGTGGGATTTGCACGCGTGCCGATGTTGGGGGCCGGGGGTGCTGCTTCCACGCTGAAGTGGTACTCATAAAAAGTATTCATGGTTGGCCGGTCTGCCGTTTTTATAATCTGTCTCACCATTGTTTGACCTCCGACCTCTGTTCCAGGCTAAGAATGAGCCTGCTGGGAAGAAGCCTGCTGACGCGAAGTAAGCTCTGAGAACATGTCAATGTCATTACACTTTAAGCTATGTACTTACTTCATGTCATCAGAGACTATATTCATGTTTTAACAATTCTCTATCCAGGTCCGATCCCAACAAGGACGAAATGGCTGAAGGTGAAGTCGGAAAAGATGGCAAACATAATGAGAGGACCGTGGTGATGGACAAGTCCAAGGGAGAGCCTGTCATCAGTGTGAAAGCCAAAAGCAAAGACCGGGTAAGATCCCCAAACGCTGACATCTATGCTCCCATCTATTGAACTTTCACCTCAAACTTTGGTGAACAAAATGGTCACGCTACATGAGCTTTTGTGTTGTTCAATACAGAGCACCAAGAGTCGCGACCGCAAGTCCCCAAGCAAAGAGAAGGACATCCTGTCGTTTGACCAGATTAAGGAGCAGCGTGAGCGGGAGAGACGGAGGCAGCGGGAGAGGGACATCAGGGAGGTGGAGAGACGCAGGCACTCTGGGTGAGGAGTTGCTCTAGCTGCACGACATTTCGCCTTACTGCTAAGAATGAAGCCAGCTTGTACACTGTTAGCTTGTTACAGCAGTTGTTAGAATGCTTTGAAGAGAGACTGGTCATTCAAAGTGATTCCACTAAATATCTCCTATGCTTTCGGTTTGGCCCAGTGAGCGCGGCAGTGGCCCAGACCGTGGCACCGCAGACAACCGCACGGAGCGTGAGCGTATCCGCCTGTTCCGGGAGAAGGAGGAGCGCGAGCGCCTCCTGCGGAAAAGAAACTGGCTGGAGGTGGAGAAGGAGCGGCTGAACTTTGACCGCATGGAGCGCGAGTTCCTGGAGCGCGAGCGTCAGCGCGTGGAGTACGAGCGCCGGCGTGAGCAGGAGAGGATCCAACGGGAGAGGGAGGAGCTCCGCAGACAGCAGGAGCAGCTGCGCTTCGAGCAGGACCGCCGGCCACTCAAGAGGCCCTACGCCGACATTGACAACAGGTACACACTTTATCCCCGTCTGCCCCCCCTTTCCCACCTCTCCACAGCGTCAGTACCCCTGTGACTTACCAGGTCTCTATCATAAAATAGAACAGATGGCTGGACTCAGCCTTACTCTAGATCAGTGTGTATGACTCCTGTAAAGGTGTACATGGTTTGAGAATATTTTTTATTGCGACTGACAAAGACCTGCTGCTTGTAGGAAAGATGACTGGCAGGACAAGAGGCTGGCTATGGATGACCGCTATGGTGGGCGCTCAGACTTCGGTCGCCAGGAGCGCTACCAAGACATTGACCACAGGGACCGTGGTCGCTACCAGGACGATGCCGCCATTGACAGGTACAGAGTAGACAGAGTAAGGTTATTTGCCGTGAGCGGACGCCAGCTTTCATGACTGTTTGACATCTGTTATGTAGGCCTTATGATAGGGAGGGGGGGGGCACTTAAATATTTTGTGCCTGGTTCTGCATCACTTGAATAGATGCTTATATTTATGTAAAAAGTTGTATTAATGGCCAACTGCATGTTGTTGATGAATTTGTGGTTGTATGCCACACGTTTCGTTCAGTAATCAATGTTTGTGTTTTAATATTCTGATCTTTCCTGTAGGAGGGACACTTCACGGGCTGTAGTTGCAGACAGAGATAGCACGGTAAGAGACATAGCCCCATGTATGCCATTAGGCTCCAATATGAGAGTTGTTGATGTTCATGTAGTACCACCTGTTTTACAGCATTTCCTCTCAATTGGTGCCTTTTTTAAATGTGACTCGATTGTTTGGTTTTAATCATGTTTTCCTCTGCAGCACTTCTCGGACCGCACCGAGAGGCACGGTAGGGACACCTGGACCGCAGCAGGAGGTTACGACAAACGTGCTATTAATCCAAGGTCAGTTTGATTTTAGAAGGGTTTTGTCAAGTTAATTTACCTCTCACCAGATGGGATACCAAGGTGTGCTCTGAGCTGCTCATCACTGACTGTCTGTGGTTTATTTTCAGGGAGGGCCGTGACTGGGACAGAACCTGGCAAACAGGTCGTGACGGGGGCATCCCAGGCCAAAGTCACATGGGGGCACGGGGAGGAATGGCAAGGTATGCTCAAATATATGGCAGTATTTACTATGTTTTATCACATCTGAGACAGCCGTCAATGTAGGATTTGGAAATGTGAGGCCAGTAAGCATGAACTTTTCTGTTCCTTATGGTGTCTTTGTTTTTTTCTCTGACCCACAGTCGTGGTGGAGGCTACATGACAACAGGGACCTCCCAGTCCCTCTCTGGAGCTCTGAATCGTCAGAACCAGATGATGCAGGGTGGTGGGGCCTTCGGTCGCCGCTACTGAGATCTGAACACCCTTGTTCCTAGTCACATGTTTAGATGTATTGTGAAACTGTCTGCAGCATGTATATTGCTCACAAAAGTTGTGACTTAAGATGTTGCTTTTATAGACCCCTTTGACTTTTCTTCCTCCCTTTTTAAAACTTAAGACTGCAATTGAATTTAACTGAACAGTTTTAAGTGTCTCTGATCAGATTTTTTTTTTTTAGTTGAATGGTTATAATTTTTCTATTTGTATTTTGAGTGTTTTGTATGTGGTTTAATCTTGGTAAGAAATGCTCAGGAATGCGTCTGCTTAAACGTTTGCTGAAACCTGGGGTGAACTTGGTTGCGGAGAAGTTCTAAATCCATTAATGGGTATGATTGCATTTCAGGCGTAATTTCAGTAACTGTCAAGTGTGGCATTGTCTTAGTGTTTATGTACAGATATCTTTTCAGAATTTGTATGGACAATGGGAAATAATCAACTGTTTTGATTCTACTGCAGTTGTACAATACCACCACTGGATGGCACCTGATGGCTATTTTTCTGTGAGATGAAAATGCTGCCAAATAAAATGTATTTTCTTTTTGCAGGGCAACGGCAAACTTTATTTAACTTTCTCATTACTGTTTTAAGGGGTATGTTGTTTATATAACTTAACGCAAGTTTAATGCAAATTTGGTTTGGTACATACAGCTCCACAAATCCAATAGAACTAGACCTAAGAGCTCAGGACTCTTCATTCAACTAGAAAAAATTATAATTATATAAATCATCTTACCCTAATGAAATGTGTTGGGATTTTCACCTACATACTTGTAGGCTAAATGTTTGGAGCTTTACACTACAGAGTATTTTTACCATCTTGATTCATAATGAGTTTATGAAAGTTAAGTTATTTTAATTAGGTTGGCATGATTTTTGTCGATCTACTCCATAGGGCCTAGGCCACACTGATGTAAGTTGTTTAAGAATTGCATTGTTTTGTCTACTCCACTAGATTTTCTCCTAGCCGTTTTCCCCTCTAGCAGCCTACAATAACTTTTGGTGTTGAACTAAAAGATTAATCTTTGGTCCAGTCATAGAATTAGAATACTACAATAAGACATGAACTGTCTTATGGTCTAAAGGGCAGCCATTTTGGTCATGGAGTCAAAAGATAGTCAGAAATAATTTATAAATTAGCCAGACTATTTTAGAGGAATGATTCCATTTTTTTTTTTGTATCAACTGCCAATATTCCAACAAAAAATTGTAATTCTACAGCTGTACATTGGATGAAATCGGTTGATAGGACAGACAAATGCAGTAAGTACTGATATTGTAGCACTCGCAGATTTCCAGGAAAACAAACATTTAGACATATGGTCTATTTGCATATATTTTACAGGCTATTCATACAGAAAATGTGTATAAATCCATTAAACAGTATGACTATTTTAGGTTGACAATTTTATTACACATTTCTGATATCACACACCTTTTATTTTCCTGCATAAGAAAAATCAGGATTATGCCTGATTTGGATTTCTCCCTGACCAATATGGTTGCCATTTTTACCACATTCTGGAACTTTGAGGGTTAAAATTAGCTCCCTAACCAATAACTGTAATGATGTGTTTGAGAGACAAGTGCTCATTGTGCAAATGTATTTATGTTTTCAATAAACATTGCAGACAATATAGATTCCAACAAATCTAAGCCAACCCTGTCTGTTGTGACCGCGTCGGTTTTGTTGCTAAACCAAACTGTCTATGGGTCCAGTATTATCTTTGTGCCCAATTCGTGCCACGCACATGTGACAGCCATTAACAGCAAAGCCCAACTTGCTAGCTAACATCCACTGATTTCAAGTGGATTAAACAGGTCAACTATTATGTACCAAGCTAGTAATGGAAAATGAAGTGCGATGCTAGCTAGCTCTGTTTATTCTTTCTTTAGCTAGCTAGCCAGCTATACTGAACAAAAATATAAATGCAACATGCAAAAATGTAAACGATTTTACTGAGTTACAGTTCATATAAGGAAATCAGTCAATTGAAATAAATTCATTAGGCTCTGATCTATGGATTTCACATGACTGGGCTGGGGTGCAGCCATGGGTGGTCCTTGGAGAGCATAGGCCTACCCACTGGGGAGCCAGGCCCAGTCAATCAGAATGAGTTTTCCCCCACAAAAGGGCTTTATTACAGACAGAAACACTCCTCATCACCCCCACTCAGACTATCCCGCAGGTGAAGAAGCCAGATGTGGAAGGGCTGACGTGGTTATAGGTGGGCTATGGTTGTTTTCCCGGTTGGACGGACTGACAAATTATCTAAAATGATGTTGGAGGCAGCTTATGGTAGAGAAATGAACATTACTGTAGACATCTGTGGCATTGTGTTGTGTGACAAAACTGCACATTTTAGTGTCCTTTTGTCCCCAGCACAAGGTGCAACTGTGTAATAATCATGCTGTTTAATCAGCTTCTTGATATGCCACACCTGTCAAGTGGATGGATTATCTTGGCAAAGGAGAAATGCTCACTAACAGGGATGTTAGTACATCGAAATTTTGTGCACAAAATTTGAAAGAAATAAGCTTTTTCTGGGATTTTTTAAATTCAGCTCATGAAACACAGGACCACCATTTTACATGTTGCTTATATTTTTGTTCATATAAAAAGGGCATGTCAGTCAGGAAGGCAGTTGTGATATTTCAAGTACCGAGGATTACCTTAGCAGACAGGATGAGTGGAAAGATAGTCCATGGCTGCATGTGTGAGGCCGCTCAGGCCTAAGAAGCTGTTAGATTAGTGGTAGGGTTGTGGCGGTCATTAACTTTTGTCAGCCGGTGATTGTCAAGCAAATAACTGCCAGTATCACGGTAATTGACCGTTAATTAACATAAACACATTTACCGCGCATAGCCTACACACCACTGGTGCAGACCTTTGGAACATCTACATTAAAAAAATTATAATGAATAATTCCATTTAATATAGCTTACACCATCACAATAAATCCATTATTTATTTTAGACAAGTCTAAAGAAACATGATATGAAGAAAATGTAGTATACTCTGAGTTGTCCTTATGTTAGGCCCTGATATGGCTATGTCATATGGCTGTAGGCTACACTAGTTTATTTAACAGATAGGATTAGCTTAGAATTCCGTGGCATTATTTTTTATTAATTTATAGTGTGAAGAATACAATTGAGCATTGCTGAATAAAATATAAAGGATATTTTCTCCAAACAATTTCCAAGGATGTGCGTTCATGCGGCTATTCTGCGTTGAGCGGTTAACAAAGATACAGATCCTCCCTATATGTTTAATTTAGAGTTAATTTATGCAACTCTAGTTGTGATACAAACGTTGGTCTATATATATTGATTTTTAGGGTGCATGATGCAACTCTAATGATGATTTGAAAAAAGTAGCATGAAAGGCATGAGCTCTGATTTGTTTCTTGTTCTGGCTGCACACACTTCATCAGTCTCTCATTCACAATTTGACAATTTCCCGGCGGCATCCCCCTTGTGTGGCCGTAATGCCTCCTAAATAAATCCATGCCTTTTGCGGCCAAAGTGGCCGTTGTGCCCTTGGGCTGAATATAATAAATATAATTCCCTTCTCCCGGCTGCCGTGATCGAAGCACCTCTTACTAACATGGCTTTCTCAGATCTCTCAATTCTTATTAGCCAATGCCTGTCATGTGATCGGGTCCTTCTCACAGTTAAGAAGTAGGCTACAAGTGAAGACAGACACATCAGGGACGCAACTGCGCACATCCCTCTTATCGAATTCCAAGGTGTATATTGAAGATGTTAAAAGAACTGTCCACGTTTAGCCTACTTTTCGTCAGCCAGCAAGATGAGTAGCCTAACGAACAGCTAAAGCACTAGCCTATGTAAATCTACTATCCCCCATAGTACAAAAGTTTACCTAATCTATTGGTCAACTTGTCCTCCTGTGCAAGAAATAGATATTCCTAACATACGCTGGGACAGTTGTGGGATGCGATTTTTTGTTTTTGTTTAAAGCAATGAGGCTGATGCAACAGATCAGAACGTTTAGCTTAAAATGTTGATAAACCATAAGGCTATTTCTTCACATAACTGCCTCTGTATGCCAGTTAGGCTCTACACCGGTTGTAAAGTGGATTAATATGCTTTATTTTTTATATTTGGCCATTTAGGTGTGATACAAACCTTATTAAAACATATAGGCTATGGGCTAGGCTACATGAGAAGTGTGACTATGATAAAAAAAAATAAAAAAAATAAAAAGCATGCGCTGTTTTTATTCTCGCCATTCACAAGTGATAATACATAATTCACAAGTGATAGGCTAATATCGTCACCCATCAGACTATTCTTCATTTAATGTTGTCTTTACATAGACTAAATTTAAGTTTTAGCAGACGCTCTTATCCGAAGCGACAGTTAGTTAGTGCATACAGTACATGTTAATACTGGTCCCCCGTGGTAATCAAACCCACTACCCTGGCATTGCAACCGCCATGCTCTACCATCTGAGCTACACGGGACTCACAAATAATATATGTGTGAAATTCGTTTTGATTTAGAATGGACCATTATTTGCACCTGTCTTGGAACAGTGTAACTTATACACAGGGAATCAGGAAGCAGGTGCAGAAGGTGAATACAATAATAATAAACATGAAGATTAAACAAAACAGGAGAAGCGTACTGAACGTAACCAAAACCAATACTGCCTGATGACAGAGGCTACTGAGGGCTAAATGAAGAGAGAGTAATCAGGGTGGTGATGAAGCCCAGATGTGCGCAATGATGGGGAGCAGGTGTGCGCAATGTGGGTTGCCAGGACCGGTGGCTAGTAGACCGGTGACGTCGAGCGCCGGAGGGGGAAAGCAGGAGTAGGAGTGACAGTACCGCGGGTCGGTCCAGACTGCGGAGATGGAAATCCCGGATGATGTTAGAGTCCAGGATGTCCGCCACCAGGACCCAAGAGCACTCGTCAGGACCGTACCCCTCCCAGTCCACTAAGTACTGGAGCCGACCCCCACAACGTCGGGAGTCCAGGAGGGATATAACAGCATAGGCGGGGGTCCCCTTGATGTCCAGGGGGGCGGAGGGGTGTCGCGAGGGACGGCATCAGCCAGGGGATCAGGAACCACCGGCCTGAGGAGGGAAACATAAAAGGAGGGGAAGATTCGGTAGTTAGTGGAGAGTAGTAATCTGTAGGTTACCTCGTTGACCCTCCGAACGGCCCCACAAACTGTACTTTCTGGAGATAAATTGAATAGTGTGGGTGATACCTGGGTGTCCAGCGGCGAGAGATGTGTGCGCCCAGGTCAACAGCCGATCCCTTACCTCCGTGTGAACGTAGGTGCGCTCCAGAGGGCAGGTTGCAGGCATGGGTTCCCTCTCCAGACGATTTGAGAGGGCGGTATGATGGGTGCACTCAGGACAGGACAGGGCTTCGGCTTTGATGTTCTTTGATCCTCCAAGGTGGCTGAGTAGATCAAGACAACCACCTGACGCCCAAGCATGTCCCGGAAAACCTCGTTCACGAATGCCTGGAACACCGACGGAGCATTGGTTAATCCGTAAGGCATCACCTAGTACTCATAGTGCCCAGACATTGTGCTGAAGGCAGTTTTCCATTCATCCCCCTCCCAGATGCGGATGAGATTGTAGGCACTCCGCAGGTCCAGTTTAGTAAAAAAAATGGGCCCCACGGAGCTGTTCGATGGCCGGCACCAACGGGAGAGGGTAGCGGTACTTGGTGCTGATGGAATTGAGACCTCTGTAGTTGATTCACGGACGTAGACCCCCCTCCTTCTTGGCCACGAAGAAGAAGCCTGCAGATGCTTACTTTATGTACAGGTGCCTCTGTGATGAGGAATGGAAGGCTTTCTTGGTGCAGGGGTCCCACGGTGATGGTGAGTGGTGCTGTGATGTGCGTGGTAGTGCCGTATCCCAATGGTTGATTATCCAAAGCTTGGACCGGAAAAGGAGAGGAGAGCGGGTATGAGGTGATGTTCAGGGAGGAGGCAAGGGCCTGGTCGATGAAATTCCCCGCAGCACCAGAGTCCACTAGAGCTGTGGAGACAATACATGAGGGCAGCCAGCCAGTGAAATGGAAACCAGGAAGGGTTTGGTGGAAAGCGATGGAATACTGTGTGTGTCTGTCTATCTGTCTGCCAGTCTGTCTGCCTGTGTCTTGGAGTTCCAGATGTGGCTGGAGGAAGGGCAACTTTAATACTGAATCCCATGTAGGAGCTAATTTTCATGAAGTTCATCTATAACAGCTGATACAAGTATCCTATAATAGGTACTAATACAGTGCTAGCTAGTACATATTGATTTACAGGACTAATAATATGTAATTAATGTACAGGGTCCACTTTGACCCCAAATAATAAACCAGACTTAGAATTTGCAAAAGGTAAGATCATAATGAATACTAGTATTATATAGACAGAGTGGACCTGATCTTAGATCAGCACTCTAATGGCACATTCTCATACTTTCTATTTACTGTAACTCAACTATGTTGATCCTGCTGCTCTGATTGGATAGAGTGGCGCTGTATATCTCTGTCCCCTCGTTTCGTACACTGAACAAAAATATAAACGCAACATGCAACAAAGAGTTACAGTTCATATAAGGAAATCAGTCAATTTAAATAAATCCATTAGGCCCTAATCTATGAATTTCACAACTAGGAATACAGATATGAATATGTTGGTCACAGATAAGTAAAAAAATAAAAATAAAAAAAAGGTATGGACGTGGATCAGAAAACTGGTCAGTATCTGATTTGACCTCATGAAGCACGACACATCTCCTTCGCATAGAGTTGTTCAGGCTGTTGATTGTGGCCTGTGGAATGTTGTCCCACTCCTCTTCAATGGCAGTGAGAAGTTGCTGGATATCGGTCGTGAACTGGAGCACGCTGTCATACACGTCGATCAAGGAGCATCCGAAACATGCTCAATGGGTGACATGTCTGGTGAGTATGCGGGCCATGGAAAAATAGGGACATTTTCAGCTTCCAGGAATTGTGTACAGATCCTTGCAACATGGCCGTGCATTATCATGCTGAAACATGAGGTGATGGCGGTGGATGAATGGCACGACAATGCCATCGATAAAATGCAATTGTGTTTGTTGTCTGTAGCTTATGCCTACCCATGCCATAACCCCACCGCCACCATGAGGCACTCTGTTCACAACGTTGCCCACATAATACCACAATACCTGCCCGGTACAGATGAAACCGGGATTCATCCGTGAAGAGCACACTCTCCAGAGTGCCATTGGCCATCGAAGGTGAGCATTTGCCCACTGAAGTCGGTTACGATGCCGAACTACAGTTATGTCAATACCCTGTTGAGGACGACGAGCATGCATATGAGCTTCTCTGAGGCGGTTTCTGACAGTTTGTGCAGAAATTCTTTGGTTGTGCAAACCCATAGTTTCAACAGCTGACCGGGTGGCTGGTCTCAGATGATTGCACAGGTGAAGAAACCAGATATGGAGGTCCTGGGCTGGTGTGGTTACACATGGTCTGCGGTTGTGAGGCCGGTTGGATGTACTTCCCAAATTTCGAGAACAACGTTGGAGGAGGCTTATGGTAGAGAAATTAGCATTAAATTCTCTGGCAACCGCTCTGGTGGACATTCCTGCAGTCAGCATGCCAATTGCACGCTCCCTGTGGCATTGTGTTGTGTGACAAATCGTTACATTTTAGAGTGGCCTTTTATTGCCCCCAGCACAAGGTGCACCAGCGTAATGATCATGCTGTGTAATTAGCTTCTTGATTTGCCACACCTGTCAGATGGATGGATTATCTTGGCAAAGGAGAAATGCTTAGTAACAGGGATGTAAACAAATTTGTGCACAACATTTTAGAGAATCTTTTATTTCAGCTCATGAAACCACTTTACATGTTAAGTTTATCTTTTCCTCGCAAGTTTTCGGTCTGATTATTCAAATTGCTTCTGCCTGCTACTATAATAAATCACATGGCGAGGACGTTTACTATCAAGCTATCAATTTTTATCTTTATTTAACCAGGTAGGTCAGTTGAGAACAAGTTCTCATTTACAACTGCGACCTGGCTAAGACAAAGCAAAGCAGTGCGACAAAAACAACACAGAGTTACACAGTAAACAAACATAGTCAAAACACAATAGAAAATCTATATACAGAGTGCAAAATGTAGTGCAAAATGCAGTAAGGTTAGGAGGTAGGACAATAAATAGACCATAGTGGTGAAATAAATTACAGATTATCATTAACACAGGAATGAAGAATGTGCAAATTATGATGTGCAAATAGAGATACTGGAGTGCAAGATTAGCGAAAATAACAAAAATAAATATGGGGATGAGGTAGTAGTGTGGGCTATTTACAGAAGGGCTATATACAGGTGCAGTGATCGATAAGCAGCTTTGACAGCTGATGCTTAAAGTTAGTGAGGGAGATAGGAACCTCTAGCTTCAATGATTTTTGCAAGTCGTTCCAGTCATTGGCAGCAGCGAACTGGAAGGAATGGCGGCCAAAGGAGGTGTTGGCTTTGGGGATGACCAGTGAGATATACCTGCTGGAGCGCATGCTACGGGTGGGTGTTGCTATGGTGACCAGTGAGCTGAGATAGGGCGGGGATTTACCTAATAAAGACTTATAGATGACCTGGAGCCAGTGGGTTTGGCGACGAATATATAATGAAGGCCAGCCAACGAGAGAATACAGGTCACAGTGATGGGTAGTGTATGGGGCTTTGGTAACAAAACGGATGGCACTGTGATAGACTACATCCAATTTGCTAAGTAGAGTGTTGGAGGCTAGTTTGTAAATGACATCGCCGAAATCAAGGATCGGTAGGATAGTCAGTTTTACAAGGGCATGTTTGGCAATGTGCATAATATATAACAAGCGGGGCAAGGGTAGAAGAAAATAAGAAACACTAATGCGCAATCTGACTGAGCCACAGCAAATTTGACTGCCCACTGCAAATTGAGGTACACAGACACATAGGCTATGCACCCCTCTTGGGGCTGCTCCTAATCTGCATGTTTTTTGCAGTGAGAACGTGCAGGGAGATATTTAGCCAACATCTACTTAGGCATATTAAAACACTTCAGTTTTTTCCGATCACGAGTATCATCCGATCCGACTATCAACTGTCAATGTATGAAAATGATTACAAATACAAGTATGGCCATGTCGGGACACCCATAGTTAGAAAGTTATCTGTCTTGTAATAAGGAGATAATAGATTATTTCGCTTTAACAAGTTATTGAGTCATTTCGTAATAACGTAATCTTATATCGTAATAATTATATAAAAATAAAAACAATCTGAGTGGCAGCAATACTTCACCGTACAAGTGCAATATCTGCCCCAAAAAGTTACATATGTGCAAAAAATGACAAGTGAAATTAATGCCATTGCCACATCTCTGGTCTGAGTTAAGAAAACTGCAGACTGGGGTTACTGCCCGTTTCTTATGAAATATGCCCAACTAGAATCCTCAAGGGTGAAATGTTGCACAGAATGAACCAGTCAATGTTGAAGAAATAAGGTGAAAAGCTGATAGTGTGACGGACAACCTTCGACCTGTACACGTACTGTACAAATTGTACAAATTGTGTTGCCTTGACCCCTACATTTATTCCTTACAAAATGGCACATAATTGTTAATATTTCTGACTGGTAAACAATACAGAGAAGCCATGCGCAAACAGATACTTTACATTGACAACATTTTGCTGACTTATCTATGATTAAAACAAAAATAGTGTTTTCTCATATCAACAACAAAATATCTGGCAGGTTTAAAAAAAAGTGGAAGGAACTCTTCACAACTCTCACTTCCTTGAGCCCAATATTCTTATTTTTCCTCTTCTGGAGTTCTCTCTTCAGTTCCTCTCTCTATACATTGCTCTCCCTCTTTGTGGGGTTTCTTTACGACAGTGGCTATTTCATTTAGAAATAAGAACGTAAACAGCGCAGAATCGCATTAGTGGAAACCAGGACAGACCTAGTTATAGCTAGCCATTTTCGAGTCACGTCAGGGATTTTTTTAGCTAACCATAACCCTTTTCCTAACCTTAAACAAATTATCCTAACCTGCCATTGTCACGTTCGGGTGTGTAGAGAGACCAAGGCGCAGCGTAGCGATAGTTTGACATCGTTTATTGAAATGAATAAACTGGATAACGAACCATACAAAATAACAAATATGCGATACAATAAGGAAACACACTTAGCACGAACACGGGACATACATATAACAATGAACCACGCCAAGGGAGTGGAACACAGACATATAAGTAGGATCCCTAATTAGAGGTAATGCAATGCAGCTGCCTCTAATTAGGGATCCCACACAACACCACACAGAAGTAGAAATAATAGATCTGCCAGACTCTGACCATAGAAATATAGAGAAGCAAAGCTTGAGGGAAGGGTCAGGGAGGAAAAAACATCACACAACCATCGCAGGTGGCGGTTCCGGCCCCGGCGAAGTGGATATCTTCCTCCTCATTTCTACTGGGCCCGGACTGGGCCCCGGTGTGGCAGGCGACTCAGGCCATTTATAGGGATAACCCACCGGTCCTGGAAATGACCATGGTGGGTCAAAAGGCTCAGGCCATGGAGCGGGGAAAATAACCGGGCCAGGACTGGGCACCGGTGTGGCAGCCGACTCCGGCCATTTTTAAAGGGCAACCCACCGGTCCTGGAAATAACAATGGTGGGGCAAAAGGCTCAGGCCATGGAGCGGGGCAAATAACCGGGCCAGGACTGAGCACCGGTGTGGCAGGCGACTCCGGCCTTTCAAAGAGGTAAACAACCGGTCCTAAAAATGGCACCGGTGGGGAAAAAGACTGTCGACCATCACGGGAGGCTCCGGGCTGTCGACCATCACGGGAGGCTCCGGGCTGTCGACCATCACGGGAGGCTCCGGGCTGTCGACCATCACGGGAGGCTCCGGGCTGTCGACCATCACGGGAGGCTCCGGGCTGTCGACCATCACGGGAGGCTCCGGGCTGTCGACCATCACGGGAGGCTCCGGGCTGTCGACCATCACGGGAGGCTCCGGGCTGGTGAGGCGCACCGACGGTCTGGTGCGTGGAGCCGGCACTGGAGGTACCTGGCTGGGCGCACGCACTGGAGGTCGGGTGCGGGGAGCCGGCACGGGACGTACCGGACTGGAGAGGCGCACTGGAGGCCTGGTGCGTGGAGCCGGCACTGGAGGAACCTGGCTGGGCACACGCACTGGAGGTCGAGTGCGGGGAGTCGGCACGGAACGTACCGGACTGGAGACGCGCACTTGAAGCCTGGTGCGTGGAGTCGGCACTGGTGGCACCGGACTAATAACACGCACCTCAGGGCTAGTGCGGGGAGCAGGCACAGGACGTACCTGACTGGAGACGCGCACTGGAAGCCTGGTGCGTGGAGTCGGCACTGGTGGCACCGGACTAATGACACGCACCTCAGGGCGAGTGCGGGGAGCAGGCACAGGACGTACCGGACTGGAGAGGCGCACTGGAGGCCTGGTGCGTGGAGTCGGCACTGATGGCACCGGACTGATGACACGCACCTCAGGGCGAGTGCGGGGAGCAGGCACATGACGTACCGGACTGGAGAGGCGCACTGGAGGCCTGGTGCGTGGAGTCGGCACTGATGGCACCGGACTGATGGCACGCACCTCAGGGCGAGTGCGGGGAGCAGGCACAGGACGTACCGGACTGGAGGGGCGCACTGGAGTGTAGCAGAAGGCCGAACCCAGACTGAGCACCGGTGGAGCGGACTGCTCTGGCACTGGAGTGTAGCAGACGGCCGGACCCCGACTGGGCACCGGTAAAGCGGACTGCTCTTTCACGGGAGTGGAGTAGGCGACTGGACACGGACTATTCCATTCCGACATTTCCCTTTCTACCTCTTCCGCTATCTCCCACATTTCCTCCAGAACGTCTCCAAAATGTCTCTCCAGATATTCCTCCTCTTCAACACTTTGCGCCCCCCACTTGTATTTAGGCCTCAGCGTATCCCAGATGGAGATTGGTACTGGCTTGTCCTCTTCACAACCAGACCATCCCCATAGCCCCCCCCCCCCCCCCCCCGAAAGTTTCCTGGGGTTGACTACGGGCTCCATTACCTCCTTTTCCTCGATTCCATCGCTGTCCTCCTTTCTTCTCCTTTGCTCCCGATTTACGCTGCTTGGTCGGGTGGTGGTTCATTCTGTCACGTTCGGGTGTGTAGAGAGACCAAGGCGCAGCGTAGCGATAGTTTGACATCGTTTATTGAAATGAATAAACTGGATAACGAACCATACAAAATAACAAATATGCGATACAATAAGGAAACACACTTAGCACGAACACGGGACATACATATAACAATGAACCACGCCAAGGGAGTGGAACACAGACATATAAGTAGGATCCCTAATTAGAGGTAATGCAATGCAGCTGCCTCTAATTAGGGATCCCACACACAACACCACACAGAAGTAGAAATAATAGATCTGCCAGACTCTGACCATAGAAATATAGAGAAGCAAAGCTTCTCTATGGCCAGAGCCTGACAGCCATGTTAATTTCCTACCCTCAATGTCCGCCCTGGACAACTAGATTCATGTATATGGGCAATTCCATGCCAGGATGGCCAAAATATATACAGTTGAAGTCAGAAGTTTACAGACACTTAGGTTGAAGTCATTAAAACTCGTTTTTCAATCACTCCACAGATTTCATGTTAACAAACTATAGTTTTGGCAAGTCGGTTAGGACATCTACTTTGTGCATGACACAAGTAATTCTTCCAACAATTGTTTACAGACAGATTATTTCACTAATAATTCACTATATCAAAATTCCAGTGGGTCAGAAGTTTACATACACTAAGTTGACTGTGCCTTTAAACAGCTTGGAAAATTCCAGAAAATGATGTAATGGCTTTAGAAGCTTCTAATAGGCTAATTGACATAGTTTGAGTCAATTGGAGGTGTACCTGTGGATGTATTTCAAGGCCTACCTTCAAACTCAGTGCCTCTTTGCTCGACATCATAGGAAAATCAAAAGAAATCAGACAAGACCTGAGAAGAAAAATTGTAGACCTCCACAAGTCTGGTTCAACCTTGAGAGCTATTTCCAAACGCCTGAAGGTACCACATTCATCTGTACAAACAATAGTACGCAAGTATAAACACCATGGGACCACGCAGCCGTCATACCGCTCAGGAAGAAGACGCGTTCTGTCTCCTAGAGACAAACTTACTTTGGTGCGAAAAGTGCAAATAAATTCCAGAACAACATCAAAGGACCTTGTGAAGATGCTGGAGGCAACAGGTACAAAAGTATCTATATCCACAGTAAAACAAGTCCTATATCGACATAACCTGAAAGGCCGTTCAGCAAGGAAGAAGCCACTGCTCCAAAACCGCCATAAAAAAGCCAGACTACGGTTTGCAACTGCACATGGGGACAAAGATCGTACTTTTTGGAGAAATGTTCTCTGGTCTGATGAAACAAAAATATAACTGTTTGGCCATAATGACCATCGTTATGTTTGGAGGAAAAAGGGGGAGGTTTGCAAGCCGAAGAACACCATCCCAACCGTGAAGCACGGGGGTGGCAGAATCATGTTGTTGGGGTGCTTTGCTGCAGGAGTGCCTGGTGCACTTCACAAAATAGATGGCATCATGAGGAAGGAAAATGATGTGGATATATTGAGCAACATCTCAAGACATCAGTCAGGAAGTTAAAGCTTGGTCGCAAATGGGTCTTCCAAATGGACAATGACCCCAAGCATACTTCCAAAGTTGTGGCAAAATGGCTTAAGGACAACAAAGTCAAGGTATTGGAGTGGCCATCACAAAGCCCTGACCTCAATCCTATAGAAAATTTGTGGGCAGAACTGAAAAAGCATGTGCGAGCAAGGAGGCCTACAAGCCTGACTCAGTAACACCAGTTCTGTCAGGAGGAATGGGCCAAAATCCACCCAACTTATTGTGGGAAGCTTGTGGAAGGCTACCCGAAACGTTTGACCCAAGTTAAACAATTGAAAGGTAATGCTACCAAATACTAATTGAGTGTATGTAAACTTCTGACCCACTGGGAATGTGAGGAACGAAATAAAAGCTTAAATAAATCATTCTCTCTACTATTATTCTGACATTTCATAATCTGCATGTTTTTTGCAGTGAGAACGTGCAGGGAGATATTTAGCCAACATCTACTTAGGCATATTAAAACACTTCAGTTTTTTCCGATCACGAGTATCATCCGATCCGACTATCAACTGTCAATGTATGAAAATTATTACAAATACAAGTATGGCCATGTCGGGACACCCATAGTTAGAAAGTTATCTGTCTTGTAATAAGGAGATAATGAGTTATTTCGTAATAACGTAATCTTATATCGTAATAATTATATACAAATAAAAACAATCTGAGTGGCAGCAATACTTCACCATACAAGTGCAATATCTGCCCAAAAAAGTAAATAAAGTGGTGATCCTAACTGACCTTTTTTTTTTTTTACCTTTATTTTACTAGGCAAGTCAGTTAAGAACTAATTCTTATTTTCAATGACAGCCTAGGAACTGTGGGTTAACTGCCTTGTTCAGGGGCAGAACGACAGACTTTACCTTGTCAGCTCGGGGATTCGATCCAGCAACCTTTCAGTTACGGGCCCAACACTCTAACCACTGGGCTACCTGCCGCCCCATAAATGCTACCAGGACAGTTGTGTTGTCATCTTAAACCTTATCATGTGTTCTGAAATATGAGTAGTGTTTAGATTAAGATAACAATTAATTTACATTAATTTATGGATAATTTAAAATATTAGCATAATAATCTAAAAAAAGTACCCTTTTGGATTTTGTGTATTTTTAGACATATTGTTGGGAACGCTAAACTCATCACTACATGTCAACTTCCCAGAGTTGGCTCTCTGGTACTTTTGAAGATATGATCCACTTTATACATAGACATTTATATTTTAGGCCAGGGATGTCAAAATCATTCCACGGAGGGCCAAGTGTCTGCAGATTTTTGGTTGTCCCTTTCAATTAAGACCTAGACAACCAGGTGAGGGGAGTTCCTTCCTAATTAGTGATTCATCAGTCAAGTACAAGGGAGGAGCAAAAACCAACAGACACCAACAGACACCCTCCATGGAATGAATTTGACACGCGTTATAGGCCATTAACCAATCACAGCCCTCCTTTTTGATTTCACATTTAGCCCATCACCGGCGCCATTTATTTTGAATCCATTTCCCCATTCACTGTGTGGTGCTCATAAAATGTATCATAACTTCAAAAGTAGCAGAGAGCCCACTCTGGAAATTTGATTTATTTGTAGAATATATTGTTTAAAACAATATATCTAATAATTAAGAACATCAATAAAGGGTACTTTTGAGATATTTATGTTACTATTTTTCATTATCCATAAATGCATGTAAAAAAGTGTATTCTTAACCTAAACACTTCTCATATTTCAGAACACACAGTAAGTTTACTGGCTTTTTAGCGTCTCCAGACATATCTTTGGAGAAGGCCTGGGTATGGCCAAAATGTCGCACATTTCACAACTTTAATTATAATTTTTCAATAAATATTTTGGATACAGATATCAAAGGTATACCAGACATCCTTGCCCAAAATGACTGGCACCATGGAATTCCTCATATATGGCCACTGCCAAGACAAATGGCATGGCCTATGCAAGTGTGAAGATGTCCTTCAGAATGTGATTTGCACAATGACTGTCTATATGAAGGATGTGCCTGTCAGGTTACTATCATTCACCCAACCTTGCTAATGAGAGTTAACTATGGTTCACGTGCTGGCATATGTTGTCCAAATGGGCCAGGGCATGGCAGCCACCTGTATTGAGGAAGTGAGTGATTTGATTAATACTGCAGACTCATCATTTTAACAGAAAAGTGGAAGGAAATAATTGAACAACTCCAGCCTGACTACTATATATAAGTGGAAGGAATTTCAGTGCATAGGCCTACTGTATGTGATTTTTCTCAGAAATGTTTTTCCTCCAACATTCTCATGTTTTCTTCTCGGACGTTAAGCTTATCTTGTTTTATGACATTTCTATTAGGAAGAGTGAGTGATATTGATAATAATAGTATATTATTATCATTAGTCAAAGCTTCACCCAGCTGCAGATACCCTGGATCCCAAACATTTAGGTTAACACAAGGATGTGTTTAGGCTTTTCTCCTCCGAGAAAAACATCTGCCATTCCAGGATTCATTATTTAACAAAACACAAAGATTAAAGTAGGTCAGAAATGTCATTTGATCTTGTTTTACTTTCACATGCTGTTCCTAATCTGTAGTGATAGTCACTGACAAACACCCCACCCAGAAGTCCTTGCCTAGCCTCTTGTTTTGGGGTGCTTGTAGCATGCATGTCCTTGTGTCTGTTGAAGTTTCGGTCTCTTGGCTGCAGTGCTGCAACTGATGTCCCTTTCCCAAATACCATGCTTACCTCACTGAGGGTGAGGAGCGCACCTTGTGCACCAGAGAGACTTTCATTCCCCAAAGCATGCAGCAGGGGGCGATGCAATACCACATTTGGATTATCCCCAAATTTACCCAGAAGGTTGCATCGAGAATTGATTGCATCTGAAGGTCTCATGAAGGATAGGACTTTTTCAAACAGATAATCCTCTGTTAGTGGTGGGAATGTGGGTCGTTTGACACACACATTATGTATATCAGGCTTTCTCCCCTCTAGAACTTCACTATTTGTATAGCTTGGAGTAATGATAAGATATACCTTCACCTTTCCCAGTCTTTGAAGCATCCTGAAATAGTTCGCTATGGCTTGTGTATCAGTCTGCTGCACATGGGACATTGTTGGCCAGTCTAAAGTCTAACACGTTCCATGATTTAATTGTTGCAGCCTGAATGGACTTCAATGGACTGAAATTGGTCAACATGCTGACCATTGGTTACACTTGAGCTCTCCTGCCATATGGACTTTCATACATGGACTCCAGAGTGACATACCTTATTAAGACGCTGATGAATGGACGTTTGCCTATCTGGTGAGTAAGGTCTATGTCAGTGTCATGGGAACAACATGCTCTTTATTGATCACATGACAGCGTGGCCATTGTGCGCTTTAATAAAGGCATGAAATGAGAGAGCATCTCTTTATTGAATCCTTCATGAAGTGGGTCATGTACTTACCCATATGAAAAATAATAATGAAAACCAAATAAGAATCTTAAGTAATCTAGTATCTGGAAGTAATCTAGTATCTGGTAAGGTTTTTGTATGTTTTGCCTTATATGTCAGTTATGTATTTGTATATTATTTTACTTTTGTGTGTTATCTTATAAGCCTTTTGTGACAAACACAATTGAATACATGATTGTGGTGATTTTCCTACATAGATATGGTATTACATACAGTGCCTTCAGAAAGTATTCAGACCCCTTGACCCTTTACACATTTTGTTACGTTACAGACTTATTTTTATATTGATATAATTTTCGTCATCAATCTACACACAATACCCTATAATGACAAAACAAAAAACAGTTTTTTTTTTCTAAAAATAGAAACAGAAATACCTTTTTTATATAAGTATTCAGACCTTTTCCTATGGGACTCTGAATTGAGCTCAGGTGCATCCTGTTTCCATTGATCATCCTTGAGATGTTTCTACAACTTGATTGGATTTTCCTTGGTAAATTATATTGATTGGACATGATTTGAAAAGGCACACACCTGTCTATATAAGGTCCCACAGTTGACAGTGCATGTCAGAGCAAAAACCAAACCATGAGATTGAAGCAATTGTCCGTAGAGCTCAGAGACAGGACTGTGACGAGGCACAGATCTGGGGAAGGGTACCACAACATATCTGCAGCATTGAAGTTCCTCAAGAATACAGTGGCCTCCATTATTCTTAAATGGAAGATGTTTGGAACCACCAAGACTCTTCCTAGAGCTGGCCGCCCGACCAAACTGAGCAATCGGGGGAGAAGAGCCTTGGTCAGGGAGGTGATCAAGAACCTAATGGTCACTCTGACAGAGCTCTAGAGTTCCTCTGTGGAGATGGGAGAACCTTTCAGAAGGACAACCATCTCTGCAGCACTCCACCAATCAGGCCTTTATGGTAGAGTGGCCAGACGGAAGCCACTCCTCAGTAAAGGGCACATGGCAGCTCACTTGGAGTTTGCCAAAAGGCAAAGATTCTCTGCTCTGATGAAACCAAGATTGAACTCTTCGGCCTCAATGCCAAGTTTTTCAGTGGCAGGGACTGGGAGACTAGTCATGATCAAGGGAAAGATGAACGGAGTAAAGTACAGAGAGATCCTTGATGAAAACCTGCTCCAGAATACTCAGGACCTCAGACTGGGGCGAAGGCTCATCTTACAACAGGACAACAACCCTAAGCACAAAGCCAAGACAATGCAGGAGTGGCTTCGGGACAAGTCTCTGAATGTCCTTGAATGGCCCAGCCAGAGCCCGGACCTAAACCCGATTTAACATCTCTGGAGAGACCTGAAAATAGCTGTACAGCAACGCTCCCCATCCAACCTGACAGAGCTTGAGAGGATCTGCTGAGAAGAATAGGAGAAACTCCCCAAATACAGGTATGCCATGCTTGTAGGGTCAACCATTCTTGGACCTGTGACCAAAAACAAGCTACATATGGACAGTACCAAAATAAATGATTTAATGATTCTGTCTCTTCACAGCAAAATCTGCAGTGCCGGGATGTTTGTCTTTAATGAGGGCCAACAGACAAGTTCCTTCTACTTGCCTCTTCCATTTCTACGGTAATGCTGCAATTAGCTGCTTGTAATTTTGGGTAGAGCAGACATTTCCAAATATTTTTGTTAGCTGCATGTATGACATACGTTTTATTGTTTTATTTGAAGGATTTCAGATGTTTTCGGAAGATGGGCAGGGACTCTGCTGTCTTAGCTTCACGGGGGAAGCTGGTTCCATCAACCCAAAATTACAACCAGGTTGTCGGGCGGGCACACCTCATTAGTCGCAGGATGTCATCTGGAGAGAGAGGGGAGAAAGAGGTCAAGGCGTAGGGTAGTTCTGTGTGAGTGAAACCAGTGGACTGGGTAGACCGAGTGAATAAGGAGCTGATGTCGTCAACCTTTTTTTCAAAGTGCTTGATAAAAAGCGTCTGTAGAAAGGGAGGAGGCAGGAGGGAGGGGGAGGAGACGAAGGATTAAGTAGGGAGGAAAAGGTGGGAAAGTGTTTCCTAGGGTTAGAGGCAAAAGGCTTGAAATGTATAGTGGTAGAAAGTGTCTTTAGCAGCAGAAACAGAGGAAGAGAAGGTAAAGAGGAGAGAGTGAAAGGATAAGGTCCTCCGGAAGTTTAGTTTTCCTCCCTTTTTGCTCAGCTGTTCTGTAAGCTCGCAATGAGTCACTCAGCCACGGAGCATCAGGGGAGGGCCTAGCCGGCCGGGAGGAAAGCGGACCGTGCCAGTCATTGGAAGCGGAAAGGGGGGAGAGTATTGTCGAAGAGGCAGAATCAGGAGACAGGATAGGATAGAAGAGGATAGAAAAAGTAGTGGCAGAGAGAGAACGAAGATTGCGATAGCACATTACCTTCTGGATAGGGGCTGAGTGGTTAGGGTAGGGAGACAGAAAAGGAAGTAGTGATCGGAGACCTGGAGGGGGGTTTGTATTTGTATTTATTATGGATGCCCATTAGCTGCTGCCAAGGCAGATGAGGTCAAGTGTATTGCCTGCCCTGTGTGTGGGAGGGGATTGGTAAAGGGTGAGGTCAAAAGAGGCAAGGAGTGAAAAGAGAGAGTTGGAAAAATTGAAGGCAGACGTCGGGAGATTGAAGTCGCTAAGTACGTAGAGCCATCGGCAGGTAATGACCTTATCAAGGCGTCAAGCTAATTGAGGAACTCGCCAAGGGCACCTGGTGGGTGATAGATTACAGTAATGTTAAGTTTGAGTGGACATGTGACAGTGACAGCGTGGAATTCAAATGAGGAGATGGACAGGTGAGATAGGGAGAAAAGAGAAAATCTCCACTTAGGAGAAATGAGTAGACCTGTGCCACCACCGTGACGACCAGATCCTCTCGGACTACGAGAGAAAACATAGTCAAATGACTCTGGGTGGATCCATGTCTCTGTCAGGGCAGAAAATAGGTGTGCACAGGTATAGAAAACATAGTTAACAAAGCTACAAAATAGCAAAATTAGATAATCTGTAAATAATAACTAGGTAAGATACTCAAGTGATAGAGTGGTGTGGAGCCTTTCTCTCTTTCCTTCCTCAAACAACTCTGCAGAACAACTCGGCAGAACACCACCTACAGCTGCCGCTGAGACACCAGGGGAGACAAAAAAACGAACACTAATTGCTAATTGGTGGAGGTGGAGGTGGAGAGTAGACCTCCCTGTACTAACTGCTGATTGCCTAGGAGAGGTGAAATCACTCCCCCTCCCATACAGCCACTGATTACCAAAACAAGTCACATATTGCTCTGCCCATTGATCCTGGTTGTTGTGTCAACAACAGATAGCACTTAAAGTAGATGGCTCTAGATGGCAAAAAGCCAGCACAGATAAAGACAAAAAAAATTATACTTATCAATCATGGAGATATCAGGAGTACTCTCGTTATAGAATGAAGCCTTCATATAGGCTTCATAAGCACTACATAGATGCTTCACAAATCATCTATAAACATATATCATGCTCTATAACGCTTCCTAATGTGGCAAAACTGTGTGACATAACCATGCATGTATTTGTTAAATTACATTTAGCCTGGAATAACTATAGCGTGGAGGGTTGACTACTATGGACAACAGTTGCAAAAATTCCAATAAACCTCCATCAACAGACCAGAACCCATGCAATGGAACTCCTATTTGTGTGCCTGAACAAATTACATGTAGGTATGGGTGGTGGTCCTCGTCTTGCTATCACCATTTTAATATTTAATCCTTGTTAACTTGAAAAAGTTAAATCTTCCACCTGATATTTTTCAGAGCAAACTTTTTTCTTCGGATGTTCCTGTGTGGACTTTTTTTCTCCTGTCTCATCATTACTTTAGCCAACTGTACTCTCATTGTCACGCAGCTGAGGTAGGGAACGAGGCATAGAGCGGGAGTTGCAATCATCCATGTTTATTAACAGAAAATAACCAACAAGGCATACGAGTGCCCTACTGTTAAGAAAACAATAAACAGAGTACATGAGAGCGCTACATGATCTGGTGTGTAGACTAGCCCTAACACACACAAGAACCCATAGTGCTCCTGGGCACTGTTGGAACATAAATAGAATCTCCAATTAGAGACAAATGAACGCAGCTGCCTCTAATTAGGGATTAACAACAAAACCCCATAGAGTTGGCCTAAAACTCTCCTATCAGGTCCTGACTGTGACCTCCCCACTCCATAGAGGAGTCTTGAGTCCTGTCCACAGTCAGAACCTGACACTCATAAAAGCTACACAAAGCATTATGGCCCAACCAACATTTCCCCTGGATGCTGAAAAAAAATTCCTCCACAAATGGTTAAAGTTAGGAATTGGGGACGGGAGGCTAATCCTAGATCAGCGTCTAATGTCGGGATGGTCTACTCCAGTCCTTGGGGGCCTGATTGGTGACACACGGTTTGCCCCAGCGCCTGCTAAGACACCTGACTCCAATAATCAATACAATCGTTTTTCAGTTTAGTATGCATTTAGTTGAATCATGTGAGTTATTAACAATAAACAATAAACAATAAACTGGTCTTAAAAACATCTAAAACCAAAAGCATTGTGTATGGTTCAAAGCATTATCTTAGACCGAAACCTTAGCTAGAGTTGTGCATTAAGGGTGTGAACATTGAAGAAGTTGAAGAAGTTGAACTCCTAGGAGTAACATTGGATGGTCAGTTATCATGGTCAAGTCATATTGACAAAGTTGTTGTGAAGATGAGGAGAGGTATGTCTGTTATAAAAATATGTTCTGCGTTTTTGACACAAAGATCAACTATACTAGTTGTTCAGGCTTTGATCTTGTCCCATCTTGATTATGGTAATATAGTCAGGTGTAGCAAACAAAATACTTATCAAAGCTGCAGCTGGCTCAGAACAAAGCAGCAAGCCTTGCCCTTAACTGCACACACATAACTAATGTCAACAACATGTATGATAGTATTTTATGGTTGAGGATAAATTGAGTACTTCTCTTCTAGTTTTTTTAAGAAACATTTGTGTTTTGAAAATGACTAACCACTTGTATAATCTATTTGCATACACTTCAAACAGACATACAGTGCCTTCAGAAAGTATTCACACCCCTTGACTTTTTACACATTTTGTTGTGTTACAAAGTGGAATAAAAAATGTATTTGTCATCGGCCAATCAGGAACATACACTGTCTTCATGGTAAACAACTCCACTGTATATTTGTTCTTGTGTTTTAGATTATTGTCCTTCCGAAAGGTGAATTAATCTCCCAGTGTCTGGTGGAAAGCAGACTGAACCAGATTTTCCTCTATAATTTTCCTGTCCTTTGCTCCATTCTGTATTTATTTTTTGCAGAAAGACTCCGCTGTCCTGAATGATTAAAAGCATACCCATAACATGATGCAGCCACCACTTTGCTTGGAAATATGGAGAGTGGTACTAGTTAATGGGTTGTATTGGATTTTATTCAGGACAAAAAGTTAATTGCTTTCAGTAGCTGTGCGTAGGTAAAATCACTGGGTAAGCCAAGCCAGTAACAAAAAGTCATTTTACAACCTATTTGATAATTGTGTTGTTTGCTAGATAACCTGTTAGTTCATATGCCTTGTGTAAGGGCCTGACTGAGGCCAGGTCTCTGACTTCCTCTAGAGGGAGTAGGAAGGCCACAGTCAGGTCCTGACATATTCAGGGAGTTGGGTGTTGGGTTTGATCGATCCCCAATTAGAGGCAGTCTTGAGATGTCTCTAATTGGGGATTCTATTTATGTTCCCATCGCGTCCACCTGCGTGTGGATCATTGTCTGTGTGGTACTTTGTCTGTGTCTGTGAGTACTAGGCATCAGTTCACGGTTTCTCTTGCGTTTGTTATTTTTGTTCTTGTACAATAACCCATGTTTGCACGGAACCTCTCGCTCTGCGCCTCGTTCCCTTCCCTCGAACCGTGACACCTTGCCACCGTGATATATAGGCCTAAGGCCAAGACAATAAGAAAACACAGTGGCAGAATAAATTCAACCACACCTTTGTTTCATTACAAAACCGCAGAGCAACACCTGTCCGGTGGAGTACACAATGCATTTAACATACAGCATGGGTCAATCAAGTTAGTGTTTCCAACATTTTCGGACTACTAAACAACTATTGATTTAGAACACTGGAGAGTTACAGCAAAGTCCCAAAGAAAACAGGAGCTGCCTCCACTATTCCAGCACCATTTCAACTTAAACATTTCAACATCATCAAATTGCCAATACTTAGTCACAACTAAAATATTACAAAAACGATTTAGTCCAATAAACATAAGCTTAACATCATGTGGCTGTCCATGGTACTGATTTCTGTGTGTGTGTGTGTGTATGTGTGTGGGTGTGTGTTTGCATAAGTAGAAAACAACATGTTGACTTACCCTACTTGTAGAGAAACCTCCAATGCCATCCTCCTGTCTTTCATGTTGCCGAAACGGTCTATGACTTTGTCACAAAGTACACGCTTTTAGTTTTTGTTGTCCTAGACTACCAGGCTGAAATGCTTGCAAGTCTTGCATGGTCAAAGATTAGCCAGTTAGTTAAAATTAGCCTACTACATCTAGCTACATGTTGAACTTCCATCCTCTCAGGACAGAGGCATGGTTGGATCAGAATCACCATTATAATCATTGGCCAGTACGGAGAATTAAGTAAAAGTCCAAAGGGCCAATTTTAGCTAGCTAGCTACGAGATGCAACAATTAAAATGTTATTCTGTCAATGACGTTTGGCTTGGTGTGATGTGATTGGTGTGACACCAAATCAAAACTGTCTGACACTTTTTTTGTGTGCTCCAGGACCATTTATAGTTGAGCTCACTCAGTTTAGTTCAATACTGATTGGTTATTACTGTATATTATTTTTATCAAGGGAGGCCAAATACTCGCTAGCTTCCCTTGCATTCAATGCTACGGGCAGCAACAATAGCATACTCTTTTTGACCAGACAGCATCAGATAGATGGGCTACACATACAGAGACAGAGGGGCGCTGTTTCACTCACTGGGATGCTTTCTCTGGTGAGATGCATTCAGCATCTTGCGAATTGAAGTACAATTATGAAACACAGAGAGACTAAAGATACATAATTTTATTTATTTATGTTTTGGAATTTGTTCGTGGTACATTTTTTGGGGAAGATTCTCTTGGCATCCATGAATAGCCACCGATTGTTTTGCCACCTTTTTTGCAGTATTACTTTAGTGCCTTTAGTGCATGTTTTGGAGGCTTCCTTCTTTTCACTATGTCAATTAGGTTAGTATTGTGGAGTAACTACAATGTTGTTGATCCATCCTCAATCTTCTCCTATCACAGCCATTGGCCTCATAGTGAAATACCTGAGCAGTTTCCTTCCTCTCCAGCAACTGAGTTAGGAAGGACACCTGTATCTTTGTAGTGACTGGGTGTATCGATACACCATCCAATGTGTAATTAATAACTTCACCATGCTCAAAATTATATTCAGTGTCTGCTTTTTTATATTTACCAATCGGTGCCCTTCTTTGAGAGGCATTGGAAAACTTCTCTGGTCTCTGCGGTTGAATCTGTGTTTCAAATTCATTGCTCGACTGAGGGGCCTTACAGATAATTGTTTGTGTGAGTTACAGAGATGAAGCAGTCATTACAAAATAATGCTAAACACTACACAGAGTGAGTCCATGCAACTTATTATGTGACTTATTAAGCACATTTTTACTTCCAAACTATTTAGACTATTTAAGCACCAGCTACCTTTCTGTGTGAGATGAGAGAAGCACTCGCAACGTGCCTGAAGATAATTGGAGAGGAAAGTGAGAAGAGACGTGAGATAATGGAGCTTTTGGAAGAGCTAACTTCACGCGCTTCAATGAATCCAGCAGTTCAAGTCATCACCCAGGCTGACCCACATCCTCATCAGTTGCCATCTCACTTTCCCCCCACAGCAGGTGCACCCTGACATCATGCACCCTGACATCATTAAGATCAACCTGAGCGGGCACAGCTGGTGACATCTTCTCCGCCAAACTGGGAGCGCACCTACCGCGAACCAACTCCTACCATCCCTAACTTTGTCAATGAAGAGCCACGGGACTTTGTAAGGCTGAAGGTTGTATTCGACAATGTGCTTCCAGTAGAGCGCTTCAAGTTTCAGGTACTGGTGGACCACCTGAATTTGGAAGAGGCTTTACTAATTGCAGACTCCTACAGCAACTTCAGGAACCCATACTGTACAGTGACACCATGGAGTACCTCATAGAACTGTGTGACAAGCCCCACCAGCTTGCCCTCCAACACATTGCAGGGTTAATGAACAGCCCCAACATCAAGAGTGTGACATCAAGGCATTCCGAAGATTTGCTCTGAGGCTGAGTGCCTTGGTTGGCATGCTGGATCAGCTAGGGAGCAATAGACTAAGCTGCCACACAACCTAAGAGCCAGCTTCAAGAGATGTGTGAACCCCATCAAGACACCCATTCCAACTCTTGTGGCACGCAGTTCAGCAGCGACCAAGGCAGGGACCTCCCTGGCTCACATCGAGATCAGCGATGAAGTTCCTGAAGCACAGTAGTGTTTTCTTACATCCACCGTCTCTCCATCTGCAGAGCTCTTCAGCCATGTAGAGAATCTATGGCAGTTGGATACAATACTGTCCAGGAGTGAGAAGCTCGTCTTTGCAATTAATTGGAATTCATCTGATCACTCTTCATGACATTCTGGAGTACAGTGGGGAGAACAAATATTTGATACACTGCCGATTTTGCAGGTTTTCCTACTTACAAAGCATGTAGAGGTCTGTAATATTTATCATAGGTACACTTCAACTGTGAGAGACGGAATCTATAACAAAAATCCAGAAAATCACATTGTATGATTTTTGAAATAATTAATTAGCATTTTATTGCATGACATAAGTATTTGATCACCTACCAACCAGTAAGAATTCCGGCTCTCACAGACCTGTTAGTTTTTCTTTAAGAAGCCCCCCTGTTCTCCACTCATTACCTGTATTAACTGCAGCTGTTTGAACTCGTTACCTGTATAAAAGACACCTGTCCACACACTCAATCAAACAGACTCCAACCTCTCCACAATGGCCAAGACCAGAGAGCTGTGTAAGTTCATCAGGGATAAAATTGTAGACCTGCACAAGGCTGGGATGGGCTACAGGACAATAGGCAAGCAGCTTGGTGAGAAGGCAACAACTGTTGGCGCAATTATTAGAAAATGGAAGAAGATCAAGATGACGGTCAATCTCCCTCAGTCTGGGGCACCATGCAAGATCTCACCTCGTGGGGCATCAACGATCATGAGGAAGGTGAGGGATCAGCCCAGAACTACACGGCAGGACCTGGTCAATGACCTGAAGAGAGCTGGGACCACAGTCTCAAAGAAAACCATTAGTAACACACTACGCCGTCATGGATTAAAATCCCGCAGCGCACGCAAGGTCCCCCTGCTCAAGCCAGCGCATGTCCAGGCCCGTCTGAAGTTTGCCAATGACCATCTGGATGATCCAGAGGAGGAATGGGAGAAGGTCATGTGGTCTGATGAGACAAAAATAGAGCTTTTTGGTCTAAACTCCACTCGCTGTGTTTGGAGGAAGAAGAAGGATGAGTACAACCCCAAGAACACCATCCCAACCGTGAAGCATGGAGGTGGAAACATCATTCTTTGGGGATGCTTTTCTGCAAAGGGGACAGGACGACTGCACCGTATTGAGGGGAGGATGGATGGGGCCATGTATCGCGAGATCTTGGCCAACAACCTCCTTCCCTCAGTAAGAGCATTGAAGATGGGTCTTCCAGCATGACAACGACCCGAAACACACAGCCAGGGCAACTAAGGAGTGGCTCCGTAAGAAGCATCTCAAGGTCCTGGAGTGGCCTAGCCAGTCTCCAGACTTGAACCCAATAGAAAATCTTTGGAGGGAGCTGAAAGTCAGTATTGCCCAGCGACAGCCCCGAAACCTGAAGGATCTGGATGGAGGAGTGGGCCAAAATCCCTGCAGCAGTGTGTGCAAACCTGGTCAAGAACTACAGGAAACGTATGATCTCTGTAATTGCAAACAAAGGTTTCTGTACCAAATATTAAGTTCTGCTTTTCTGATGTATCAAATACTTATGTCATGCAATAAAATGCAAATTAATTACTTAAAAATCATACAATGTGATTTTCTGGATTTTTGTTTTAGATTCCGTCACTCACAGTTGAAGAGTACCTATGATAAAAATTACAGACTTCTACATGCTTTGTAAGTGGGAAAACCTGCAAAATCGGCAGTGTATCAAATACTTGTTCTCCCCACTGTATATGCAAATTGCCATCATCAACACTGAGGCAGAAAACTTTGTGGAGACCAATACTTGTTTCATTCTCAAAACCTTTGGCCATGACAATACAGAGGTTCACAACTTGGTGGAGTCTGGTCACGTCAAGAAGGTACCCCCAGCAACAGTCGAGGAGTACCAAGGTTGGTACATTCCCATCATATGGTCCACCACAATGGGAAGAACAGAGTCGTCTTCAACTGTTCCTTCAACTACAGTGGCAAGATCTTGAATTAACAACTTCACACTGGGCCGACCTTGGGAGCCACTCTGCTAGGAGTCCTTCTCCACTTCCGTGAACCCTCTGTGGACATCAGAAGCAACATCAAAGGTATGTTTCATCAAGTCCGCCTGCTACCCAAAGTTCAGCCTCCTCTCCGGTTTCTGTGGTGAGACCTGAACTACAATGATTATCCTGATGTCGACGAGTGGCAGGTGCTTCCCTTTAGGACGACATGTAGTCCCTGCTGCATCACATTCCCCCTCTACAAAGCCTCCCCTCTGTGGATAGCCAAGCAACTGGTGGATAAGCTGAAGCACCTCCTTGCTGAGGACGGATTCTACCTACGCCAGTGGGCCAGCAACCTTCCAACAGTCATCAGACACCTACCTCAAGAGTCCAGGTCGGAGAGCAATGAGCTCTGGTTCACTCAGGATGGCTTGAAACTCCAAGAGCGCACCCTTGGACTACGATGTCTGTCTGACACTCTTGGCTACAAGCACAGTCATATAAAGAAAGCTGTGCCCACCATACAAAATATATATCGGATCCTTGACAGCCAGTAAAATCCACTCGGCTTCATCATCCCGTACACAACACGGGCCAAGGTCATGGTCCAGAGGCTCTAGGACAAGAAAAGAGGGTGGGATGACCCAAACCTACCTGAAGATCTCTTCTAAGCGTGGCTTACTTGGGAGAACAAACTTCCACAGCTGCCTTAGGTCACACTGCCAAGGTGTTACATCAGCACCGACATGGACCTCCCAACCAGCACAAGAAGTGTCCATGTCTTCAGTGATGCCTCAGAGTGTGCGTAAGGTGCCGACGTATACCTCTGCACTGAAGACACCAATTGACGGATCCAAGTGGCATTCTTTGCAGCAAGATCAAGAGTGGCTCTGAAACAGTCGATGCCAAGACTCAAGCTTTGCGCTGCACTCACCGGTGGCCAGCTGGCCGTGGTCCTCAGAAGAGAGCTCACCCTGTAGATCTACGACTTCACATACTGGTGGGATTCTACAACAGTCTTAACTTGGCTCCAGTCAGACTCCTGCAGGTAGAAATTATTTGTTGGCACAACAGTCGCAGACATACAGGAGCTCACGGATCCCCAGGCTTGTTGTTACATGGACACGGACAGCAATCCAGCTGACGATATCACACGTGGCAAGACACCATCTCTGCCACTCTCTCCGAGCAGCCGTCTGGTGACTGTGGCCCCCGAGTACAACAACCACACTGGAATGATATGTGTTAGAGGTCGCCTTCAAAGATGTGATCAGCTGGGGCCTATCGTCCTTCATCCAGTGGTCCTGGACCCAGCTTATCCAGTCACAAGGCTACTAATCAAGAAATATGACGAGCAGCTGTGGCATCTGGGCCACGGGAGGGTGTTTGCTGTGTTATATAAAGGGTTCTGAATTGTAAGGGAGGGCAGCTATCCGTCGCTTCCAGCTTGGTTGCGCCAAATGCAGGAAGTGGCGAGGCCAGCCTAAGATGGCTGACTTACCTCCAGTCTGTCTGCAGCTCCACAAGCCCACATTCTTTTCTACAGTTGTGGACTGCTTTGGACTGTACGTTATCAAGATTGGCCAAAGAAATGAAAATATATGGGGCATCATCTTTAAGTGCATGACCACCCAGGCTGTACACTTGGATCTACTGATGAACATGGTTAGTTCCTGATTGCGTTGAGACGAATCATCGCTCGCAGACGAAAGCCCTTTCAGATCTTGTCCGATCGAGGAACACATGTAGCGAGAGCTACAGGAGTGGTGTTGTATGTGTGTGTGTGGATCTTCATTAAAGATGAAGACCCTTTTACTGGAAATACTGCTTCCTCGTGTTCTGGACGGAAACCCTGTAGTGGTTGCTACCGGACTAGAAACAGGTAGTAGTTTTTTATCCTTATTTTTATTGGTCCTTTGTCAAAGCCAAAGCGTAGTACACTCGGGTCCTTTGTGGGCCCACTCAGCATTTCACCAGATACCTCCTGAAACAAGTGAAGTGTAGTAATGTGCAAACAAGTGGTGTTTTCCATGCTTTTTCTCGTAGAGCAAAATCATTCCTAACAAATGCAACTGCAGAAGTGTAAAGCATCATGTCAAGATATTTGCAAAGCTGAGGTGACTGCCCTTGGGTCACCAAATGTAAGAGTTATATTGGATAGTGATCGAGCAGCCCCGGGTTCTCGTAAACTCTGTGGCGTGGTGCTACAAGATAATTGCTGTTATGGAGAAATAGTTAATGGTCAGACCTACAGCAAAACAGAACAAAAAAACGTTCTTAACATGGGTGATCAGTGTTTGTATACCATAGGAAACTATGGCCATTGCATGGTGCAGAGGTTGGCCAGAGGGTCTCTGATCAGAACTCCACTGACCTACATATCAACCATCTACTTCCCATCAGGCTTTCACAAAGCCATACACACTAATCAGGTAGTCAGACCATGCATGTATATTCAGTGTCCACAGTCCAGCTCCATTGCATGTAGGTTAATTAAGACATATTCCTGTAAGTGAAAGGAATGTGAATCAAATGTGAAGAATGCCACGTTTGTATTGACAATCAAATTCCATGTAATAAATACAAAGGTTGGTTTGCTTATAGTTTTGTAGACTTTTCATTGGCACACAGAAAAACAATGGAGGAAAACAACTGATAATACTGTATAGGCCTCAATCCACACCAAAACAAAGCTCTATTTTGGAAGTTCACATTGTTGGAGATGATGACCTAGGAGTAACACAAAGTTTTGTATAAGTAACTCAACTTATTTCTCTGCATTTCTCCATGTCCGCAATATTGTGATAACAATTAAGACAGTCCTCATTGCCTAAATCATTCCATATATATCATTCCAATCATTCCATGACTTAACAGTGAATTATCAGTGAATTTTGTATTTACTGATGATATTTGTATTCAATGTTTTGCAAAAGGTGGTCAATGCATGTCATGGAGTGGTCCGTCCTCGCTTCCAAAGATGAAATTTGAACATTCTAAAGAACACAATAAATGAAATGAATCATGAAATTAGCCTCTGTACTTGTTATGATCCAAGTGCTTTGAAATGTATATGTGAAACCTTACATGTCTCTCTATGATTTTTATACAACACAGGCAACATTTCTGTTTGGCTGAAGCTTGCCCACCCATTTAAGTCATATATTACAAGATTCCACTATGGATCTTGTATGTGCATTTGATGCCATATGTATTACTTACAAGTTTCAGGTAGAAAATATAACTGTAATATTCTTAAATATCTTTCCATCTAAAGATTAATGTGGTTTGATAATTCCCATAAACCCAGGGACAACGAAAGAATCCAGCTAGGGCATAGAATTCCTTAATTCCTCGCAATCCTCTGGCTGGGTCTGAATACCGCTCACTTGAAGGGAGCTCGGATTTCATGTAATGTTGGTTTGAATTAGTGTCACTGGCAACCAAAAAAAGTTGTTTTAACTAGGGCTGAACAATTAATCAAATCAATATCGCATGCAATATTTTTGAAACGACACAGGCGTGTCTAACTTCCGTTTTTCTCCCCCTCTCTCCTCTTGCGGCTGTTCACTAAACACAAATCCCTGCCCCCTGTCACAGTTACTCCTCGTTGTATTCGCTATACTGTCAGGGCAGATGTGTTCAACAGATTGTTCCAATCAAGAATGATGCTTCCTCCACTTTGCTTCTTAATATAAATAATTATATTTCTATGATTCCAACAGTTCACCCAAATCGCAATCACAATATTTGGTCAAACAACAGCTATATATGTTTTTTCCGGTATCGTGCAGCCCTAGTCCGAACAATTTATTCCCATGTTAAAAACATTTTGCCCCTGTGGGACTAGAGCTAAAGGCTGAGTGTGCAGCAAGCAAAAGGCTGAGTGTGCAAGCAGAAGGCTGAGTGTGCAGCAAGCAGAGAGGAGAGAGCAACCCCCCCCAATGTCCTAAAGTAACCTTGTGTGGAGTGTGGTTCCATGTGGGCTGGATTTGATGTGTGATGTCATATTTCAGATCAGGCCGTTCAACCCTGGCCAATCGGTTTAAGGCAGGAGTGTTGGGGGAGGCAGTAATGGAGTAGAAGAGAAGCAGGAGAAATCAGTTATAGCCCTGAAGAGAAAAATATTGATCTAGAGGAGAGTGACTGAAGCTCAGCCCACCTCTAGTTGAGATCAGACAAGAAGTGTAATTAGGTTTCAAGTCTCCATTTCAGTCTAAGATACATGACATTGTCTGGCCTCTATTGTGATCAGGCACATTCTTACTGTCATGATTAGTTCCTCTCAGTGGCCCTGGCATTAAACAAGTTATTGTTAAGCAGTTGTTCTTAATCTATTACAAATTATAATGAATTCAATTAATTGTGCTTTTCATATCAGATTGATTTTGTGGTCCCTCTAGGTATATACTGTCTAGGTATACAGTGGGGAGAACAAGTATTTGATACACTGCCGATTTTGCAGGTTTTCCCACTTACAAAGCATGTAGAAGTCTGTAATTTTTATCATAGGTACTCTTCAACTGTGAGTGACGGAATCTAAAACATTGTATGATTTTTAAGTAATTAATTTGCATTTTATTGCATGACATAAGTATTTGATACATCAGAAAAGCAGAACTTAATATTTGGTACAGAAACCTTTGTTTGGAATTACAGAGATCATACGTTTCCTGTAGTTCTTGACCAGGTTTGCACACACTGCAGCAGGGATTTTGGCCCACTCCTCCATACAGACCTTCTCCAGATCCTTCAGGTTTCGGGGCTGTCGCTGGGCAATACGGACTTTCAGCTCCCTCCAAAGATTTTCTATTGGGTTCAAGTCTGGAGACTGGCTAGGCCACTCCAGGACCTTGAGATGCTTCTTACGGAGCCACTCCTTAGTTGCCCTGGCTGTGTGTTTCGGGTCGTCATGCTGGAAGACCCAGCCATGACCCATCTTCAATGCTCTTACTGAGGGAAGGAGGTTGTTTGCCAAGATCTTGCGATACATGGCCCCATCCATCCTCCCCTCAATACGGTGCAGTCATCCTGTCCCCTTTGCAGAAAAGCATCCCCAAAGAATGATGTTTCCACCTCCATGCTTCACAGTTGGGATGGTGTTCTTGGGGTTGTACTCATCCTTCTTCTTCCAAAAAGCTCTATTTTTGTCTCATCAGACCCATTCCTCCTCTGGATCATCCAGATGGTCATTGGCAAACTTCAGACGGGCCTGGACATGCGCTGGCTTGAGCAGGGGGACCTTGCGTGCGCTGCAGGACTTTAATCCATGACGGCGTAGTGTGTTACTAATGGTTTTCTTTGAGACTGTGGTCCCAGCTCTCTTCAGGTCATTGACCAGGTCCTGCCGTGTAGTTCTGGGCTGATCCCTCACCTTCCTCATGATCATTGATGCCCCACGAGGTGAGATCTTGCATGGTGCCCCAGACCGAGGGAGATTGACCGTCATCTTGAACTTCTTCCATTTTCTAATAATTGCGCCAACAGTTGTTGCCTTCTCACAAAGTTGCTTGCCTATTGTCCTGTAGCCCATCCCAGCCTTGTGCAGGTCTACAATTTTGGTGATGTGATGTGTTCAATACTTATTTCACCCGCTGTATGTATTACTTACACGTTTCAGGTAGAAAATATAACAATCTTGTAATATTCTTATATATCTTTCCATATGGATAAATTCATATTTGGGTATGTCTAAAGATTAAGGTGGTTTGATAATTCCCATAAACCCAGGGACAACGAAAGAATCCAGCTAGGGCATAGAATTCCTTAATTCCTCGCAATCCTTTGGCTGGGTCTGAATACCGCTCACTTGAAGGGAGCTCGGATTTCATGTAATGTTTGTTTGAATTAGTGTCACTGGCAACCAAAAAGTCTAGTTGGTTTGAACTAGGGCTGAACAATTAATAATGTTCACATCGAAATCGCAATATTGACATGTGCAATATCCATATCGCTTTACCATCTTAGTATAAACAATTATATTTATATGATTCCAACAGTTCACCCAAATGTGTTAATCTATATCGCAAGTCAAATCGCAATCACAATATTTGGTTAAAACATGCTATGTATGTTTTTGCTGGTATCGTGCAGCCCTAGTTTGAACAATTTATTCCTGTATTAAAAACAAATTGCCCCTGTGGGACTAGAGCAAAAGGCTGCGTGTGCAGCAAGCAGAGAGGAGAGAGCTCTATATCTGGGCCTGTCCCAGGGCTGGCTAAAGACTCCATACAGAATGAGACTAGATGGGTACTTTTACAACATTAAATGTTGAGATCACCTCCCATTGCACGGGGAGAGGTAGTGTTTCAATCCCCCAATGTCCTAAAGTAACCTTGTGTGTAGTGTGGTTCCATGTGGGCTGGATTTTATATGTGATGTCATATTTCAGATCAGGCCGTTCAACCCTGGCCAATCGGTTTAAGGCAGGAGTGTTGGGGGAGGCAGTAATGGAGTAGAAGAGCAGCAGGAGAGATCAGTTATAGCCCTGAAGAGAAAAATATTGACCTAGAGGAGAGTGGCTGAAGCTCAGCCCACCTCTAGTTGTGACAGCTGTGTTTCTCTGGAGGTAAACCAGATCAGACAAGAAGTGTAATTAGGTTTTAAGTCTCCATTTCAGTCTAAGACACATTACATTGTCTGGCCTCTATTGTGATCAGGCACATTCTTACTGCCATGATTAGTTCCTCTCAGTGGCCCTGGAATTAAACAAGTTACTGTTCAGCAGTTTTTATTAATCTACTACAAATTATAATTAATTTAATTAATTGTGCTTTTCAGATCAGTTAGATTTTTTGGTTCCTCTAGGTATACACCCCTGATCAAAGTTTGGAATATCTCTCATTCAAAGGTTTTTCTTTATTTGCACAATTCTTTACATTGTAGAATAAAAGTGAAGACATCAAAACTATGACATAACACATATGGAATCATGCAGTAACAAAAAAGTGTTAAATAAATCAAAATATATTTTATATAGTGTTTGAGTTTCTTCAAAGTAGCCACCCATTGCCTTGATGACAGCTTTGCACACTCATGGCATTATCTCAACCAGCTTCATGAGGACAGCCACAGGAATGGAAGACCCAGAAAAACCTCTGCTCTGCTGCAGAGGATAAGTTCATTAGAGTTACCAGCCTCAGATTGCAGCCCAAGTAAATGCTTCACAGAGTTCAAGTAATAGACACATCTCAACATCAACTGTTCAGTGGAGGCTGTGTGAATCAGGCCTTCATGGTCGAATTGCTGCAAAGGAACCACTACTAAAGGACACCAATAATAAGATGAGACTTGCTTGGGCCAAGAAACATGAGCAACGGACATCAGACCGGTGGAAATTTGTCCTTTGGTCTGGAGTCCAAATTTGAGATTTTTGGTTGAAACCTCAACCAAATTTAGAAGGTTTGGGATGAGTCGGACAGCAGTGAAGGAAAAGCAGCCAACAAGTGCTCAGCATATGTGGGAACTCCTTCAAGCCTGATGGAAAAGCATTCCAGGTGAAGCTGGTTGAGAGTGACAAGAGTGTGCAAAGCTGTTGTCAAGGTAAATGGTGTCTATTTGAAGAATCTCAAATATAATAAATATCTGTTTAACACTTTTTTGGTTACTACATGATTCCATATGTGTTATGTCATAGTTTTATTCTACAATATAAAAAATAGTGCAAACAAAGAATAACCCTTGAATGAGTAATATTCCAAACCTTTGACCGGGGGTGTACACTGTGCTTGTGTTGGAACTCTTCCACCTCAGACCAGATGAGGAGTAGTCAAAGATTGGAGTCTGGCGCTGCATCACAGTGTAGCCGGAGGAGATGCATTTCGCCGCTGTAGCCATTTTGTCATTAAACACACCAGGGCCTACTGAACAACGTCCAAATGTCCGTAAAGTAAAATATTGTTTATGTTATACTGCTGCATGTCATCTCTTAAATAAAATAAATATAAATATGTTTCTTGTCACATACACTGGATAGGTGCAGGGAAATGTATTGTTTTACAAGGTCGGTCATAGTAGTATGGCGCCCCTGGGTTAAGTGCCTTGTTCAAAGGCACATTGACCAATTTTTCACCTTGTCGACTCAGGACCTTTCCGTTACTGGCCCAACGCTCTAACCGCTAGGCAGTGACGTGTGTTCATGGATGGCTGAGGCGTCCCCAAAAAATGTAACAATAAAAAAATACATTGAATAAATGTCCTTAAATTCGCAAGAGGCTGAATGTATCTCACCGGAGAAAGCATCTAAGCGAACGAAACAGCGCCCCTCTGTCTCAGTAAGTGTAGCCCATCTATCTGATGCTGTCTGGTCAAAAAGAGTATTAAATTGCATTTAGCCTCCCTTGATCATTTTTAAAATAAAATAATAGCCAATCAGCATTGAGCTAAACTAAGTGAGCTCAGCTGTGAATGGTCCTGGTGCACCCCCCAAAAAGTGTCAAGGGAATCCAGTTTTGGATATGGCTTCATAGCAATCACATCAGAAGCCAAACGTCATTGACAGAAATAAACGTGAATTGTTGTGTCGTTGTCCGCTGGTGGCTAGCTCGCTAGCTAGCTAAAATTGTCCCTTTCCTGAATTAGCCATGGATGGAGATAGGGATTTGTACTTGTGGTTTTACATAATTCTCTGTACTGGCCAATGATTTTAACGGCGATTCTGATCCAACCTGCATTTATTGTAGCTGGGGATTTTAACAAAGCAAATTTGAGGACTAGGCTGCCAAAGTTTAAACCTTCATATCGACTGTTGTACTCGTGCTGCTAAAACTCTCACTGATATTCCAACTTCCGAGGCCCTCCCCCGTCCAAGGCCCTCCCCCGCCCTCCTTTCGGCAAATCTGACCACGACAAAAATGATTTAGAGTAATATACTGAAACGGTGACTGAGTTTATCCTGAAGTGTATAGGACATGTCATACCCTGTGACTATTAACACCTACTCCAACCAGAAATCGTGGATAGATGGCAGCATTCACGCAAAACTGAAAGAGCGAACCACCACATTTAACCATGGCAAGGTACTGGGAAAATGGCAGAATACAAACTGTGTAGTTATTCACTCCGCAAGGCAATCAAACAGGCAAAACTTCAGTATAGAGACAACGTGGAGTCGCAATTCAATGGCTCAGACACAAGACGTATGTGACAAAGGAAAACGAGCCATGTCACCGACACCGACGTCTTGCTTCTGGACAAGCTAAACACCTTCTTCGCCCGCTTTGAGGATAACACAGTGCCACCGACGCAGCCTGCTACCATGGACTGTGGGCTCTTCTTTAAACGTGTTAACCCTCACAAGGCTGCCGGCCCAGATGGCATCCCTAGCCACGTCCTCAGAGCATGCACAGACCAGCTGGCTGGTGTGTTTACGGGCATATTCAATCTCTCCCTATCCCAGTCTGCTGTCCCCACATGCTTCAAAATGGCCACCATTGTTCCTGTACCCAAGAAAGCAAAGGTAATTGAACTAAATGACTATCACCTCTGTCATCATGAAGTGCTTTGAGAGACTAGTCAAGGATCACATCACCTCTACCTTACCTGCCACCCTAGTCCCCCATGGATCCACAGACGATGCAATCGCCATCAATCTGCACACTGCCTTATCCCATCTGGACAAGAGGAATACCTATTTAAGAATGCTATTCAGTGACTATAGCTCAGCATTCAACACCATAATACCCTCCAATCTCATCATTAAGCTTGGGGCCCTGGTGTGATGGCTTGGTTGTGGTAAGGCCTCTTACTCCCACCTAGGGGAGGAGAGAGGCACACAACCAAGTCATCACACCCTAACTAGGGAGATTATCATCCCCAATCAGAGACAGCTGTCTAGCGTTGTCTCTGATTGGGGATAGTATATAGGCTCCACACATTTCCACCTGTGTGTGGATCATTGTTCTTTTGTTTGTCTGCACTGCCAGCAGGCCACAAAGTAAGTCACCGTGTTTTTGTTTGTAATCGTGTTTGTTTTTCAGTCTCCTTTTTATGTTAAATGCTTCGTGAGAACACCTCATTTTTAATAAAAAGGATGACACTTCACCAGCGCTCCGTATATCGTCCCTTATACCCTACGCACCGTGACACCTGGGTCTGAACACCGCCCTGTGCAACGGGGTCTTGGGCTTCCTGATGGGCCACCCCCCAGGTGGTGAAGGTAGTAAACAACACCTCAACTTTGCTGATCCTCAACACCATGACTGCGTGGCCAAGCATGCCTCCAACTCAATCATCAAGTTTTCAGACGACACAGTAGTAGGCTTGATTAGCAACAATGACGAGAAAGCCTACAGGGAGGAGGTGAGGGCTCTGGGAGAGTGGTGCCAGGAAAATAACCTCTCAATAAACATCAACAACACTAAAATAAAGGCGATGATCGTGGACTTCAGGAAGCAGCAGCAGGATCGCAGTGGAGAAGGTGGAAGGCTTCAAGTTCCTTGGCGTTCACATCACTGACAATCTGAAATGGACCACCACACAGACAGTGTAGTGGAGAAGGCGCAGCAAAGACTCTTCAACCTCAGGAGAGTGAAGAAAATTGGTTTGGCACCTAAAACCCTCACAAACTTTAACAGATGCACAATTGAGAGCATCCTGTCGGGCTGTATCACCACCTGGTACGGCAACTGCACTGCCCGCAACCGCAAGGCTCTCCATCGGGGGGTGCGGTCTGCCCAATGCATTACCGGGAGCAAACTTCCCGCCCCCCAGGACACCTACAGCACCCGATGTCACAGGAAGGCCAAAAAGATCATCAAGGACATCAACCACCCGAGCCACTGCTGAAAAACAGCTTATATCTCAAGGCCATTAGACTGTTAAATAGCCATCACTAGCACATTAGAGGCTGCTGCCTATAGCCTAGAAATCACTGGCCACTTTAAGAAATGGAACACTAGTCACCTTAATAATGTTTACACATCTTGCGTTACTCATCTCATATGTATATACTGTAGTCTATAATATTCTACTCTATCTTAGTCCATCGCTCGTCCATATATGTACACCCCCGGTCAAAAGTTTGGAGTATTACTAATTCAAGGGTTTTTCTTTATTTGCACTATTTTTTACATTGTAGAATAAAAGTGAAGACATCAAAACTATGACATAACACATATGGAATCATGTAGTAACCAAAAAAGTGTTAAACATTATTTTTGAGATTCTTCAAATAGCCACCCTTTGCCTTGACGACAGCTTTGCACACTCTTGGCATTCTCTCAACCAGCTTCACCTGGAATGCTTTTCCATCAGTCTTGAAGGAGTTCCCACATATGCTGAGCACTTGTTGGATGTTTTTCCTTCACTGCGGTCCGACTCATCCCAAACCTTCTGTGATGAAACAAAGGTGTGGTTGAATTTTTTCTGCCACTGTGTCTTCTTATTGTCTGGGCATTAGTCCTATATATCACGGTGGCAAGGAATATGAACTAACAGGTTATATAACAAACACAATTATCAAATAGGTTGTAATATGTCTTTTTTTGTTATTTTAACTACGCACAACTACTGCCGCTAGGCTACCTTCCGCCTTATATAGGAACCTGGCTTTGACACTGGCTTTGGCACTAAATGCGGAGACTGAGAGTGCACCATAGTTCAGTCAAGCTAATGGGTTGCCTTGTTCAGTTGGTGATGGGAATGTCTCTATTGCAGTTTCCCAAACTTAAAACGTCCACGTTTGTTCCCCCGAATGAGTGTATTTGCAAGTAAAACGAGGTCGTTGACCTCATGGCTTTACTTCTCTTTATATTATTATTTTCTATTTTTACTTACCTTTTATTAGTCTGAATATTTTGATTTGTCTTCTAAATTGCTCCCCAAAATATATACATTGTCTATTATAAAACATTCTCCAAATAGATTGGATGTTGGGTGTATCCTCTTCTCATTTTTTGAGGAAGTATTAATGAAGTCATGTCACAAATAGCATGACATGTAGCTATAATCAGACACTTTACATCTCTGTACCACACACTGTGTCCAAGGGGAGTGTCCAGCTATCATGATCTAATAGAACTAAATAAAGATAAAGATAATGATAGTAACTGTGTCAACCACAATTGACCTTATGACCTCTGTCATTACCGCAGTGAAACACTAAAGATATTGTTATGAAACTGCTGTTTCCTAATTCACATGAATCTTCACTAGTTTTATTTCAAAGGACTCCCTAACTAAAACATAAGCTCCAGCATAACAACACATCTGAATATGCCTTGGACTGTGTGTGTTCCTATCCAATGGTACACTACTCATTCCAAAATCATGGGCATTAATATGGAGATGTCCCCAGTTTGCTGCTATATCAGCCTCCACTCTTCTGGGAAGGCTTTCCACACCCAAATACTGCCTTCTGATGTTGCTTATCTACTTTGGCGGACCCAATGCAGGTAGAATAGCTTTTATTTAGTCCTGTGTGATACTTGACACCGTTGTTTGGTTAGTGTTGAGGTGTAACACGTCACGCGATGCAAGGGGATATTGCACTGTTGTTCCCATTCGATGGCCTCCCATTAGCTTGAAACTGTCAGTCAAGACAGGGGATGTGCCTGAGCCTGTCCTCTGTGGAATGCTTTGACCAACGAACACATAGACCTACCCCACTGGGCACAGACCTCAATTCAACATCTATTTTACGTTGGTTCAACTTAATTTCATTGAAATGACATGGAAACAACGGTGATGAAACCAGTGTGTGCCCAATGGGACATTGATGCGAAGGCCTTCATGCGATGTTGAAGCTGTGTTTGGCTTGATTAGATATGATACACAGTATGATATATTCTCTATTGAAGCTTTGTGTGGGAGTTATGTGGGCAGTGTGTGCAAGCCCTAGTTTTGTCATGGTCTTTGATAAAGGATAAAACAATGTAGCACAATAACAATGGTGACGTCATGTCACTTTTATCTGCTGTCTGTAATTGAATGAGGGGGAATGACTGATATAATCTAAATCAATCTCAGTGGGGATGTTGCAATGGACAAGAAACACAAAGTCATCATTTTCATGAGGCCAGCCTCTGCACAGTATAGACCTCAGTTCAGTGTAGACACTGTTTGTTTTCCCCCACTGTATCTAAGCCACTTCATCTACTTTCCTATGTCATCTTCCCTAGGAGCTCTGAATGGTATTAGCCCATTCGAAAGCTTACCTTATGATCTCCAGGTATTACACAGGAGACACCAGCTCACCAAATGAGAGACATACTGTAGCCTCAGGACCAGACACTACAGCTGGACTCCAGAGCTTTTCACAGGTACATGCCCAGGAGATGCTGTTTTCAATGCCTGTCTAATCAAGTATATCATTGTCAACAGTTTTTTCCATCTTTGTGCTTTTTGTGTCTCACGATTGTTTACTTTAGGACCTTCCACTTGCGTCTCAGGCGAGACACGACGGGATTCACGGAGCCTTTTAAAGTCTTCTCTGAAAACATATCCAGTTCAGCGGACCTCTTCCATCTATATTCTGAAGAACTTGAAGGTATGACACTTCAGGGATTGGTGGTGTCATAATCCAACATACTGTAGCCTGCCTCCCCCACAAAAAATACAATCTGCCTGCCTGTCTCTATCTCTCTCCCCACCACTCTCTAACTCCCACCTGTTTGTCTCTTACCAGATGAGAGGGGTTCCGTCCTCACAGCCAATAGGACGTATCATGTAGAGCCCATCCAACGATACACCAGCCAGCCCTCACAACACCACTCCATCATCTACCATGAGGACGACATGGGTAAGAGTCGTCCTCATGTTGAACATCTAATGAGTGTTCTTCTTAAATGTATATCAATGACTATATTGCTCCCTCAAAAGGATATGGTCTATTAAAAACGATTCTCAAAATATACTATCTGCCATTGTGTCACATGGGTATGTATACACCTTCCTCATTTTTGGAATGAGGAAATTAATATAAACCTATAATCAGACCATGACCTCATCTACCAGTGACATCATGGTCAGATGAAATGGACTAATGCTCAATACCATGGCCTGATGCCTCCTTACCACACCACACCAGACCAGAGCAGAGCAGACCATGGCATTGACCAACAGAGAGGATCCTGCACCAGGGACAGACTAATGACTGTCTATTGTTCCCTATCTCCCCTATTAGCCTAACCCAGTTTTAAACCTGCAGGCCGTGGGCCGGGGTTACCGTGGGTCACTGATCCAGTCCTGCCTTGTTGTCCAGAGTAGACAGGGGGTAACGAGTTAACATAGTCCTCTTATGGACCCCCTGGGGGGTGGGATGAGTTGAACACTCACTCACAGCTCTAGCCAAAGAAAATGAAAACCTGAGATGATGTGAAGGAGGAGGAGGAGGAGGAGGAGGAGTGTCAGGGGACCTTCCTACCAAAGCTGGGAACCCTTGGAGCTAGGTAGGCCTCTGAGAGGGCCTTACTAGAGAGGTTTGGCCAGGTGGCACTCATTGGAAAGAGCGGTCATTCTATTTAACGTGCGTGTGTGTGTTTCAGTGTAAGATGAATTCCAGGAAAGAGGTTAGCTCCCTGGAACCATATTACGCACACAAAGCCAAAACCCACTGCTTGTACTGGAGGTTTCTCAAGCTTTGTATCACTCTTTTGTACAACACTAACTTCCTGTGGTTGTCATCTGAACTTGAGGTTGGAGAAGGACGGCCCAGGTTTGTTTGTAAATAGGCCTTTAGGCACAGCCCTCCAGACAGACAGACGGTCTGTTTAACGTCTTACTAACGTTACTTTTATCAACAGAATGTCTGACTAATGTCTAATTATTAGGAATAAGTCATGAGGTGTGTGTCACATACATTTACTCCATGAAGGCCAAGCTCATAACAATGTTATGAAGGCACCGTGGAAAAAGGTTTACAACTCATGGGGTCATAAAGCATTGAGATTATTGGCAATGGCTTGGATAAGAGTAGTCTTTTGAAGTGTGTGTGCGTGTGCATCCGTATGTGTGCAGGGAGCAGATAGAGAGGTGGGGGCAGGCTAGTACTGACAGGTCCCCATGCTGTGTAGAGTCCTGGCAGACAAGCCAAAGTTAAACAACACCAGAGAGAGGAGTGTCCGACTGTGTCTGTGTGTGAGCGCTCCGTGGTAACCCCTGGTCACGTGACCTCTCTTTTGAAGTCGCACCACCTTGGTGTGATAGAGGGATAACTATAACCATTTCTCATGCTCGCTGGGGCTCTCTGTCGTTCAGCCTGCTAGCTCTCCTTTCGCTCTTGTTGTCGTTAGTTAAGAGGCAAGGAAGCAAGCAGATTGACAAAGTCTCTAGTTCTGCTTGTAAGTGAAAAACATAACAAAAATATCTGATTTGTGAAATAATTGTTTGTTTTAAGATCTATTCAAAAGATGTGCAGTGCTTTCACACATTGTTCACATTGCAGTCCTGTGTAGTTCAGTTGGTAGAGCATGGTGCTTGCAACGCCAGGGTTGTGTGTTCAATTCCCATGGGGGACTAGTATGACAAAATAAAAAAAATAAAAAATGTAAAACTACTGTAAATTCCCTCTGGATATGAGCGTCTGCTAAAATGTCAAATGTGTGTTGTAAATGGACAGCTGTTGAATTGCATCCAGCCTCAAAGACCAGTCCCTTCATGGAGGATTTTGCAGAAAGAATCCGTGTTGGGAAATACCTCGTGACCACGCTTGCAACAACCCCACGGGGTCTTCTCCTGGCCCGGGTTGATGACATGATTTGCAGCCCAACATGGATGACTTCTCAGGGGGGCTACTTTTAGCAAATTACTCTGTTACAGTGACAGAACTTTTTAATTAGCACATTCAGGGGAATCCTATAGGATTTAACTTGACATTTTTTGGAATACACGTTTGGCCCTGAATTGGTTTGATCTTAAGGTAAACTGAACAGGAAATCCACCTATGTTTTTTATGATAGATGTAGTACCATTATACGTTTCGAACGTGCACATTACATGGAAAGTGTAATAACTGTTTAAACCATGTATGTGATACTTAAATTTACTCTACTGCAGTGAGACAGATCAAGTTTAGTTATTTAAGTTAACAAAGAACTAGATATTTTTTTAAGAGCTTGGCTGCACGTTCCAGAAACTTCTAGAGCGTTTGCTTACTTTTTGCTCCCCACGCATGCATAGTTGAGAGAGAGCCCAACTCTCCATCTCTGAGGCTCAGGGAGCACATGGCAGACGTCTGGAAATAATTCTGTCAATGAGTCAACGCCCGGCATTTAACCCCCTCCCCCTCTCCCCGGTCCAACATCCCACCCGTGACATCTATAGAGCCAACAACTCTCATTGGCCATAGGTGCCTCAGCAGAATGGTGTGACCCAATCACGCGTCTCTCTGAGAGTTTGATGGAGCGACAGGTCGCCCAGGCGGGAGCCTGAGAGCACGGAGTCCTCCACGGTTCAACCATCAAGTCTTCCTTTGTCAGCCCTCCAATCTGGGTCGTTACTTAGTAACATGGCAGAATCATTCCATGAAATCACATGTGAAAGTGATTATTATTCAGACCCCTTGAATTTGTCCTAATTTTGTTACATTACAGCCTTAATTTTAAATGGATTAAATAAATACAAATCCTGGTTTTTATAATTTTTTTGAAATGTATATATAAAAAATATATATCTATACCGTATTTACATAAGTATTCAGACCCTTTGCTATGAGACTCGAAATTGAGCTCAGGTGCATCCTGTTTCCATTGATCATCCTTGAGATGTTTCTACAACTTGATTGAAGTCCATCTGTGGTAAATTCAACTGATTGGACATGATTTGGAAAGGCACACATCTGTCTATATAAGGTCCCACAGTTGACAGTGCATGTCAGAGCAAAAACCAAGCCATGAGGTCGAAGGAATTGTCTGTGGAGCTCCGAGACAGGATTGTGTCGAGGCACAGATCTAGGGAAGGGTACCAAAACATTTCTATAGCATTGAAGGTCCCCAAGAACACAGTGGCCTCCATCATTATTAAATGAAATAAGTTTTCCTAGAGCTGGCTGCCTGGCCAAACTGAGCAATCGGGGGAGAGGGCCTTGGTCAGGGAGGTGACCAAGAACCCGATGGTCACTCTGACAGAGCTCCAGAGTTCCTCTGTGGAGATCTCTGCAGCACTTCACCGATCAGGCCTTTATGGTAGAGTGGCCAGACGGAAGCCATTCCTCAGTAAAAGGCACATGACAGCCTGCTTGGAGTTTGCCAAAAGTCACCTAAAGACTCTCAGACCATGAGAAACAAGATTCTCTGGTCTGATGAAACCAAGATTAAACTCTTTGGCCTCAATGCCAAGCGTCACAAGAGTTTAATCTTGGTTTCAGAATCTTGTTTCTCATGGTCTGAGAGTCTGGCACCATCCCTACGGTGAAGCATGGTGGTGGCAGCATCATGCTGTGTGGGTTTTTCAGCGGCACTGTAAAGATTTGTCATGGGTCCCCAGATCCTCAAAAAGTTCTACAGCTGCACCATCGAGAGCATCCTGCCTGGTTGCATCACCGCCTGGTATGGCAACTTCTCTGCATCCGACCGTAAGACGCTACAGAGGGTATTGCGTACAGCCCAGTACATCCAGGACCTATATACTAGGCGTTGTCAGAGGAAGGCCCAAAAATGGTCAAAGACTCCAGTCACCCAAGTCATAGACTGTTCTCTCTGCTAATGCACGGCAAGCGGTACCGGAGTGCTAAGTCTAAGTCCAAAAGGCTCTTTAACAGCTTCTACCCCCAAGTCATAAGACTGCTGAACAATTAATCAAATGGCCACCTGGACTATTTACATTACCCCACACACACTTTACGGTTTTGTTATTTTATTGTTTATTGTGTCTCCCTTGACAGCATTGCTACTCAATTATTTAAAACAGTTCTAAGTGTTCATGTTCCCTGAGTTCTAATTCAAATTCAGACATATTATTGCGGTTCAGGGAAACCACACATGCCAATACAAAAACAACCACAAAGTCTACACAGTCAGTTTATGGCGATTGGATAAATACAGGTTTTCTACTCTCAACTACAACTTAAAAATGTAGCATTATTTTATGCACTGGCAAGTTATAGAATGGAATGAGTTGGTTGTGTTGTAGAGTGTTAAACAGTATATCCTATTTAAAATACTGTGAGCAAAAGAAAACAGAAACATACTTACTGTATCTATTGGGTGGTGTGGTATGTATCTTTTGGGGCTTAAAGCAATTAAAGTTGCCCTATGCATCTTTGTAGTTAATAATAGTAAGTAATAGCTTCATGAGACATACAGTAGATTACAGATCTCTGTATACAACCTTGGGATTTTCCATGTCATCCAGTCTGTTGTACACGTGAAGTTATCAGGAAACACAACCGCTCTTCTCTACCAAGCCAGTTACTAGTAATTTAGGTCCTTATTGATAAAAACTAGCCGCGCAACATGTATTTCAACACTACAAACATGCGATCCTGCCAGAGAGGAAATGTTGTTTGTTGTTTCAGGTGTCCACACACGCCAGCACAGCAACCTTATCCAGCCATGGCCCATATTTCAGCAATCCATCCTCCATTGACTTAGACTAGTTGGTGTGCTGGTCATCAGTGTGTTGATTTTACACAACGCCATATTAGGGCCAATACTGGTGGATTATCCACAATCATGTGACCACCTCCTACGCTCAAATGGAGGAGTAGAACATAGTACAAGGCCCCTTACCTTTGGCCTGCTTTAATGACTGTTTGATGGGAATTTGGATTGAGAATATGGGAATGGATTGAGAATATACTGTATACATAGAAGTCAGGGCACCATTGGACTGAGATACAGTGGCATAGTAAGCTTTACAGTATACAGTATACACATATGAGATTGGTAATGCAGAATGTAAACATGATTAAGTGATTAAGATACCGAAGAATAGTATAGCGTTGTCACGAGAGGGTGCATGCATAGACCAAGACGCAGCGCAGGGATAGTAGTTCGACAAATTTATTTACTGAATATTCAATAAAATGTACGAACTACACGAACAAATAAAACACAACGTACAAACGTAACGTCAACAAACGGCTCCGGCCATGGAGCGGGATCCTTACCCGGGCCAGGACTGGGCACCGGTGGGGTAAAGGCTCCGGCCATGGAGTGGGGAAAACAACCGGGCCCGGACTGGGCACCGGTGGGGTAAACGACTCCGGCCATGGAGTGGAGCAGACCACTGGACCAGGACTTGGCACCGGTGGAGCGGACTGCTCTGGCTCAGGAGCGGAGCAGACGGCCATCCCGGATTGGGCACCGGTGGAGCGGACTGCTCAGGCACTGGAGCGGAGCAGACGGCTGGACCCGGACTGGGCACCGGTGGAGCGGACTGCTCTGGCTCAGGAGTGGAGCAGACGGCTGGACCATGATTGGGCACCGGTGGAGCGGACTGCTCTGGCTCAGGAGCGGAGCAGACGGCTGGACCCGGACTGGGCACCGGTGGAGCGGACTGCTCTGGCTCAGGAGCGGAGCAGACGGCTGGACCCGGATTGGGCACCGGTGGAGCGGACTGCTCAGGCTCTGGAGCGGAGCAGACAGCCGTACCCGGAATGGGCACCGGTGGAGCGGACTGCTCAGGCACTGGAGCGGAGCAGACGGCTGGACCCGGAATGGGCACCGGTGGAGCGGACTGCTCTGGCTCAGGAGCGGAGCAGACGGCTGGACCCGGATTGGGCACCGGTGGAGCGGACTACTCAGGCTCTGGAGCGGAGCAGACGGCTGGACCCGGAATGGGCACCGGTGGAGTGGACTGCTCAGGCTCTGGAGCGGAGCAGACGGCTGGACCCGGAATGGGCACCGGTGGAGCGGCCTGTTCCAACCCCGGAGCGGTGTTGACTTCGGGAGGTTTAGGGCTGCGGACCTTCGTTGGAGGTTCCGGGCTGCGGACCTTCGTTGGAGGTTCCGGGCTGCGGACCTTCGCTGGAGGTTCCGGGCTGCGGACCTTCGCTGGAGGTTCCGGGCTGCGGACCTTCGCTGGAGTTTCCGGGCTGCGGACCTTCGCTGGAAGTTCCGGGCTTGGGAGTGGAGACGACGACCGGACCCGGACTGGGCACCGGTGGAGCGGACTGCTCTGGCATGGGGGTGGAGTAGACGACCGGACCTGGACTGGACCACTCCGCCATCTCCCTCTGGACCTCTTCCTCTATCTCCCTCAATTCCTCCAGAACCTCTCCAAAATGCTCCTCCAAATACTCCTCCTGCACCTTGCTCTGAGCCCCCCATTTATACCTCCGCCTCTCCATGCTCCACAGGGGGGGTGGTATTGGCTCTTCCTCCCTGTAGCCAGACCACCCCCATAGCCCCCCCCAAGCAAATTTTGAGAGGGTGCATGCATAGACCAAGACACAGCGCAGGGATAGTAGTTCGACATATTTATTTACTGAATATTCAATACAAAGTACGAACTACACTAACAAATAAAACACAATGTACAAACGTAACATCAAAAATGAAACACGATATACAAACGTAACGTAGCACACTTACTTGTTTCACCGTGACTTGCAAAATATACAATGAAATATACATAACGGTAATGACCCACATCCCCGGTGTGGAACATACAAACCTATGTAGGATCCCTAATTAGAGACGATGCACAGCAGCTGCCTCTAATTAGGGATCCAACACAAACCACCACCAGAAACAGAAAGAAAATAACTGTCAGACTCTGACCATGGCAACATAGAGAAGCAAATAGGTTTCTCTATGGCCAGAGCCTGACAAGCGTACAGTTTAAACATATGAGATGAGTAGTGCAAGATACGGAAACATTACTAAAGTGACTAGTGTTTCATCCTTAAGTGGCCAGTGATTTCTAATCTATGTCTATAGGCAGCAGTCTCTGATGTGGTAGAGATGGCTGTTTAGCAGTCAGTGGCGAAGTATAGAGTACAATACAGTATATACATATGAGATGGGTTATGCAATATGTCGCACAATTTGAGTGACTAAGATACCGTAGAATAGTGTAGTGTGCAGTTTATACATAGAGATGAGTGATGCAGTTACGGATACAAGTGGCTAGTGTTATATTCCTTAAAGTGCCTGTGATTTCTAATCAGTGTCCTTGAGATAGAATGTGTTTTCAGTCTCTCGGTCCCAGCTTTGATGCACCTGTACTGACCTCGCCTTCTGGATGATAACGGGGTGAACAGGCAGTGGCTCGGGTGGTTGATGTCTTTGATGATCTTTTTGGCCTTCATGTGGCAACGGGTGCTGTAGGTGTCCAGGAGGGCGGGAAGTTTGCCCCCAGTAATGCGTTGGGCAGACCGCACCATCCTCTGGAGAGCTTTGCGGTTATGGGCGGTGCAGTTTCCGTACCAGGCGGTGATACAGCCCGACAGGATGCTCTCAATTGTGCATTTGTAGAAGTTTGTGAGGGTTTTGGGTGATAAGCCAAATTTCTTTAGCCTCCTGAGGTTGAAGAGGCACCAAACGGGTGGGTGGACCATTCCAGTTTGTCAGTGAGGAACTTGAAGCTTTTTACCTTCTCCACTGCGGTCCCATCGATGTGGATCAGGAGGTGCTCCCTCTGCTGTTTCCTGAAGTCCACGATCATCTCCTTAGTTTTGCTGACGTTGAGTGAGAGGTTATTTGCCTGGCACCACACTCCCAGAGCCCTCACCTCCTCCCTGTAGGCTGTCTCATCGTTGTTGGTAACCAAGCCTACGACTGTTGTGATAAATACCACGAATTGAGTCACCAGGGTTGGTTTGTGTTAAAAATAAACATGGGAATTTACATGGGAATAAATGTAACATGGGAATAAACATTTAAAAGTATATGCAAATGAGAAAGTCAATGTGTTTGTATTTCTATTTATATATTTGTATTTGATACCCTGAATCACCATGATGAATTAAGGCAGAAACATGCATTTTTATGAAAACTTCAAGAGGCTGAACATGTCTGGCACATTTGGGTTTGGGTGTACATCTCTTCAAATGTTTAACTGTGTATTTGTGCATTTGTTAATGTGCTTATACAGTAGTATAAAATCCACACAGATTCTCCTCAAAATGGAAGCAGCCATGACGGGTTCTGTGGTGCAGAGCGTCTGCAGCGCCGTGCCCAAAGCCTCAGACCCAATTAAGTAGGCCAGACATCACCTCACACACACACACACACACACACACACACACACACACACACACACACACACACACACACACACACACACACACACACACACACACACACACACACACACACACACACACACACACACATACACACAGTATTGCCACCAGTATGGTGTAGTGTTTGACAGAACTCATGATAAGATGGCAGGTAAGATAAGGGAAAACTACGTTATTTTCCTGCCACCACTCCGCCAGGGACCTCCCCTCCCCTCTTCCCTGTAGGCTATCTTGTCATCATTGGTAATCAAGCCTACTACTGTAGTGTCGTCTGCAAACTTGATGATTGAGTTGGAGGCGTGCTTGGCCACGCAGTCATGGGTGAACAGGGAGTACAGGAGTGGGCTGAGCACGCACCCTTGTGGGGCCCCCGTGTTGAGGATCAGCGAAGTGGAGGTGTTGTTTCCTACCTTCACCACCTGGGGGTGGCTCGTCAGGAAGTCCAGGACCCAGTCGCACAGGGCGGGGTTGAGACCCAAGGCCTCGAGCTTAATGATGAGGTGGAGGGCACTATGGTGTTGAAGGCTGAACTATTTGCATTTGGGTTAACCATTGTCCAACATATTTGGGCCTTCCCTGCCGTCTATCGATATCGGAACTCCTTTTCGGGAATGATCGTTTTTTTTCATAATTTGATGAAAACCTTTTGGTTCTGAACTGTCTGTCAAACAAGTTATTTAATACAGAAGGCTATTATTCTATTAAAAGCTTTGCTACATAAACCAGACATCAAAGCAATCCTAATAGTGTTTGATGTTATTCAGGATTAGTTAGATTGGATAAAATATAAATGCCAACAGTTCCATGCTGCTATTCAGTCAGATGACTGGATTAAACAGATTATTAAGGAGACATGTTGGAATTCCATTTGCTATGTTCAAAATGAGTTAATTCATTTGTTTTTGATGTTGAACTTTCAGGCCTGTCAGCTTTACGCATGGGTGTTAAAGACACCCCACCTTCTCTGTGACAACTGCCAAGCCCTCTCCTCTCCTGACCACATGGCTGCTGTGGCACCACACTGGCAGGGATTAGGAGAGAGCTTCATGGCACATGGTGCCATAGGTGTCAAGGCAGTGTGCCAGGCGTAAGCGCAAGCTACCCCACACGTTAACCCAATGCTAAGGGCATATCAACACAGGTTCAAGTGCCATTTGACTGCCTTCCCCTACACAGAGCCTCAGCTACAGTATGTGCCACCTACACCCATCAGGATGTAGTAACACCACTGCCATGCCCAGCACTATTAATATGGCTAATGGGGCTGCCAAGATGGCTGCAGCCAAGTCCTTGTTCCAGGATAGATTCCCCTGGGTGTTGGTGTGACTTTGAGCCACCATACACATGACACAGGCCCAGTCCCTGCAGCCCCAGAGACCTGTAGTGAACTCTGGCGTAACTGGCGGACTGACTGGGTCAAAGACTCACCTCCCCGCCCACTGACCAGCCTGCCTGTCCACCCGCCGCCTGCCTGACTGGCTGGGATGCTGTGCAATAAATGTCCCTGTGGCAGTGATTTAAGTGTCTGGGCCAGAACATAGTGTGTTATGGTCTGGATTAGAGGTTGTCACACACTGACCCGGGAGTTTGGTGACATAATTTTATCTTCAAAAAAGAAAAGGAAAAGTATCACACTCTAAGAGCTCTGATGCAATCATTTATTTCCACCGTTTCGACAGCCAAGCTGTCTTCATCGGGGTATACTGACAAACACTGCAGGTCACCAGTTTATATCGGGTTTCAGAGGACACTCACAGGTGTTGGTGATTACCATATGGAGGGTGATGTGATGTGTCAAGGTCACCCCCTCTCCTATGGAGGGTGATGTGATGTGATGTGTCAAGGTCACCCCTTTCCTATGGAGGGTGATGTGGTGTGATGTGTCATGGTCATCCCCTCTCCTATGGAGGGTGATGTGATGTGATGTGTCAAGGTCACCCCCTCTCCTATGGAGGGTGATGTGATGTGATGTGTCAAGGTCACCCCCTCTCCTATGGAGGGTGATGTGATGTGTCAAGGTCACCCCCTCTCCTATGGAGGGTGATGTGATGTGATGTGTCAAGGTCACCCCCTCTCCTATGGAGGGTGATGTGATGTGATGTGTCAAGGTCACCCCCTCTCCTATGGAGGGTGATGTGATGTGATGTGTCAAGGTCACCCCCTCTCCTATGGAGGGTGATGTGATGTGATGTGTCAAGGTCACCCCCTCTACTATGGAGGGTGATGTGATGTGATGTGTCAAGGTCACCCCCTCTCCTATGGAGGGTGATGTGATGTGATGTGTCAAGGTCACCCCCTCTCCTATGGAGGGTGATGTGATGTGATGTGTCAAGGTCACCCCCTCTCCTATGGAGGGTGATGTGATGTGTCAAGGTCACCCCCTCTCCTATGGAGGGTGATGTGATGTGATGTGTCAAGGTCACCCCCTCTCCTATGGAGGGTGATGTGATGTGATGTGTCAAGGTCACCCCCTCTCCTATGGAGGGTGATGTGATGTGATGTGTCAAGGTCACCCCTTTCCTATGGAGGGTGATGTGATGTGATGTGTCAAGGTCACCCCTTTCCTATGGAGGGTGATGTGATGTGACGTGTCAAGGTCACCCCCTCTCCTATGGAGGGTGATGTGATGTGATGTGTCAAGGTCACCCCCTCTCCTATGGAGGGTGATGTGATGTGACGTGTCAAGGTCACCCCCTCTCCTATGGAGGGTGATGTGATGTGATGTGTCAAGGTCACCCCCTCTCCTATGGAGGGTGATGTGATGTGATGTGTCAAGGTCACCCCCTCTCCTATGGAGGGTGATGTGATGTGATGTGTCAAGGTCACCCCCTCTCCTATGGAGGGTGATGTGATGTGATGTGTCAAGGTCACCCCCTCTCCTATGGAGGGTGATGTGATGTGATGTGTCAAGGTCACCCCCTCTCCTATGGAGGGTGATGTGATGTGTCAAGGTCACCCCCTCTCCTATGGAGGGTGATGTGATGTGATGTGTCAAGGTCACCCCCTCTCCTATGGAGGGTGATGTGATGTGACGTGTCAAGGTCACCCCCTCTCCTATGGAGGGTGATGTGATGTGATGTGTCAAGGTCACCCCCTCTCCTATGGAGGGTGATGTGATGTGACGTGTCAAGGTCACCCCCTCTCCTATGGAGGGTGATGTGATGTGATGTGTCAAGGTCACCCCCTCTCCTATGGAGGGTGATGTGATGTGATGTGTCAAGGTCACCCCCTCTCCTATGGAGGGTGATGTGATGTGATGTGTCAAGGTCACCCCCTCTCCTATGGAGGGTGATGTGATGTGATGTGTCAAGGTCACCCCCTCTCCTATGGAGGGTGATGTGATGTGATGTGTCAAGGTCACCCCCTCTCCTATGGAGGGTGATGTGATGTGTCAAGGTCACCCCCTCTCCTATGGAGGGTGATGTGATGTGATGTGTCAAGGTCACCCCCTCTCCTATGGAGGGTGATGTGATGTGATGTGTCAAGGTCACCCCCTCTCCTATGGAGGGTGATGTGATGTGATGTGTCAAGGTCACCCCTTTCCTATGGAGGGTGATGTGATGTGATGTGTCAAGGTCACCCCTTTCCTATGGAGGGTGATGTGATGTGACGTGTCAAGGTCACCCCCTCTCCTATGGAGGGTGATGTGATGTGACGTGTCAAGGTCACCCCCTCTCCTATGGAGGGTGATGTGATGTGTCAAGGTCACCCCCTCTCCTATGGAGGGTGATGTGATGTGATGTGTCAAGGTCACCCCCTCTCCTATGGAGGGTGATGTGATGTGATGTGTCAAGGTCACCCCCTCTCCTATGGAGGGTGATGTGATGTGATGTGTCAAGGTCACCCCCTCTCCTATGGAGGGTGATGTGATGTGATGTGTCAAGGTCACCCCCTCTCCTATGGAGGGTGATGTGATGTGATGTGTCAAGGTCACCCCCTCTCCTATGGAGGGTGATGTGATGTGATGTGTCAAGGTCACCCCCTCTCCTATGGAGGGTGATGTGATGTGATGTGTCAAGGTCACCCCCTCTCCTATGGAGGGTGATGTGATGTGTCAAGGTCACCCCCTCTCCTATGGAGGGTGATGTGATGTGATGTGTCAAGGTCACCCCCTCTCCTATGGAGGGTGATGTGATGTGATGTGTCAAGGAGGAACGAAATAGGGTGGTCCGCTTCCAGAAAGTGGGCAGCAACTGCTTACGTCAAGTTTCTGCACCTAATGGTTCTACGGTGCTCAGAGATTCTTACTTTTAGTTCGCTTCGTTTTGCCCACATAATTGTTTACCACACACTTGATAACAACTTTCATTGGGATCTGTTTCCCTGTTTGGGGGTGTTTGAAGGATTGACATTTGTAAGTGCCATTGCATTGAGCGCAGCCATTACACTTGTAATATCTATCCGGTAATGGCGCGAGGAAACGCTGTGGGGAGGGTCATTTGTTATGTTAAATCAGAATTTAATTGATCTCTGAGATTTCTGCCCTGACCAAGGGAGGGTCCGAAAACAAATTACCGAATGTGTGGATTTTCTCAACGTCAGTGTTGATCCTTCCATTGTTGTACCCCTTTCATTGATTTGTATTTGCATCTCATCCGTGTTTCTGTCGAAGTTTGGTTATTTTTTGCAAATTCTTTTGATTTGACAGAATTATCTGTCAGGAAAACTGTTTTTAAAGGGAAGCAGGGGAACAAACTGTTACAATTTATTGTAAATATCTGTGTATAGAACATTATCCACATAAATAATCAATTTATAAATTGATAAGAGCTACTGATAAGAGATAGGTAAATGAGTGTAATCTGATTGGATAAAGGGATTGTAAATACACATAGCAATTGTTTCAGATTATTTTTCCTGAGACTAATGTGAAACCAGCCATATGGAAGCAAACTGAAAATCACATCAACATGACATGTACTGCGGCCCCTGTTCCATAGTGAAATAGGACATTCAGAATTTAAATTGTGTGCCCTCATAATTTGCGTGGATAAAATTTGGAGACCCAAAAACTACAGGCTTCTTTAGGGCTGAACCAGCTGAGTTGATGTATGCGCTTTAAAATGTTTAGATTATATGCCTGTGCTTTTCTACGTTTTATTTTAAAATTAGTATCATGTTAAAGATGCAATATGCAGATATCGCTCCGGCATTTCCTGGTTGCTAAAATTCTAAAAGTTTGCTTAATTTCAGTTTGTGGCAAAACAAGCAAGTATAGTGTAGAGAAACATTGTACCATCTAAAGTCTATTTTACATAATCATAAATATTGTATTTTCAGCTGTTTGAGCTGGTGTACAAAACCGAAAGTAAAGATGCAAAAATGTAACTTAAGAACAGGAAGCATAGAATTAGCGCACATAGAACAGATCTACTTCTTCTTAGACTTGCGTTTAATGAGAATGACAGATCTATAACATTTCTATGTGAATTTGGTCGGGGTCTGAACCCGTTCTCTCAGTGAATTCTATTGAGTCTGTCGACAAAACCCTATTGAATGAAAACACCACGAGAAAATCTGTTGGCCAGCAAGTGGGAAGGTTTTCAGCTGTTGAATGAAATGTATTCAGAGCATGCAAGGTAGCCACACCTGTAGAGCGTGTTATGTGACTGAATAAGTTAATTCTGAACACCAAATACTGAGAAGTGCGTATGACAAGTGTGCATAGGAAAGGCATACATTCCTAAATCGGGATCGAACCCTCAGTGAATGTGGCACACGGCATTAGTCACGCTATTTAGCCTAGCCTTACACCTGCTCCTCTCGTCTCACCTGTTATGACCTAGCCAGATACTTTCCACTCGTGACGTTGTTGTGGCCATTGTGCATCTTTACTTTTAAAGTAAGCATTATAAATGGTGCACTGATGTCGTCTGTGTGTAAATATGGCCTTTGTTGTCACTGATGACCCCATTCTCACAGGACAGAGACACGGCTGCTGACTCCTCACTCCAGGGCATCAATATTTATGAAACTGTGCGTCGTTTTTGCATGCAGAAGAACAGGGATTCTATGTTCTGTATGCCTTGGTTGGCATGTGACTGTTTTGCACGTGTAGGGTATGCAGGGTACAATGTCACTACTCCCACCCATGCTGAAAATACAGTGGCTTAAAAAGCTTTGTGGAGGAGATTATGAATTGTATTAATGCCATGGCCACTGTACTTTATTCCACTCCTGACTGTATGTGCTGCCATAGAAATATAATGAATAGAACAGGTGTTCCCATTAAAGTCAACAATGGCATAATGGGGGGACTGGTGGCCATTGCGAGTGTTCCCATAGGAGCAAAGCAGGAAGTAAAAGCAGGAAGTGTACCCATCAATATGTGCTGTGATTTGTTGATTCAACTCAACTGGCATCACATCAGTTAACATCATTTGATAGAACATTCTACATTACCACGGAAATGATAGCGTCACTCTACAAGGCAGCCATTGGTAAAGGGAAAACTAGTCAGTTGTACAACTGAATGCATTCAACTGAAATGTGTCTTCCATATTTAACCCAACCCCTCTGAATCAGAGAGGTGTGGGGTCTGTCTTAATCAACATCATCAGCACCCAGGGAACAGTGGGTTAATTGCCTTGCTTAGGGGCAGAACAACAGATTTTGACCTTGTCAGCTCAGGGATTTGATCCAGCAACCTTTCGGTTACTGACCCAACACTCCTACCCTTCAGGCCACCTGTGAGTGTACCTGTGAGTTTACCTATGAGTGTACCTGTGAGTTTACCTGTGAGTGTACCTGTGAGTGTACCTGTGAGTTTACCTGTGAGTGTACCTGTGAGTTTACCAGTCAAATTTACGGAGTTAGTGAATGATATTTATGACACCCCCTCTCCAACTTGAAAGTGAAATACCTCAGTGTAAGAACTCCTAGACTCACAATGGCTGCAAAGTTTCGTGTTTCAGGGCTTATCCAATTTAGATGTGCTGATACTACAGTATGATAATCCCTAGCTATGTTTTCCCTTTCTTTCTTTCTCTCTTCATTAGACTCAAATAATGCAGTGTGTGCAGCCGATGTGTCTCCCATAGTTCATGAGAGAAGAAGAAAGACCAACCCCCTCCATCGGCCCTTCATTGGCCCAGAGAAGAAAGACCAACCCTCTTCATCGGCCCTTCATTGGCCCAGAGAAGAAAGACCAACCCCCTTCATCGGCCCTTCATTGGCCCAGAGAAGAAAGACGAACCCCCTTCATCGGCCCTTCATTGGCCCAGAGAAGAAAGACCAACCCCCTCCATCGGCCCTTCATTGGCCCAGAGAAGAAAGACCAACCCTCTTCATCGGCCCTTCATTGGCCCAGAGAAGAAAGACCAACCCCCTTCATCGGCCCTTCATTGGCCCAGAGAAGAAAGACGAACCCCCTTCATCGGCCCTTCATTGGCCCAGAGAAGAAAGACGAACCCCCTCCATCGGCCCTTCATTGGCCCAGAGAAGCTGCTCAGTCTGTTCTCTACTGTCTGTCCTACCTGCTGACCAACAGGGACTACACTGGAGTTCTGGGGATGGCCTGACAGGCACACACACGGACACAAATGACCACCTTGTCATCAATGGCTTCTAATACTAATCTGCACTATACTGCATTTGCACTGTGTACACTTCCGCACAACACTGTATATGCACTGTACATATTTGCCAAGGCAGCATCCCTGCCTCTGCTTAGATACAGTATATCCCCTCTGTAAATTGTAAAGTATATTCCCACTGTAATCAGCCTCTACTCCAGAGTTTGATGTTTGATGTTTACTGTTCCGATACTGTGTGGACTTGTGTCTGTATTTTGTTTGTATATTGTCTATTGCTGACAGCACCTTCTCACTAAGGCTAATTCCAGGTATGTATACATGTACTTGGCAAATAAAGGGGATTCTGACTCTGACACAAGCACTCTTGTTGTTATGGGATGCGATGTAACATAATCCCCCCAGCAGTTACAACATGGCCTTAAAAACAGTCCCCCCATTACCTCCTAAACACCACTGCATTGCACACACATACAAACCCACCCCTATCTGTGAGTTGCTACTGGCCTTTGTCCAAAGCCAAATTACAGTTGGCCCAGAACAGAGCGGCATGGCTGACAGTTAAAATGTACATGGGAGGGGGGCAATGTCAATCTCTCCTGGCTTAAACAGGTATTGACGTGCTGAACTCACCAAAGTGTCTGTTCAAACAACTAACACACAGCTCAGACACCCTTACATAAACCCACAAGACATGCCACCAGGGGTCTCTTCACAGTCCCCAAGTTCAGAACAGACTATGGGAGGCACACAGCATTACGTAAAGCCATTACTACCATAGAACTCTCTTTCACATCAAGTAACTCAAGCAAGCAGTAAAATCATATAACACGGCACAACGCGGACTGCGAAGAGACACACAAACACACGCATATGTACACACACTACACACACACACACACACACATTGGAATGTTGTGGTGTTGTGGATTTTATATTGTAAATGTGTTGTGTTATTTCTGATGAAGGCTGTTGTTGTGTTTTGTTTTAATGTAATTGTTTTAACCTTGTTTCGAACTCAAGAAGAGTAGCTGCTGCAATGGGGATCCAAATAAATAAAATAAAAATAGTAAATCAAAGTTGCGTATCTAATGTATTCGCTAGAAGCCAAATTCACATCAGAACTTGTCCACATCTTATATGCATCTTATTTTACCGAACTCAACCTGTTTGAATATCCCAGGTTTTGTGGATAAAGCGTTTTCCGGAAACTGGTCATCTTTGCAAAACACCTCAGTAATGTCATAAATAAAACACACAGTGCTGCCATTCTATGGACAATGTGACATTTCTTGATGTCACCTCGGTTTCACAGGCCGGTGACAAAGCCTTCTCTGTTTTATTATTGTTGTTTTGGAGGAAGCGGGACCTGTTCCCACAGTGGGTGGAGCATCTTAGGCTTTTCCATCACATTGTCAGCTAGGCCGCCTTTTGATTGGCTAATCGGAGGGGTGTGAGAGAGAGACTTTCATGGTCACATGTGACCAGAATGCTTTGAACCCTGGCCCCAGCTACCACCCTCCCCCTCCCCTAGACGCCTTAACCGCACTGAACACAGGGTGACCGCATTCCACAGCCCCTGCAGAGGCATAATTTGGTCACCATGGTGAGGTCTCACATGAGGAGCGCACTCACACATGCAAACACACACACTCACACGCATGCAAAGACACACTCGCTAACACACACACACAGTCTTGATGACATTGCTGTGACTTTGAATGGCTTAGACCACTAACACAAAGAACTACCATAATGTGAGATCTCGAGAAAGATACAAGGTCTATATCCACAGTATTGCCATCAGCCAAATCTTCCTTCTTTATTGGTTAAGGTAGAGAGATTGGGTAACATGAACTATATGGCAATTGGTGCTATAAACCCAGAGACATTCGTGTCCCTGGTGCCACTGGTGTCTCTGGTGCCACTGGTGTCTCTGGTGCCACTGGTGTCTCTGGTGCCATTGGTGTCTCTGGTGCCACTGGTGTCCCTGGTGCCACTGGTGTCTCTGGTGCCACTTCCCAGCCCCACACCACTAAAATTCATTTTCCTTTTGACAAGCTGATTGCAAAGGGTTGGGTGTTAATTTTCCAGCAGCAACAACATAAGAGGTTGTTTAAACACCATAAAACGCTGTGTCTCAGCCAATCTCAATGTCAACAGTGAAGAGGCGACTCTGGGATGCTGGCCTTCCAAGCAGATTTGCAAAGAAAGAGTAATATCTTCCTCTGTCCAGTATCTGTGTTATTTTGCCCATCTTAATCTTTTCTTTTTATTGGCCAGTCTGAAATATGGCTTTTTCTTTGCAACTCTGCTTAGACGTTGACATTGAGACTGGTGTTTTGCGGGTACTATTTATTGAAGCTGCCAATTGAGGACTTGTGAGAGTCTGTTTCTCAAACAAGATACTATAATGTACTTGTCCTCTTGCTAGTAACAGATGACATTCATATTCTGGCTCTGAAACTCACTTAGATAATACCTTTGATGATACAGTGGTAGCAATACAAGGTTCTAACATTTACAGAAAAAACTGAAATTCAGAACCACATTCCTGTAAAGCGTAGAGACGATCTCATGTTAAATACTGTTGAAGTAATATGGCTACAGGTTAATCTGGCTCACCTAAAGCCCATTCTTGTGGGAAGCTCCAGTTACTAATAAGCATGCACCAATTGTAAGAAAGTGACTGTAAAAACGGCTAAATCCCTTTGGATTGATGAGGAATTTAAAAATTGTATGTTTTCTCTCTCTGCTCCTCTGTGTTGTTCTGTATCCACATTGAACAAAACCAATCCAAAGAATCCCCTTTTTACTGTGTATGTCCATGAAACTGAAAGAACTTCAACACCTGGCTATGTCTCCGATTGAGATTGGAATCAGTTGTGGTTGGTCTATTTTACACAACTTACAGTAAATCAGCTATTTCTCAATGTTTCAATGATCTGTTCATTCCAAAATGCTTATCAGCTGTTTCAATATAGCTTTTGATCTGCTGTAGAGGCTTTATACTATATTTAAGGTTTTGAATATTAGGTCTTCATTTCTGGCATGCTGTGTGCAAGCATTTGTAAATAAGACAAGAAAGATCCATACTTTTGGTATTGGGTGAGCTTGTATGTGAAGAAAATGTAAGCATTTTAGAAACATGTTAATTGACTGCATATTCTGTGAAAACAACATGAATTTTGTTAATGGTATGGTCCACAACAGACAGTTGTTGTGCTAATTGTGTTTAGAGTTTTGAAAATGTGACTACAGTTTGGATAAAAGGATGTTAGTGATTCTAAAAAACTGTAATGTGAAGTGGATAAATTATGTGAACGTTTTGACAGTGCAGTCTAAAGTAGCACATGGTTCATTTCCACTTCATTCCCACCCCTCTGTTTCCCGGGCTTCCTCATTGAAATGAGAGCCTCAGGTCCACCTTCTACTATTTTTTGTTTGATTGTCCAAGACCGTCAGAGAGAGAGTGTGTGTGTGGTGTGTGTGTGTGTCTGTGTAAGAGAGAGAGAGAGAGAGAGAGAGAGAGAGAGAGAGAGAGAGAGAGAGAGAGAGAGAGAGAGAGAGAGAGAGAGAGAGAGAGAGAGAGAGAGAGAGAGAGAGAGAGAGAGAGAGAGAGAGTAAATGATCAGAGTATTAGTGTGTGGGGGCTATGTGTTTGTGGTGAGTGTAGAAGACTAATAATAGGAGGCATTCATCAGGGCTCTTTCTAAAGTGGAGAGGATGAAGGGGACAAAACATAAACAGAGCTGATTGCAGTTGGCCAAACCACAACCTAAGATCACAACACTGGTGCCAAAGCCATGCTCTTTCTAGGAAACTGAATAGCCCCTTTGGTTCAGTTCAGGGAGTCAGTGGGGATGCGTACGGCATTAGCCTGGAGATGTCCGTGTTGGCATGCAGCCTGGCCTGTGTTGTGAATTCCCCAAGCGAAGCATGCCTGGGTTGGCTATGCATACTCAAGCAGGGACTCCTTTTGATGGTGATTCTTTATGGCCTTTTTGATCAGCCTCTAGGACTTGTGTAAATCCTGGAAGGAGCCAGTCATGTGATGCTGAATCCCATTTGGAAAAAACAGCCTCATCCACAAAGCAGCATGGATTAGATGCTCAAATTAGAGGTTGCCCTAATCCACAGATCTAGGATCAGATTATCATATCTCCAATATTGACCTTACATAGCCTTGATTAAATAATACCTGACTCTATATCAGCATTTAGCGGGAAAAAGTCAAGGTTAGCTAAAATTATCTCCTAAACTGCTCCGAAAAGTCACTTCCGGTCATACCTGTACTCCCTCTAGTCACAACCTCAGAATCTTTTCATTCCCCCCAATCAAAATGAGCCTACATTTAGGCTATTATCTGTATGTGTATTGCACACTATGTTGGGGTAAAAATTGGAGTATAATGCTTTTATGGATGTCAACCTCAATACATGGGACTATTTCTAAATATTATGCAGCAAAAACTGTCAAATATATCCAAATCAGATTTTAGTAACCACATTGTGGGCCTGTTAGAACACAAAAATCATGACGGATTTGACAGATATATCCACTTTGTAAAATCAGATTATTGTGCAGCAATGACTGCGTCCTTGTTCTTTCCCCAACAGTCTGCGTTCCATTGATCTCTTTACTGCATGTATCTGATCAATAAGTATATGTCAGTGCCCCTCGACCCTTTGTTGAACCAAGGTGAGAAGTTGCTGCCCAACTCCTAAAGCCCATGTCAGCTCCATGACCAATGTTTTTCAATGATCCACATACTGTCACAAAACGGGCCTCTCTGAAATGAGTGGGGGCCTAGCTGAGTGATGATGTCACAGTACTGTATTCTGTGAAGGAAGGGCCAGCTGTTTGTAACTGGTGGCAGTGGGATATAAGCCAACAGGCATCGGAGGTCACCTATACAGACCAAACTGGCTGTGAGGCTTTCATCTGCCACAGTGAGACCTCAGCCTGCCTGCACTAATATGCAGGGGGCTGGGGAAAACCTCTATAAAACTCTGGGGGAAAATGGCCCTGTTTTGTGAAAATATTTCCTGAAAGGATGTGGTAGGGTCAAGGTCACAGTGGTCACTTATGCAACCTAGAATGCAAACAATATAGTGTAGGGTGGAAAAAAGTCCCTGCGGACCTCTGTGGACAGTTGGACTGCTTTAACACGGCTATTCAAGTAGGATATATAGGTAGAGCTATATACCTCTCCTGCACTAACACCTAACACGTTCATAACGTTAGGCAACCCAGTGCAGCTGAGGTTTCTCCATCTCTATTGTCACTGTCCTGTACATGTTGTTGTCTACTGTACACATTCTGCCAAGCAAATTGCCCTTTCACCTATATTATAGTCTCAAGACTCTATTTATACCTTACCTTTGCTCTCCTTACCTTTCCCTTATATTTTAGGGAACTGGGGAGGGATATGTTCAAAACACACACTGCAGAACTACACCCAGTACCTCCCCCCTTGACACGTTCAGCTCACCCTGGCCCATGAGCTGGGCCACAGCCTGGGTGCCCCTGTAACTACTGGCCATTGTCATCCTTGTCTGACGTTATGTGTTTTTCCACCATTGGAGTTCCAACACTTCCTTTTACTTGTTATTTCACTGATATTAGATGTTTGATGTTTGATATGTCATTATATGCCATTTGATTACGTTCCCTCTTTTGGTGTACAGGTCTTGTTGCAGCTCTCTGTGTTAATTCATTGCAGAACCCTATATGCAGAAGCGTTCTTATCTATTGAAATTCAAACAGTATCACCCACAGTGTGTAACTATTACAAATGAAAACATTAGGCCATAGGGTTAGATGAAATCATGTCCTGGCTTTTGATCAAGCAGGATTTGTTTTGAGTGTGTACATGTATTATGATCAATCAAATCAAATTATGTGCCGAATACAACAGGTGTAGACCTTACCGTGAAATGCTTACTTACAAGCCCTTAACCAACAATTCAGTTCAAGAAATAGAGTAAATAAAACATTTTATATAAACTAAAGTAAAAAATAACAATAATGAGGCTATATACAGGGGATACCGGTACCGGTACCGGTCAATGTGCATCAATGTGCTGGGGTACAGGTTAGTCGAGGTCATTTGTACATGTAGGTAGTGGTAAAGTGACTATGCATAGATAACAAACAGCGAGTAGCAGCAGTGTAAAAACAAAGTGGAGGGGGTGTTATTTGATAAATTGTTCAGCAGTCTTATGGCTTGGGGGTATAAGCTGTTAAGGAGCCTTTTGGACCTAGACTTGGCGCTCCGGTATATCTTGCCATGCGGTAGCAGAGAGAATAGTCTATGACTTGGCTGACTGGAGTCTGCGTGCTTGGCTACACAGTTGTGGGTGAACCGGGAGTACATGAGGGGACTAAGCATGCACCCCTGAGGGGCCCCAGTGTTGAGGATCAGCGTGGCAGATGTGTAACTACCCTTACCACCTGGGGGTGGCCTGTCAGGAAGTCCAGGATCCAGTTTCAGAGGGAGGTGTTTAGTCCCAGGGTCCTTAGCTTAGTGATGAACATTGTGGGCACTATGATGTTGAAGGCTGAGCTGTAGTCAATGAACAGGATTCTTACATACGTAGGTGTTCCTTTTGTCCAGGTGGGAAAGAGCAGTGTGGAGTGCAATTTAGAATGCATCATATGTGGATCTGTTGGGGCGGTATGTGAATTGGAGTGGGTCTAGGGTTTCCGGGGTGACTGTGTTGATGTGAGTCATGACCAGCCTTTCAAAGCACTTCATTGCTACAGGGCGGTAGTCATTTAGGCAAATTACCATCGCTTTCTTGGGCCCAGGGACTATGGTGGTCTGCTTGAAAGGTAGGTATTACAGACTCGGTCAGGGAGAGGTTGAAAATGTCAGTGAAAACACTTGCCAGTTGGTCCGCGCTTGCTCTGAGGACACGTCCTGGTAATCCGTCTGGCCCCGCGGCCTTGTGATTGTTGACCTGTTTAAAGATCTTGCTCGCATTGGCTACGGAGAGCGGGATCACACAGTCGTCCGGATCAGCTGGTGCTCTCATGCATGCATCAGTGTTGCTTGCCTCGAAGTGAGCATAAAAGGCATTTAGCTCGTCTGGTAGGCTCACATCACAGGGCAGCTCGCGGCTGGGTTTTCCTTTGTAGTCCGTAATAGTTTGCAAGCCATGCCACATCTGATGATCTGCCAGTTCTACATTTCTCAAGTTTTGGGCAACCTAACACCTATATGGCTGCTTGCATTGTTCCAGAACGAATCAATCTGCGAATGATCCACTTCACTTTGCCGGATGTTAAAAATATTTCTTTAGTGACTAACATACACTGAGTGTACAAAACATTAGGAACATATGTATTAAGTTGCACCACCTTTTGCCCTCGGAACAGCCTCAATTCATCGGGGCATGGACTCTACAAGGTGTCGAAAGCATTCCGCAGGGATACTGGCCAATGTTGACTCCAATGCTTCCCACAGTTGTGTCAAGTTGGCTGAATGTCCTTTGGGTGGTGGACCATTCTTGATACACATGGGAAACTGAGCGTGAAAAACCCAGCAGTGCTGCAGTTCTTGACACACTCAAACTGGTGCAACTAGTACCGTACCCGGTTCAAAGGAACTTAAATATTTTGTCTTACCCATTCACCTTCTGAATGGCACACATACAATCCATGTCTCAGTTGTCTCAAGGCTTAAAAATCCTTCTTTAACCTGTCTCCTCCCCTTCATCTACACTGATTGAATAGATTTAGATTCAACAAGTGGCATCAATAATAATAAGGACTTGTAGCTTTCCCCTGGATTCAGTTAGTCAGTCTATGTCATGGAAAGAGCAGGTGTTTGTATACTCAGTGTATTAGTATTTTTTGCGCTTCATGTCAGAAGCTGTTTGTTTCCTGTTGCAACTTATAATAAACTTGATAGATTTTTAATTGACTTTATCTGCAACTGCTCAACTGTGTTGGAATTGGTGGCCAGTAATAAACTGGTCCTGAACATCTCTAAAACTAAGAGCATTGTATTTGGTACAAATCATTCACTTAGTTCTAGACCTGAAGAAGTTGAGGAGACTAAATTACTTGCCATTACCTTAGATTGTAAACTGTCATAGTCAAAACATAGATTCAATGGTTGTAAAGATGGGGAGAGGTTTGTCCGTAATAAACACAACAACACAAAAAAGCAAGTTCTTTAGGCTCTAGTTTTGTCTAATCTTGATTATTGTCCAGTGGTGTGGTCGAGTGCTGCAAGGAAAGACCAAGTTAAGCTGCAGCTGGCCCAGAACAGAACGGCACGTCTTGCTCTCATTGTAATCAGAGGGCTGATATAAATGCTATGCATGCCAGTCTCTCTTGGCTAAGAGTTGAGGAGAGACTGACTGCATCACTTCTTCTTTTTATTAGAAACATTAATGTGTTGAAAATCCCAAATTGTTTGCATAGTCAACTTACACACAGCTATGACACACACACTTACCCCACTAGATACTTACCAGATACTTACCTCACCAAATTCAAGAAAGCGTACATAGTATTACATAGAGCCATTATTACATGAAACTCTATTCCATCTCATATTGCTCAAATAAACAGCCAACCTGGTTTCTAAAAACATATAAAGCAACACCTCAGAGCACAACGCCTCTCCCCTATTTGACCTAGATAGTTTGTGTGTATGTATTTGTATGTAAAATGTTTTTATGTAGTTCTGTCCTTGAGCTGTTCTTGCCTATTAATGTTCTGTATTATGTAATGTTTCATATTTTGTGTGGAAGAGTAGCTGCTCCTTTTGCAACAGCTAATGGGGATCCTAATAAAATACTAAAATACCAAATGTTTTGTATACTCAGTGTACATCGAGTATCTTCATAAATTAGTGGAATTACTCAGTTGCAGAGAGAGATAGAGAGAGCGAGAGAGAGAGAGAGAGAGAGACGAAGAAACAGACAGACAGACAGACAGACAGACAGACAGACAGACAGACAGACAGACAGACAGACAGACAGACAGACAGACAGACAGACAGACAGACAGACAGACAGACAGACAGACAGACAGACAGACAGACAGACAGACAGACAGACACACGAAGCATCATCCTTTTTTACCTTCAGGACTTGGCTGATATGCTAGATGCTGCAGGGAGAGAACTTATCATTGTTCTCTCTGACCTCTTTATTGGTGTGAGGGAACATCAGGAACCTACCTTTCACTCCAGAAGAACCCAGGTTCCCCATTTTGGGAAAGCAACTACTGAACTCCTTTTATTAAAAATAGTTAATTCCTCTCAAGATCACAGGCTGAAGACTAAAACCAAGTCTCTTTATTGATGGATACAAATGCTTTTTAACTTAGATGAAGGTCATTCGACACAAGAAACAAAAGGGCTGTTCTACTGATGCCCATGGTTCTGGAAGAGGAATACAATGTTCTCATAACAAACAACACACCAAGGACAGCACTGATGGGGGGTATACTCAGTGTATGAGTCAGCAGTGTTTACATTAGACCATGTGTGTGGTACATGTGCTGTCCTGTCAGCAATTGATCAGCCAATCAGTGGGAACCAGATCATGGAGGAGGGGGAGGAGAGTGATGTGGGCCATAACGAGACAGACCTCTGCTGCACAGAGCCAAGGAACCAGTGGGGAACCGTCAGGGCCCTCTATGCCCTCAAAGAGGGCCAAAGGATAGATACAAATCTGTATATATTTTTATATATTATCATTTGTAATTTTGTTTTCATTGATTTAATATTTTTTTGTAATGTAATGATCTTCCTATTGAATTTCTTCAGTTTGTGTTGGAAAAACAAGGGTGAATACCCAAGAGAAAAAAATATCCAATCAACATTTTTCTTTGGTAGTCTATTGGTAGAAATAATCTAGCTGGGCTCAACGCTCATTGGCTAGGCCGTCAGGCTTTGAATAGAAGGCACCAGCTAAAGTCAATTAGACCAGCATTTTGGAATGACAGTAGAATCAACCAATCAGATATGGTCTTGTAATAGGTGGGACAATTGTATGATGCCTCAAGGCCCTCTAGAGGGCCTAAGTATACGTTACTAATTCAGAGCCAATAGCGAGCCTTAACTGGCTAGCTTTTTGCAGTGAGTGTATGTAACGATGGCGATGGCAACTGCAGAGAGAGTAATCGAGGACGATGTGGTGGCTAAATTGTTAGCATCGCCTCTGATTACATCCTTTTTTAATGAAAAGTTAAATCTTGTACAGACCGGGAGACCAACTCCTGTACTTCCTGATTTGGTGCAACAAGGAAACAGTTTTGAAAGGCATTTTCAAGTTAATAATTATGAGCGCTATCAGTGGATAACCAGCTGTGAGTTACAAAAAAACTTTACTGCCTACTCCTCAGCACCGATAATAGCTCAACCTGGACAACTGGTTTGAAAGATTTAGCCTGTTTGACAAAGTCAGCACTTCGACACCAAAACTCCACTTCCCACCTGCGAGCTACAGTGAGTTTAAAAACATTTGGGGAAACAAGAGTAGACCTTCTTCTTAACGAGCAGCGGCACAATGAGACACCTGGTCACAATGATAAAGTCAGGCACAACAGGGAGATAAAGTGCCTTATTCATACGGTTGTGTTTTTAGACAAGCAATAATTAGCATTCAGAGGACATGATGAGGGTAAAGAATCAGCTAATAAGGGAAACTACTTGGAAATACTGGATTTCTTGGCTGAGTATGACAGCACATTTAACTGCCATTTGGCTACGGCTACCGTGCTGACAGGCACTTCCAGCAAAATCCAAAATTACCTGATACACTCGGTCGCGAATGTAATGACAGATGTCATGAAGGAAGAATTTAAGAAAACCCCCTTTGTAACCATCATGGTTGGCGAGACGACAGACATCAGCAATGTAGCCCAAATGTCTTATGTGTTGCTTTACACTACCGATGGTGGTGTGAAGGAAAGGTTTTTCAAATTTGAGGATGTAACTGAGGATAAACGGTTGCTGCCTGAATTATCAGCTTTTCAGAGGAGTGTGAATGCACAGCAAAACTTGTGTCACAGTGTTACGATGGGGTCGCAATCATGGCCTCTGGTATAAACAGAGTTCTGTACAAGCCAAGGTGAAAGAAACTATCCCGCAAGCTCTGTTCATTCATTGCTATGCGCACACTCTTAATCTGTTGATGTCACAAGGTGCTGGTAAACTAAAATAATGCAAGATTTGTTTTTCTCATCTTGGTGGCCTAGCAGTGTTTTTCTCAAGATCTGTCAAACGGACAAAACTACTGGATGAAATATGCCAGCGAAGACTACCCGGAGAGGCGCCAACACGATGGAACTTCTCCTCACGCTTAGTTTGCACTGTGTATGAAAACTATGGAACTCATTGAAGTCTTTGAATACATAGTGGACCATCACGATGACTTTGATGAAGCTTTGTGTTCTGCTTCCTGCTATCCGCATTCTACTCCATATTTGTATACTCCGTCGTGCTGTTTGGAATATTGCAGCACAGGAACTTCTGCAACACCACAGGGTATGCCGCATATGCTGTCCGTGGTCTTGAAACAACGTGAGTAGTTGTGTGGTTGAATTTATTCCGCCACTATTTGAGTGACTGTTTGTTTTGGCAAATGTTTCTTAGAAACGACGCAACCATATTTTCTTCTAACGTGGCTTAGGACCGTTTGACTCTGTCATCAAATAATTACTTCTCCTACATAGGTCTGCAAAAGAAAGGTCTCAAGTCATGCTCTTTATAAACAGAGCATGACTTGACTTTCTTTCTTTCTGTCCCACTGTGCTATGGCCAAGAGTGTGTCATAAGCTGTCAGGGGACAGCTGTGAGGAGTCGGACTGTCAGCTGGAGAGTGTGTGCTCTGGTCTCTCCCTCGTCTGCCCTGAGCCTACAGCCAAGGCCAACATGACCGTATGCAGTCTGGGCACTATGGTGTGTCTCAATGGAGGGCCAGATAATGACTCAACATTTTCAGTCATTGCACCCACTGTCTCAATGCGATGACATTCCAACGTCAGCAGTATCCACTTTCACAGGATCTGTCTTCATGTTGTCCTTGGATGCCATCTTTAGTGAATTTCCTCCATTATTTTACCCTTTTAGATGATAAATGTGGTTCTGAGTTTGGAGAGTCGTTCTGAATGGGAAGATTGCAATGTAAAATGGCTCTCTATGGGGGCATACATCCTGAAATATAAGATTTGGGACAGAACCCATTTCTGACGCAGCCTGGAACAGGGAACAGGTTAACTGAATGCGGATGTTTAATATTTGTAGGAATGAGCAGGCCTGTCTGAGCAGGCCTTTTCCCTTTCTCCATCTCTCTCTCTCTCTCCTTTTCTCCCTCCTTCTCTCTCTGTCGATTTCTCCATCTATTTCTCAGGATTGCCACTGTGAGTAAGTGTGTGTGAGGTACGGCCTGGAGCAGTGTGACTGTGTGGGAGAGTCCAAGAAATGCTTCCAGCAGCCAGGTAACCACAATCCCTCTTCTCCTCCCTCACCCTCTTCTCCTCTCCCACTGAGCCTTGTATACAGGGAATGTGTTTATGATTTGGGGACAAACAAGACTGTGTACATTTGCTTTGCCTCTTATGTGGTGGGCTGTGTAAAAGCAGAATTTAACAAGGATAAGGAGCTTGGTTACCAATGTGTGCATGTGCTTTTTCACTCAGTAAACTCAATCATTCACCTATAACAAAATGTTCACTTGTATTTTCCCATGGATTTCTTCACCTTAGACAAGCCTGCGACCTGCGCCAGCACCACTTCCTCTGCCTTGAGCAGTTCCAGGGGAAGTGTGTAGCCTTGGTTGCCAAGGAGCCGTGTTCAGCCAAGCAGGTCTACTGCGACAAGTTCCTAGTGTTCCAGGCACCCTGGACACTGACAGGCCCATCACCAGGCTGAAGAACTCTTTCCTCCACCTGGTAGACCTGGATGAGTTTGACGACCTGGCTGAGTGGATGAAGGTTTGTTTTATGGGGGTCGGCTATCTATCCACCCTATGATGTATTCAGGGTGTTAGTTTACAATTGTCGGAGGAAACACCGTACAACTGGTGACTGAAGTCAGCATGCATGCGCCGGGCCCTTCACAGGAATCAATAGAGCGCGATGGGACAACCTAACCCAGATGACGCTTGGCCAATTGTGCGTCACTGCCTGGGATCGAACCCGGGTCTGTAGTGACGCATCTAGCACTGCGATGCAGTGCCTTAGACCGCTGCGCCACTCGGGAGGCCCCCCCAGCTCAGAGTTCATGTCTTATATTTTCTTTGATTCAAGGACAGTACTACGCATAACTGGTTTGGGAGCCATGCCAGCTAAGGTAAAGGTTATTAGGCTGTGATATGGCAACAGTTGTGTTTCCACACCACAGCTAAACCGCTAATGCATGCCCATTGGTTCCATCCAAATGAGGTGACACATTTCGAATGTCAGCTGACTAACGTCCTGTAGCAAATGGCTTCTTGAAGAAAAGATCAAGTCACCTCAAGTCAGGCTATAAACAGCTGACTATATCAGACTTGAACTAGAGTCGGCGAATCTTTGACTGTTGTGCTCTTGTCGTCCGCAGGCTCACTGGTAGACTATTCTCCTGGCCATCATGACTCTGTCTGCCGTGATGGTCAGCACTGTGTGTCTGTGTGAATGCACCCTGGACATGGGTGACCGAGAGTAATCCCCTTTAGCTCCATTTCTGTCTATGACTAGGACAAAGACTATAACCGTCAACTATCTATCTATCTTAACAAGTACGTCACAACTCTGTGGCATGTTCCTCAATGCATGTGTGGTGGAAAAGGTGGTGTTGCCAAGTTTGTTTTGCCCTCTACGAGTGGGATGTTCTTTTTTAAGAACCACCTGTCGATTCATGCACTTAATGTACCATTCTTCCTGCCCTTCGCTCAGCAATTTGAACCTGAAGGCTAATTTGATCCTTGACAATCATCCACTTTTCCGCATTGGCATTGTGTCTCATTTGAAACAATGGATCAGCTTTGGACAGTTTGAAGGACACAAGGATTGCCTCTAGGTACCTGTATTGTTGACAGTTGATGTTGGAAGTTTACATACACTTAGGTTGAAGTCATTAAAACTCATTTTTCAACCACTCCACAGATTTCATGTTAACAAACTATAGTTTTGGCAAGTCGGTTAGGACATCTACTTTGTGCATGACACAAGTAATTCTTCCAACAATTGTTTACAGAAAGATTATTTCACTTATAATTCACTATATCACAATTCCAGTGGGTCAGTAATGTACATACACTAAGTTGACTGTGCCTTTAAACAGCTCTGAAAATTCCAGAAAGTCATGGCTTTAGAAGCTTCAGATAGGCTAAGTGACATCATTTAAGTCAATTGGAGGTGTACCTGTGGATGTATTTCAAGGCCTACCTTCAAACTCAGTGCATCTTTGCTCGACATCATGGGAAAAATCTAAATAAATAAGCCAAGACCTCAGAAAATAAATTGTAGACCTCCACAAGTCTGGTTCCAAACGCCTGAAGGTACCACGTTCATCTGTACAAACAATAGTACGCAAGTATAAACACCATGGGACCATGTAGCCGTCATACCACTCAGGAAGGAGACGCGTTCCTAGAGAAGAATGTACTTTGGTCCGAAAAGTGCAAATCAATCCCAGAACAACAGCAAAGAACCTTGTGAAGATGCTGGAGGAAACAGGTACAAAGGTATCTATATCCACGGTAAAACAAGGCCTATATCAACCTGAAAGGCCGCTCAGCAAGGAAGAAGCCACTGCTCCAAAACCACCATAAAAAAGCCAGACTACGGTTTGCAACTGCACATGGGGACAAAGATAGTACTTTTTGGAGAAATGTCCTCTGGTCTGTTGAAAGAAAAATAGAACTTTGGCCATAATGACCATCGTTACGTTTGGAGGAAAAAGGGGGAGGCTTGCAAGCCGAAGAACACCATCCCAACCGTGAAGCACGGGGGTGGCAGCATCATGTTGTGGGGGTGCTTTGCTGCAGGAGGGACTTGTGCACTTCACAAAATAGATGGCATCATGAGGAAGGAAAATTATGTGGATATATTGAAGCAACATCTCAAGACATCAGTCAGGAAGTTAAAGCTTGGTCGCAAATAGGTCTTCCAAATGGACAATGATCCCAAGCATTCTTCCAAAGTTGTGGCAAAATGGCTTGAGGACAACAAAGTCAAGGTATTGGAGTGGCCATCACAAAGCCCTGACCTCAATCCTATAGAAAATGTGTGGGCAGAACTAAAAAAGCATGTGCGAGCAAGGAGGCCTACAAACCTGACTCAGTTACACCAGTTCTGTCAGGAGGAATGGGCCATAATTCACCCAAATTATTGTGGGAAGCTTGTGGAAGGCTACCCAAAACGTTTGGTCAAAGATAAACAATTTAAAGGCAATGCTACCAAATACTAATTGAGTTTATGTAAACTTCTGACCCACTGGGAATATGATGAAATAAATTAAAGCTGAAATAAATCATTCTCTCTACTATTATTCTGACATTTCACATTCTTTAAATAAAGCGGTGATCCTAACTGACCTAAGACAGGGAATTTTTACTAGGATTAAATGTCAGGAAATGTGAAAAACTGTGTTAAAATGTATTTAGCTAAGGTGTATGAAAAAACTTTCGACTTCAACTGTATGTCTGTCCACTGGAGTACTGAGGTATCTAGATGAGGTGAGGACTAAAATAAGCTGTGTATACAGACATGGTACACCAGGCAGAATAGTCCAGTATTACTCAGGGCTGTTGCTGTTCATCAGCCATTCTACTGGAGCGCCATTGAAAAACAAGAGACCATTTGATGTTGGTGGGTCACCCTGACCTGGGCAGCCAAATGGAATGGCATCAGAATCTCAGGGACACAATGGAATCAGTCAGGTTTATTTGAGTGCAGGATTAGCACACACTTATTAGCAGTGTTTCTATTGTTGAGAGAAAGTTCCAGTAAAAAGATGTGATGACCCCTTCTTGAATGAGATTGAGTAACTGAAAGCAGAGTGATTGTTATACAGGGCCTTCAGAAAGTATTCATACACCTGGACTTATTCCACATTTTGTTGTCTTACAATCTGAATTTAAAATTGATTAAATTGATGTTTTTTTCTCACCCATCTACACACAATTACAAAGTGACATTTTTTTAAATTTATTGAAAATGAAATATCTAATTCACATAAGTATTCAAAATACATGTTAGAATCACCTTTGACAGCGATACCAGCTGTTAGTCTTTCTGGGTCTGTAAGAGCTTTGCACACTTGGATTGTACAATATTTGCATATTATTATTATATATATAAAAAGTTGGTTGTTGATCATTGCTAGACAGCCCTTTTAAAGTATTGCCATAGATTTTCATAGGCCATTCAGGAAAGCAGACTGAACCTCTAGGATTTCGCCTGGGCTTAGCTTTAATCCGTTTATTTTTATCCTAAAAAACTCCCTAGTCCTTGCCGGTGACAAGCAAACCCATAACATGATGCAGCCACCACCATGCTTGGAAATATGAAGAGTGGTACTCAGTGATGTGTTGTGTTGGATTTGCCCCAAACATAATGCTTTGTATTCAGGACATAAAGTTAATTTCTTTGCCACATTTTTGCAGTTTTACTTTATTGCCTTGTTGCAAACCGGATGCATGTTTTGGAATATTTTTTATTCTGTACAGGCTTCCTTTTTTCACTCTGTCAGTTAAGTTAGTATTGTGGAGTAGCTGCAAAGTTGTTGATCCATCCTCAATTTTCTCCTATCACAGCCTTTAAACTCTAACTGTTTTAAAGTCACCATTGGCCTCATGTTAGGAAGGATACCTGTATACAGTCGTATGAAAAAGACAAAAGTATTTGGGCACCCCTCTGAGGCTGCATAATAATTTACTCTGTCATCACAGAAAATGATCACAGTGGCATGCCATTCATATTCTAATAAAAGCTGAGTACTGGGGTATTGTCCAGACAAAGATTTTTAGTGTAGCAATATTAAGTTGTATGAAATTAAATCAGATGTGAAAAATAGGCTATCCAAAACTTTGGGCACCCTTGTCATTCTGTTGATTTGAATACCTGTAACTACTTAGCACTGATTAATTGGAACACACAATGGTTTGGTGAGCTCATTAAGCCTTGAACTTCATAGACAAGTGCATCCAATCATGAGAAAAGGTATTTAAGGTGGCCAATTGCAAGTTGTTGTTCTCTTTGACTCTCCTCTGAAGAGTGGCAACATGGGGGCCTCAAAACAACTCTCAAATGACCTGAAAACAGTAGATTGTTCAACATTATGGTTTAGGGGAAGGCTACAAAAAGCTATCGCAGAGATGTAAGCTGTCAGTGTCCACTGTGAGGAACATAGTGAGGAAATGGAAGACCACAGGCACAGTTCTTGTTAAGGCCAGAAGTGGCAGGCCAAGTAAAATATCGGAGGCAAAGGCGAAGGATGGTGAGAACGGTCAAAAACAGCCCACAGACCACCTCCAAAGACCTACAACATCATCTTGCTGCAGATGGTGTCACTGTGCATCGTTCAACAATTCAGCACACTTTGCACAAGGAGAAGCTGTACGGGAGAGTGATGCGGAAGAAGCCTTTTCTGCACACACGCCACAAACAGTCGCTTGAGGTATGCAAACGCACATTTGGACAAGCCAGCTTCATTTTGAAATAAGGTGCTGTGGACTGATGAAACAAAGATTGAGTTATTTGGTCATAACAAGGGGCGTTATGTATCGCGGCAAAAGAACACAGCTTTCCAAGAAAAACACTTGCTACCCACAGTAAAATTTGGTGGGGGTTCCATCATGCTGTGGGGCTGTGTGGCCAGTGCCGGTACTGGGAATCTTGTTAAAGTTGAGGGTCGCATGGATTCCACTCAATATCAGCAGATTCTTGGGAATAATGTTGAAGAATCAGTCACAAAGTTGAAGTTACGCCAGGGCTGGATATTTCAACAAGACAACGACCCAAAACACTGCTCAAAATCTACCCGGGCATTTATGCAGAGGAACAAGTACAGTGTTCTGGAATGGCCATCCCAGTCCCCAGACCTGAATATCATTGAGAATCTGTGGGATGATTTGAAGCGGGCTGTCCATGCTCGGCAACCATCAAACCTAACTGAACTGGAGATGTTTTGTAAGGAGGAATGGTCCAAAATACCTTCATCCAGAATTCAGACACTCATTAGAGGCTATAGGAAGCGTCTAGAGACTTATTTTAGCAAAAGGAGGCTCTACTAAATATTGATGTGATTTTTCTGTTGGGGTGCCCAAATTTATGCACCTGTCTAATTTCGTTTTGATGGATATTGCACATTTTCAGTTATTTGATAGAACAAAATGAAATTGCTGATCCAAACACCCAATTATTTATAAATGGGAATCATGTAAATTGTCAGGGGTGCCAAAACTTTTTCATATGACACCATCCAAAGTGTAATTAATAACTTCACCATGCTCAAAGGGATATTCAATGTCTGCTTAAAAAAAAAAGTATTAAAATAGATGCCCTTCTTTGCGAGGCATTTGTAAAACCTCCCTGGTCTTTGTGGTTGACTCTGTGTTTGAAATTCACTGCGACTGAGGGACCTTACAGATACTTGTATGTGTGGGGTACAGAGATGAGGTAGTCATTCAAAAAGCATGTTAACCCCTATTATTGTGCAGAGTGTGTCCATTCAACGTGTCTTGCTAAGCAGATTTTTACTCATTAACTTATTTAGGCTTGCCATAAAGCTGTTGAATACTTATTGACTCAAGACATTTCAGCTTTTCATTTAGAATTCTTTTTTTATTCTTAAAACAGAATTCCACTTCGACATTATGGGGCATTGTGTGTAGGCCAGTGACAAATCTCAATTTAATCCATTTTAAATTCAGGCTGTAACAACACATTTTGAATAAAGTCAAGGGGTGTGAATACTTTCTGAAGGCACTGTATGTTCTAAAATGGATTGTAGATTGTGTATAATACATTGCTAAATGTCTCTTCTTGGGCATCTAAGCATGATCTTGGACAATTATACAACTGTGTTTCCATTAAACACTCAACTTAAAAATAGCAGTTCCAATTTATTAAAGAATGTATCTAGTCACATATTTACAGGTATATACAGATTGTAGATATAATTTAAAAAGTTAAGAGGATAAAGAACATCTAGTAATATTCTGTACCATAGAATCATATGCTAACATGATATTTACACATGGTGCACTTAGGAAAGGGTTACTAAACCAGTTACTATGTTCAGTGCAAACGTTTTACATCTCCACCTTTTCTACAGGCTCAATAGAACAGGTAGAAATGAAATAAGTCCCAATGAAATACAATACCGATCTCTAAATGTATAATATTGGTTATAAGAGCCTCTACTACTGTTAAAATAGTCTGACAATCAGATCTGATTACTAGCCAATTGTTAACTGTAACTATGATGCAAAATCCACTGTGCACAGTCTGAGAAAGGCTGTAATGTTTCTAATGCTGATATCAGCGCACTTCACAATAACCACTCATCGACTTCTTTGAGTGAAGCTACCTGGTCACAGTTATAAAATGGTATCTACAGTTAAATGAGCATTATTTGTTTTATAGTTTAGCAGCAACCATGGATATGTTAGTCAAAATAAATCACATAAGCACTTGCTGGAGGTAAGTCCCATATGAATTACTAAAAAAATAAAAAACGCTATAATATAACATTTTAATAACTACAAAAATAATGTTTCTCACTGATATGCACCATATTTTGCTGCAAAGGCCTCACTGTTGCTGGTTTCAAATTAATATACTGTATAAAAATAGCAGCCATTGCATTATTGCTCAAGTGCTTGACTAAATCCAAAGTTCTCAGAATAATGTGCATTTCGGACCTCACAAATATTAGTCTCAAAGACACAACTCATTATAAAAAAAAAAAAAAAAAGGTACACCATCATTGACAACTAAAAATACATACAGTAGGTTAAGACAAGTTCATTGACAACAAGTTATTTTAAGGCACACGGAGTCTGATCCTACAATCACATGGTATTGAGGACGACAACGGCGAATGCTTTGTAAGCATAAAGTAAGGAAGCGCATGAGGTTTGAACTGCAGGTACCTCGAGGCCTCTACTCAGCCTGTCAGTGGGTCGCTGTCAATCACAGGCACCAAAGACTTTGTATAAGAACCATCTCTTTGGGGTTGCCAGAAAGTTAGACTATGGTATTTACTATCCTTTAGCACTACACCGTAGTTGATGTGCCACAAAAGCAGTGCTTACAACAAAAAAAAATACAAAAATGTTCACTTACATGTTTAAATAACACACAGTTCTAGTTCTGTACACAATATACAATGTGATAATGTCTTAGTATAGTTTGAAAGACAATAAGTTAAAACTGTAAAAAATAATTTATCTAAGCGCTGCGGAACTGGAGGGAGGACATTCATCTGTTGCTCCGTCCATTCAGTGTTAGTGGTTCTCCAGGTTCACTCTGAAACAAAAACAGGGTTAATATTTGTCGAAATCATTGGACCCGACAGGCAATAATCCAGGAAAAAAGTAGCGCAGGAAGAAAATAATATTTGATTAGATAAAAAATAAACACCTTTTTGAAGTTTTCCTCCATTCGTCCTTGCATTTTACAAACGTAACTTCCTGTTGTAAGCTCAGAGAACGAGGATCTTTAATGCAGAAAACCATCCTGGAAAAGGGTCAAACAAGAATGGAACATTAAAAAGGCAAGTCAACAAATAAATCATTGTTTTGCACTTTTTCAAAACAATTATATTTCTGATGTTTCTATGGATGAAAATAGTCTCTGTTACATGATTTTTAAGAAAGTAGGCCTCTTAAAACTAACTTTTTTTGAGTCTCCCCGACTCGGATGCGTATTTTGTGGACCTCCACTTCAGACTCCGCAGAGTCACCAGACCACCAGGAAGACACCATGTTGAGCATGAACGAGGCAGACCAGCTAGTAGACTCCTCCCACTTAAACTTCACCATCAGGAGGTCACCAATGTCTTGCTCCGCTACAAGCAGGAAGGAATGGGTCTTATTGGTTGTCATCTTCTCCTTTCTGCCAATGAGAAAGAGCATAGAGGTTCAACTGATTATTGTCAACTCCTTTCACAAGAACAACTAATTTACCTCTCTGAGTGAAGGTGTCATGTCTAAGTATAGACTACCATAGCACTAGAACTTAACATTAATCTTTATGGTCTATAGTTTATCATAAACTTGAGAAATGGTGTCAGGTGTCTTATCATATGCTTTGTTGTATGGTTTAGGGTTTAACTGCTTGTTGGAACAGGTACTCACAGTGTCAATTTGAGGTCTTCAACCTCTCCTTTGGTTCCAATCAGAGAGACTGCCAGTGAAGGCTCCATCTCAGACCTGTTCACCTTGCTGGAGAAGTGGATCTTCAGCTGGTAGTGATAGACTCTGAACGGCATGGAGGCCCTGGTCTTGGTGTACATCTTGATGCTGCGTGTCTTGCGGACCTTGCTGATATCGTAGCCCACGGTTTTACAGTGGTTCTTGCGGCAGCGGAGGCACATTCCGCGGTCGAACATATCGTTGCTCCCGCAGCGGTACGCCATGCTTGCCTCCTGCTTGTTGACCAGGGAGTCGATGAACAGGTGGATGGAGCGCTCGTGGGAACACCTGGGAACATCATTGATAGCTAGGAACATAAAGGAGATAGTTGCATCACTGGTCCGCATTTAAAACCCAGAGTTGAGATTATCGCAGTTGGATGACAGGTAATCAAACGATAACAAGTAGATGTATCTAGTAGTATATAACTAACCCTGAGAAAGTTCCATTCCCTAACATGACCATTATAGATGGAGTTATATCAACCTTTATCTGGGGAGCTACAATAGGAGTGATGTTGTTGGTGACCTTCTGAAGGGATTTTCTCTAGCCGTGATGTTTGCGGTCCTGAATAGGCCTTTGTCAGGCTGATGGCTACAATGTTAGGCGTAAAGACAGATTAGTGACTAGCTGCACAGTTACTGCAACTGATGTCATGTTGATGTACGTCTGTTTGTACCGACTTGGCCACCCGATTGTTCCTTGTTCACAAGCCCTGCTATCTTCTAATATATTACAAGCACGTCTGACTTAGCCAGTGATAACACAGTACCCAGATTGACGACAGAGTCATTGTGTGGAAAGTGACTGTGAATGTTATCATGTCTAATATTTAACCCGTTGTATAGAATGAAGATGTGATTCTCACCAAAGAGGCCAAGGTTGGATATTGTTTCCAGGGTGCCTTGCAGATTGCAGCCTGGCTGAAAGCTGCCTCCATTGGGGTAGATGTCCACATGGCCTACAGGCTGCTGGATGCCGATGCTAAAGCCCAAAGAGCCCCGCGTGAACGTGTGGAGAACATCCACAAAGTGGGCATCATCTGGGGACAGGCGGCGGTGAGCATGCTCCCCCTCGAAGTCTGGACCGGCTGGGTCAAGACCTGTAAAGAGAAGGGGCCCAATCAGTGAGGAATAGAACAAGCCAAAGGCCAATGAATCAAAGTTGGTACAGGCCAAAGAGTCAATCAGTGATTAGCAACAGTGCCATCATCTTGTCTATGTTTCTCTATAAGATGATATATTTACCAGTTATTCTGCCCACTTTATTAGAGGCGTGGCTCCCAGCAAATCCTGCCACATGAGCACCCAGACTGTAGCCAATGAGGTGGAGGTTTTCAAGAGGGATGTTTGTTGCCTCCTTGGTAACACATTGGAGTCAAGTGTCAAAGTTGATTGCCATAGAAACAATATACAGTAACTCTTTATACCTTTTGTTTATAATATTTTTATCTGAGAAACAGTGCAGTGTCTTAGATGTTGAGTCATCGTACAAACCTCCAGCCAGTCAATGAATCGAGCAATCTCTTGTCCCACCACCTTGGTGTTCTGGGCGGCTACTGGATAGTGGTTCTGGGCTGTGTACAGCCAGTCCACTACAATCACATTGGCTTCCTGCTCTCTCTTGTACAGCGCCGACACCAGCTTGGCCACCCAGCTCTCAAACAAGCCACTCACCTGTTGAGGCAGATTAAAATAACAAATGGTGTTATTGATGGGGGAAGTTCTGAAGCAATAGTTGTTAAGGATTTAATGTCACAGACATGCTGCTACAGGTTGGAGGGGCTTACCGTCCAGCCGTGGATCACCAGGAAGGTTTTGGAGGTGCTGTTGAAAGTGCATTCTTTTAGAGATTCCGGGTTCCCGGGGATGATGTAGCAGATGTCATCTTCCGGCATCAAAGGCTTCCGGAGGGAGAATTTGGCGTAGGCATGAGGGGTGACATCGTTGTTTTGGATCAAGTCCTTAAAGTTGTCCATGAAATTATCTGAGAGATGAATGTAAACACAAAACATATGCTTAAGAGATGTTGGAAAATGCATTACTAAATGTTTGAAGACACCATTGCAGTAAAGAGAGAATGGAAGCCTCTATCTGAAGGCCAATGGATTGTTAGATCTTTAGATCCATGCGGTTTCTAATATTTAACCACATTGGTGGTGGCAGGAAGGTCTGACTGCACATGCCCCTCCGTGCCAGGGGGGGTTACTAGCAGGGCCAGATTAACAAGTCATATATCTTTCCGGGCTTGGGCCCCGGGGTTTCAGCCCCTGTAAGCCCCTGCATTAATTAGGCCCTGGCTACTAGGGTTCAGTCGTCAGACAGACCTTATAGAAACCACTGCTTATCCCAGCTTTGTTCCTCTAGCGCTGAAAAATTTCACAGCGTTTCAAAGTAGCGGTGTTCCCAGTGGATCAGCTGACTCCTCAGCCAAGGCTACTAGGCTACTGTACTGCAATGCATGGAGGTTGCATATTCCATGAAGGTTGAAGCAGACACAATAAATAGATTATATTTCTAATAACGAAAATAAACAATAGACTTCATGTATTCATATACATAAACTGACTACATCTACGTCCTACTTCAGCATTGCCGAAGACAATTTAGGTTTATTTTTTTAAGGGGAAAAATACATTATGTAGCCTATCAATTTTGTCTATTTTTAAAAGTCCAATATGCATCAACATTAAAACAACGTTTTCAATCCCTATAGTAACATTAGTCAAATAGAGATGAATGAATGGGTGTTCAGACATACTTTAGTCATCATATCCTATACTAACAATTTAGTCATCACAAACTCATTAGTAGTCTGTTATTTCACCTCCCGAAAATGTATATGGTAGCCTTATTATTTGTGACAGTAGATGTAGGCTGTCAACTACATTAATTAGTTATTTGAAATATTTGATTGTTCAGAGATTCAAACACAATTTATCAGACTGCAAAACGTAGAAAAGTATTTCTCGTGTTGGCTACTCACCAATGGTAGAAACGGAGATCTCCTCTCCCAAAGACGTCACATAAAATACCGCATTTAACACAAGAAAGTAAAGACATTGCACTTGCAACACTTTCATTTCTTTTCAGCCTAATAATTCTTATTTTGGGGAAATGTATGTAAAGTTTGCAATCTCAGCCCAGAAAAAAAACCAAAGGTAATACTTCGACAATTTTCCACCGGCTAGAATAGTTCCCGTGCGTTCTTTGGCACGTAGTGTTGATATCTGAGCCTCCTAGAACTGCTCACTTCTTAAATAGGACCTCTCCCTCTGTCGCAAACCCATTGGTCGCTTTTCCTTTTCCCCAGGGAGGGGGAGGGGGAGGGGGGTGAGGGTATAATGTAAAATATAATAAGAAATCACGTTGATGACTGGCAATGACGTTTTAATAATAATAGTTTTATTCAAGTTATTAGTGTTATTTATTTTCAATGTGTGAGATAGAAAACTCAGGCCTGGATTCAACCAGATCAAGAGTTAACCAGCGATAGCCGATACCTGCAAAACTGTTTTGTCTGTCGGAAGTGGAACTGCATTGGAGCTGTCAAATCGGTGAGCAGCTGCTCTTGTGATCATTGTCTTGAAGCCACACCCATCCCACTCGCATCAGAAGTTCAGAATGAGAAAGTGTTGTAAACTATAAAGAAATAATGATGCTCAAATTGAAAATCATTAAACGAAATAATTAGGATTTCTATCAGCCTAATCAAGCTGTAGATTACATCTCACATTCCAGTGTTTGAATTTGTAAACAAGGCTGCATGAGATTTCTCTTAATGCTATTCCGGGTTTCCAGTAGTTACCATAGCCACAAAGTCAAAGGCTTTTTGGTCTTAATTTAAGGTTATAGTTAGGAAAATGGTTAGCAGGGTGGTTAAGGTTAGGTTTAAAATCACATTTTAAGAAGATAAAAAGATAAATTGTAGAAATAGGCTGGTTTTATGAATTTGACAGGGGTGCAACTTTCACTGGAGACGGGGGACATGTCCCCCTCACATTCTGAAATTGCATTACGTGTGTTGTTGTCCCACTTAGCTTTCTGAAGATGAATGCACTAACTGTAAATCACTCTGGATTAGCGGGTCTGCTAAATGCTAAATGACACTCTGGACTAGCGGGTCTGCTAAATGCTAAATGACACTGGATTAGCGGGTATGCTAAATGCTAAATGACACTCTGGACTAGCGGGTCTGCTAAATGCTAAATGACACTCTGGACTAGCGGGTCTGCTAAATGACACGAGATTAGCGGGTCTGCTAAATGCTAAATGACACTCTGGACTAGCGGGTCTGCTAAATGCTAAATGACACTCTGGACTAGCGGGTCTGCTAAATGCTAAATGACACGAGATTAGCGGGTCTGCTAAATGTCTAAAATGTAAATCTAGTTTTTGTTAAGGTATTGAGCAATGTACCCATCCTGTGATCTCTGTCGGTGCATGTGAATAATAAATGCATGCTTTAGGTTTGTTGTTGTTTGACTTTTTGTACTGGGACGTCCATTACAGTGGCGGTCGGTGCCTTTTAAGATGAGGGAGGACACCTTTTTTTTTATGAGTATGGCCTTATTTCTATTACAGCATATTGGATGACTGTCATTCCTATTTCATTCACCCAGCTCAATGTAACATGGATAGGTTTAGGCTACTTACTACATGATACTCAAATCTTCCCTTGCTTACTTGCTACAACCTAGCCAATGAATGAAAGTTTACAACATAGGTGCACAGGTCAAGAGGTATTTGAGTAATCAAGGTGACAGACATTGAAACATTCAATACCGCCTTGCACAATCTTGCCTGCATCTAACTGATCTAGGGTGTAATCCTTAGTCCAACAGTTGCAAACAAGAGTTTCTATTAGATAGATAGATAGATAGATAGATAGATAGATAGATAGATAGATAGATAGATAGATAGATAGATAGATAGATAGATAGATAGATAGATAGATAGATAGATAGATAGATAGATAGATAGATAGATAGATAGATAGATACTTTATTGGTATTGGACAAATTCAGGTATGCTTATTATTTAGTATAGTTTTATCTAAGAATTTTAACTTTTTAACTTTTTTGGATGTTCCTCCCCTTCCTCCTCTGAGTAGCCTCCACTGATCCATTAGTATTACTACTGAGGGAGGAATAGGCCTACAACCAACATGACATAGGCCTAGTTTACCATCTTCCTCACTTAAGACCATTGATTTTCCCAATATTTACATATAAAAAAAATAGCCTCAGAGATTTGTTGGACCAGTCCCGTGTTTCCATTATCTAAGCAGTGCGCCAGTGTGTGTGAAGGACTAAGAATAATGTCACCTGCTACAGTCACATGCTTTCCTTCAGGAATGTGCACGTCAAGTATGTCTAGCCTCTATGGTTGACCATTGTTGTTGAGCGCCAAGGAAAAGTCCATAGCGGACGCCCTGACAAACCTATCAGAGGCCCCTGGTCGCCCTGGTTGGTAGGAATGAGATGGAAACAAAGTTTGGATCCGATGCTGGTATTTGTGACAGGTGGGACACAAGTGGGGGGGAAAAACATAGCGGACGTTTTCTTATTGTACTGTTGCCAGATTCAACACACACATCTCTCCTACTGCTTCCCACCAGAAGAAGCAGCTCTTCTAATCCAATCTAATGTTGCTTTTCTAGGAACATAACAGAGTTTCCCTGTAAAGCAGGAACAGTAATATTAGATAAACAGATGCAATCACTCCCCATCGCCACGGTGCTGCCCTTCTCTTTGCTTTTGGAAGGGAAACTGATTTGCTTTTGGAGGGAAGAATCTCATTAAGTGGGATTTTAATGCAGTTTGTTTGGATTAGAGAAACTGTAAAGTTGTACTGCAGAGATTTGCAAGAGCCAGTGATTCGATTTGGAAGCCAATGTAACACCAGCTGCTCCCCAATGTTTTGAAGGTGACATTGTTCTGGAATGTTTTTTCCAAGGGCTTCCCAGGCTTATTTTTAAGGTTCTTTCTAAGAATTACACGTGTGGTTCTGAAGGCTTCAGGAAGTTCTTACCACGTGAACCGAAAATGTATCTTAGTTTATTTATCATGCATGTGATGTACAGTGTGTATTGTGTAACTACATTACCAGGAAGTGGAGCTTTCTCCCGTGAGGAACAAAGTTGTATTATTTATTATTTATTTAACTATTCTATCCTCACTGCCAAATTCATCTCATGTTGTTTGTTTTGTATTGGGAGATTTTCATAAGATTACAATAACGTCTTAGAGAGGCATTCTGGGGACATCATGTTTGGGTCAATAGGGTCAGTGAACAGTGCAGCTTTAAAGGTCATCTTTGTGGGGTCAACTCTCATCCACCAACACAAACACAATAAGGGAATATTTCCATGACCTAAAGGGAGGGGAGAAGTTCACCGGCAAGTTCATGGGACGACACATCACAGTACCCTTCCACTGTCAGGCAACACTCACCAACACACCCAACATATTTCTGTCCAGTACCTACTTAGACCCATCACCCCTGGTCTAAGTAAAAACATCTGTCAACCCCATTCAGCAAGTTACAGGCAATTGAGGACCGGATTGCTGAAATAGTGTATTTCCTCAATTCTCACATTACTCGATTGACTTGCTGAATGGGGATGACAGATGCTTTTCTTGTTTTTCCCTAATACTTTTAAGATCTATGTTCTTAATTGATTAAACATATTTATAAATGAATTAATTAAAGTTGACCAACTTTAATTAATGTTGACAAAACGTGCTATGTATCTCATGTAGTTTTGTACAGTAACTATCCTGTGATTATAGTAGGGAGAAAGTGAAAAAAAAACACCTTCCTCTTTTTTTGACGCTCCCAAATCCAAGAATCATCACAAAGCTATTTGTTATTTTAGTGTATTGCCACTCTGTGTTTTTGGGGTATTTTAGTGTACTGGGCTTTGTGATAATAGCCTCTAAAGTGTATGTTGAGCTACTAGTACATGTCAGACATAAGGTTTAAAGAGCCACAGGTGTCAGATTAGGAACAATGAGATCACTGTGTGTAAAGCACAGGACTAATTAAAATGTTATGAGCTATGCCAGCAATTCACCAGTCAGGGGCAGAACAGCAGTAGCCATCCATGTCAAACAATGTTACTGTTACAGTATGTGTTTCTTACACAAGTAGGCAAATATTGATACCTGTAAATGACAACTGTCTCTATATTGATGGCATGTTGCTCAGTATGTGGTCAATTGCTTATGGTCTGTCTTGAAAGAAATGTAGGACTATTTCCTATTGAGCAGAGTGCGAATCACACCATGACACTAATAACTTAATAAGATGTCATTTAAACGGTAAAAACATATTAACTTTTAATGTGGCATGAACACAACCAGTCATGATATTTTCATCTGATTGTCAAACAAGTCACTTCAAAAGTAGGCATGTTTGTCCACTACAAAATAATTCCTGCATGTGTGTATGTGTGTATTTCCATTTGATGAATGGAAATAGACATCTGTTACAAAACACCAAAAGTGTACCTAATGACATTCACTTGGGTTTACCTTCCACTAGGCCTACATCACTGCCGGTAGCCTACCCTCTCAGTCAAGGCAGTTTTCAACACATTAACACACAAAGAAAAGCCTACATTCAATATAATACTTGATTTTAATCAAAACATGTTTTACACCCTAGTTCATGAGTTGTCCATTATTCATTAGTTGAATGCTTGGAGTCTTCACATATCATGTGACATAAAACACTACCTTTCTTTCCTTACATTAATGACATTTATGACATTGTTATTTGTCCTTATACAACTGGTGGTTCTAATCTTGAATGCTGATTGGTTAAAACCACATTCTAGCCGGTGTCTATTCCACAAGTTACCACCAGCTAAATCTATGACGTTAAAATGCCTATTTACTCTGTTCCATCTGACAGCGCAATCCACTGTCTCATCAGCCCAGCCAGGCAATTTATAAACTTGATTTCCACTGTCAAAAGCATCTAGACATTATCTCACATTTCTATTAGACTAACATTTAGTTTTCAACAGCGGAGATTTGTTTAAACCTTGCTTTCTGTCTCTCTGACATTGTTTCAATATTCAAACACTACAGTCGTGGCCAAAAGTTTTGAGAAGGACACAAGTATATGTCTCCACAAAGTTTGCTGCCTCAGTGTTGATGATGGCAATTTGCATATACTCCAGAATGTCATGAAGAGTGAACAGATGAATTGCAATTAATTTCAAAGTCCCTCTTTGCCATGAAAATGAACTTAATCCCCCAAAAACATTTCCACTGCATTTCAGCCCTGCCACAAAAGTACCAGCTGCCATCATGTCAGTGATTGTCTTGTTACGTGTTGACGAGGACAAGGCTGGAGATCACTCTGTCATGCTGATTGAGTCAGAATAACAGACTGGAAGCTTTAAAAGGAGGGTGGTGCTTTAAATCATTGTTCTTCCTCTGTCAACCATGGTTACCTGCAAGGAAACACGTAACGTCATCATTGCTTTGCACAAAAAGGGCTTCACAGGCAAGGATATTGCTGCTGGTAAGATTGCACCTAAATCAACCATTTATCGGATCATCAAGAACTTCAAGGAGAGAGGTTCAATTGTTGTGAAGAAGGCATCAGGGCGCCCAAGAAAGTCCAGCAAGCGCCAGGACCATCTCCTAAAGTTGATTCAGCTGCGGGATCGGGGCACCACCAGTGCAGAGCTTGCTCATGAATGGCAGCAGGCAGGTGTGAGTGCATCTGCACGCACAGTGAGGCAAAGACTTTTGGAGGATGGCCTGGTGTCAAGAAGGGCAGCAAAGAAGCCAATTCTCTCCAGGAAAAACATCAGGGACAGACTGATATTCTGCAAAAGGTATAGGGATTGGACTGCTGAGGACTGGGGTAGAGTCATTTTCTCTGATGAATCCCCTTTCCGATTGTTTGTGCCATCCGGAAAACACCTTGTCCGGAGAAGACAAGGTGAGCGCTACCATCAGTCCTGTGTCATGCCAACAGTAAAGCTTCCTGAGACCATTCATGTGTGGGGTTGCTTCTCAGCCAAGGGAGTGGGCTCACTCACAATTTTGCCTAAGAACACAGCCATGAATAAAGAATGGTACCAACACATCCTCTGAGAGCAACTTCTCCCAACCATCCAAGAACAGTTTGGTGACGACCAATGCCTTTTCCAGCATGATGGAGCACCTTGCCATAAGGCAAAAGTGATAACTAAGTGGCTCGGGGAACAAAACATCAACATTTTGGGTCCATGGCCAGGAAACTCCCCAGACCTTAATCCCATTGAGAACTTGTGGTTGATCCTCAAGAGGCGGGTGGACAACCAAAAACCCACAACTTCTAACAAACTCCAAGCATTGATTATGCAAGAATGGCCTGCCATCAGTCAGGATGTGGCCTAGAAGTTAATTGACAGCATGCCAGGGCGGATTGCAGAGGTCAACACTGCAAATATAGACTCTTTGCATAAACTGAATGTCATTGACACATACTTCAGTGTACCATAGTAACTACTGACATAAAAATCTAAGAACACTGAAGCAGCAAACTTTGTGGAGACCAATACTTGTGTCATTCTCAAAACGTTTGGCCACGACTGTATATCCAGCTGTCCCATAGTAATGAAAGTGTCGGGAGTTGGTTAGAGACAGACAGACAGACAGGCAGCGTTTCTCAGCCAGTCAAAATCATGAATAAGTTGGCATAGTTTTTAGATAGATAGATAGATAGATAGATAGATAGATAGATAGATAGATAGATAGATAGATAGATAGATAGATAGATAGATAGATAGATAGATAGATAGATAGATAGATAGATAGATAGATAGATAGATAGATAGATACTTTATTGATCCCCCGGGGGGGAAATTTCATTGTCAAGCAGCTACAACAAACACAGGGCAGGTGCAAAATGCCACAACGAAAGTACACAAAAGACAGATACACGGTACACGATACATAGAGCGGCAGTATGAAAAAGTATAGAAATACAAGATATCTGGAGTGCAAAAAAAAAGCTATAAAAAGGACATTGCATAGTATGAGTGGTTGGCTGAATATGTACACTATACATTGGTGGATGTTGGATGGTTAACTATACTATACAGGTCGATGGCAGAGAAATACGTCAGTAGCTAAAAATGCGTATGATATGAGCGAGGGTAATAATAGTTTACTTAATAGACAGACTGGGTAAATGAACAGGTAAGTGAACATTTTGCATGGTTAAATTAGCTGTACAGTTAGGTATACAGTTATATTTACAGATAAGTGAATACTTGCATGTTTACACAAACTGTACAGGTAAATGACAGGAAGAGATACTTTAATAGCTAAATGTGTGTATGATATCATTTGGGGTAATAATAGTAATAATTCCCTTAAAATACAGTCCTTAGTGCACAGGGTTTAATTACAGACAACTGCACTTATTGCACATTCGATATACTAAAAGCAATGAGAAAAGGTGCAACTGGCAGGATACTAATATGCATTCCTGAGTGAATGCCTACGTCCAATAATTACTTACAATATTGCATGTGATATAATATAACAACTGTACATGAGTATGTATATACAGACCTGTATGAATAAATAGGTCCTGAGTGGATGAGTGCTGACGGACCAGAGTTACTCACGGATGGATGCATAATTGTTAAACTAGGTCCTAGCACTCCAACAGTTCCAGATCTATGTTGCCGACGGCACGGCACCCCGGTGAGGCATTATATAGTCTCATAGCCGCCGGCAGGAAGGACCTCCTGTAGCGCTCTCTGGCACACCGTGGTGGGATCAGTCTGTGACTGAAAGTGCTCCTCTGCATCATAACCATAGCGTGCAGAGGGTGGGTGACGTTGTCCATGATGGCCAGCAGTTTGGCCAGGATCCGTCTCTCCGCCACCTCCTATAGAGTGTCAAGGCTCATCCCCAGGACAGAGCTAGCCTTCCTGATCAGCTTATTTACCCGAGAAGCATCACCGGCTTTGATGTTTGCTCCCCAGCACACCACTGCAAAAAAGATGGCACTGGCCACCACAGACTGGTAGAAGGTATGCAGTAGTTTACTGCACACGTTGAAGGACCTGAGCCTCCTCAGAAAGTAGAGTCGGCTCTGGCCCTTTTTGTACAGGGCCCCGGTGTTACCAGCCCATTCCAGTCTGTTGTCCATATGGACACCCAGGAACTTGTATGACTCAACCATATCCACATCCATCCCCTTTATAGGGACTGCAGTCAGTTGTGCCTTGGATATATACAAAGAAATGTCAATTGAAAAAGGATAAAAAAAGTTATGAAGTGCAGCTAGTTTGCAGTCTTTCCAGCTTCAGTGTTGTTGGAAAGCTCCTCTGAACAACAGTGCCCTGACGACAGAGCACATTTTCTATGCCAGGTGAAATCGCACCTCATTAGCTCATTGTTATGGATGTGCAGCTACTGATGCAGCTATCTTTGTTTATCTGGCTGCACTGTTTAACGTGACTGTAAGTTAGCTGTAGTTGGCTAGCTAGCAAACAAGGGATAAGAACGTTGCCAGCCAGGATGGCAATGGAGCATTTAGAATGAAAGACTGGGTCGTGTCCACAGATATACAGAACAAAAAGACTGAACGACTGGGTCGCGTTTCTAGCAACCGAACCGATAGAACAAACGACCAGCCGGCTGGGGTAGCAACCATGGAGTTGTGCCGAGAATATATCTTGTGGAAGGATTAAATAATATGAATAAATTCATAAAAATTAAGTTTATGAAAATATGTCAATTGTTATTTTAATATGTTGGTAACCCGTTGTATAAAAGTGATAATGCCCTCGAAGTCGGTGTTTAGAGGATATATTGACACTCGACTTTGTCTAGGGCCTAACAACATCTGTGTCAACATATCCTCCAAACACCGGCTTCTCGGGTAATTATCACTTAATTAGTAAGCATTTAACAATCTAATTAGAATATTGAACTTAAACCCTGTAGAATAATGGCTCTTGGAGATCTCGGAAAATGCACTGTAAGTGTAACTATGTCTACATAGCATTGAATCAAATATAGATTAAAAAAGAATGAAGTTAAATAAATAGTCAACCACTTCTGGCACAGAGAACACCAGTACCTGCACAAACAGCTGACTGACAAAAGCAAACAATGATAAATCAACGGATAAATATAACGCATTGGAATAAAGGCAATTTTTGTCAAGGACGCATGGGAAGTACTAAGGAAAATCTTGGCATAAAGAAGCTAATCTGAGGCCAAAATTCAGTCCTACTGGATGGACAGTGCTGCCACATAGAAAACATTTGTTTAAACCATGACAGAGAGGTGGTGGTGTTGGTTTCATTTGAAGATTTGAGATTTGAATAATGTCTTCTTTTTGGTCATATAGAAAGGTTAATTCCTAAGAATTACATGTTGTATCTATTTACTGTTGACATGTTCTAGGGTTAGAATAATATCAAAGGAATTCAAGAACACAATATGTAGATCAGGGTAGTAAAAAATCCAAGAACACCAAAATGTATAATGTATTCACTTTATTAAAGTATCATACTTTGTCTTCATAGAGTGCACTGCATTTCAGTTAAGAAAAATAAATGCGCTCATCAGCCGGCATGGAGACCAATTTGATCAGTCTGTCCAAAGCCACACACATAAAATCACACAGCTTCATCTATAAAAACAGTCACAGCTATGGAAATCTGCCCAAATATATTACAGCTTAATATACAAATATATACAGGTACAATCAATAAATAGAATATGAATATGAAACATTCTTGGGATGTACTGTATTATGGCTACCCATGTTTGCAAAGTCTCACTTATATGTTATACATTTAGTATAGCATTTTGTTTGACCTTTTAAAAGAAAATGGCATGTTTTAGAGGCCATGCTTGACCAATAGGGTTAAGGTAATTGATTTTTGACCTATAAAGGATTGAATAGAACTACTAAGGACTAACTTCTGCTTGTGACCTCTATTCTTCAGAAGTCCAGTGACCAATTAAATAATAATCTAAACATAACAATCCAGTTTAACTAGTTAATGAATGATCAAATTGACTGACAGAGACTAACACCCTTAAAGTGACCAGTGCCAAACACAATAACAAAATGCACACAAAGAACAAGCAGGGAATTCATCTACAATGATAACTCATATGTATAATACTGATTGAAAAGCTATTTACACAGATCACTGCAATATTCAATTCAGTAGACAGTGTCACCATCTTTGGTCCCTGTGATGGTGGCAATTAGTGGTTTAGGCATGAAGGCATTAGTGACATGATTTTTATAGTGTGCACACCGAACGTGGCAAAAATATTTAATAAAAGTGGAAGCTTTTGTCAATCTCTTTGAACCAGAAGTTTAAATCGGAACTACCCAGTATAGGGTTAGAAATGAATTGATTTTATTTAGTAGGTATACAAAAAACAGTTGAGATTAAGGATTAAAAAGATAATGTAGCAACGTTAGAGCAAGTCAAAACCATAAAAAAGCTATTGTAACACTCTCCATGATGACGGTTAATAGAAGACAAAACACGTAAGCTGACTCCCAGCACAGTGGGATGAAGTGACTATGCTTGGGGGCGGAGATGAGATGACACAGGTTAGGAGGCAGAATATACAGTGCAGGTCAGAGACTTACATCCCATATCTTCTCTCCAATGTATTCTCCCAGGCTCCATCCAGCTTTGGCTGTGTGGTTCAGTGCAAACTCTATTCAAGCGCTCTTCTTGAAGAGGCTTCCCTGCATCTTGAGTCTGTGCATCCTGAAGATAAATCAAAATCAAAAGAAGAACATGAGGAAATAAGTTCGAATCTTCGGTAGTGATAAGATTTTTCTATATTTAAGTTTCACAAAGTTTGCCAAATGTTCTGGTTTTCTTACCTTTTCTCTTTCCTGCTCATGTTGTCCTCTTTTGACTTGACAAAGACTGCGTCGTCTTTTCCTCTGACGAGGTAGGCAAACTCTCCATCTTTAGAGCTGAAGATCACCCTGGAGTCAGACAGTAAAAACTTTCAGTAAAACCTTTTTGACACATTTAACATATAACCCCAAAGACTGGCAATGTGTTAGGCGATGTGCTGTGTCAAAGGTATTCAGATACTGTCCACAGTACTGTTGGGTTTTGATTGATTCATGTAAATAATTGTCCTTAGAGCGAAACCAGCAATGCTGCTGACCTTGAGGCCTGTGAATTTGAATACCCCTAATACATATAGAAATACAGGTCATCATTATCATCATGACTTACTTGGTCTGAGTCTCCCCAGCCTTGACACGTATTTTGCGGATGTGGAAGTTTTTGTTGCCCCAAATGTCAGACCAGCTGAAATAGGCATCTTTCTCCCAGCGCAGCTTGACCATAAGCAACTCCCCAACGTCCACGTCGGTGGTCAGCAGGAATGACACAGTGCTGTTGGTGTTCAGGAAGGGCCTGAGGGGTCACACATAGGTCAAAGGTGAGTGGATCAGTTCACCTTTTGTACTCTATATAGTACCCAGTTGGGGTGGGGTGGCGAGGTGTCATTTCCAGGATTCATTATGAGCAATAATGTCAGTGTTTTATTTTCGTAAGTTTGGACTTGTTTAGATATTATATCAAACATTTCTGGACAGCTAAGTATTGCACAAAATGTTTTTGTATTTCCTATCATTTCACTTATTTTATTATTTTCTTTAATATCAGACTATACTGTACTTACATGGTGTAAGGAATGTCTGTCTTCTCATTATGGGTTCCATACAGAGAGATTTTAATGGGCTGCTCAGTGTAGGCCAGTTTCTCACCGCTGAAGAAATGCACCTTCACTTGGTAATGGAAAACTGTGGAAAGAATGACAGAGACCTTAATTTAGAATCACGCCACATACAGACGAGTGTCACAGAGAAGGTTTTGCCCTCTGAAACCCTGAGTATGTTTGCCTATGGAAACACCTGCAGTCTGCCCAGTTAAGACACATTCTCTGACAGTTTGAAGTGTTTTTGGCATGTAGACATAATCCCATCACTGACACCCACAGTTTAAGCTAAAGATCCCGGCTCACACACTATTGTATAGCCATATTATCGATCCACTTACTGCCTTTGTGTGACTAAGGGAAACTACATGGAGTGTTTAGCTTCAGATTAAGTTGTCCGACCTTCCACCTTCCAAAACCAAGTGTTTAGGATCTGAACACATAAATAAACACTTTTCAAAATGCGTCAAGGCATTTAGAATTTCAAATGAAAACGTGTCAGTGTTAAACACTAAACACAGGGGGTGTAAAGCCGTATTTGCATATTTCCCAGCATGCCTTTCGAGTGAATGTGAGGGATACCCACCCATGTATGTGTTTGTTAGTAACAGAGACATGATTGTTGCATTTAATAACTTATATTTCTGAAGCCTTCATCAAGTGACTGCCAAAGTGAATGTGTTTTAATTAAAAGAAAACCCTTTATGACCACACATTATACATTTCCTAAGCCTTTTAGTTATGGCTGACATTATCTTCTGAAAATCCTGTCTCATTTGCCAGATCAGACCTGCAAGTCACAATAATGGTTGTGAAGTGATTAGTAATTCCTATCAGAATCCAGGGAGGATATCCAACAATTTCAATATTTTATCACCAACAACCTGCACTCAGAATGTCTGCTATGGTGAAGAACTTAACAATTAAGACTACCTAAACTGGAACAACCATCTCAGTAACGGGTGCAATTAGTTCAACCCCCTTACAGATTGGATTAGTTTAGAAACATTGAAGTTATTTTTATTTGTATAGAATAAGATCAATAAATCAACGTGCACGATGAAACTTAGATATTAAAATAAAACTATTCTAAAAATCTACCTACGTCATCTTTTCCACTCAGAGTTAAGGGAAATTAACTCGACACAGTCGAGTAACAATAACGCCACGCAATTTCCTGTTCTGTTGTGCTGAAATGTAAGTAAGGTGACAGAAGTCTGAATAAAAGGCATGGAAAGTCACATCAATGTCGAATGACTAAATGCACTCTAAACAGGACGACGGGGAAGTAAACACTAGTGTTTAAAATCTGCAGGTGTTCTCCTGGTTGGAAACTGACTGGAAAAGCTGACTGTCATGTGTTCTCTTGCATTCTAAATGCCTGTGTTTAAGATGAGAACACTTATTGGCAAATCTAAAAGCCTGATGTTTAAGTTTTAAACACTGGCGTTTAAGGTTATACATGTGTCACATGCTCCATAGTTTTACAGGGTACTATGCAACTACAGAGATATTATTGTGTGCCTAAATTCATTGCCAGCGCCAGAAGTATTTCCAATTGGCATGGAAAGTTTCCTCTAACTTTCCACCGTAAGAATTCACGCGCAGTGGTTTCCAGTTACCAAACTACTGAAATACTAATAGTCTCACTCTCATGTGACCTTCATGGGTTGCACCATAAACCATGTTCTATTCCCACTGCTTGTTTCTGTTTGTCCCTGACGCTACTACCTTATCAGATATGTCAGACTGTGCTAGTGGGGTGAGGAGGGTGGAAAATGGACAGCGGATGTAATATAATATTTTATAGATAGTGAGTCAGGTGACTGATAAGACAGGGAGTTGTGTAGACTACAGTAGTTGTTTGCTCAGGGTGGTACAGCACCAATACAGAATGTGCACTGGTGGGGCCCGTTGTACTAATGTAATAAGCACAGGATGGTAAAGAGACTCAGTGTAACTACATTCAGCCTTCTGGACCGATACATTGAGGATTTGGCAATTAATGTACGTCAGGTAATTCTTAACTAAATCTATTTTAAAGGAACCTTCTGTTGTGAAAAAGATTAATAAAATTGTTACTTTGTGCATGCATGCGTTCTCGTCTTAAAACAATTCCTCTCTCATTCTTACGTTTGTAGGGCATCATCTCGCGGGTCTTGAGGTACATTTTGCTGCTCCGGGGTAGGCGGACCTTGTTGACTCCGTAGCCAACCTTGTTACAGCGGTTCTTGCGGCAGCTGAGACAAATTCCCTTCATGAAGGCCTCCTTGGAGCTGCAGCGGTAGGCCATGGTCTGATGTTCTTCTGCGTTCACCAGCGAGTCGATAAACAGGTGGATGGAGCGCTCATGGGAACATTTCACGAGCTGGTCCATGTCTGCATAGGACAGGCGTACAACAAGACCATTAGGACCATGAAGTCTGAATCACTGGCTGATTCTCTAATAAACACCAGACTAGCCGTGTGACTGTGTCTGTGAAATGCGCTTATTCTGGCTTATGGTTAGAAAATTGAAGACTTTGAAAATGGCACTTGTAATTGGAGTCAAAGTACTTGTTGCAGCTGTTTAAACTTCAAGAAACACTCCTCATGAATATTTACTACAGTATAATAACAGACTGAGGTTACACTATGTTTTACTATATGTCAGACAGCAGATATATGGAAAAGACAGAATAGTAGAAGGCATTCTACAGTACTGTGTCCAGTTACAGTACATACTACGGATGCCCGTGGCAGCGATCATCATCATGGTGTTCTGCAGGTCACAGCCTGGCTGGAAGGTTCCTCCGTTGGGGTAGATGTCCACATGGCCCACGGGTCTCTGGATGCCGATGCTGCGGTCTGGTGAGCCACGGGTGTTGGTGTGCAGGACGTCCACGAAGAGAGCATCATCAGGGGACAGGGTGCTCTGGGCGTCAGCAAACTCAAAGGTCGGGCCGGCCGGGTCCAAACCTGGGAGCCGGATGGAGGGAGAGAGAGAGAGAGAATGGGGAGGAAAAGAGAGAGGGGTAGAAGCAGAGACAGAGACACAGACAGAGACCCAGAGACAGAGACAGAAGGACAGAGACGTTATCGATCAGTCACAGTCCTGGAGGTCCATACTGCACATGAGACCATGCAGTCCTGGCCAAAGCCCACAATGTGCTCTAGTGATGATTTGATTATGGTTTTCAATGGCCTGCTGCCTACTGGGCCTGATCTGCTTCAGGGTTAAACAAGTTATTATTCTAAACAGGACTAAGAGATAATAGTTGAGTAAACTTTATGGAGACAAATGGGAGGACTGAGGCTAAATGCATTGAGATAGAACTTGCACATGTAGGCCTATGCATGTATGTATCCATGGTACATGTATCTACATAGAGACAGACTGATAGATAAACATCTCTTCAGCAGAGAAGGGCTGTCTGCTCACCTGTGATCCTGCTGACTTTGTGGTTGGTGAGGAGACCAGCGATGCCGGCTACATGAGCACCCAGACTGTAGCCCACCAGATGTATCTTCTCCCAGGGGTAGTCTAGCGTTTTCTGACAAAGGGGGAAAGCAAACATGGTTTTATTTCTATTTTCCAGAGTGACTTGTGACTGTGTAAAGTATTGGCTGTAAAACTTGTTATGCCATCGTAACACCCTCTTAAGTATATTCAGTTCTGTCAGTTATACTGTACGCTTACACATGATAATTTTAGGCAGTTTTACATACAAATGTTTCCTAGCCCTTGTCTTTTCAAGCAGAGGATATGCTTCACTAGCTTCACTTGCTGTTTCTATCAGTAATGAGCTGTGTAATGAGTGGTTGATGTGGATCAACAACATGGCTGTAAAAAGCCTTTAGGTGTAATAACTCATAGCCAGGAGTAAAACACATCCACAGCATTGACTTGTAAACCATTGCATCATCACCAGTCACATATTGCTTAATTATTCCTTAATTCAAATACGTTTATGCTTGAAAGTCTGATCTCAAGTTAGAAATCAGGCCATTGTGTGAACCATGTATTCTATTATATTTCGGCGGTGCTGAATATTTTTTTGTTGTCCATGCTACAGACGGCTATATCTGTCTGGTAATACAGGACTAGTTAAGGCCTAGTGCACTACTTTTGTAAATGTTTTTATAATAATTATATATTACTATCTTTTTTTTCTCCAGATTTTTCAGGGGGTGCCCCAGTGTCCTTGAGATCACTCACCTGCAGCCAATTAACAAACTTGGCCACGTCTTTGCCCACCAGCTTGGTGTTGGCAGCTGAGGTGAGGTAGTGCTGCTGGGCCCGTGTCAGCCAGTCCACCACGATCACGTTGGCCTTGGGCTCCCTCTTGTACAGCGCTGTCACCAGCTTAGGGACCCAGCTCTCAAAAAGCCCCGTGACCTGTACAAACACATTTCTGGGGTCAGTGGCTGGCCTGACTCACTGTGGCCCTAGCCCTCATTGTCTACTCACAGCACTGATTGAAGACTAGCCAAGTTTCAGAACCTTTACACATGAATGAGCACTACAACATTATGCCTAGGGACAGCGGAGGGCTTCTCATCATGCATCTAGTTATCAAAGCTGAATTTATTTTTAGGATCAACATTTTTGAGTTATTTCCCTAATTATGCACAACAACTTTTGCTTTTGTGGTAATCATAATAGAGTGTCGAAGCTTTACCGTCCATCCATGAATGACCACGAACGTCTTATACCCAGGGTTGAATTCACACTCTGGGATGGTTAAGGGCTGGCCGGGAACGATGTAGCACAAGTCATCATCGGGTATCTCAGCAGTTCTCAGGGAGAACTTGGATACAATGTCGGTGTAGTCGTCAAGCCATTCAGTAGAGTTGCTGTTACCTGCACAGACACAGAGTGATGATGTTAAACTGGCTTGGTCAGTCATGATGTCACTCTACTACTAGTGCATTGTCTTGCATGTAAGCGCTTGAACAGAAATCCTGTTATCATGGCATACAGGTTACCATTATATACAACGCAGGGGAGTCAAGAGTCTGTTGGTATCTGCCTTATTCATTACACAATTGTTTACATTTTCAACCGGATAAATATTGAAACCTAGTCCAGATGTCCTATAATCTACGACTTTTTCATAATCATGATTGTACAAGGAGGTCACTGGCATTTCAAACACTTTACCGCAAACAAAATGTAACTTCTTATCTGCATGACAAATAAAATGCAGCATCGACAATTTATTAACAAAGAAACCATTTGCTGTATTTTTCATTGCATCCGAGGTGGCAATTCAGCTTTTTTATTTTTTATCTTCAAACACTATCTATTTTGGAAGAAAGTATAACAAAGACACAATCTGCAGAATATATCAATTTATCAATTGGTATAATCTAATCCAATTTCCAGCATGATAAAAGAATACACGAAACGTTTTACCGGTCCAGTGTCGCCCCCTTTTGCATCTTTTGAAATTCTACCAACCAAACCTTGTAGTAACACTATGAGCCTTTTGAAATTAAGTATTTGTTTTGGATATCACAAACATATATAAATAGGCCACATTAAATATCGAATATAATGTCAATAATAATAATAATAATGTTATAATGCATTATGCAAATACGTGTAAAACAATGGGACAAGTGTTGTAAAAATATTGTTTTAATTGCACTTGAACATGCAAATAATGCATAATTTGCTTTCTGTTGATCAGATTCATTATATATTTTTTGCAATGGTTGAAAATATTTTTTCATGAGAGAGGTGCGCACTCTAAACAAAATGCACAAGAGGAGTGGGGTACGTCTGACTGAACTGAGGTTACTCTCGGTCACTTGGAGGAGGCTACATCAATTGTGCTGCCTCCCGTTGGCTCTAGTGTTTAGTTTATGGGAGAAATGAAACATAGGTTAAATAAACACGTTCTTTGCCTGTAACTCTAACAAAGCCAAAGTCAGCTCTACAAACAGCTAGGAGAAATATCCCTTACTTACCAAAAAGTGTTTGTTCTGGTGTCCTTGAAAAAGATACACAGATATTTGCCAGAATTATCCAAACGGTGACAAAAAAGGTATTTTCTTTTCCCATATTATTGTTGATCCAGAGTTTTCTCCGTCAAGTCCCGAATGGAAAGTTCCTTGTATGTTGGTTTAGGAGTAGTAGATCCAAGTGTATAGGTCAGTTGGACCACTGCTCTGGTCAAAAAGTATATCTGATTTGTAATCAGAGTGAAGTTTCTTATGAAGTCTGCCACAATTGCCGCTCCAAGTCGCCTTTATGAGTGTCTCATTTGAATAAACAAACTCCATTGGTCTGAAGTGAGTGGGCTGGGCTTGAACTGGTTCCAAACGCTGAATTTTGCTGTTGTAGCTTTTATTTTTGTAGTGATACTTTATGTGTTTATTAAATTCAGAATTATATCTTGGCTTGTTAAAAAATATTCGACATGTTCACCAAACGGTTTACTTGCTATTTAGAGTTTAAATGCTATAGCCTAATTATTTTTTGTATTTTTTTATTCAAGTAATATTTTCGTTAAACCCCCCCCACATTTAATCGAAATGGACTTCAATATAGGTGTCTGAGTTGTGCAGTTTTGTACAAACCTCATGCTCCAATTTCGGCTCTTCTGTATTTTACCATGCTGTATAACTGGAGCGTTTATTAGACATGCGGCTTGATAAATGGAATTGGAAAACCAGTGTTAAGTAACAATACAAATGTTCTATATTTAGGAATCTTAATATAGGCCTATGTCTATCCAAATATATCTATATAAATATATATATATATATATATATATATAAAGCGAAAAGTGAACGTTTTTGAGTCATATTCTGCTAAATGCAGGGACACTTGGTGCTGAAAGAACTACACTATACAGGCTACTAAAATGTGTCGATTTCATTATGAATCTACTTGAGTAATGTCAAATGTGTGGTATTTTATACGTTTAAATTCCGTTATAAAATATATTTTAGGCTAATAAACTTGAAAACATGTTGAATTTACATTCCTGGAAATAAAACAATGTACATAATTGATCAGATTTGGCGTCCGACTCGATGTGTGGCATAATAGACTACTACTTCAGACAACCCCAGGGACAACAATAGCCTACACTCTTGGCACTTGCCTATACTGAGAACGTCGTGGTGGACACTATTCCCAAGAGGGAGAGGTGCAATGGGTGTGTTGAGTAAGCCCGTTTTCTCATTGGTTGATCATTGCTGAACAATTACTTTCAGCTGAATTTGGAAATGACTAAGCTAGATTGACTCATAAATGATGCCACAAGACCATCTCCCAGTGTCTTGTGAGTGTGCCTGCATATACCAGGGTTCTCTGTTGAAATTCAGAAGGACATATTTTAATGAATTATGTTAACATCTGCAGTACTGAACTGCACAAAGCAGTCTCTTGGCATACTCAAATAAATAAGTAATTTAATGGGACTACGAAAACCAGATGTTTAAAACACAATTCATATAGTATGTTGGCAGCTAAACAGTTTTAAGGCTCTGTTAACTTTAATCTCTCTTGTAAGTAGTGCAAAATAATTTTTTTTGATTGAAATTACACTGGTGGGGAGGGAGTGGTGTGGGTGTGAAATGAGTGTGACCATATGACTAGTTTTATGAACTGTGATTATATCACTCACTAATGTCTTGACAGAGAGTGACACATCCCAATGTCTTACTCTAACACATGGGCTTGTTTTCTCCTCCACATTTGTCTTGTACATCAGGCAAAACATACATTAACCTGAGGGTCAACATGACATAGCTTGATGAGAGAGCAATAACGTACTCTTGGATTGAGGATAGAATATCATTGGTCTATAAGCATGATGCATATCCACATTTCTGACTAACTCCTGTGATGGATCTTAAGTAAATAGCCTGTCCTCCGACTATAGAACATATATCTCACACTGCAGTAATATTGTTCCACTAAATCTCATCATCTGTAGAAACAAACTCTCTAAAATAAGCAAAAACCGAGGTCAGGGGAGCATGTATTACCACAGATATATCTGAGTTGACGTTTAAAGAGGTTCTGTATGTCCCGTATTTTCTGCAGGTCACCTTAAACCTGAGATTTGTGGAGAAGCTACGACTCTGTATCTTTTCCGAGTGCAAATACAGCAAATGTTGGCCAAACTACAGATAAACTACACTTCTTCTGGTAATCATTCAACTAAGCTTTCCCATTCCAAATAGAGCATTTTGTTTCTTTAAATGTAGTCCAGTGATGTGCATAAAACTAAAGGAATTGATGCTTAGCAAGACCAAAGTGCCCAAACCAGTGTTTAAGATGGTAGTGACACCTAACCTTGGTCTGTGATATCTAACCCACTGAAGACACATTGTAATTAAGAAGAAAGATGCCTATTGGCTATGCTCCCGCTATATCTCCCTCATCTCAGACAGACTATAGAATGAGATTGACATCTGTGGCCCAAGGGGGAACCATTATGGTAGAACAAAATGTAATCGTGACTGTGCAATCGACGATACACACCTGTGGGCTTTCATGACAACACTGAGGAAAAGTCTACTTGACTCTTCAATTGGTATGGTTTATTAATAAACAGGCCCACAGACCCACATTTCCCAACAACCACTTCAGAAAGGAGATCTAAAGAATGGCAGTCACACCGTGTGGAGACAGCTGGACATGCAGAGGAAGAGAGAGACAGAGACACAGAGAGAAAGACAGACAGACGGACAGACAAACAGGCGGACAGACGGGCGGACAGGCGGACAGACGTACAGATAGAATGACAGACAGATAGCCAATCATAGAGCCAGATACTTGGAAGCGCTATCTGTTGAGGAATTTTAAAGCTCACTGTCTGAAAATGATTTTTTTCTCTAGAAAGTTGATGTCGGACGTTTACATACACCTTAGACAAATACATTTAAACTCAGTTTTTTACAATTCCTGACATTTAATCCTAGTAAAAATTCCCTGTTTTAGGTCAGTTAGGATCACCACTTTATTTTAAGAATGTGAAATGTCAGTATAATAGTAGAGAGAATGATTTATTTCAGATTTTATTTCATTCATCACATTCCCAGTGGGTCAGAAGTTTGCATACACTCAATTAGTATTTGGTAGCATTGCCTTTAAATTGTTCAACTTGGGTCAAATGTTTTGGGTCGCCTTCCACAAGCTTCCCACAATACGTTGGGTGAATTTTGGCCCATTCCTCCTGACAGAACTGGTGTAACTGAGTAAGGTTTGTAGGCCTCCTTGCTCGCACATGCTTTTTCAGTTCTGCCCACACATTTTCTATAGGATTGAGGTCAGGGCTTTGTGATGGCCACTCCAATACCTTGACTTTGTTGTCCTTAAGCCATTTTGCCACAACTTTGGAAGTATGCTTGGGGTCATTGTCCATTTGGAAGACGCATTTGCGACTAAGCTTTAACTTTCTGACTGATGTCTTGAGATGTTGCTTCAATATATCCACATAATTTTCCTTCCTCATGATGCCACCCCTGTGCTTCACGGTTGGGATGGTGTTCTTCGGCTTGCAAGCATCCCCCTTTTCCTCCAAACAAATCGATGGTCATTATGGCCAAACAGTTCTACTTTTGTTTCATCAGACCAGAGGACATTTTTCCAAAAAGTACGATCTTTGTCCCCATGTGCAGTTGCAAAACCGTAGTCTGGCTCTTTTATGGCGGTTTTGGAGCAGTGGCTTCTTCCTTGCTGAGCGGCCTTTCAGGTTATGTCGATATAGGACTCGTTTTAATGTGGATATAGATACTTTGTACCTGTTTCCTCCAGCATCTTCACAAGGTCCTTTGCTGTTGTTCTGGGATTGATTTGCACTTTTCGCACCAAAGTACATAAATCTCTAGGAGACAGAACGCGTCTCCTTCCTGAGCGGTATGACAGCTGCGTGGTCCCATGGTGTTTATACTTGCGTACTATTGTTTGTACAGATGAACGTGGTACCTTCAGGCATTTGGAAATTGCTCCCAAGGATGAACCAGACTTGTGGAGGTCTACAATTTTTTTCTGAGGTCTTGGCTTATTTCTTTTGATTTTCTCATGATGTCGAGCAAAGAGGCATTGAGTTTGAAGGTAGGCCTTGAAATACATTGTCACGGTAGGGTGCAGAGACAGACCAAGACGCAGCGCAGGGATAGTAGTTCGACATTTATTTATTAATACTATGTATAATAAACTAGCAAATGATCAAACTATAAAACAAAAACACGAATCGACTAAACGTCACGTTCACAAAAACACACGAAATGAACGGATGTAAAAAAAGGCACACTTACTTCACTGTGACTGCGACATAATACGACAATGACCCACACCCGAGTGAAGGACAGACTCAACATATATGGGATCCCTAATTAGAGACAATGCGGTGCAGCTGCCTCTAATTAGGGATCCACCCCAAACCCCACACAGAAACAGAAAAGAACGACACTGTCAGACTCTGACCATAGCTACATAGAGAAGCAAATAGGCTTCTCTATGGCCAGAGCCTGACATACATCCACAGGTACACCTCCAATTGACTCAAATTATGTCAATTAGCCTATCAGAAGCTTCTAAAGCCATGACATAATTTTCTTGAATTTTCCAAGCTGTTTAAAGGCACAGTCAACTTGTGTATGTAAATGGTTTGACCCACTGGAATTGTGATATAGTGAATTATAAGTGAAATAATCTGTCTGTAAACAATTGTTGGAAGAATTACTTGCGTCATGCACAAAGTAGATGTCCTAACCGACTTGCCAAAACCATAGTTTGTTAACATGAAATCTGTGGAGTGGTTGAAAAATTAGTTTGAATGACTTCAACCTAAGTGTATGTAAACTTCTGATTTCAACTGAATCTTTACATGCATGAAAATGCATGCATGACATATAACATGAAGACAGCATGCATGACATATAACATGTAAACAGCATGCATGACATATAACATGTAAACATCATGCATGACATATAACATGTAAACAGCATGCATGACATATTACATGTAAACAGCATGCATGACATATAACATGAAGACAGCATGCATGATATATAACATGAAGACAGCATGCATGACATATAACATGTAAACAGCATGCATGACATATAACATGAAGACAGCATGCATGACATATAACATGAAGACAGCATGCATGACATATTACATGTAAACAGCATGCATGACATATAACATGAAGACAGCATGCATGACATATAACATGTAAACAGCATGGTCTCAGACGATCCCGCAGGTGAAGAAGCCAGATGTGGAGGTCCTTTTATTGTTCGCACCACAAGGTGCACCTGTGTAATGATCATGCTGTTTAATCAGCTTCTTGATATGCCACACCTGTCAGGTGGATGGATTATCTTGGCAAAGGAGAAATGCTCACTAACAGGGATGTAAACAAATTTGCGCACAAAATTTGAGAGAAGTAATCTTTTGAGCGTATGGAACATTTCTGAGATCTTTTACTTCAGCTCACACTTTACGTGTTGCGTTTATATTTCTGTTCAGTATACTTAACTATAAACATGTATACAGTACGTAGTACAGATCCTCCAGCTGAGTCTGCAGTCAGTCCATTGTTTATAAGCACTCTTATAAAGAATCCATATCTACATCAAACAGCCACACTGCAAAGGTGTCCGGTGTCGTCACGCCAAATCCCCATTTGATTACTCCTCACAGAGTGGATGCGCTGTGGGAAAACTGTAAACAAGCTTAACTTAGTTACTAAGCATGATGAAACACAAATATGTTTCAGGAGGAAGCCAGCGGTGAATCCACTTTGGCTTTGGCTGAAGGACTTTGGCTTGGGGTTTCCACATTCAGGGGAGTGTGTATTCTTTGCTTTTTCGCTGTAGGCAAAGCTGTACGTCCATGCCCTTTGGTCTTGCAGTGTGTAATGAGTGTTGTCTGTGTATACTGTCTGTGATGTAATGCAGTGGATTCATCACTTTTTCACTATGACCCACCAAAAGTGTTTTGCTTGTCAACACAAAACCAATGTTTCTAGATAGGATCCTGTCTTCAGTCGCAATCCTCCAGTGGGTCGCAACACATCATTTGGGAAACATTACATATCTTGAAACCTTCTGCTCTCTCCTTCTTCCTCTCCTCTCTCCCCTCATCTAATCCTCCTGTCCTCTTTTTCTCAGCTGGGAGACTGTTCCCAGAGGCCGTTTGCAACACCGCCTAAAGTAAACTTGCCACCTCACCCCAGCCCTGAACCCATATCTCCATCTATCAAGGACCCCCGCCGGCCTGTCCTAGCACACACATGTTGACCTTCTGCCCTGGACCCTGTGCTCGGGGAGGGAGGGAGGGAAGAGGGACTCTCCTAGAAACTGTGGAATTTATAGTTGATTGAAAAAGGTCACATAGCACTGTTGTTTTGCAGATGTGTCCTGCATATCTGAAAGTGGGTTTGTTGTATTTCCAGTCATTCCCCCTATCGTCATGTCCTAGACTCAACTGGAGAAGACCAAGGTGCTGCTAAAGGCCTCGAGGCCAGCTCAGCGGAGCTGAAGTGTAAACAACACACACGTAGCCATTAAAACCATTAAAACAACCCACATGGCTTATTTCAGACGTTTGAGAGCTAAAGAAAGCACTAATTTGTGACAACACACAAGATGTTGTCTCCATTAAATAATTCATTATGAGAGGCGGTGCATGTTTGGGGGAGTAAATTGGAAAGAATGAACCCAGCTGTTGGGAACCGTCAGGGCCCTCTATGCCCTCAGAGAGGGCCTAAGGATAGATACAAATCTGCATTTAAAAAAAATATATATTATAGTTTGTCATTTTGTTTTCATTGATTTAATATTTTTTTGTAATGTAATGATCTTCCTATTGAATTTCTTCAGTTTGTGTTGGAAAAAGAAGGGTTAACATCCATGAGAAAAAAATATCCAATCAGAATTTTTCTTTGGTAGTCTCTTGGTAGAAATAATCTAGCTGGGCTCAATGCTCATTGGCTAGGCCGTCAGGCTTTGTATAGAAGACACCAGCCAATATCAATGACATTGACTTCAATTAAAGCAGCATTTTGGAATGACTGTAGAATCAACCAATCACAAATTGTCTTGTAATAGGTGGGACAATTGTATGATGCCTCAAGGCCCTCTAGACGGCCTAAGTATACGTTACTAATTCAGAGCTAATAGTGAGCCTTAACTTGTTTTCTCACACTTGAGCCTAGCTAGCTGGCTAGCTTTTTGCAGTGAGTGTAACTCCTGCAATGCCTGATTTGGTGCAACAAGGAAAGAGTTTTGAATTGCATTTTCAAGTTAATAATTATGAGCGCTATCCGTGGATAACCAGCTGTGAGCTACAAAAAAGCTTTACTGCCTACTCTTCAGCACCAATAATAGCTCAACCTGGACAACTGGTTTGAAAGATTTAGCCTGTTTGACAAAGTCAGCACTTCGACACCAAAACTCCACTTCCCACCTGCGAGCTACAGTGAGTTTAAAAACATTTGGGGAAACAAGAGTAGACCTTCTTCTTAACGAGCAGCGGCACAATGAGACACCTGGTCACAATGATAAAGTCAGGCACAACAGGGAGATAAAGTGCCTTATTCATACGGTTGTGTTTTTAGACAAGCAATAATTAGCATTCAGAGGACATGATGAGGGTAAAGAATCAGCTAATAAGGGAAACTACTTGGAAATACTGGATTTCTTGGCTGAGTATGACACCACATTTAACTGCCATTTGGCTACGGCTACCGTGCTAACAGGCACTTCCAGCAAAATCCAAAATGACCTGATACACGCGATCTCGAATGTAATGACAGATATCATGAAGGAAGAATTGAAGAAACCATGACCCCGCCCACACTGCATTTTTTTTTATTGTTGCATACTGGAGATAGAACATCGAATAAAGCACAACTTTTGTCTCTCTGACAGCATATGCTGTCCGTTGTCTTGAAACAATGTAGGTGGTTGTGTGGTTGAATTTATTCCGCCACTATTTGAGTGACTGTTTGTTTTGGCAAATGTTTCTTTGAAACGACGCAAACATATTTTCTTCTAACGTGGCTTAGGACCGTTTGACTCTGTCATAAAATAATTACTTCTCTTACACAGGTCTGCAAAAGAAAGTCATGCTCTGTATACACAGGCATCCGAGTTCTCTATCTATATGTACAGTCAGATCTTTTTCCGTCAGATCTTTTTCCGCAACTGAGGGCCTAGCTCCAATAGTCACGGTTCACCACTGGAACCCAGAAACAGTAAAAAGCACAGAATCAAAGAATAATGGAAAAACACTGGAGAGAGAAAGAAAGAAAACGACTGTCCTATCTGTCCTGACGTGACTTGAAGGCAGTGGCCTTGTTCTGTACTCAGGCTGTGTGTGTGTGTGTGTGTGTGTGTGTGTGTGTGGTGTGTGTGTGTGTGTGTGTGTGTGTGTGTGTGTGTGTGTGTGTGTGTGTGTGTGTGTGTGTGTGTGTGTGTGTCTGTCTGTCTGTCTGTCTGTCTGTCTGTCTGTCTGTCTGTCTGTCTGTCTGTCTGTCTGTCTGTCTGTCTGTCTGTCTGTCTGTCTGTAAGAGCTCTTTGAAATTTTAGCCTGTTTTGGTGGGCAGGTGAAATTAGTTAATAGACCAATAAGAAAGACAGTTCCAAACCTCTCTGCCAATAACAGCTAGGTTTCCGTTTTCCCCTCCCCCACTCCCAGTCAGTCCTAGCTAAATTATTGCTTGAGAAATTGCTCTTTGCTAAGAAGCAATTTGTGTTTATTTTTGGACAATTTTAATTATAAACAATCACAGTAAGGTACTTTATTATTACCCAGAAATTATTTGATAATGAGATAGAAACGACTGCATTGTTCTTTAAAGCACAGGGCCATTGAGCCTTGCAGGGGGGAACCAGTTTGGCCTCTAATAAGAACCAGACTGTTGTAAGTCCACTCCTCCTCTTCCTAATTCTACTTACACAATCATATTTGGAGACATTCCTGTCTATCTAAACCAGTGGTGTGTTCAGTCCACCCGGACCTGAATGACCAGTCCTTAGGGGTTAGTTATGACTGATTAGGCAGCTGCAGTTATATATGGCGAAACCTTATTCTACATTATACATGCTGATGTCCGCTACTATACCTCCCCCACTCAGAGATGTGCTGTGTCAGTTATGTAATCCCCCCGTAACATGCATGTACGCACGCACACACAGACATATGCATATGTGCACACACACATGTGTCCAACCACATACAGTGCCTTCAGAATGTATTCACACCCCTTGACTTTTTTCATATTTTGTTGTCTTACAAAGTGGGGTTAAAATGGATTTAATTGTCATATTCTGTCAATGATCTACACAAAATAGTCTGTAATGTCAAAGTAGAAGAAAACATCTAACATTTGTAAATAATTCATGAAATATAAAACACTAATATATCTTGTTTTAATACTTATTCAACCACCTGAGTCAATACATGTTAGAATCACCTTTGGCAGTGAGTCTTTCTGGGTCTCAAAGAGCTTTCCACATCTGGATGGTGCAACATTTGCCCATTATACTATTCAAAATTCTTCAAGCTCTGTCAAATGGTTGTTGATCATTGCTAGACAACCATTTTTAGGTCTTGCCATAGATTTCAAGCAAATTTGAATCAAAACTGTAACTTGGCTAATCAGGAACATTCACTGTCTTCTTGGTAAGCAACTCCACTGTATATTTGTTCTTGTGTTTTACGTTATTGTCCTACTGGAAGGTGAATTAATCTCCCAGTGTCTGGTGGAAAGCAGACTGAACCAGGTTTTTGCCTGTGCTTACCTCCATTCCATTTATTTTTTATCCAGAAAAACTCCCCAGTCCTTAATGATTACAAGTATACCCATAACATGATGCAGCCACCATTATGCTTGTAAATATGGAGAATGGTACTGAGTAATGTGTTGTATTGGATTTTCCCCATAACACTTTCAAAGTGTTATGTTAATTTTTTGCAGTTTTACTTTAGTGCCTTATTGCAAAAGGGATGCATGTTTTTGGAATATTTGTATTCTGTACAGGCTTCCTTCTTTTCACTCTGTCATTTAGGTTAGTATTGTAGAGTAACTACAATGTTGTTGATCAGGGAGGTGACCAAGAATCCGATGGTCACTCTGACAGAGCTCCAAAGTTCCTCTTTAGAGATGGAAGAACCTTCCCTTTCAGACAATAAGAAACAAGAATCTCTAGTCTGATGAAACCAAGATTAAACTCTTTGGCCTGACTTCCAAGCGTCACGTATGGAGGAAACCTGGCACCATCCCTACGGTGAAGCATGGTGGTGGCAGCATCATGCTGTGGGGATGTTTTTCAGCGGCAGGGACTGGGAGACTAGTCAGGTTCGAGGCAAAGATGAACAGAGCAAATTACAGAGAGATTGATGGAAACCTGCTCCAGAGCGAAGGTTCACCTTCCACCAGTACAACGACCCTAAGTACACGTCTCTGAATGTCTTTGAGTGGCTCAGCCAGAGCCCGGACTTGAACCCGATCAAATATATCTGGAAAGACCAGAAAATAACTGTGCAATGACACTCCCCATCCAACCTGACAAAGCTTGAGAGGATCTGCAGAGAAGAATGAGAGAAACTCCCCGAATACAGGGGTGCCCAGCATGTAGAGTTATACCCAAAAAGACTTGAGTCTGTAATCGCTGCCAAAGGTGCTTCAACAAAGTACTGAGTAAAGGGTCTGACTACTTATGTATATGTGATATTTCTGGGGGGGGTTTTATACATTGCAAAAATGTAACATAAAAACTATTTTTGCTTTGTCATTATGCGGTATTGTGTGTTGATTGATAAGAAAACAAACAAGCATTTTAATAAATGTTTTAATTAGGCTGTAACGTAACAAAATGTGGAATAAGTCAAGGGGTCTGAATATTGTCTTGATATGTTTTTTTCTTTGGGACCATCAGGCGACATCCTCATAGCTGATCCAAATAAGGAGGAGGAGGTGGCGGAGAGAAGGATCCTGGCCAAACTGCTGGCCATCATGGACAACGTCACCCACCCTCTGCATACCATGGTTATGATGCAGAGGAGCACCTTTAGTCAGAGACTGATCCCACCACGGTGTGCCAGAGAGCGCTACAGGAGGTCCTTCCTGCCGGCGGCTACTAGACTAATTAATGCCTCACCGGGGTGCCGTGCCGTCGGCAACATAGACCTGGAACTGTTGGGTTGTTAGGACCCAGTTTAACAATTATGCATCCATCCGTGAGTAACTCTGGTCTGTAATCACTCATTCACTCAGGACGTATTTATTCATTCAGGTCTGTATATACAGTACATATTCATGTACAGTTGTTATATCATATCACGTGCAATATTGTAAGTAATTCTTGGACTGAACTTACGTAGTCATTCACTCAGGAATGTATATTAGTATCCTGTCATAACCATATCTATCTATCTATCTATCTATCTATCTATCTATCTATCTATCTATCTATCTATCTATCTATCTATCTATCTATCTATCTATCTATCTATCTATCTATCTATCTATCTATCTATCTATCTATCTATCTATCTATCTGTCTGTCTGTCTGTCTGTCTGTCTGTCTGTCTGTCTGTCTGTCTGTCTGTCTGTCTGTCTGTCTGTCTGTCTGTCTGTCTGTCTGTCTGTCTGTCTGTCTGTCTGTCTGTCTGTCTGTCTGTCTGTCTGTCTGTCTGTCTGTCTGTATTAGAGACAATGCGGTGCAGCTGCCTCTAATTAGGGATCCAACCCAAACCCCACACAGAAACAGAAAAGAACGACACTGTCAGACTCTGACCATAGCTACATTGAGAAGCAAATAGGCTTCTCTATGGCCAGAGCCTGACACACTGTAAATTCCTTATTTGAGATATATCTGTTTAATAGATTCATCCTTACCTCCTTTACCTTTTATGTAACCTGCTTATGTCCTTTGTTGCAGAACCACATACACATCCAACTTTACCATGTCCAACCTTAAGTCCTTAATAAATATGTAATCTTTGGCACTGGCTCTCTGACCTGATCGGAGTGCCCCCGGTGACATCTAACCAACCAGTTACCCAGTTGGGTTTCTTAGCTGTATACAGTAACCTGTATATTCCCTTCAGAAAATAGACCGGTGTGTTACATTTTTTTAAAGCCATGCTGTAGGCTAAATTGCTTCTAATAGGATATCATAAAGCAGAACATCAAAGAAAGTTGGCAGCTGTGTTACTGCACTAAACCTTTTCCTTGAGTTAATCGAGGAGACAACAATCGAAATTTCTTAAATGCAGTTCAAAACTGCAATAATGACTAACAAATACAGTATATTCTGAGAACATGGCAACCATGTTTGGTGCAACATTGATTGAATATTCTCCTAACCCACAAACTGGACACATGAGCCTACCAAGCAAGCTAAATGCCTTCTATGCTCACTTTGAGGCAAGCAACACTGAGCAATGCCTGAGAGCACCAGCTGTTCCGGACTACCGTGTGATCTCGCTCTCCATAGCCAATGTAAGAGCTTTGAACAGGCCACAGGGCCAGACAGAATACCAGGATGCATACTCGGAGCATGCGCTGACCAGCTGGCAAGTGTCTTCACTGACTTGTTTCAAGCAGACCACCATAGTCCCTGTGCCCAAGAACGCCAGGGTAACCTTCCAAAATGACTATTGCCCTGTAGCACTCACATCTATAGCCATTAAAGGCTGGTCATGGTTCACATCAATGACATCATCCCAGACACCCTGGACCCACTCCACACTGCCCTCACCCACCTGGACAAAAGGAATACTTATTTAAGAATGCTGTTCATTGAATACAGCTCAGCATACAACATCATAGTCCCTTCCAAGCATTTCACTGTTAGTCTACACCTGTTGTGAATGCCATAATGAGAATGTTTTCTAAAGTTGTGAGAATGTTTGTTGTTAGCTGGGTTAGTTTAGGGGTGTCAGTTTAGGGCTGTCAGTGTAGGGGTGAAAGTGCTAATGTGTTAATGTGCCCTAATACGTTTGTGTGTGTGTGTGTGCTTGCATGTATACATGCCTGCGTGTATGAGGAATTGCTGTCAGTCAGTTATGTGGGGATTGGGGAATGCAGAATGACTCGCCAGGATAATGTATCTTGTGTTCACCCAGGAGCCGACTGACCATGGGATCCATCCCAGTGCCAGCAGGCCCCATGCACAGCAGTCAGTCAGCCAGCCGCCACTGTGTAACAGCATTTCACAACTCATCACATCTACCCATCCACCCAGGCGCAGGGGACAGAGTCTTGCCAGCTCTGCACTCAGCTTACCCATTTCACAACGGCGCAATTCCATGCCAGTATGGCCCGTTTATGATGTTTTACACAGTATCTTCCTGAAATGAAATCCATAAAACTATTATTTGGGGGAAGGATGTTTGGCATACTTTTGAAATCTGTGTCCAAAATAATTATTGAGAAATAACTAATTAAAGTTGTGACATTTTGGCCTTGTCCAGGCCTTCTTTTAGGCACTTCAATAATGAGTTTGTAGATGCTACAAAGCATGTGTTGGTGTCATCTGAAACATTACCATGTTTTCTAACATATGAGTAGTGTTTAGATTAAGAAAACAGTTGATCTACATGAATTAATGCAGTTTTTGATTTAAACCTATTGTTTTTAACAAATGTATGCCAAACATCCTTTCCGCAAAGGAATTTTTATGGATTTAATTTCAGGAAGATCCCGTGTGTGTGTGTGTGCGTGCTTGTGTGCTTCCGTGCACATGCATGAACAGTATGTGTGTGTGAATGCATTTGTAATTGTGCATAGAACAGAATAAGAGTACTGGTATGTGTTTACTACAGTACACTGTTTGTGTGTGAATCTATATATATATAGATATTTATTTTTTTAACTTTATTTTGACAGGGAAAACAGACTGAGACCTACATCTCTTTTGCGGCTGTGCCCTGTGTAAACATGTTAACATGTACAATTTAGACACACAGACAGACATTTTGGAGAAGAAAGATCTCAAAACATACCAAAACAGAGAAACATTTCAAGAAAACAAAGAACATCATATTGATCCTTTAAAATATTTTTGAAATGGTCAAGGGGCACCAAAGTGTCTAGCTTGAGGTGGGTCTGCAATTTGTTCCACAGAAAAGGTGCAAAGGAACTGAAGGCAGTTCTACCCAAATCTGTGTAGACTGTAGACGTCTCTAATGTAATCTATGACTGTGATCTGGTATTACAATTAGTATGTCTAGTGGAAATTAATGTTGAAATACAGTGGGGAGAACAAGTATTTGATACACTGCCGATTTTGCAGGTTTTCCTACTTACAAAGCATGTAGAGGTCTGTAATTTTTATCATAGGTACACTTCAACTGTGAGAGACGGAATCTAAAACAAAAATCCAGAATAAATAATTAATTTGCATTTTATTGCATGACATAAGTATTTGATCACCTACCAACCAGTAAGAATTCCGGCTCTCACAGACCTGTTATTTTTTCTTTAAGAAGCCCTCCTGTTCTCCACTCATTACCTGTATTAACTGCACCTGTTTGAACTCGTTACCTGTATAAAAGACACCTGTCCACGCACTCAATCAAACAGACTCCAACCTCTCCACAATGGCCAAGACCAGAGAGCTGTGTAAGGACATCAGGGATAAAATTGTAGACCTGCACAAGGCTGGGATGGGCTACAGGACAATAGGCAAGCAGCTTGGTGAGAAGGCAACAACTGTTGGCGCAATTATTAGAAAATGGAAGAAGTTCAAGATGACGGTCAATCTCCCTCGGTCTGGGGCACCATGCAAGATCTCACCTCGTGGGGCATCAATGATCATGAGGAAGGTGAGGGATCAGCCCAGAACTACACGGCAGGACCTGGTCAATGACCTGAAGAGAGCTGGGACCACAGTCTCAAAGAAAACCATTAGTAACACACTACGCAGTCATGGATTAAAATCCTGCAGCGCACGCAAGGTCCCCCTGCTCAAGCCAGTGCATGTCCAGGCCCGTCTGAAGTTTGCCAATGACCATCTGGATGATCCAGAGGAGGAATGGGAGAAGGTCATGTGGTCTGATGAGACAAAAATAGAGCTTTTTGGTCTAAACTCCACTCGCCGTGTTTGGAGGAAGAAGAAGGATGAGTACAACCCCAAGAACACCATAACAACCGTGAAGCATGGAGGTGGAAACATCATTCTTTGGGGATGCTTTTCTGCAAAGGGGACAGGACGACTGCACCGTATTGAGGGGAGGATGGATGGGACCATGTATCGCGAGATCTTGGCCAACAACCTCTTTCCCTCAGTAAGAGCATTGAAGATGGGTCGTGTCTGGGTCTTCCAGCATGACAACGACCTGAAACACACAGCCAGGGCAACTAAGGAGTGGCTCCGTAAGAAGCATCTCAAGGTCCTGGAGTGGCCTTGCCAGTCTCCAGACCTGAACCCAATAGAAAATCTTTGGAGGGAGCTGAAAGTCCGTATTGCCCAGCGACAGCCCCGAAACATGAAGGATCTGTATGGAGGAGTGGGCCAAAATCCCTGCTGCAGTGTGTGCAAACCTGGTCAAGAACTACAGGAAATGTATGATCTCTGTAATTGCAAACAAAGGTTTCTGTACCAAATATTAAGTTCGGCTTTTCTGATGTATCAAATACTTATGTCATGCAATAAAATGCAAATTAATTACTTAAAAATCAGACAATGTGATTTTCTGGATTTTTGTTTTAGATTTCGTCACTCACAGTTGAAGAGTACCTATGATCAAAATTACAGACTTCTACATGCTTTGTAAGTGGGAAAACCTGCTGTAGATGAAAAGTTGGAGTGTGGATGGAGGTGGATCCACATCTGGGTGCTAGGCAGAACCCCTAGGTATTGGAGAACATGAGAGGAGTTAAAGGGAACAGGGTAAATCAGGAATGTAACAATACAGTTATTTATTGATTTCATTTAAAAAAATGTTTGATTATTAACAGAAAATAAAGGATACCTGTCTGTCATTTTTTATTTCAGTGGGATTGATGAGGGAGATAAGGGAGGGTCCCTGGAGAAGATAAGAGAGACCACTGGAGTCATACTCCTTAACAGTACATACTGTGCCTGGCAGCGGAGGTTACTTAACGTGACACAGTGGTAAGCCTTGAGATTGACTATCTGGAGTGTTGGTACTGCTTACAGCATGGCGATGTCGCCCACCGCGAGGAGGCCTTTCACTCCTGGATGCTACACTTGCAAAAAAGCTTGAGCATGATCATTTGTAAAATTGTCTAACCAGGAGTGTGACAGAAGTGATCCGAACTCATTGGTTCTGCTGGATGGGATAGATCCTGGGTGGCTCGGACAGTCAATGGTCCTAAAGTCATTTGGAGAGGTAAATTGAAGAGGTACATTTTTATAAGCTCAGCATAACTATCATTTCTTGCTTTCTTAAATGTCAACCAAATCTTAACATACTTTGTCTCATGTCGGGGCTTTCAGTGGTCGACCATCCAACTGCTCCAACTAGAGAAGATTGTTTGCTTCCGCCATGGTAACCCTAGGAAGACAAAGATAAACATATCAGTGTTAGGGAAACTAAAACTAGATTCAGGTTATTTTGTGTGCAAATTCAAATCTCTGAGATTTTCATATTCACCTTAATGGATGGTGACTTCAGCTAGGAGCGAAAGAGCAGCAAGGTTTCCCAGGTCTCGCCTTTCTTTTGTCCTTCTTTTAACCCAAGTCATTCGCCCGGATGTCGAAGCACTTGGTCCTTTTATTGACTCTCTTCCAGTAGCTCTCCTCCTGTTTCTCCTACACCTTGTCCATGTTCAGTCTCACCTTGATTGATATTAGAATTAAATAGAATTTAACTGAATGCCAAGCGTCACCTGGCTAATACCATCCTTACGGTGAAGCTTGGTGGTGTCAGCATCATGCTCTGGAGCAGATTTTCATCAAGGATCTCTCTGTACTTTTCTCTGTTAATCTTTTCCTCGATCCTGACTAGTCTCCCAGTCCCTGCTGCTGAAAAACATCACCACAGCATGCTGCTGCCACCACCATGCTTCACCGTAGGGATAGTGTTGGCCAGGTGATGAGCGGTGCCTTGTTTCTTCCAGACTTGACTCTTGGCATTCAGTTCAATCTTCAATCTTGGCTACTTTGAAGAATCTCAAATATAAAATATTTAAGACCTCAGACTGTATTTCAGACTAATATTTATTGACCATGCCCAAAGAGTTGAAAATGGAAGTTTTGAGTGAGGCAAAGTAGGGTTCAATTCTGGCTTTACTGGCAGAGGGATACAGTGAGCGTCAGGTTGCTTCCATCCTTAAAATTTCAAAGACGGCGGTTCGTAAGAAGAAGGTCAAGCAGCAGACATTAGGGACAACAAGGTTACAGACTCTCCACTGACCGGGATGACCGCCAACTCATTAGAATGTCACACAATAACCGTAGGATGACATCAAGTGACCTACAAAAATAATGGCAAACGGCAGCTGGGGTGAAGTACACGGTGAGGACGGTTCGAAACAGCCTCCTAGGGGCGGGGCTAAAGTCGTGCAAAGCTAGAGAAAAGCCCAAAGAAGAGCCAGGCTGAGGTTTGCAAAGACCATAAGCTTTGCCCAACACCTAGTCGTCTAATGGTTAGACGGAGACCTGGAGAGGCCTACAAGCCACAGTGTCTCACACCCACTGTGAAATTTGGTGGAGGATCAGTGATGATCTGAGGGTACTTCAGCAAGGCTGGAATCGGGCAGATTTGTCTTCGCATGAATCAAGCCACGTACAAGGTTGTCCTGGAAGAAAACTTGCTTCCTTCTGCTCTGACAATGTTCCCCAACTCTGAGGATTGTTTTTTCCAGCAGGACAATGCTCCATGCTACACAGCCAGGTCAATCAAGGTGTGGATGGAGGACCACCAGATCAAGACTCTGTCATGACCAGCCCAATCTCCAGACCTGAACCCCATTGAAAACCTCTGGAATGTGATCAAGAGGAAGATGGATGGTCACAAGCCATCAAACAAAGCCGAGATGCTTGAATGTTTGTGCCAGGAGTGGCATAAAGTCACCCAACATCAATGTGAAAGACTGGTGGAGAGCATGCCAAGGCGCATGAAAGCTGTGATTGAAAATAAGGGTTATTCTACCAAATAAAACAATACTGCATTATTCAAGGTCTGACAACACTGCATCTTTTTTGGTTATTTTGACCAGTTGTCATTTTCTACAAATAAATGCTCTAAATGACAGTATTTTTATTTGGAATTTTGGATAAATGTTGTCAGTAGTTTATAGAATAAAACAAAAATGTTTATTTTACCCAAACACAAACCTATAAATAGTATAACCAGAGAAACTGATAATTTTGCAGTGGTCTTTTTTTCAGTCTCTGCACTTCTGAGCAGTACTATTGCACCCTCTGTTGGACTTTGTAGATGGTGAAACTATCCCGATGATCAGGGGTGCATTCAGTGCATGCATACCGAGCAAACCGTAGCAAAACATTTTGCAATGAAGATTAACGTTTCTTATTCCGGACCCAGTTGCTTTTCAATATAGCCTTTCACTGAAAATCTTTTTTTGCTGTCTCACATTCTTAACGTGGTGGAACTTTGTCAGAGACTAACAGAGGGTGCAATAGTACTGCTCAGAAGTGCAGAGACTGAAAAAAAGACCACTGCAAAATTATCAGTTTCTCTGGTTATACTATTTATAGGTTTGTGTTTGGGTAAAATAAACATTTTTGTTTTATTCTATAAACTACTGACAACATTTATCCAAAATTCCAAATAAAAATACTGTCATTTAGAGCATTTATTTGTAGAAAATGACAACTGGTCAAAATAACCAAAAAAGATGCAGTGTTGTCAGACCTTGAATAATGCAGTATTGTTTTATTTGGTAGAATAACCCTTATTTTCAATCACAGCTTTCATGCGCCTTGGCATGCTCTCCACCAGTCTTTCACATTGATGTTGGGTGACTTTATGCCACTCCCAATCACGGCTGGTTGTGATACTGTCTGGATTCGAAGCAGGTTGTCTGTAGTGACGCCTCTAGCACTGAGATACAGTGTCTTAGACCACTGCGCCACATGGAAGCCCCCAAAGTATTCTTGGGTATGACGCTACAAGCTTGGCACACCTTTATTTGGGGAGTTTCTCCCATTGTTCTCTGCATATCCTCTCAATCTCTGTCAGGTTGGATGGGGAGCATCACTACATAGCTATTTACAGGTCACTCCAGAGATGTTTGATCGTGTTCAAGTCCGGGCTTTGAAAATGACTAGAGTTTTGAAACAACTGCATTTTTAATGATCTGTTTTGAGTTTTGCACTAAGAGTTGTGAAAATTTACAACGTACTTGTGAAAATTGCACCAATGAGAGAGAAAACTGTAAACACATATTGGGAATGGGAATCTAATTGGAGCAGATATGAAATTTGGAGTTGAAGCAACGGTTCCTCTGAATATTGACCACTAGAGGGTATCACATTATTATAAATCATGACATAGAAATTCACAAAATTTTAAGAGCAGAGGCATTAGACATGTCCCCAGTAGAGCAGTGGTTTCTAACCGTTTTTGGTTACTTTACCACCAACTGAATTTTTCTCTGCCCGTAGTAGCCCTGAAGTACCCCCTCATGTGCATTTTACCAGTAGACCAATTGTCTCATGAGTCTTCTCAAGTACCCCCTGTGGATAGGCCAAGTACCCCCAGAGGTCCTAGTACCACTGGTTGGGAACCACTTCAGTAGAGGGAGGTACTAACACACAACTCCTCACATTGAATCACTTTAATTTGTGTTGTGTGAAAGGAGGGACCCAGAGAAAAAGGAGGAGACCCCAATATGTGGAACCAACTACATGCCTTTTCCCTGGAGCAGTTAGCAGTAGGCAGTGGGCAGGGGAGCCATGCAGGCCAGGATGTGTTACAGGAAGGGCAGGGCCCCCTCTCTCTGCCCAGGGGAATGGTACAGTATGAGCCCTGGAGGTGGGTGGTATGGCTACAAAGTGTGGTGGTTATTATGGTGGAGTAGGAAGAATTTCCTTCTAGAAACTAAAGGTTTGGATATGGGGAGGGTAAGCTGATCCTAGATCTGTACCTAAGGTAAAGGTCTGATTTGGCGCTAGCTATTGTATAATGTTTGCTGAGGACATGTGACACCTATTTAGTGCTCTTACAACAGTCACCCATCAGAGTCTAAGCACTGTCTAAGCCGGGGGGTTCTACTAAGCTATATGTAATTATTTTAAGAAGGTCATACCAAGGATCATTTAGCTATTTGATTTTACATTTTAAGACAACTTGAAGTATACAAATATTTGATGAAAGATGCAGAGACAGACAGTTCCGACCATTTGCCAGGAAATCGGATTTACCTTAGGGAACTGTAGGAATCAAGGTCTGGGCTATCCCCTCAGATACAGGGCCCGTCCTGGCTGTTCTGCCACCCTAGGCAAGACAAAAAAATTGCTGCCCCTACAAGAATAGTCCCAGTATTTTTCCAGACGTTGAAGTTAGATTCAATTTAGGTTCTGAATGAAAGGTGAAAATAGGTATTTTCCAGATGTTGAAATAAGGTACATTTTTGGTTCTGAATGAAAGTAATTTATGGACATTTATAGATCTGAATCAAAAAAAGTCCAGTCCTGACAGGACCAAAAAAAGACATCCAAAAGGAATCAGCATCGGTCCATGCTTACGGAGTTAGAGCCTACAGCAGGGATGGGCAACTCCAGTCCACCTATGTGGTAGGCCTACCGTTTGTTAAACACAAAAAAAGACAGCCGGTCCGGATAGGACCCGAAAAAAGATGTCCAAAAGACGTTGGCATTTCGTGTTATTCTGTACATAAATCTGAGCCACTCCATTTAGTATGATATGTTACGTTTGTATGGCATGTATTAATTTGTGTATGTCCATTTTATGTTACAAATTACAATTAGTATGCTAACGTTAGCTAGGTGGCTAACAGTAACGTTTATAATAGCTAGACTAGGCTCATTTTATAACTAATTTCATGCAATTCTACATTTTTTGCCATGGGGCGTAGATAAATATGTGCAGTTTTATAGCAAATTTCCTGCAATTCTACACATTTTGCCATGGCTTATGCCATGTTAATATGATATCTAAGTATGAGTGTCTTATAAAATCAATGGGGGCACCCTGGAGGTCAGGGCCCCTTGGCACATGCCCTTTGTGCCCGGTCAACAGTTTGATCACTACAAGTTTAGATAACTGTCTAGTCTAATTCACCAATCTAAAAAATGTTAGCTGACATGGGCTAATTGAGTGACTGTCAGTGACATAAAAAGAGAAAAACTTCTGATGCACAACCACATTTCTAAATTGCACCTTGTGTATTCTGCTATTCTAACTCTCAACAGTGAGGTAAAGCCCTGACTGAGTTCCTAGAAATGTACTTGTATTTTAAATATATACATATATACTATGAGTGGACAAAACATTAGGAACACCTTCCTAATACCTTCTCAAAACAGCCTCAATGGGGTTGGGGAGCCCTAAGCGACAACATATGCCACTTATGCCCAGTGGTCGCAACTGTATGTCTCTGCATCACTGAGATTCTGTGATGATTATGGCTCCCCTTAATGACTGTGGTAAGAGCACTAAATAAGTGTCAGTTGTCCTCAGCATTCCACATGCTCACAAACCAACACCCCTGATCTTAGGTATAGTTCCACCAACTTCAAAATCCAGCAGAGTGTACAATAATACTGCTCATAAGAGTAGAGACTGAAAGGTGTATTTGTTTGAACACGATCAGTTGGCCACTTCTCTTAAAGTTGTAATTTCAAATGACCTGAGACTCTTGGTATGACAGGCTTCCTTCACACACTTGTAACTCTTCACATTGAATCACTTTAATTTGTGCTGTGTGAAAGAAGGAGGGACCAATACAAAAAGGAGGAGACCCCAATATGTGGAACCAACCACATGCCTTTTCCCCGGAGCAATTAGCAGTAGGCAGTGGGCAGGGGAGCCATTCAGGCCAGGGTGTGTTACAGGAAGGGCAGGGCCCCTTCTCTCTGCCCAGGGGAATGTATGAGCCCTGGAGGTGGGTGGTATGGCTACAAAGTGTGGTGGTTATTATTGTGGAGGAGGAAGAATTACCTGCTAGATTCGGATTTGGGGAGGGTAAGCTGATCCTAGATCTTCACCTAAGGTAAAGGTCAAATTTGGAGCTAGCTATTGTAGAAGGTGGTTGTTGGTTTGTGAGCATGTGGAATGCTGAGGACAACTGACACTTATTTAGTGCTCTTACCACAGTCATTAAGTGGAGCCATAATCAACACAGAATCTCAGTGATGCAGAGACATACAGTTGCGACCATTGGCCAGGAAATCGGATTTACCTAAGGGAACTGTACGCTCTTAGAAAAAAGGGTTCTAAAAGGCTTCTTCAGCTGTCCCCATAGGATAACCATTGTTGGTTCCAGGTAGAACCCGTTTTGGTTTAAGGTAGAACTATTTTGGGATACATGTAGAACCCTCTGGGGAAAGTGTTCTACCTGGAACCAAAATGGGTTTTTCAAAGGGTTCTCCTAAGGGGGCAGCCGCAGAACCTAAGATACACACACACGCACACGCACACACACAAACACACACACAAACACACACACACAATCCTCCGATCTGTTACTGTCATGGTTACAACCTGCTCTCAGAGCATTTTGTATTATTCTGTACATCCGAGACACTCTAGTATCGAGTATGACATGTTACGTTTTTTATGGTATATATTAATTTGTGGATGTCCATCATCCATTTCGTATGATATGTTACAAATTACAATTCATATGATATGCTACGAACTGCCATTCATTTGATAAGTCACGAATTGCAATTTGTACAGTACATTATGAATTTTCAATACGTTTGATATGTTATGAACTCCAATTTGTTGTGGCTAATGTTAGCTATGGGGCTAGGTGGCTAATGCTTGCGTATATTATAGCTAGGCTAGGGGTTAGGGTTAGGAGTTAGCTTAAAGGGTTAAGGTTAGGGTTAGGGTTAGGATAAGGATTAGCTAACATAGTTGCAAAGTAGCTAAAAAGTCGTAAGCATTTAGCAAAAGTTGCTAATTAGATAAAATGCTAAAGTTGCCCATGATGAGATTCAAACACGCAACCTATGGGTTACTAGACGTTCGCATTATACATCCGCCCATCCACCCCAACCAACCACTCTCCTTTAGATTTTGCCTTAAGTAACCTTCTGTCTTATGTAACCATACCAAACGTAAAATATCATAATAATTTGTTCCCCCAGATTTACGTATACTATGTTACATCTAGTCTATGAGACCAGGCTAGTTACAGTCATGGTTACAGTAATAGAGTTTGCGAGGAATTTGCACGGTGAGGAAATATAACCAATGTTCAGTGCTGCCCTCCGTACCTCATTGAAGACCGAATGTGGCCCCTGGGGCAAGATGAGTTTACACCCCTGCACTAGAAAACGCATTACAGTAATACAGTAAGTATTGCTGTGCATGCATTTATAACTTCCAATGCAGACAAAGTAGAATGTGACTCATGTTGATTGAAGACCTGGTTGTCTATTATGTACAATACTAAAGCCAGGAAATGGCCTATGAGTGCTGGGGCTCAGATGGCTGTGGGGTGCACATGGGCTCTACTGTATGTCCTACACCCCTCGGTGACTCCCCAAAGCACCATAACATACTGACCCACATGTTACTGTAACACACTGGGAAATTAGCCCTGTACCCTCTCACTCCCAGCCCGGTGTGATGTAGCTTTAAGATATATACAGACTTATGAACTCACTCACACAGCACAACAAATCATGGAAAGAAACTGATCTAGTCTATGTGTGTCTTCAGTAAGGTCTCACTTCTGACCATGGGGAGTGAAACAGTGTTGTGCTTTTATATGGAGAGTCATCCAGGACTCTAGTGCACACTGACATCTTATTCAGCTCTGGAGATACTGGCTGTGGCTGGATAAAGAAAACAGTCAGGGTGGATAAACTAATCTGAACATCAAAGCTCCGTTGTGCTGAACTGGCTTCTGAGAGAGTGGAAATGAGGCGGAGAAAAATGTGATGGAATGAGAAAACAGACAGCGAGTTTGATTTCTACAGCTTTAGTCTCCCAGAATGCCTATGATGATATCAGGGCTGAATTAAATTAAATCTGCAGTGTATTGTAATTTCACCTTAGCAAAGAAATCTAAAACTGTGATTACTTTACCTTAAACATGCCTTCTCACTTCATTGACTTAAGCAACATTATTTCCCCAGAGTTTATGTTCCCACATTGCGTGTTTGATTGAATTACATGTCTTAGGACAGTGATTCAGTCTGTCAGCCTTTCCTCTACTAACTGCTCTCTGCACTCTTGAGTGGCCTTGTTGATTACTCACACGGTGGCCTGTATCCATGTACCCAATCTGCCCACTTTTCAACAGCTCACGGGGGCTCTTAGCATGGCTACGCTGGCTGCTGCTGGCCTATCAGTGGAATGGCAGGCCTATTACATAATGCATTCTTCCTGTGCTCTTAAGTGTAACACCCAGATAACCTCAGCACTACAACTCACTGTGTGTGTCAGAAATAAATGTGAAGGAGCAGAACACAAATGGCTCTAATGTTGTAGCTAGCTAACTATGGAAATGTTGGTCCTTTTTTGGTATGGATGAGCACAATGCATGTGATCAACTGTGGAATTGAAACATTCAACAGTGGCAAATGTAACCAAGTCATGAAGCTGTGGTTATTATGTTATTCATGTATTTTCTCATATGTCTACCGTTTGTGTATGGAGTTTTGAATAATGGTCAAATCGGTGTGGTCCTCCACTGTAAGGTGTCATGCAAACAGTACAAACTCAGAGGTACTGTTTCACTTTCCTATGTGCTCTTTGAATGTGGGTAGTCCTAGGACAGAGGCAAACAGTACACAGAAGGTTCAATTAGAGCCTATTAATAATTAGCAATCATTCAAACATTGTGTTAGTCTGGTCTCACTCACGTCTCATCCATGTTTACAACTCTCATTTTCCTTCAGACAACGTCTTCTATTTACTCTCCTTCCCTTTTCAACGCCCGGCTTTTGTGCCACTTGTGGCGGCCTTTTATGAATGAAAGTAATGAAATTATAAGCATTGTAAATACACTTGGCTTCGCATCATATTCTTCCATCATTCAAACCCCTGGATCTTTATTTATATCCTGTCTCAATGAACAGCAGTAGGAGGAGGAGGCAAATGTTACAGCTGATAACGGTGCAGGCTGGAGAATATACATAGATATAATGATTCAGCCGTAAAGTGGAGACTGATACAGTCTTTGTGTGGAGAAAGACTGTGCTCTTTCCCATATTTGTTACTGCCCTGTAAGGTGTAGGGTGCCTACATAATGACGTGCTCCACTGATGGAGAGAACAATAAAGAAAGGCTCAGAGTTGAGTTATCTGTGTTATTGTGACCTCCTGGCAGTGCCATGAACACAGCTCACACAGTATAATCCTAGTCATAGGGAGGGCATGTAGGGTAAATGTTATTGATGACAAAGACTCCTGCAGGAAAATCTCTGGCCATGGAGGCGAAACAGACACAATGGTCCTATTTGATGTTTTTTCACTGTGTTCATCTGGGATATCGACACATTTCAGTTTAGGTTTCCATTGTATTTATGACATGTTTCTCGTCGTCAAGAACTGCACTGTAAAAAAAAAAGAAAAAAGTTGTTTTTGTGACAGTCAAATCCCTGTTTTCTCCTTCAGCAATACTCTTCTCTCATTTTCCATGTGACTCTGTAACTTTAAATCCAGCTTTATCTTACCCCTGTTCCCCAGGCGACCAGCTTTTTAGGGAGTTTTTTTTTACCTTAAAAGGCCATGCCGAGTCGAGCTGTGGTTTCCTGTGGGAGGGCATTCTTCTCTCCGCCTGTGTAACTGGGCGCCTGGACCTGCCCCTCCTCCCCCTTTACCTCCCTCTCTCTCTCTCTCTGGTTCTCCCTCCCTTTCCAGCGGCAAGTCCTGGCTCCTCCACTCTACCACTCCCTCACACACAAATACACGTTCACTTCTGGTCTCTTTCCAGTTCCAGGCAGAGTAGAGCACACTCCCCACAAAGCCAGATATACACAGTGTATGTGTGGCTCAATTGGACGGTTCTCTGTGAGATTCTGCTGTCCCCTCCACTCCAAGCTGACCTGACCTCTTACTTAACAGAGGTTAAATATAATTTAAGGCGTTCCTCCTTTTTCTCATGCTGGTTTAGATGTTTCACTAAATAACCCAAAAGTCAGAGCCCAATGATTGCCTAATGGAGGATACTGTAGATATTTCCAAACAATTTTACTGCTCACTACAACTACACAATCATGAGAGGCTGGGTGGGGGTGGGGTGGAAGAGACAGTGAGAAATGAAGAGAGAGAGCGAGAGAGAGAGCAAGAGAGAGAGTACTCCAAGTAGTAGGTGCTCATTGAAACATTAAATCATCCTGAGCACATAACATCCTTTGTGAGGAGCATCCTGATTCCTCCTCAGACCAGACAATAATAAATGACTCAGCCAGCTCATGTCCATATAAGGTATACTTCCACATGCTGAAGATGACGCCTGCTTTACTGAGTGCTGTGGAGAATCGCCACAGGTGTTAGTGTGTCCTCACTCATCATTAGGTTGGATCTGAGTACTTAATCATCCCTGTTGAGGAAATAGGTCTTGCAGCATCACAAGTGTGTTGTGACACAGAAACATAGCCTACTGAAAACAGTAGTCATACAATAACTACTGTATTAATACTATAAATTATGATATGACATGATTAAGGGAGAGACTAACAGTAAGGCTCCCAAGTGGCGCAATGGACTAAGACACTAATGGACTCAGTGCTAGAGGCGTCAATACAGACAAGCTGGTTTGAATCCAGACTGTATCACAACCGGCCGTGATTGGGAGTCCCATAGGTCGGTGCACAATTGGCCCAGCGTCGTCCGAGTTTGGCCGGTGTAGGCCGTCATTGTAAATAAGAATTTGTTCTTAACTGACTTGCCTATTTAAATAAATAAAACATTCTCATCTCTCGAGTGAGATTACTGTTTGTGTGTATCTGTCACGAGAGGGTGCATAGAGAGACCAAGACGCAGCGCAGGGATAGTAGTTCGACATTATCTTTAATTACTGAATATTCAATAAAGATGTCCGAACTACACACACAAAACAAACTCGATAGACAGACGTTCGTTCCAAATAAACATGACAATATAAACGCAACGTTACAAAATCAAACACGAGATATATGCGTAAATAATGCACACTTACTTCACCGGTGACTTGCGAAATATATAATGACCCACATCCTCGGTGTGGAACAATGTAGGATCCCTAATTAGCGACATGCACTGCAGCTGCCTCTAATTAGGGATCCAACACAAACCACCACCAGAAACCGAAAGAATATACCTGTCAGACTCTGACCATGGCTACATAGAGAAGCAAATAGGCTTATCTATGGCCAGAGCCTGACAGTATCCTGCTCATTATAACCCCATCTAAACTTGTACCACAGGTTTCTGCCCCAACGTGCCTCAGGACAATTCTCACTTAAACTATCTGGATTATTGTGTATTTATCATAACAAATCAAAGAACATGTGGTTATGGAATAAACCTGCTGGACATAGAAACGGTTGGCCATAGGCCTACAGCCCATCCGGTTTCCAATGGGAAGTGTGCATTGTGAGGCAGTATAATGATGATGATTGTGATGTATTGATATGTGATCCCACAGTTGTCAAATGGTGACATGCACAGGGACAGGCTTTGTCCCCGACTGACTGAGAGGTGAGCAAAGGTTGAGTCACACAGTTGTATGTCTGTATACGAGTTTGTGTCAGTGTATGCGTTTATGCACGTATGTACTGTATGTGTTATTCTGCAAGCGTACCATGGAACGCAACGTCATCCTCATGCCCTAGTGCTCAAGGCGACGTTCAGAGGTGAGCTCACGTCTGATTGGCTAAATGTGATCCAAACATCTGTGCATGGCCAGGGGGGGTTTCATGACGTCATCCGAACAGGCACGAAGGCAGCAGTGATAATCAGGGGAACATGTGCCCTTCTCACACAGGTGTGTGTGTGTGTGTGTGTGTGTGTGTGTGTGTGTGTGTGTGTGTGTGTGTGTGTGTGTGTGTGTGTGTGTGTGTGTGTGTGTGTGTGTGTGTGTGTGTGTGTGTGTGTGTGTGTGTGTGTGTGTGTTACAGAGGAGAACATCATCATGGCTGGTAACAGAGACCAGGTGGTGCAGTGTCTAGGATGAGTCATAGTCAGAGAGTCTGAGAGGGATTACAAGGTGATGAATGGAGCTGGAGGTGTAGTTCAGACCTGATTTAATTTCTATGACTGGGAAAGAGTGAGAGCCATGACTACATGCTTTTGTGTTCACTGTAGTGATAAGGAAGCACACTGTGAATGTAGGACTTTTTGAACAATTGAGAGAAGCGTAACTACATTGTAATTAATGGTTGAAGCCATTAATAGTGGTGATTAACATGTTCATATAGGTTTACCACTGATAAAATATAGGTAAGGTAGGAGTAGAATTCCTTCCCTCTTAAGAGAGAAAAAGATCAGCAGATAAATGATAAAAAAAATTATGTTTAAGAGTTGTTGAGAGAATCTGTGCATATTCCTAATCCATGCCAGATTTAATATCCATCAATTCCATTATAACTCTCCCCTTTCCTCATCCCTCTCATATGTTCCGCCTTACATACTTCCAACCAGTATAATTCATGGTTATAAATCAAAACTGTACACTTATGCTAGCTATTCAAACTCTGTTAGCAACATATTTAATATCGGTCTAACCCCTTTTGAAGCATTTCTGTGGCTCCTTTTCTGAAACAGAATGCGGGCCTGGAAATGTGGGAGAGAATATTAAAAGCACTAAATTATTCTTCAGAGTTTCTGTCTCAGAGGCAACATGCTGACCTATTCAGAAGTATTTCTGGATCCAGAGTGTTCTGAGGCCCCATCAACCAACCTATGTGGTGCCAGCTCCATAAAGTCTGTTGCCTGTCCAATTGCCTGTCTGAATACAGGCCTATTCCTAGAGAGCAGACATTTACATTTAGCAGACACTCTTATCCAGAGCGACTTACATGAGTAATTAGGGTTAAGTGCCTTGCTCAAGGTCACATCGGCAGATTTTTCATCTCATCGGCTCAGGGATTTGAACAAGCGACAAATTTGGTTACTGGCCCAACGTTCTTAACCACTAGCCTTTCTGCTGTCCCAAAGACAGACATTGAAGGGACAGAGGAAGCCAATTGTAACACATATTTAAATAACTATGATATGTGATCCTTCTGGTTCTCAACCCACATTCAGAAATGGGCTCCGTATTTGGGAAATTCCAGTGGCATCCATCCATGCAGAAATGCAGTGGGATTAGAACAGCAGTGAAATGTCTTATTCTCAAGAGGTGAAAACGTCACAGCAAAGAATCATGAAAACACTAGCAAAAGAAGTAAATATTCCCTTCTATTAGATCTTAATACCTTATGGACTTGGATTCCTCATTGTTATGATTAGACCCTCTGAGCATAAGTCCTTGTATTCTTAGGGGGATACCTTTAATCACACTGGCTTACAGTGCTTACGTACAATACAAATGAGTTGTTCCCACATTATCATCATCATATGAACCTATCATCAAATATATATCAAACGCTTATGGACTTAGCAGGCTTTATCTGAACTACTTATGGCCCTACGATAAAGCTGTTAGCCTGGGTTGACAGGTGGGCTGGACGGTACATGGTGTGACATTTTTCACGTCAGTGAGCTTTGGCTCCCTTGCCACTGCTCAATGGGAAATATGTATGATGGGTAGGGTTGCAAAATTCCGGGAACTTTCAATAAATTCCCTGCTTTTCCCGATGATGGGACCCTAATGATGGGACTATGGCAGCTTTGCACCTCAGTGTCACCCAAGTCATAGCAGCTGTCTGTACTGCCTTACCAAGCAAAGAGGCAGTAACTACTAATTTTGTCGAAATGAATTAATGTCATTTTTGCTACATTAAATACATGCTTAATCATGTGGACAAGTATCCTGCCTCTGTTGTATTGTGTTTTGGAGAAAATGGGGGTCATGTTAGCAGTAACTGCATAAGGTTACTGTGAAACCAAGGTAAATAAAAGCAATGCTGTTGCATGAATCAGATGAGTTGGGGCAGTTAGGATGCCTTCGGCACTGACAACCCTAACATCTAATAGTGAAAGCACAATGTTATAAATCAGATCAGGTTCCTCACTGGAAACTATGTGTAGAGCAAATCAATAAATGTCGCCATGAGGCCTCTTTTGTGATTTGATCTTCTTCTGACCCCTCTAAAACATTTACTATTGAGTAACATCCGACCAGTTGGAAAATGAGTTTTTTTCTCCAGATCTTTAGGAATTAACAACTTGCATAAGAGCTGCAGAGAGTGTGTACGGAAGAGACGTAATGAGTTTATAAAATCCCAGATACATTTTTTTCTATGTGTTTTTCTTTGGATAAACATGCCAAGGGGAATATACACGGTATTAACACTGCTATCAGCTTAAGCATAACACTGTAATTAGTTGCTGTTGTAGTAGTGGTTTACCACAGTTTGACAGTTGTAGTGCAGCTGCTACGCTACTAAGCTGTGAACAGACAGACAGACTGCACGTCCAGGTTTAGGGGGGACACCCCTATCGTCTACACATCTCTCCACATACACCCCTACGAGAGAAAACCTCTCCACAGTTCTCCCATTGTTCACAATGCCCTGGCTCTCTGTGAATGTTCACTCGTCACTCATCAAACTCAAATATCAGGTGTATATAAATTTGGGCAAAATTGGTGTTTGGTAGCAGAATGCAGAATTTTGGCATCTATTTAATACTACAGTTGATGTATGTCAATCCTTAATAAGAATCGTGTTTATCTTCCTATTTCGATGGCAGCCATTATTCTCCTTCAGGGTTGGGGAGTAACTGATTACATGTACTTCTTGGATTACTTTTAAACTCAGAAAGGATGAAAACATACATTACTTTCTGTTTTCTCAATGACATTCGATTCAGCATTGAAAAAAAGGTTAAGTTTAAGTATGTTCCATCTCAGCGAGTCTGACCACAAGTCAGAGACCACTATGACGACACACCAAATGATGACCACCAATCAGGGACCACCATGATGACACACCAAATGATGACCACCAATCAGGGACCACCATGATGACACACCAAATGATGACCACCAATCAGGGACCACAATGATGACACACCAAATGTGTTTGATGGATCCTTTTTGTCTTCTAATGGAAAGTAATCCAACAGTAACTGAAAGTAATCAGATTACGTTACTGAGTTTTGGTAATCCAAAAGTTACGTTAATGATTACAATTTTGGACAGGAAACTAGTAAATGTAATGGATTGTGCGTGCTCCCTCTCTCTCTCTCTCAGCTACAGTTAAATAAAGATTACATTTAAAAAATGTTCAAAGGTAACCTATCCAACCCTGTACTCCATTCTCTCCCATCAACAGGACATCTGATCCCCTCATCCAAACCTCAAAACCCTGGCATTACCACTAATATCAGATTGGTGAGGGGAAACTACGTCAATGCAACCTCGTCAGATCTGTCTTTGTTGTATCTGGAGCTGCTAACCATCCTGTATTAGTGGCTTGGATGGCCCGTCCAACAATAGCCTACAGACATCTTCACCAAGCAATCACAACTTGATAACACTCACTCTCTCTCTCTCTCTCTCTCTCTCTCTCTCTCTCTCTCTCTCTCTCTCTCTCTCTCTCTCTCTCTCTCTCTCTCTCTCTCTCTCTCTCTCTCTCTCTCTCTCTCTCTCTCTCTCTCTCTCTCTCTCTCTCTCTCTCTCTCTCTCTCTCTCTCTCTCTCTCTCTCTCTCTCTCTCTCTCTCTCTCTCTCTCTCTCTCTCTTGCTCTTGCTCTGGCTCACTCATAACAGAGCCCAAACCTATTCTTGAGGTGCATTAAGCATTGTATGTCAACACTTCCATCAACAGGGTTAAATGTGGAAACAGGCCCTGTGTTTCTCTCTCCTGTGTGATCTGCCTTTTTTTACAGTTAAAACATAGCAACCCAAATAAGGAGATTGGCTGAGGGCTGCTGTGTGAGTGAATGTGTACAGCGGGCCAAGACATTCTTTAGAAAGGCCCAGTATGAGTGGTTTGATTGGGTGGAGTGGGGTGGGGGGATGTCTGGTGAGGTGAGGGGGACAGAGTGGTGAGTGCAGGGAGGGAGGGATGTAGGATGGAGAGGAGAGGGGGTCATTGGAGACTACACTCAGGTTTAGTTGGGTGTTTAAAGCATTGACGGCAGCCCTAAGCTTGTGTCTGCATCCCTCTGTGCTGGGCGTGCTCCCTCCCTCCCTCTCTCTCTCTCTCTCTCTCTCTCTCTCTCTCTCTCACTCCCTGGCTCCCCCTCTTTTCTACCTCTCTCTATCTCTCTATCCCTCTGACTCTTGTGGATGCAGGTTCCAGTGGAGGTTGCTCCAGTACTGAACAGGACAGACTCTTTCTCAAACTACAGGGGTAACACCTCAACTTTCTCAGCTACATTTCTCATCTCAGTGAGCACACTCTAACCAAGCACAATGGAGGCCATCAAGAAGAAGATGCAGATGCTGAAGCTGGACAAGGAGAACGCCATTGACCGCGCAGAGCAGGCCGAGACTGATAAGAAGGCAGCTGAGGACAAGTGCAAGCAGGTGAGTTCAGAATGATGGAGAGAAAGATGCATGCCGATGGATCTATGCACCATACACTAGACACAGTAAAATTATACACTCTTAGAAAAAAGGGTCCCAAAAGGATTCTGCGGCAGTCCCCATAAGAGAACCATTTTCAGTTCCAGGTAGAACTCATGGAACCCAAAAGGGTTTTACCTTGAACCAAAAGGGGTTCTTCAAGGGGGACATCCGAATAACCCTTTTTTGTTCTAGATAGCGCCTTTTTATCTAAGAGTATAGTAAAATAAAATGTTCTAACATCATTTTAAAGCTCTGCACAGGTTTTTACAGGAGAAATCTAGAGTTGGATGCTCAAACTCAAACCATGTACAGGCTCTGATGTTATGTCTCATACTGCTCCAGACTCTGTAAGCCAATCTCAACATTTATTCCATACCAGACATATTTCTGAGGAAATGAGGCGTAAACACATCACAGTTTATTTGATTAATCTCAGACATTAGGTTTGATTAAAGTATGGACCCAAATCAAAGATTTACATTTATTGTTAGTGAATTTTTAAAGAAGATGTAAGACCAAGTCAATCAAAGTTGATGAAAATGTATGAAATAATCTAAGTTGATTAAGCAAATTGAAAGCATCTTAAAGATGATGCTTTAGGGAGGGAGAGTGTGTATATGCCTACAATGGTTTCAGCTGACAGAGCAAAGCTTGGTGCGCAAGTGTTAATGTCGGCATAAACCAACAAATGACTCATGGACTCTATGAAACATGAAGTCTCTGACCTCTGAGGCAAGTTTACCAACAGCCCACAGCAGCCTTGGGAGGCATAGAGGACAGGATGACAACTCCTTCATTGGACCACACACAGTACCACTGAGACTTGACAAAACAGAGCTATATCAGCTGCTGCCTATGTAACCCCTCAGTTTGGCTTTAGTGAGCATCAAACTGAATTAATCACATCACATAAAGATTTGTATTGTATTCTGCATTGTTGGGAAGTAAGTAAGTAAGTAAGCATTTCACTGTTAGTCTGTTGTCTACGAAGCATGTGACAATACATTTTGATTTGATTCATGATGATCTGAGTACTACATCCCCCATGCTTGGACTAAAGTGATGCCAACTGAAAAAATGACAAATAGATGCTGAATGGAGCATCACTGGGATATGTCTTGACAGATGGTCTGTTTTCAGCATCGCTCGGCCCCAAAACAAGATATTTGATCCCGACCTCTAGGCGCCAGAGCCTATTCACCCCGAGTTTGGAGGTTTGTGATGGGGCACTGGCTGTGGTCCACTGCGAGACCAAGGTTGTCTGTATGGTCGTCCATCCAAATGCCTGGCAGGTGTCTCCACCTGGACAGCAGCTGTATTTTTAGACAGCAGGAGAGATCCAGTGGGATTATAATGAGGCTGTGCCAACACTCTTGAACCTTTATTTAACTAGGCAAATCAGATAAGAATAAATTCTTATTTACAATGACAGCCTACCTACAGGGACAGCCATAGTAGTACGGCACCCCTGGAGCAAATTAGGGTTAAGTACATTAAGCACATCCACCTTCCAATTACTGGCCCAACGCTCTAACCACTAGGCTACCTGCCGCCCTAACCTTTTAAATAGATATAAAGGATGGAACGTCTCATATGTATATTACTGTGTTCTATTCTATTCTACTGTATTTAGTCTATGCTAAACTGTTAGATATTATTTGTTATTTGTTATTTGTTAGCTAGCTTATTGTGACCAATAAAAGTTGATTTGATTTGATTTGAGGAAACTTCATACTAAAAACCTTCATACTGAAAACGCCTAGGGGAATTAGAAGAATTCTTCAAGAGACATTCTTGTTTAACTTTGATAGGGCTGTCATTTAAGAAGAGTCAAATATGTTATTATAATGCTGTTTTTTTAAATATATATTTTTTTTATTTAACCTTTATTTAACAAGGCAAGTCATTATAATACTGAAAGAAGAAAAGACACCAAAAGAAAATATATGTGTGTGAGAGCTATCGGGTGAGAGAGAGAAAGAGAGAGAGAGATAGAGAGAGCCCAACCAAGGAGGGCCTCTATTGCAGCACCTAGATCTTCTGCACAGATTCTGTCAGACCTGGGCCCTGACAGTAAATCTCAGTAAGACAAAAATAATGGTGTTCCAAAAAAGGTTCAGTTGCCAGGACCACAAATACAAATTCCATCTAGACACAGTTGCACTAGAGCACACAAAAAACGATATACCTTGGCCTAAACATCAGCGCCACAGGTAACTTCCACAAAGCTGTGAACGATCTGAGAGACAAGGCAAGAAGGGCCTTCTATGCCATCAAAAGGAACATTACATTCGACATACCTATTAGGATCTGGCTAAAAATACTTGAATCAGTTATAGAACCCATTGCCCTTTATGGTTGTGAGGTCTGGGGTCCGATCACCAACCAAGAATTCACAAAATGGGACAAACACCAAATTGAGACTCTGCATGCAGAATTCTGCAAAAAGCGATTCCCAAACCTTCCATAACAAAGCCATCACCTACAGAGAGATGAACCTGGAGAAGAGTCCCCTAAGCAAGCTGGTCCTGGGGCTTTGTTCACAAACACAAACAGACCCCACAGAGCCCCAGGACAGCAACACAATTAGACCCAACCAAATCATGAGAAAACAAAAAGATAACTACTTCACACATTGGAAAGAATTTACAAAAACATAGCATGCAATTTGGCCCTAAACAGAGAGTACACAGTGGCAGAATACCTGACCACCGTGACTGACCCAAAATTAAGGAAATCTTGTGTACAGACTCAGTGAGCATAGCCTTGCTATTGAGAAAGGCTGCTGTAGGTAGACCTGGATGCCAAGAGAAGACAGGCTATGTGCACACTGCCCACAAAATGAGGTGAAAACTGAGCTGCACTTCCTAACTTCCTGCCAAATGTATGACCATATTAGAGACACATACTTCCCTCAGATTAGACAGAACCACAAAGAATTTGAAAGCAACTCCAATTTGGATAAACTCCCATATCTATTGGGTAAAATGCCACAGTGTGCAATCACAGCAGCAAGATTTGTGACCTGTTGCCACAAGAAAAGGGCAACCCGTGAAGAACAAAGTTGAGTTGTGAGTTAACTGTGTGTACTTTTAATTAACAAACACCTGTCCTGCTCTAGCTGGAAGATGAACTGCTGAGCCTGCAGAAGAACCTGAAGGGGACTGAAGATGAGTTGGACAAATACTCTGAGGCCCTCAAAGACGCCCAGGAGAAACTGGAACAGTCTGAAAAGACCGCCGCAGACGTGAGTAGGCAGCAAAGCACCTTGGGTAGAGCCCCTACAACACGCCCACTGGGTGGTGATTGGAGGGAGGGGACTAGGAGGAGGTTGGGGGTATGGGTTAAGTATGTTTGGGGCACAACTGAGCCCACACCCTCATAGATAGATAGATAGATAGATAGATAGATAGATAGATAGATAGATAGATAGATAGATAGATAGATAGATAGATAGATAGATAGATAGATAGATAGATAGATAGATAGATAGATAGATAGATAGATAGATAGATAGATAGATAGATAGATAGATAGATAGATAGATAGATAGATAGATAGATAGATAGATAGATAGATAGATAGATAGATAGATAGATAGATAGATAGATAGATAGATAGGTACTTTATTGATCCCCCGGGGGGGAAATTTCATAATTTATTTCATTAACCAAACCACAGGCCCCCCAGTTCCTGTCATATGTTTACGTTTGTTTAGAAAATGTATAAACTCATGGGCTAATATTACTTATTTGGGGAACGGTAATATAATAGTCCATCTATAACACAGGTTCTCTATTACGAACAGTCCCTATTACAAAGGCTTTATTATTCAGTTAGATAATTGTTACAGTACTGAGCATTGGTGGAATGGCTCCCACCTGTTGGGACTGAGCCTTCACCCTGTCCCTTCAAGGGCTCGAACACACCAATTGCGTTTGCCTACCGAGAGTACTTCCGAACCGAGTGCAAACCAATTTTACATGTAGAATCGCAAGAAAATGTCGGCAGTCAGACGTTAACAGCACACTGAACGATCGGTAGGCGAACGGGAGATCCATATTCTGTGCGATGTGCGTGACCCTTAAGAGGCCTTCAGAATACCAAAACCAAATATGGTCACTGTACAAGGCCGGATCATTATTTTGAATGGGAATATCCATTCTACATATTCTAATTCTATGACTGGCCCGTTGCCCCAGTGCCAGTGCCAGCTGTGAGTGTGCTTTGATCAGGCCTATCTGCTGGGGTGGAGATAAGAGAGTGTGTTCACATTCCTGTGCAGCCAGTCCTGAAAGATGAGCTCACTAACACCCCATACACACTCACACTCAGTCGCTCTGTTCCACCTAAGCACAGAAGCACTGGTTAACAGACAGTAATGCTGATAAACACTGCATAGTGGTTATTGTATGGCTGGTCGGCTGCTGTAAAGGGGGTATCTCTCTACACCGTCTCTGACTGTATTGCACTGTCCAGCTGTACTAACAGGCTTAGGCTTCATTTCAACGTTTCATATAGATACTTATAAGGGGTATTTTTCAAGAAGATAAAATAGTTTTGTTGTTTTTCAAGTATAGCCTTATTTGAATCTTCAGCCATTCAAATACATAAAATGTACAGATTTTCATCAGAAGAAAGGCAGGTTTTGACATACAATCAGCTGTCAGAGAGGACGGCACTGTATTTTTTTCCTGTGGCTAAATTATGTCATCCTGCTTTCGTCATCAGATATTATCACTCACACCAGACCTACTTTTAGGCCTGGTGCCTGGGAACACAGTAGGCCTGGTGCCTGGGATCTGCAAGCAGACAGACAGAATGAATGACCACAAATATTTATACAATAAACAATCTAAGCAAACCAACATTTAGCAGCAACAATACAGTTCCTGTAACACTTTCTAAAATAAACTCTAAAGAAAGAGATAGCGGTTTATGGATAAGATAGCAAAGTATCTCAGTCAATGAAGGTTTTCTGAGCTTAGTGTGTCCACCAACTTCCACAAAGGCCAATGTATTGTTTGGGTTTTCGGATATCCCAGGGAAATCCACTGTTGTGTTGCACAGGGAGAGACAGGAAGAGGCTGACTAGGCCAACGTGCAATCATTGGAAAACAAAATGGATGATCTACGATTAAGACTATCCTACCAACGGGACATTAAAAACTGACACTCGTCAGATGTGTCAGGGCTTGAAAACTATTACGGACTACAAAAGGAAACCCAGTGCAGTGACGCGAGCCTAACAGACGAGCTAAATGCCTTTTATTCTCGCTTTGAGGCAAGCAACACCGAAGCATGCATGAGAGCACCAGCTGTTCCGGATGACTGTGTGATAACGCTCTCGGTAGCTGATGTGAGCAAGACCTTTAAACACGTCAACATTCACAAAGCCGTGGGGCCAGACGGATTATCAAGACGTGCACTCAAAGCAGGCGCGGACCAACTGGCAAGTGTCTTTGCTGACATTTTCAATCTCTCCCTGACCGAGTCTGTAATAACTACATGTTTCACGCAGACCACCATAGTTCCTGTGCCCAAGGAAGGGAAGGTAACCTGCCTAAACGATTACCGCCCCGTAGTACTCACGTCGGTAGCCATGAAGTGCTTTGAAAGGCTTGTCATGGCTCACATCAACAGCACTATCCCAGATACCCTAGACCCACTACAATTTGCATACCGCCCCAACAGATCCACAGCAGCTAATGGAGATCCATAATAAATACAAATACAAATACAAATAGACTGTTCTCTCTGCTACCGCACGGCAAGCAGAACCGGAGCACCAAGTCTAGGATCAAAAGGCTCCTTAGCAGCTTCTAACCCCACAAGCCATAAGACTGCTGAACAATTAATCAAATGGCCACCTGGATTATTTACATTGACAAACCCCCCTCCATTTGTTTTTACACTGCTGCTACTCGCTGTTTATTATCTATGCATAGTCAGTTTACCCCTACCTACCTACATGTACATATTACCTCGACTAACCTGTACACCCGCACATTGACTCAGTACCTGTACCCTCTGTATAAAGCCTCGTTATTGTTTTTTTATTGTGTTACTTTTTATTATTTCTTACTTTAGTTTATTTGGTCAATATTTTCTTAACTCTTTCTTGAACTGCATTGTTGGTAAGTAAGCATTTCACGGTAAGGTCTACACCTGTGACATAACGGCGCATGTGACAAATAACATTTGATTTGAAGAACACTTTTGGGTTCCAGGTAGAACCATTTTGGGTTCCATGTAGAACTCTTTCCACAGATATTTCTACATGGAACCCAAAAAGGTTCTACCTGGATCACAAAAGGGTTCTCCTATGGGACATCCGAAGAACCCTTTTGGAACCCTTTTTTCTAAGAGTGTATGTCTGTGTCTTTGGGACATGCTACATTATGAGGTAGTGGGCTTTAGTGAATAGGGGGCTGGTGGTAGTTTATTACAGGCCTGTTACTGATAAGGGTTGTGGAGCAACAGGGGAGAGCAGGATCCAATAGCTGAGTAGCAGTCCCGGAATGTCAGGAATGCAGCTAAAGCAAACAGAAAAGCCCACACAGTCCTGTGTCTAATGAAATCATTGCTGCAAGCTTTTCCGGGGGGCAAATCACACAGGCATTTACAGAGCTGGAGCTGTATAGACCACATTTCCACAACAGAAACTCACTCAAGACACCATAAATCAAAACCTTATTTCATCTGCTGGCTGGAGTATACACAGAAAACGGAATCATACGCATTGCTTTGTGTATTGCCCCCCACACACATATGAGGTATTTAACAATAAAGTTACAGTAGCCAATACAAAAAGACATCTCCAGAGCTACACTAACACACCACAACATACAGTATAGCCTAAATATCTAACACTGTAATATGTATTAGTATATATTAGTGTACAAAAAAATCCCAGTTTTATCAACAGAAGACAACCTGGATTTTTTTGGTACACTGTGATATATACTAATACAGCATCATAAGAATGAACTGTTCAGTTGAATCTCTTAAAGGTCAAGAAAGACTTTTCCCTGTCAGAGAGGGGAGCTAATTTTATAGGCAGTTAAACGTGTTACATTTAGCCTCATGTTTGCTGGACTGGATTTCCCCTGTACTCCCTGTTCTTTTGTGACTGAACTGAAGCCCTGAATTTGAAGAATTTACGTAATTTACCATAGGCAACTGGTGACGTACATAAGGCTTTATAGGCTATGTGCTGTAATGATGTCTCATCATTTAAGATGTTCATTGAATTTTATTTGAAATTTCCCTACACCAACCTCAAGCATCACGCAACCCAGGACGGGCAGGCCCCGCCCATCCTGGAACCGTGACCTCATCTGAATCACACTTCTCTGGGTTGGAGGAGCACATTAACTTTCCTCATCATTCCTGCCATTTTATCTGCCTTTCAAAACTGGAACGCTGCGCTTCGCTAATGCGTTCGTACATTTTACATTCCAAAGTAGATATTTTATTCTTTTGTTAAGCCATTCGTAGGCTGAAGCTGAAATAAAGAAACATTTCGGAAACATTTCGGAAACACCTGGATAGCCTACTGCTTTGGCTTATACAACTTTTATTTTTTCCACTTGCTGCTCTTTCGGTCCATTCCAAAGACTTAGAATACTATTTGTAGCCCATATCCTGTTTCGAATAGACCCAAGTAGCTTTTGCACAATATATATATATTTTTCTATACCAAAAGTTTTATTTTTTACCAAATAGTACGACAATGGCAGGTTTGAATTCTTTGGAAGCTGTGAAGAGAAAGATCCAGTGTTTGCAACAGCAAGCCGACGATGCAGAAGACCGAACCCAGGTTTTACAAAGAGAACTGGATGGGGAACGAGAACTTCGGGAGAAAGTGAGACAATAGAATACTTATATTTTACCTGCCCTTCTCCCCCTGACCAAGTCTGTCATGATGTTACGTTCTGTAATAGTGTGTGGTAAGGCCACGTTAATTCATTGATCTGCCGGTAGTGATGAAGACATACAATACAAATACGCTTTGGACACTGTCACATTTACTTTTCATTATAAAGGGAGTAAGCTGTAAGTAGGCTATTACATCTTAATAAGGCCTAATTTTGGTTTGTATAAGTGCAAATACTGGAATAAGATGTTAGTAGCCTATAGGCAAATAAGTTTGAACTGGCCCTTGCCAGTTCAAACTTAAGTTTCTTTTTAAATAGCTGGATGGTTCAAAAGGTATTACACACAGTGTCCTTTTGAAATGTTGCCTAGGGGATCTGAATCATCAAACATATTTGCAATATAAGTATTAAATGGCTTGTTGCATTATGCAATATTAGATTCTGACAGAGAAAGAGTGAGGGAGGGAGAGAGAAATTGGAGAAAGAATGAGAGAGAGAGAGAGTTGTGGAGTTACTGCACAGTAGAATGGGAGACTTGTTATGTATGTTAAAACAATTGATTATGTATGTAGAGAGTGTATGTGGGCTACCATTCGCATACTTGTAGGAGGCCTGATGAGAGAATTTGAGAGATCTTGCCTGGAAAGGCAGCAGAGGTGAGGTAATGAGAGGATCTGGCTAGAGGAGGGGCTAAAGGAGGGGTTTCCCCTTCATTTCAGAGCAATCCATCTCAGGGAGCAAAGAAAGAGCAATGTGAAATGGATGCTTGATGGATGACATTGTCCTCCACGAGAAGCCCAGGATGTCAATGTGTGCCATTGGCATCTTGGGAGGTGTTGTCAGCTATAGGCCTCTTGGGGAGCCAGCTTTTTAAAATGTATTTTTTTATTTAACCTTTTTTTAACCAGGAAAGTCAGTTAAGAACAAATTCTTATTTACAATGACTACCCACCCTATGGGACTCCCAATAATGGCCAGCTAGGATACAAACCAGGTTTTTCTGTAGGGACGCCTCTAGCACTAAGATGCAGTGTCTTAGACCACTGTGCCACTCGGGAGCCTTTCACTGACATATGGTGCTGAACAAAGAAGAGAGAACCTCAAGGCTCATTGGACAGAACTGACGACAGAATACTGACTCATTATCGTTATATCTTTTCAATAACCAAAAACGTAAGAATGGGAAGCATAGAAAGAGCACATAGAACAGATCTATCACTTCTTAGACTTGCTTTCAATGAGAACGACAGATCTATAGCTAAGAGTTCTATATGAATTTGAATCCGGTCGCCCAAAAAGTTACATATTGCAGCTTTAATTCATCCCTTGAGTTAAACCCAATCCCCCAACCTGACTGCTATTGAGATCTGCCATTCATTCACAGTTTACTCAGACACAGACTGCCTTAACATCATTTCAGTCTTCTCAGCTTCAAAGCAATAGAACACGTACCTCTTAAACTCAAGCTATTTGTCTGTGTTCAAGGATGAAAAGACTTGAAGTGGTTGAGTGAGCACTTGTGTAGCAACCTTATGGGAGTATGGGCCCATGTGTAAGTAATTGGCGCAAAGGAGGGTTATTTCTTGGCACAACAAACCCTTTCATTGGAACATGGTGCACAAAAGAAGGAACAGTGTCTTTGAGGTAATGAATCATCTTTTGAATAGTTAAAACAGGGAGACTCTTTTGGTCTCAAACAAATTCCTTGACATTAATTTGGAAGTGGCATTCTTGTCTTTCAAGGCGTTACTTTACTTCACACAACACCTTCAGCTTTTGTTGAATCTCCATGGAAAGATTTAATTAAGAAAAGCGTGAGGAGTTCTCACAGTTTACTTTAGAGGTTATTTTAGATATGATTAATTTTCCATTCATGTAGATGAGAAGGATGATTGCCACCCACTTGGCACAGACGTCAATTCAACATATATTCCACGTTGGTTCAAAAAAACGTAGAAACAACGTTGATTCAACCAGTGTGTGCCTAGTGAGTAGCTTTAGCCCAGGCTCAGCTAACTCCACTCCCAGCCGAGCCAAGCCTCTTCCTGGAGAGACTACCTCTGGCTTGATATAGACCATGTTGCGCCAAACTACATCTAGGATCAGATTACACTACCCCCAGTCCTAGTCTTAACCATTAGAGGGATGAAACAGTATCTGACCCAGTATCAGTGGTTAAAGACGCAGCTTCTCTACTCCCTGCCCCTGAGGAACATGCCCAGGATACTGCCTGCCTGCCAGCTCCACTCTGACACTTCCTGTGCTTCAGCCCAGATCAGCAGGAAGATAAGCAGATGCTGGACATTTATCCCAGTCCTGGGCTCTATGATACAGACATATCCTGATTATGTGAAGGGTCAAGACAACCCAGTTGCTATTTCAAGTTAGCCACTGACTTTGACAATACTTTTTTCTTTGAAATACCCCAACTAATCCATTGTTATAAAAGTCTTAAGGGCAGACAACACTCTCCCTCTCACCAAGCTTTAAATTAAATTTGTTTGCTTAGATATGTATGCTTTTGACAGCCACGTAAACATACAGTAGCCTACAATGAATGCCAAATAGGCCTAGATCTGTTGACTGGCCTGTCTGGTAATTGGCTAGTGGTTTCCTGTCCCTAATAGCACCAGGATGAATTGCATGCTATGGAAAGAATTACTTTCTTGTTCCACTGGGTTCTTTTTCTCTTTGGACTTTCTCCATGGGAATATCACGACTTTCCAAATGTAACTTTAACAGTAATACATTTTGGCATTCATTGAAGTTCCACGGGGAACTCACTTGAACCTTTGAAGTGCAGTATTTGAGGGAGTGGATCAGGGATACAGTGGAGGGTAAACACATGTAAACCTTTACTCCGTTTGCACACCTTTTTTTTTGTGAAATAGCGTTTACTCACCTTTTTATTTTGTTAATTATCATTTACCCACTTATTATTGTGTTCCCATTGTTGATCAGAACGCTAATAATCTATGTGGGTTCCCCTGAAATTTTAAATGGAGTCCCCTGAGAGAATCTGTAACCTTACCAAACACATGAATAACTTGTTTCTCTTCAAATGGGTATAGAATACAACATTTTAGTGTCAACCAAGGGCCTTTTACACTGGCGCACTTAAGCAGTTTACAATAGAAAAACTGAATTGCAGTGCAGCTCACGAGATACTAAGAACATGAACGTGATTAAAAAGATAACACATTTCAATATAATTATCTCCACATCCTATTTTTCTGGATTTTTCTAGCGTCCAGTCCAAATTGACTATTTTGGAAGGGATTACCTGATGTGTATTTTGTGCAATTTTTACTACAGAAAAGCACATTAGGCCTTTCCTATAGACATGCATGAAAATTCAATCAAACAATAAAAATGTGATATGTTTTGGTTTATATCGGTGGGTGTATATCTGGAGTTTCTATTTGACACCTTTTTTACCACTACATCACTTGAGTTGATGTTGTCTCATACTTACAGTGTTGACCAGGGGTCCCACTGGCTGCCATGCATAGTGACAGGCCTAAGCTTGTCCACTGCTCTGTTAGTTTTGGGAGGGGGTCACCATGATATATAGACCAGTAAATAGTTTTACTAACGGAATGTTTACTTGACCTGATGGCACTTAACTCTCTGGTCTCTGCTGTCAGCAAGGCTGAAGGTTTAAGACCCATCCTTATTTGCATGCATACCCACAACACTGGGGACCCTACTAAAGCACAGATATTTTGTTTTAGCCATGTTCTAAGGCCCATAAACGAAGCAGTGAGCGGTCTCCACTATAAAGCTGGCTTAAGACTGGATGAAGAATGGAACAGGCTCTGAATGGGGCTGAAATATGATGGAGTTGTCCACTCTATTCATTCAGCATATTTGCATTAAAAAAGTATTGTGGAGCTGCATTAGAAGCATGTACCTGATGTTTAATAGCCTGCCTTTACATATCTCATTCTCCTCCTGACACGCCTGCTTATATGAGGTTGTCTTTGTATGTCAAGTCCCTACTAAACAGATGGGATCACACCAGGACTGGACCCGCACTATAACATAGCAACTGCCTGGAACACTTCCATAGAAACCCAAGCCTTATGCCCGTCATTACCCCACTTTCCTGAAATTAAGTAATTATTACATTCCTAACGTCTCACTTCCTTGTGATGCAGCCCTCATTCCCTCGCAATTCCTATGACTCAACAGGATGAGAGCGACAACAGGAATGTGATTCCTAATGAATGGCATGCCTCACCTCCTTGGTCATTTGTGGCTCAGTTCAAGTAACGGGGTGGGGTCAGCTTTGGGGCTGACCCCGCCCACAACACATTTTCATTGGTTGAGGTGCGTTCACATTCCACCACGTTTGAGACGTTTGTTCAGCAACACATACGTGGTTATACGTCAGCACATGCAGCTACAGATCAGTCAGCTCTAGCTCTTAGCTAGCTGGCTAATATTATAGCAAAACATTGTTTTCTAATACATGTTTTTGTTAATAATTTAGATTGCCTGTAAATAGTTTTTTTTATACGTGCTTATGGTGCTATAGCGATTAACTTTTCACACTTCAAAAATGTGTGTGTGTGTGTGTGTGTGTGTGAAGGCACTAGGGTTAGTGCTATCCGGTATCCTTGGGATGTCCCTAACCTTAACCATAACCCTTACCTAACCCTAACCTTAAAAGTCATGAATAGTCCAAATCATGTTTTTTATTAAATTGGATGATATTTGGATGAAACCAGTTCAAAGTATGATGACCAAAGTATAAAAAAAACCACTGTTGCTTTTACATTGATAAAGTTTGGTCATAAAGGTACTGGTCCCCTCCCCTATGTCAAACACCTCGATTCAGGATGTAGGATTATTAAGGATTTTAATACTCCAGTGCTAACATGATTTAAATAAGTACCGCCTTGTAACCAACATTGGAGAAGGTGTGTTTGCAGAGGAGTGTGGTTTATATAGCTACTTCAACACATCCATCAATGCTGAGTTGGGACGTCCCAAGGATTCTGGATATTGTGGCCAAAGGCACTAGCCGCTTTGACAAGAGGGACAAGCGCGTACCAGAGCCATATATTTAGGTAAATAAATGCATGGCTATGGCAGGTACCAGGCATACCCTGCTCCTCTCATCGATTGTATGTATGGAAAGAACTCATAAGCAAAGATGGTTTAGTTTGAAAACTCTGGCTTAAGTATGGATATGGTGGTAGTAGTATTGGTCCTGGTTGAATAGCTCAGAGCGTCTGTTATTTTCATAAAGTATGGTCCTTTGCCGCCGCAAATAAAAAATATGCGGGTCGGACCCGCCCCGTTCCATGAGCCACAGCGAGGGGCTTCAATATCCAGTTGGAAAGAGCATGACGCTAGCAACGCCAGGGTCTTAGGTTCGATTTGCGCTGGGGCCATCAATACGAAAATGTATTCAGTCACTGTATAAGTCGCTTTGGTAAAAAGGAAGTGCTAAATTATATAGCCAATCCCTGTCGTCTGTAGCTCAGCATTTACATAATTGTGGCCATTGAAAAGGCTCTGGTGTTGATATGAAGTATCGTGGAGTTCTATTGACAGCATAAAGAAAGCCAGTCGGGTGGCCAAAGGGAGAGAGAGATACCACTGTGTGCAGAGCGGGGGACAAAGGGAGTGATTCAGCACTCCAGATGCTGGGCTAACAACATCAAACTTATTATAGTGAGCTGCGGGCGCTCATTGAGAATGCTGTGTCAGTGTGTAATTAGTGTCAGTAGGGCGTCGTTGTGTCATCAGCTGCCAAGCCTCAAACGGCCTCCGTACAACAGAACACATTCAGCTGGTACTACAGATATATAGTAGCTACCTACGTGCTCTGAGTTTTTTCCTGACCAATATAACTTGGGTTTTCAGTTGTTCCTGATCTGACCATGGGATCAGAAAAAACTCCTGGTCCTAGTTATAGCTACTGACACACTTTTCATTCTGAACACATTATTGTTGATAGCTGTATTTAGTGCCATCGTGACATAACATTAGACATGTCATTAATGTATTCTGTTTAGTTTATCACTAGACATTTCCTCTCTCCATTCATAATTGGATGGGCTTAGTTTATATGAGCGAGAGGAAGAGCTAACCGAGCACGTCCTTACAGCTTGGTATCTTTCCTTTTCCTCAATCCCAGTGCTCACAGATGGTTTAATTTAAGCATTTTTTTCTATGTGTCATTGTGTGTTTGCGTGCGTATGCGCAAGTCTTTGTGTATGTATTTGTGTGTGTGTGTGTGTGTGTGTGTGTGTGTGTGTGTGTGCGCGAGTGTGTGTGTGTGTGATTGCTCTTTAACATCTTCCTGGCACCGCACCACAAACATTCTCTTGTGTATGTTTTACCATATAAGGCGTGCGTCGCAGGCAGCCAGGGAATGCTGGGTGACTAAGGAAGGGGCATGGCCAGGGAGAGAGAGAGAGAAAGAGGGAGAGAGAGCTCTCCTCTGACCCTGAACTGACTGAGAAAGAAAGAGGGGAAGAAGGAAGGAGAGGGTTGGCTTCCTGTTCCTGTTATACCTTTTCCCCCCTTTAAACGTATTCCACTTCCTTTCTTTCAAAAAGGGTAATTACATTTAGTCTAAAACATTTCATGTGTAACAGGAATGTACTCGTACTGTATAGGGTGATGCTGTATAGCTGTTATGTCAGTTTATTGGAAATGAGTTTCATACTTTTCTTTGTGGTTCTTCTCAAGTCTCCAGAGTACTCATTAGCGACCATCCATAATGGCATGGGCCTGGTCCTTAGATAAGTTACTGTGTAGCTGAACTAACAACAACAAAATGCCTCTCCTATCCAACCCTGAGAGACTACAGTTGTTGAATGTCAGTATCTCCCATCGTCATGTGTCTCACAGAAGAATGCCTGGTTCCCTCCACATGGCTGAATGAATAACCTTCGGAAGCATGAAGGGACATATTGTATAGATGGATAAGCATGTTTTAAAACCCACGGAGTACTGTCTGGGGGAGATTTCCCTACATGTTACTCAAATACATTTCACTGGAAGTCGCCATTATAAACTAGTACCTCAACCCTGTTTCTCATTGTTTTAGTGGTAAATACCCTGGTAATCATGTTTCTATACTGCTTATCAGCAGCATTTTGACAACAGCCATTAAACTGTTCAGGAAGCTAGCTCTGTTGCTAGCTGACTGCCTGTCTGTATCTGGAGCTGTTCTACAGCCGCATACAGACCTGCATACCTAACTGACCTGTACTCATGAATAGAATGTTTGTTTATGTGTGGAGGCATTCTCCAGATAGCCATTACCTCACCCAGGAAATAACAATCAGTTTTTTCAGGCCGGTTTGTATTTTCTTTCAAACTGTCTGGCAGTTGATCTAAATAAAAAATCCCATAAAGAAGTTAGGGAATGAGATATTATCCACAACGATTCATTTTGTGGTCAATTTATGCAATAGCATTCCCTGTCTGGAAAATTGGTCATCGTCTCATTGAATTCAATTGGCTTTTAGCTGACTGGCTGTTGTTCCATCAACCTTTCAGACATTTCCTGCCGCCTCCTCTGCCTCTTTACAGGCTTCTGTCGTTACAACGGAAAGACGGAGAGATCGTAAGAAAGCAAAAGAGAGGCATAGAAAGGAGAGAAAGCTGACTAAACACCAGCCCTGAGCAAAGCAGAGCAGGAAGTTATCTCTCTCTCCCACAGTCATCCCAGCCCAGAGCAGAGCAGGAAGCCATGTCTCCCTCCCACAGTCATCCTAGCCCAGAGCAGAGCAGGAAGCCATGTCTCCCTCCCACAGTCATCCTAGCCCAGAGCAGAGCAGGAAGCCATGTCTCCCTCCCACAGTCATCCTAGCCCAGAGCAGAGCAGGAAGCCATGTCTCCCTCCCACAGTCATCCCAGCCCAGAGCAGAGCTGGAATATCCAGCCCATGAGAGTATGGAATGGAATGGCACTCACTCTGCAAAAATAGCTCCTAATTACCATTTTCCCCTGTGCTCTGTTAGCTCTCTCTATGCCTCCCTCTCCAACGATAAACCACCCTCTCTGTGGCCCTTTTATCCCATGCCCTATCCCTAACCTGTGTTCTGCTGGCCTCTGAGACAGCATGTCTCTAGTAGGCAGGCCTAGTGTTCAGTCCTCACACCCATGGTGACTAACTGACTGAGAGACTGACTGGCTGGTGATAGGACCAAGTGATAGAGGGCAGTGGAGGGCAGCTCCCTTTGTCAGCACGCCTTGTAATTAGGAAAAGAGTAACTGCATGTTGTCTAAAATGGGTCTGGTCACGGTCAGGCCTGCGGGTGCTGTACTGAACTGTGGGAGAAGTAGTAGAGTTTGTACTGGTCTGGAGTCAGTTCGCTGTGCTTAAACAGTATCCACCTCCCAGGTTTTCTTTTCTGTTTGCTTTCTACGAAGTGGATTGTTTATCGAGTGAAGGGTATCCAGTTTTTCTTCCATCGGGTGACCCTGTTCTGTTTTCTTAATAGATGGAATCAAGAGTTCTGTTCACTTTTCATTCACCATTAAACCCACTGACCTTAAAAGACTCTCGCTTCTATCCATTTGAACATTTCCTCCAATTCACTTTGTCATTTAGTTATTAGTCATTTAGACACTGTGAATGCATGACTCATTTGACACCCAAGAACTCAGCCATATAGATTGCCTTGTCCTTGGATCCTGACACATGGTTATGGGTGACTGAGGGTCTTTAACCTCCATAAGATGGCTTCCATCCAGGGAACATCCTCTTAACAGGACGTGCTTCTCTCTAGTACAACACGTGACTATGTCAGTGTGACCCTGATATCTGTCTAACCTTTGACCCCTCTTCTCCCTCTCTTCTCCCAGGCGGAGGGTGATGTGGCGGGCCTGAACCGCAGGATCCAGCTAGTGGAGGAGGAGTTGGACCGGGCTCAGGAGAGGCTGTCTACCGCGCTGCAGAAACTGGAGGAGGCAGAGAAGGCCGCAGACGAGAGCGAGAGGTCAGTACCAGCCAGCCACACAAACTGATGTATTTATAATCTTTGACTGCACGTGCAGCTTGCTTTGAAGGTTCTTTATCATTATAGGTTTTGTTGCTATGTGCATTGCTCGAAAATGACCAGCCCCTTCAATAGCGTACTGAATGTAAAAAGATTCAATGTGCTTCCATGTTGGATGGGCTATGTAAATGACCGTTGAAATTGAGTGTGTCTTGGGTGTTGCTGACATCGCTGTGTGTCCTGTCCAATCAGAGGTATGAAGGTGATAGAGAACAGGGCCTCTAAGGATGAGGAGAAGATGGAGATCCAGGAGATGCAGCTGAAGGAGGCGAAGCACATCGCTGAGGAGGCCGACCGCAAATACGAGGAGGTGAGACTTCATATAGTCCCATAGAGATCTGTTCACCCATTCATAGTGTTCTCATACTGTTCTCCCATTCATAGTGTTCTCATACTGTTCTCCCATTCATAGTGTTCTCATACTGTTCTCCCATTCATAGTGTTCTCATACTGTTCACCCATTCATAGTGTTCTCATACTGTTCACCCATTCATAGTGTTCTCATACTGTTCACCCATTCATAGTGTTCTCATACTGTTCTCCCATTCATAGTGTTCTCATACTGTTCACCCATTCATAGTGTTCTCATACTGTTCTCCCATTCATAGTGTTCTCAGACTGTTCACCCATTCCTAGTGTTCTCATACTGTTCACCCATTCATAGTGTTCTCATACTGTTCTCCCATTCATAGTGTTCTCATACTGTTCTCCCATTCATAGTGTTCTCAGACTGTTCACCCATTCCTAGTGTTCTCATACTGTTCACCCATTCATAGTGTTCTCATACTGTTCTCCCATTCATAGTGTTCTCATACTGTTCTCCCATTCATTACTCTTACTATTAATATTCCTTTTACTCTGACTGTTCCTCTCATATGGTTATCTCTGTCTACCTCAGGTGGCCCGTAAGTTGGTGATCTTGGAGGGAGAGCTGGAGAGAGCTGAGGAGAGGGCAGAGGTCTCAGAACTGTAAGTGCAACACACTCCTCCTATTACGCTGGAATACAAATGGGGGATTTAGGATCCCTCTGTGATGGGGTCTAATAGAAAAGTAAAAAGGCTAAGGTTTGTAAGGAGCTTCAATACACTTTAAAAAACAGTGTACAGTTCAAAAATGTGATTTACTGCATAAGCTAAAATGGACATCAGTAACTTGAAGGTTTTTTTCCAGGCTTGTGTAACTATTGAGATGTCAAAGCTAAGTACTTTTCTTCCTTTCTCACCCTGTAGTAAATGCAGTGATCTGGAGGAGGAGTTGAAAAATGTGACCAATAACCTCAAGTCCCTAGAAGCCTCGTCTGAGAAGGTCAGTGTGCATACTATTACATCATAGAAGTATTGGATAAGTCCGAAGTGCAGTGTAGATCCCCATTCCCAATTCAAATACATAATTTTAGCTTATTCTGGGTATCTGCATGTTCTGGGTTAGTTCACCCACTTAGGGCTGTCCCAAGCCTTTGCATTTATCAGGAGTTGACTATACATGGCTGACATGAAAGCAGAGTTGTTTTGAGTATAATCACTGCCTGCCACACTTTTACCGGCATAGGCATCAGAACAAAGACCCTGTTATCACCTGACAAATTGGATGTTCATTTCTTTATTATAGTATTGATGGACCATGAAGGTGTAATAGTCCTAGACCAGCACAGATTTGTCTCTGCATTCCTACCCAGCCGGTCTAGTGCCAGTAACCCCACATGATTCCCCCTTAGGCACTTAAGCAGTTGCTCTGTGCTGATTGAATCAATGTCCTTCTCATGGTTGGCATCACAGCACAATGTGTAGTTTATCATACCTGAAGAGTTGTATTACAACGAACCATGGTTGACAAAACAGTCCTGCAAGACCATCGCTCTCTATGCACGTTCATACTAATATGTCTGACTGTTTCTGTATCTGACTTGGAGTTCAGACATGTTCAAGAGTTCAGAGCTTGCCTGTAACAGACTTGTATTTTGACAGTACTCAGAAAAAGAGGACAAGTATGAGGAGGAGATCAAGGTTCTTAGTGACAAGCTGAAGGAGGTAAGCAGCTGCTGGCATCTTATTTGATTCTTAATTCATACAGTAGTAAACCAATTTTCTCCACGTCTTGTTCTGACGCCCCCCACTCCCTCTGTGTCCCCCAGGCTGAGACTCGTGCAGAGTTTGCAGAGAGGACTGTGGCCAAACTGGAAAAGTCCATTGACGACCTGGAAGGTATGAGTGCTTTGTTTAAGAAACTGTTGCAAACTGCTCTATGGCAATATAGCAAAGAAAGTCAACTTATCTTAGTGTAGAGCAAGTTACTGTAAGTTAGACATATGTTATTGCAGAAGATTAAACTATATTTTGAAAGAACAGTTTTATCATTGTTTTTAGTAGCATCTCAGACCTCTAAACCTAAGCATCTCTAAAAAGAACAACATACCGTATGTCAGTCTACCATATACATTTCTCCCAGGGAGACATTCCAATTTATTAAATGAGTAAAGATGTCGAGCTTGTTCAGAAATCCCCAGTGGATGTAGTTTCCTAGGTCAAGAGGTCTGCTTATTTAATCCTCTCTGTGAGCAAAAAAACAACATCTTAATATGCACAGTTCCATTTTGTGATGCAGTTTCACATTGACACGGTCACAGCAAGGGTTTTGTGTTTCAACTAGCTGGAAATATTTCTCTGGAAGAAAGGGTACCCTGCCAAACGTATGGAAACTTCTCTGACAAGCTAATAAAACACACTGTCTTGGTCTCAAGTGTAAAGAAATATGTAGGCCCATTCTCTACTAACCGGCAAAAGGCCAGCTTTCAAAGAGAACCACTTTTTGTGTCTGCTGTCTGCACAAAGGACAAAGTGTGCTCAAATTCCTTTTAGATCAGCAAATGTGGTCCTAAAGCCACATGGAATGGGTTTACCTGTATGAAGTACTTTTATGAAAACCTTTTGTATGCACTTAATTGATTAAGGTAGTCACCTCCTGCCCATAAAAAAAATATTTGCAACATATTTTCATTTTTAAATGCTCACAGGTAGATCTCTTATCTTTCTGGCATCTTCTGTTCTTGCATTTTTATACTGTATGAACCACTGACCTGTCTTCTCTCTCTTTTTGCTGCCATTTCCTTTCTCATTCCCTGTCCTCCACCTCTCTCTCTGCTACTGCTGCTTTCCTTGTGCCTTACCTGCACTACTTCCTGCTGCCCTTTCACCTCCAGATGAACTGTACGCTCAGAAGCTGAAGTACAAGGCTATCAGCGAGGAGCTGGACCATGCCCTTAATGACATGACCTCCTTGTAGATGTCTCTTCCTGTCTGTCTCCTGCTTCCTCCAGGGTGTCTGTTCTCTCACCCTTCCCACTGTAGGCCTACTGTGTCCCAGGGTTAGCTTCCAGAAACACAGGCCTTTCTCCAGTTCTCTGTGCCTTCTGTCCATCTCACTGTGCAATGAAACTCATTAAAAGGACATTCTTTCCTACATCTAAACTCTCCTTTCTTATTTAATTAAATGTTTCAATGTTTCAAAAGTGCATATTACATTATTTATTTGTGTAATGTGATAAACAACCGTTTTAAGAAGGTGAGAATTTATGGAGTGATGCATGCGTTCACGTTGAGTGTCCCTCACCTCTTTTGCATAAATGTCACACAACTATGTATATCTTGACTAACACACTCCTGGTTGTGGTTGCAGTTAAAGTATTTGAGGTGTGTTCACAACAACGTGTTTTTAAAAGTGTGCATTTTGCTTACAGCTCATGAGATCGGAAATGTCCAGTGGCTTTGTCTTTTAAGTTCAGTGCAACAAAGTGCTTTCAATAGACTGCTGCTTAATAGATGCAGACTTCACCATAATCCGTTCAATGCATGCAATTCTGCCTTTTGTTTTGGGTAGGGTTCTTTAGTGTGGTTGGGGTTTGCATATGGAATAACTTAACATGACCACAGCAGTTATGTTAAACAGCTGTTGGACATACTGTATAAGAATCGCCTTGGCATCAGTGTAGAATATTGTTTACCAAGCCTAAGGAGAATTAATTCATATGAATCAACTTTATGATGCTCCTGTCCTGTGTGGTTTCATTCAATAATTCTTCAATATGTCATTTTTTATTTTCCAGAAAAATTAGCATGTGCCAAAGAAGAAAACTTGGGAATGCATCAAGTCCTGGATCAAACACTGCAAGAGCTCAACAGCTTATAAAAATTACGAGGAAGATGAAGAGGATAAAAGTCTTGCAACATTCCATAAATATTCAATTTCATTCCACATTTTCAGCTGTAAAGTCTTATTCCCAGTGAAAGGGGATTAACTTAAATACTTGTACCCTTAATATTTGTTCTCTTTTTAAGTCACAACTTTATCTCTCTCTCTCTCTCTTCAAGAGAAATACATTCCACCTTCCTCGAATCCTCTGTTTCTTATGGTTTTACTGCATTTTGTTTTATGGAACTTTGAGATTATAGACCAGCGTTAAAAGAAAATGGATTACGCCCATATTTACAAACAGTCTTATATTCAGATCAATTAGTAAAATATGCATATTTGAAATGTGCGCTTTTTGAAATAGGTAATGCGACATGGTCTTCATTTTATGTACAATTCATGAGCTCCACCTAGAGGTCTTATGTGAACAGTTTACAGGAATCGCTTTACTGTCCATACACCCATTGACATGGTTATATTTAGTGCATTCACAATGTATGTGAACATATTCACAGGTTGGACTGTGCCTTTTCAGAATGAGCCAATATTCTACCTTTGATGTCCTTGCGAGTGTTAACATGGTCATTGAGACTAGAGGATGACTCATGGAAAGGATGGTGAACATGTCTGTGGTGCTACTGGTAAGTGGTCAAATTGGAGGGTTTGCCAAAGCCAAAATCATTGTTTTTTGATGATGTGAAAAAAGCCTCATTCAAATCCTTTAAAGAACTGCATCCCATCCTCTGATTTAACCCATAATCTGTATGGTTTAGCCACCATATGCTGACATGCAGCTTCATAGCACCTCTTTTTCACTATACCCTGACGTGCTGCACCACTACCCCAGCTCTACATTTGACTTCCTAGCCCTAGGTGTAAAATCACATTCCTGTAATTAAATGTGGTGGTAGCATATACAGTAAAAGTTATGCCAAATAAGCACCACTGGCACCTCAATCAAGGTAATACAACATGGATACTTATTGTATATAGTAGAATAATGTTAGTTATTGAGAAGATGTATTACTCCAGTTTTACACCACTTTCTGGCATTGGAACTCTCGAAACCAAAGAATACACATACCAGAGAAGATAAACCCTCAAACGTTTTTATTGTCGTCTGTGAAGGTGATCATGGCTTCTAATCCTTGGCCCTTGAAAAAAGCTTCACATTTGACTGAGTCTGTGTTGAAATGTTTCATTCACTCTCCCGCTTTCAATCTAATAAATTTTTACAAATGAAAGTAAGCTGGCTTAAGCGATTATTTCTTTTATTATTTACTAAGAACAACATACATTTCATACACATACAGAGGCAGACTATTTCAATTTATATTATATCATATTATTCCTATTCAATATGAACGGAAGACATAATATTGTAGCTGAACATATTCATCTGCTTGTATTTTGCAGGAAAGACATCATAAGGCCAAAGCACTGTCAATCAGCTCAGCTGAATATATCCATTCCAATCAATATACTACATGCTAAAATTAAGACTGAAGAGTCCGAATCATCCATGGTCCACCTTTCATGACTATAAAGAGTTGAAAGCTCACTACTGTAATCTCACTCAGTGTTGCTTTCGTCTGAACGAGCAGCCTGGATAGAAAGGCAAGAAAGAGAAGTTCAAGTTAATAATCAGAAGACATTCAATACCTCTAAACTGATATACTATGCGCCTATGCTACTGTATACGTTAAGGCTCTTGAGCAATGTAATTGTACAACTACTTACCCTCAGTGAGGCGACATTTCCCCCCTCTGGGCTGGCACAGGACGAAGGAGCAGCCGCCACAGGGCACCACTCTCTGGGCATGACTGAACACTGTGGTGATCCTGTAGCAGCCTGGAATAAACGGGACAACAAAAATGTTTTTCTCTTCCTTTATGTAAAAGAATAGTTCGGGATTTTGGCATTGAGCTGCTAACTAGTGTTAGTGCAATTGCTAGATGTTCCTGTAGACTTTGTCATTGCGCAACGCTGGCAGATACATAAAAATGGTATGGTGTTCATCTGACCCTGGGGAAATAGATAAAAGGGCTCATTGCCAAACTATCCATTCAATTTACCTTTGTAAATGCTTTATTTTCATTCTTCAATTATTTGTTGTAAATTATTATAATTATTCTTGATACATGTTATTATAATAATAGTGTACAAAGTTTATCAATGCAGTATGGTAAATAGCATAGTGGGGTAAATACAGTTACATATCATATCATTATTATTTTGAAAGGTATATCTCTGCCTGCAAATTGTCCCGCTCCTAAAAGGTAGGCTATATTCTATATTCTAAACATGGCTCCTGAGAAAGTGCAAGTGTCCGCTCTCATCATTCTTGCTGCTTCAAGTTCAATAGTCATACGTGCAAGATCAGGTGGCCTCAATGAAATAAAATGGCCTGGGCTACAGCCGCATGGACGGAGAAGCACGAGGTAGTTATATTTTCAAAGAAATATACTTCCTAAATATGACTAGGCTATAATTTACTACATTGCCTAGAAATAAATATTGATCACCCATATTTGTCTCAATCTGAAAATCGCCCCCGCTCCTAAAAGGTAGATTATAAAACTCAAGAGAAATTGTATGTCCCCTGTAACTCCAACTACAAACTACATCTAGCATAGGCTGATATAGCCCAGTAATACCAATAGTCTAATATAATGGGTGATGTGAGAATCTATGGTAATATTGATATTGCCTTTAGGCAAAAATTTGCTGAGACCATGGCTGGCAAGCGAGCTGCATCACATGCCTAAAATAACAGGTGGGAGTCAGACAGAAAGACAGCTGGAGCAGGTGGGTGCGGTATGAAAAGCTGCAAGTGCAAACGGGATTTAACTTAAAAATATATATTTTAAAATATTTTAAATAATATATTTTCTCATGGTCTCTCTGCAGCAGATATGACAATATTTGGACCATCAAATCACAATAAAACATAAGTATAGAAGTGCAATGCATATATAGAATCGTGAGAATCACAATACATATCGTATCTGCACATAAGTATTGTGATAATATCGTATTGTGAGGTCCCTGGCAATTCCCAGCTTTAATGGTTACTCGCAAACTTGGGCAGTTGTACATCCTTACTACTCACCTGGGCATTTTACGTCCATGAAGTAGGAGTTGGGACTCTGAACCAACCTGTTCTTCTTGTGTCTTTGTCTCTCAGCCTCCAAAGTAGGGTGCATTAGGTCCTTAGCGAGCTGTAATACGGATAAATATGATTTAGCAGTTTACGCTATTTGCCTATACATTAAGAGCCATAGAAAGATATCAACACAAATTCAAACGGAAATCTTAAATTAGTTATACACGTTTGTTATATAAATGTATGGTTTTTATGTAAATAAGTCAAGGGCGCCCTCTCTTGTCTGTTACAAAAACTTCAGCACAGTTATTTTTGAGGCATGCCCAGACATGTATCCAATTCCCAGGACAAGACCCACTATTTAATTTGTTTATCGCATGTGGTGAAAAATAATCAATCATAATACTTGAGTAAAAGTAAATACTACACATCAAATTCCTTATATTAATAAGCAATCCAAACAGAAGGATTATTATTATATATTTTTGTACGGACTGACAGTAGCACACCCCAACATTCAAGACATAATTTACAAACGTAGTATGTGTTTATTCCACCAGATCAGAGGCAGAAGGGATGACAAAACGTTATGTTGACAGGTGCGTGAATTGGACCATATTGCTGTCCTTCCTGAGCATTCGAAATGTAACGAATACATTTGGGTATATATTTTAACTGAAGTACTTTACACCACAGAAAGCAAGGCCTCCAGTGTAATAGCCAGTACAATAAAGAAGCAACGTTAGCCAGTCAAATACTGTAGGCCTATTGCAATGGTGTAAACACGATATACGTGTGGCTACTTCTCTCATAAACAAAGGAAAAACACTTACCGACATTGCTTCTCTTTGTTGTTGTTATTTCAATGGCACTGTACTTTGATAAGATTATACCACGGCTTGCAAGACTGTACACTGAAATTGTTGTTGTGAATGTGAAGCTGAGAAGTTGTAAAACTGTATAAGGGTGGGATCACATCTTAATGGGTGGGACATTGACGGCAAGCGCACAAATCAGCTGGCTTTTCTATTTTGATTGACAGCGAGTAAGTCGCGCTTCCGGAGCCACGACTGCTGTCAAGAGTGACATGTTGTTTGTCCAATCACTGGTCCAGTATAAATCGAAAAGGCAGTGACCTATCCAAAACATTTTTTTTATTTACCATATCTCTTTACACAGTTGCCGGGCGGGATTTCCGCAATAGCGAATAACATGGCGAAAACTTACGATTACTTGTTCAAATTACTGTTAATCGGCGATTCTGGCGTCGGAAAGACTTGTGTGTTGTTCAGATTTTCAGAAGATGCCTTTAACTCCACGTTTATCTCGACAATAGGTATGTGCATTTCGTAAGTTTTATGGTTCGAAAAGTTATGCAGGAGGAGGGGTAGCTAGCTCCCAACCCCAGCTAGCAATATTGGTGGTGAGCGCCCATCCTGTCATGCTAACGCTAGCTAACTAGAGTTGGTTTGGTTAACATTCAGTTCTCCAGCCAGGAAACAACGTCAGGAAACAATAAACGGCTTGTCACACTGCTCGCTTGACAATTAAACCAGCACTTCAGCATCCTCGGCATCTCTCAAATTGAGATGTTCATGATATTTTAGCAGGCGACGTCACCAGCGGACTGCTTAGTTAACTAGCTAACGTTAGCTGTCAAGTGAGAAAGTAGCCTACTCTGACTCAGTAACTACACTATATGTACAAAAGTATGTGGACACCCTTTCAAATGAGTGGATTCCGCTATTTCAGTCACACCCGTTGCTGACAGGTATAAAATGCACCACACAGCCATGCAATCTCCATAGACAAACATTGGCAGTATAATGGCCTTACTGGAAAAACTCAGTGACTTTCAACGTGGCATCATCATAGGATGCCACTTTTCCAAAAAGTCAGTTTGTCAAATTTCTGCCCTGCTACAGCTGCCCCGGTCAACTGTAATTCCTGTTATTGTGAAGTGAAAACGTCTAGAAGCAACAACGGCTCAGCCGTGAAGGCCACACAAGCTCAGTGTGTAAAAATCGTCTGTCCTCGGTTGCAACACTCACTACTGAGTTCCAAACTTCCTCTGGAAGCAACATCAGCACAGTAACTGTTAGTCGGGAAATGAGGCAGAGAAAAAGCGTTCTCTGGAATGATGAATCACGCTTCACCATCTGGCAGTCCTACGGACAAATCTGGGTTTGGCGGATGCCAGGAAAACCCTACCTGCCCCAATGCATAATGCCAACTGTAAAGTTAGATGGAGGAGGAATAATGGTCTGGGGCTATTTTTCATGGTTCAGGCTAGGCCCCTTAGTTCCAGGGAAGAGATCTTAACACTACAGCATACAATGACATTGTAGACCATTATGTGCTTCCAACTTTGTGGCAACAATTTGGGGAAGGCCCTTCAATGTTTCAGCATGACAATGCCTCCATGCACAAAGCGAGGTCCATACAGAAATGGTTTGTCGAGATCGATGTGGAAGAACTTGACTGGCCTGCACCTCAACCCCGTCTTAACAGCTTTGGGATGAATTTGAACTCCGACTGCGAGCCAGGCATAATCGCCCGACATCAGTGCCCGACCTCACTAACACTCTTGTAGCTGGATGGAAGCAAGTTCCAACATCTAGTGGAAAGCCTTCCCAGAAGAGTAGAGGCTGTTATAGCAGCAATGGTGGGGGACCAACTCCATATATTAACGCCCATGATTTTGGAATGAGATGTTCGATGAGCATGCGTCTATAAAAACAGTCACTCACTCTATCTATAAACTCCTCAGTAAATTTACTGGGTAAACAAGATGAGCATGTGTCCACATATGTTTTTGGTCATGTTGTGTATCCAGCACTGCAGTTCCTACACCGTAAGCAGTCCAGTTGTAGCTCAAAGAGTTTACTTAGTTCAAACAAATCCCTATTACATTACAGAAAGGTTAGCTCTAACTACAGGTTTGGTGAGGTCTCCCCTGAAGTTTTGCAGCAATTTACATTGAAATTGTTGACTTCCTGTGTGTGGCCTGCAAAAAAGATATTGCCCTCCTAGCCAGACCTCAGTCACTCTGGACTTGGTGTCATGCAAATAAGTACTTGCAAGCTTCTGAGCAAATGTTGAATTCTGTCTGCTTTGCCACCTGTGCATAAATAGTGCTGTGCATCAACATCAAAAGGTTGTTTCGAAGATCCTTTGTCATTTGGAACGCTGTTAGACAACAGTGAAATTTACACTCACCAGCCACTTTTTCAACTGCTTGATAATGCAAATATCTAATCAGCCAATCACGTGGCAGCAACTCAATGCATTTAGGCATGTAGACATGGTCAAGACTAATTGCTGAAGTTCAAACCATCAGAATATCAGAATGGGGAAGAAAGGTGATTTCAGTGACTTTGAACGTGGCATGGTTGTTGGTGCCAGGCGGGCTGGTTTGAGTATTTCAGAAAGTGCTGATCTACTGGGATTTTCCCAAACAACCATTTCAAGGGTTTACAGAGAATTGTCTCACTCTTGCTCTTCCTCTTTGCTTTTTAGGTATTGACTTCAAAATTAGAACGGTAGAACTCGACGGGAAGAAGATCAAGCTACAGATATGGTAAGACAGCCCTTTGACTTCTTCACACAATGTCTCTTAAATTATGTATTGGAAAGGGCACCTTGGGAATGCTCACAATTTGCCTATAATTCAACAAGTGGATTGATTCAGGGATAGGCATGAAAGACTGTTATTGTGTTGTTCTCTCCCAGGGACACAGCTGGCCAGGAGCGGTTTCGAACCATCACAACGGCATATTACAGAGGGGCCATGGTCAGCCGCCTTGCTTCACTATGTCACTCTCACAATGTCACAAATATACTATGCATATGCCTAGCTAGCTAAGAACTTAGTTTGTATTTTTTTAAATCCTTATTCAGAGACATTCATGGCGGTCAGTGCGTCACTAATAGAGTTCGCACTAGTCTGAGCCCCTCACTTTTATTGTTGTAATTGAAGCAGTACATACCTGAGATCATCCATGGGACGTGGGTACAATCACCCTGGAATCCTGTTTAGGCCCTTTATAACAATGACCTATCCTCCCAAGTGTACAGGTTTTTCAAGTTTAACAGGATGCTAATATCTGACATGCTCTGTTAAAGTGGTTGTTTACCATACGATTCTGTTTCCTCCCCAGGGCATCATGTTAGTCTATGACATCACCAACGAGAAGTCATTTGACAACATCAAGAACTGGATAAGGAATATAGAGGAGGTAGTCATCATAAATTGAAACGTTTATATCTCTGTAGGAGAACAGAAGTTAGTGAAATTGAAGGTGTTGCATTTCTCTATAAATACTATGGTTGACTCGTATATCTTCTTGTCCAGCATGCCTCTGCAGATGTGGAGAAGATGGTGCTGGGCAACAAGTGTGACGTCAATGACAAGCGACAGGTGTCCAAAGACAGAGGGGAGAAGGTGGGTGATCACTGACCAGTAAATGAAAAGTATCATATCATATAAACTACAGTAAATAACTGATTGTGTCTATACAGTGATGTAGATTTCTGATTGCGCTACTGTCCATGTAGGTCACCTGATCCTGCAAATTTACATGAAGACGCAGCGTTTTTTAATGTAAGCTTGTGGGATCAGGTGGCTTTGCGAGGCTACATGGACTGTAGTACAATCACAGATCTACATGTTGACTGAGGTTTTTTGTGTGTCCTTATCTCCTGATGGCAGTTGGCGTTGGAGTATGGTATCAAGTTTATGGAGACCAGTGCAAAGGCCAACATCAATGTGGAGAATGTGAGTTGAAGTGGGGTCAAATTTGATAAGACTGCAATTAATATGTTCAAAGTCTATTAAACTGAATATCTGACTCGATTTAACATTGTGCAATTATGCGTTTAGCTGGTCAAGGAATGGTCATGAGAAGAGAATATCAAAGCAAGTGTTATTTAATAACTTTGTAAAATTAATTGATTCACATTAGAGGTCTTCAAGGGTTAAAAAACATGGACGCATTCTGAAATGGATCTGGGGCTTTCACACCAGGACCCGAAATGCATAAATGCATTTTTTAAATATAGAGACCCGTTCCGAACGAACCCAAGGACAACTAGACCCATTCCGTATAGACCAGGTCGGCTCCAGACCCGGTCCGAGTGAGGGAAGCAGCAGAAAATATATTTTCTAAGATACTTTATTAACTGGCGCTGATAAAGCGCGAGAGGAGGGAGAGAGAGGTGCCTCTCTAGCAGGTGGGGGAGATGGCCGTACTGTGAGAGTGACACGGACAGGAGCAAGGGAGAGACTGCAACCAAGTCGACTCGCACTATAGTAGACTAATGCTGCCATAGCTAGGTTATTTATCATCAAATATGATTACGTAGTACCTGTCTTGACTGCATCAAACCGGGAGAAGCTAATTAAGCTAGCTAGCTAGCTAGCTAGGCTAACTGCAGTTTCTCACCCTACAGTTACAAATAACAACGACCATTCAGAATATTAATTAGCAGCCTACCTGTTGGCTCTTGGTCGTTGTAGCCTGTCCTCCTTTAACATTTAATTCCGTCATTTTAATTACACCTCCCATTGATTAGATGTCGCCTAACTTTTGACATATACGGAGGCTCTGTGACTGTAGCCTATTGCGGCTTTGATGCCTTATGATTGGCCAACAACAAAAACAAGCTACACGCGCCACTCTCGTGAAAAGCAAGAGCAGCAACATAAATTATACAATGTCTCTCTCTCTCTCTCTATTGCAGTAATTGCGTTCAGATCTGTACGAGCCCTTCCGGACAAGTCAATTAAAATTACACATACCTGTGACAATCATATCAGATCTGACCCAGACCCGTGACATTATTTAGAATTCTGGATCCAGAACCGTTCGGGTCTTGGGTATTCGGGCACAATTGGATCCGTGAAGATCTCATTCACATACAAGGCATAAATCTTAAGTTACAAGGCAATACTAGATCCTAAGGTTAACTTACCAGACAAAGCATGAACTAAGAGATGCCTACAAGGCCAGAGTCTTAGAAGCCTAGGAAATTATAGAATATCATACAACCGTTATCCAATGGACAGGATTCAGGATAAGAGGAAGAACAACAGACCTTCATTTCATTTCTAATATATGAAGTTGTAAAACCAACCACCATTGACCAATCATACAATACCAAGTTTACAGGAAACTGATCACCCATAACCAATCTCCATATGGTGTCCGAGCATCTAAAGGCTTGTGTGAGGGATGAGACCAATGTAAATAAGACAGAATTCCTGAAGACAATAAAAACAGATACAAGTTACCACAGAGCTCACACATCCGTATAGCTAGCTTTATTTGCCATGCAGAGGTCCTTCCAAGCTGTTCTAAAACCAATGGGAGTACAGTAATTGTTGTGATGTTACTGTAGGTTAGTGAAAGACGACGCACCTTGTTTCGTGTCTGTTTGATTTGATCTCAATTTACCCTGCCCCCCCCCCGACATTTTCAGGCTTTTATGACCCTTGCCAGAGACATCAAGGCGAAAATGGACAAGAAACTGGTAAGCGTGTGTGTAGTATGTGCACATCCATTTAGATGGGCTATAATGTGTGTACGCTCCGCTCTGACGTTCACTGAGTGTATGTGTGTGTTCCAGGAGGGCAACAGTCCTCAGGGCAGCAGCCAGGGGGTGAAGATCACAGAACAGCCCAAGAAGAGCAGTTTCTTTCGCTGCACCCTCCTGTGAGGACCACAGCCTTATCATTGTCCACAGCTGGACAGAACTGGACTGAGCTTGCTCAGAGCTCTCCTCTCTTTCGCCCTGTTCTCACCCCTTTCTAATTCCCCATATCCCAGGCCTCTTTGAGCTTTGAGCTTTTTTCTGATTCACCATGTGACCCCAGTTTACAAACGGAAGCATTCATTGGTCAGGTGGATCAATCAGTTGATCAATCAGGGTTGTTGGATGGGTGTTAGATGGAGGTCACATTTTGTACCCTCATGCTCATATATAGTCTCTTATAATTACACTTAGGCTTTTGCTCCCCCTCTCCTCTCTCTTTGTCCTCTGCTGCTGGTATTATTACAGGTACTTTTATGTTGCTATGTGGTTGCACTGCTGCCAAAGTTGATCCTTAGTGAGGTTTTGTCTCAATGTGGATTACCCTCCCCTTAAAAGCAGTGGCTTAATTCCATGATAAGACTAGTTAACCATCATACATGCATTTGATGTCTTCTGTCAGATAGTTGACTTCTGTGTCATCTAGCTACAACTATGGAGATCTATGCATCCCTGTTTTTTCCTTTCTCAAATGATAGTGATACTCTCTATTCTACGATCCTCGTTTGCCATCCAACAGCAAATAGCATCTGAGAAAGACACTTATTTTCTTAAGATAATACTTAAGACAATAAGTGAAGACGTGAGGGCAGTGGGAAGTTAGGACCCTAAATGGCAGGCAATCCAAGAAAGAAGACGGCCATTACGTTGTAATAAATTTCAGTGAACTTTTTAACAGGAAACGTATACGAAAGAATACATATTGGAGCAGATCTGCATTGTACGTGAGGACGCACAACTGCAACGCATTTTGACGCTGCCCGAGGAAGACTAGAAGTCGAAACGCATTGCAGTTGTACTTCCTCATGTACGATGCAGATCTGCACCAATATGTATTCTTCTGTGTATATTTTCTATTAACAGTTCATTGAAGTTTATTGCAACGTACTGGCTGCCTACTCGTCATCTTTCTTCAATAGTAAAGACATTCCATCTTAAAGATATACCTTCTGTGTACATAATTTTACATGTACTCTATCATTATGCAGTTAAAAACAAATGTATGCACAAGGTTCATTAACCATATTTGAGTGGTAAAACAATTCTGTGCAGATATCTGCAAATGTTGATTGCACTTTAGTAATGAAATTGGCTTCACTGATAACAATTTGCAAAAGCATGTCTTATTCTGTTCCCTTGTACAGGAATATGTCAGTATTCATTAGAACTGTTACATTCCAGAACTTCCAGTATCTGTCAGTTGAAATCTGTTCCACAGTAACTTCAGTCTAGTTAGGAAAGGAATTGTGATCTAACGATTGAATTGCATAAATTGCCCTATTTTTTTTTGGGGGGGGGGGGGGGGCATTCAAAATGTGTGTTTTAATATTAAGGAAAACGCTGCACACTGCTGATCCTTCTCCCAGGTGATATTTATTGATAACAACGTTTTGACCCTCAGGGCTTCATCATGGATGCCTGATTAGCAGCAGTGTGCCGTTTTTCCCCTTTGTTTTCCTTGTGTGCCTACAACTCCAGCACCTGCGGAAAGTGCCTGGATGTGCATATGTTCTTCAGCTTTTGTTTTAATATTAAACCACTCCCCAAAAATGTTCTCTTTACCCCAAATATTAGTCTTGTGTGTGAGGTGGAGATCACTGAAATAGAGAGAGAATCTTTAGGGTAGTATTAATCGCTTTATGTCATGGATTAGATTTTTTTTTTTTTTTGTCATGTCTTATGCAAGCTTTTCAAATGCCAGACTCTCAGCCTATTCCTTATGTGTTTACAGGTTGTTAAGTTGTGATACTGTAATACTATTCAGGTTTAGTTTTGTGTGGCCTTTGTGACTCTTTCGTAGCCTGTTTTCATGCAGTTGTGTTGTCAGTATTTGTGGCAGAGAATTGGTGACAAATATGAGTCTGCCTTGTGGCTGTTTTGTAGGCTTATAGTCCGTTCCAACTAAAGTAAATGTTGTGATTATAAGAACTCAATTGAATAACGTCATACTACTGTATTGAGAATATTTGAAATATATGTGTTGAATAGGTTTATTACGCTCCTCTCCTTTTATCAATACGCTGTGACAGTCCATTATCCTAGAGAACCACACCTGCAGCTTCTTTAGTCAAGTGGAAAGTAGCTATATGTTGTCCTAATACTTTCTGCTTTGAATCGTAAGAGTCCCACATTTTGGTGTTGATTCTTACTATTCGTGTGCCAGTATTAAGACAACGGTCTATTTCAGAGTGTTGATTTAATGTTGCAGTTTTAGATTGAAGGCATTGGCATCAGTACTTTATCTAACCACGAGGGGGCAATGTAGTGACATGGCAATGGATTAAAATGTCAAAAGCGAAGAGTCAGAGAGGACATGTAGTCAGTCTTTTCAGTGAAACAAAAAATCATCCATATATTAAAGTGCCCTTGTAGAAAGCCTTGCAAGAGTTGCAATATTCTAGCAGTCCCTATCTTCAAGACTTAATCATAGTCTCAGTGATGTAAGTCCGCTTTAGGCTGAGAATGTTAATTGGATTGGATGCCTGGAGGAAAGTCACTTTGCCTATTGGATTTAACGTTTCGTTTGTGTTCTCCTTCCTTGCTTGAGATTGCCACTGTCCGTGGCAACACGTGTTCTCCTTCCTTGCTTGTCCTTCCCTCTGAGCTTGCCACTGTCCATAGCAACACGCGTGTCTTATTTTCACCTAATACTTGATATCATGGTCTTTGCAACTATGCATCATGAGACTGTAGGACCTCTTGAGGGTTTGCATTTGACTTGAAGAGCTTTTCTTTGAGATTATAAATGTGCAAAGGATCATTATTGCATAGCTTTCTGATGTCTTTTTATTACTCCCATCATTCCATTTTGCAATGCAAACATTTATAGGAAATTGAGCACATATTAAATCACAGCAAAAGTAAATGACTTTCCCCTGAATTTGCACAACTCTTATCTCTACTTGTGACCAAGTAAGTTGTATTTAGAAACATAATTATTTTGTGGATGATCTTTCTATGTCATCTCTTGGGTAGAACATCATGAGTGGCACAGTCAGTTTGTTGGACTGCTGTTTATCTTCAGGACCTTTGTATAGGTCTGGCAAATGTTTAATTAGAATAGCAGTTATAAAGGTTCTGTTTCCTATTTGTGGAACTATTTGTAAATCTTTTTCAGTTCATTAATCAGTCCAGCATTCCATGTTCAAGACTAATTTTGATTTCATAGTTAATGATGGAAGAATGGGGGAGGAAATGGAATTTAGAAAACAATTGTAAATAATAAATCTACAATGGTTGTACTGTACTTTCATAAATCGTATTGAATTGGTCTACACCTTTTGTAGATGTGTACTTTTGATGATTTATTAAAATTATTATTTTAACTTGCAGTTTCTCAATTTTCTTAACTTATTAGGCTACCATCAATTGTTGTCCCAATGAATTGCTATAATATTAAGGGTTTCCATACAGAAATGTAAGATATTTATATATCACAAGATCCTGTCCACAGCTAAACTGTCGTGTTATATTTTCGATTGTGCCTGTGCTGTTTACATATTTTATGGCAATTGTTGAGAAACGAAAGTTTTTAGAAATTAATCTTATCAATCGTATATGAATATTTTAGAGGCCTGCTCCTATATGGGATACAAATAAATACATCTGTAATGAGTATTGAGGCTAGACAAGGCTATTTACGATGATAGGCCTACCTGTTTCCATGGGAAAATATCGCCACCCTTTTCCATCGCAGGCGTTACCTTGTAAAGGTGTGTGAAAAGAGCAGAGTTTCAGTTGCGCGTTGATCCTCATGAGGTAAAGTTGCTTTATTGATATTATTTATTGATAATTGATCTGAAGTTGTAAGTAGTCACAACAGGTGCGCAGCCCAAAAACATTTATGTCCGTTTTATTTGTGGGTTTATACACACCTTTTCTTATGAAGTACATTTTGAAAGAAGAGTATTTATTTTGTTAGACAATGTATCATGCAGATGTAGTAGGCCTAATTACTCCGGTATTACTATAGTTATAGTATTGGATTAATTTGGATGCATTTTTTATGTATGTGGTTTTTACCCAATAATATTTGAATATTGAGTATTGAGTTTTTTTGTTAAATCACGATGTGCATTGAGGCTAACAACGTGGCATGTATGTGTAGCAGTTTCACTTTGTTAACTGTCTCCGTTTAAATTGAGTTGAAGGTATACATAATAGTCGAATCGTGCTACTGAATATTTGCTACAATAATATGGCGTTTTGTTGTTGCCCTAATGTAAATGGGTGTGTCAACCAGCTAGCTCTTTTAATTCAGAAATAGAAAATTATAGAGGAACAATAAAGGTAATAGGGAAGTGTAACTTTAGTGCTCTTTGAAATTGGCGTGGTTACATTTTGTACCGCTTTTGAACAGTTTATAACTGAACATCAAATCTTAACTTTAAATAATGAATGGGGGGGGGGGGTGCTTCCTAACATAATTCTTTACTGTATGTTACCAAGAAACAACTGGGGGTATGGACGGAACACAGACTCAGGGAAGACATGACGCCCTTTCCTGGTTCACAGAGTTCCAACTGGACTGTGTCATTGGGAATGGGGTAGTTCCAGAATGGTTCCATGGCATTATTTCCAGGAAGTAAGTTATCCTTGTGTCGCTGTCATGTGCCATTGGAAAGCACTCAAAGCAGTACTTTGCTTTGACTTACTTTTTCCTGATAAACGACATAGATGAGACCAATGTGTGGCCTGTGGTGAAGAATATATTGTATGCCTTATAACGGTTGTTATTGGCTTACAGTAGGGCACTAAATGGTGTTCGGCGAATGCATGTTGTAAAGTCTTCAGTCAAGTGAGTTCTGTTCTAACATCGCTGTGTTTATTCACCGCAGGGTTTCTGAGGAAATGCTCCTTTCCAACCCCACAGGCTACTTCCTGATCCGTGTCAGTGAAAGCAGGATAGGATACACACTCTCCTATCGGTAAGCCTCTGTGCTTTGTACATGAGACACTTCCAGGTGAAGCATCATTAGAATGGTTGTTTGTTCAGCTGATACATGGATGGCATTTTATATGATGGCATTTCTACAGGCTGGCAAAGACATGTTAACAATAAGCATGTTGGTTGTGTTCTGTTTCCATAGCTTTTAACTTATCTTATTCTACAACAATGACACACTACCGTCTCTGAAACGCCCCTTGTTCTATTAAACAGTGTAGTTCAAAGTTAATCTTCACTTCCTTGTTATGTTTTTTTTCTCTGTATGTCTAGTGCCACTGATCGGTGCAGGCACTTCATGATCGATGTGCTGAAGGACAATCACTACATTATTGTAGGAGAGGACATGCATCACAGCTCTCTGCAAGACCTGGTGAACTTTCACCGCAGGGTGCCTATCATGCCTTTCAATGAGCTGCTGACTGTAGCTTGTGGACAGGTGAGGAACTATACTTGATTCAGTAAACTACAAACTACCATATTGTTTATTTTGTATACACACAGGTACCCTATAGGCTTGAATTGAGTTGGTTTGATATAGCATAAACACATAGTGGTCAGGGTACGGCACACTGTGCTGCATTCCTGCACACTGTTGTGAATTGATGTGTTTTTGACTAAATATTCTTCCCCTTCATCTACTTCATGTTGTAGGTATCAAAGGACAAGACTGATTATGCAGAACTGTTATTCCCCAAAAGACAAGCCATGAACCCTAATCATGGCGTGTTGCCAAATAACCCCCCACACATGAACAGTAGTACTCATCTAAAACCAGCTGAGGACATTCCACCTGCCCTCCCACATCGTCCCAGCACATTGAGTGACCCTGCTGGCCCACCTCCAAACATTAGCAAACCACATGTAATTCCAAACACTCCTTCTCCAAGACTCTACCCCTGCCTGGAGACAGAGTTAAACACATTGAGCTTCCAAACCCCAAGCATGGTAAAGATGCTAGACTATCACAGTGTTTACAGTATGTGTTTGTTGGGGGATAGGGCTAAAGCTTTATTTTCATACTTTGAATAGTGAGATAATGCTATTGCAAATGTGTTGTAGGTCTACGTTATCATAATATTGAGGTTACCTAACTTTGGGTCTAAAAAAACTAAATTCCTACATATTTCTCTTTAGATTAAGCAAACTAAAGTTAGACTGTACTCTTATACGTTATCTATTATTTTCATTCCAGGTAGATCGTACTGCTAACCCTATGCCATTGCCCAGGAAGATACATGTAGTCACCATGGCACAGCCAGACCTACCTCCTGAATTACCTGCCAGAGGCCCTGCTCTACCACAGAGAAAGGACAAGGAACAGAGCAGCACTGCATCTAAAGGTCCCCCAGGACCCAGGATTGTGGGTACAGACAGACCACAGACCCGACCAAACACACACCACCAGGACCCCTACTCCATCCAACAGAAGAATCAAGATGTAAAGTCAGCGGTCAGCAACCTGACCCACTTCAAGAGGAAGTTCCATAAGAAGGGAAGTGCCTCTCAGGAGCACATGTATGCAGAGATTATTGTGGAGGATGAGCAGGGGCAAGACCAGGGGAATCTCACAGACGAGAATGAGTACCAGGTGCTTCCAGGAGAGATTGACAATGGCCTTCCACCCATCACTGCTGTCACCACTGTTAGATCCACGGACAGTGGGTTACTGCCAGAGTATCTGCAACCTCCTCCTTTTGCCCCTGGATACTAATGACCACTTCTCTACCTTCAGGATGGATGGATGGCCCAAACGGACACATTAATTATTAGAGCTAGATATCTGTTGAAGGCACTGATGAGTTAAAGTTAGTCTGAAGATTTTATTATTGAACTGGATATACAGTTGAAGTCGTAAGTTTACATACACCTTAGCCAAATACATTTAAACTCAGTTTTTCACAATTCCTGACATTTAATACTAGTAAAAATTCCTTGTCTTAGGTCAGTTAGGATCACCACTTTATTTTAAGAATGTGAAATGTCAGAATAATAGTAGAGAGTGATTTATTTCAGCTTTTATTTCTTTCATCACATTACCAGTGGGTCAGAAGTTTACATACACTAAATTAGTATTTGGTAGCATTGCCTTTAAATTGTCAAACGTTTCGGGTAGCCTTCAACAAGCTTTCCACAATAAATTGGATGAATTTTGGCCCATTCCTCCTGACAGAACTGGTGTAACTGAGTCAGGTTTTAGGCCTCCTTGCTCGCACACGCTTTTTCAGTTCTGCCCACAAATGTTCTATAGGATTGAGGTCAGGGCTTTGTGATGGCCACTCCAATACCTTGACTTTTCTGTCCTTCAGCCATTTTGCCACAACTTTGGAAGTATGCTTGGGGTCATTGTCCACTTGGAAGACCCATTTGCAACCAAGTTTTAACTTCCTGACTGATGTCTAGAGATGTTGCTTCAATATATCCACATCATTTTCCTTCCTCATGATGCCATCTATTTTCCTCCAAACATAACAATGGTGATTATGGCCAAACAGTTCTATTTTTGTTTCATCAGACCAGAGGACATTTCTCCAAAAAGTAAGATCTTTGTCCCCATGTGCAGTTGCAAACCATAATTTGGCTTTTTTATGGCAGTTTTGGAGCAGTGGTTTCTTCCTTGCAGAGTGGCCTTTCAGGTTAGGTCGATATAGGACTCGTTTTACTGTGGATATAGATACTTTTGTACCTGTTTCCTCCAGCATCTTCACAAGGTCCTTTGCTGTTGTTCTAGGATTGATTTGCACTTTTCGCACCAAAGTACGTTCATCTCTAGGAGACAGAACGCGTCTCCTTCCTGAGCGGTATGCGTGGTCCCATGGTGTTTATACTTGCGTACTATTGTTTGTACAGATGAACGTGGTACCTTCAGGCATTTGGAAATTGCCCCCAAGGATGAACCAGACTTGTGGAGGTCTAACATTTTTTTCTGAGGTCTTGGCTGATTTCTTTAGATTTTCCCATAATGTCGAGCAAAGAAGCACTGAGTTTGAAGGTAGGCCTTGAAATACATCCACAGGTACACCTCCAATTGACTCAAATGATCAGAAGCTTCTAAAGCTGTTTAAAGGCACAGTCAACTTAGTGTATGTAAACTTCTGACCCACTGGAATTGTGATATAGTGAATTATAAGTGAAATAATCTGTCTGTAAACAATTGTTGGAAGAATTACTTGTGTCATGCACAAAGTAGATGTCCTAACCGCCAAAACGATCGTTTGTTAACATGAAATCTGTGGAGTGGTTGAAAAATTAGTTTTAATGACTTCAACCTAAGTGTATGTAAACTTCCGACTTCAACTGTATCTAGAATCTCTTTTACAATTCTATGTGAGGAATTATGTTAGAAATCTGTAATATTTGTATTAAAATAATATATATAATACAAATGCCTGTTTCATTTTTCCATCCAGTTGTGTGATACTACTTTGTTTCTGCAAGAGACGGTAGTCAAATGCTGATCTGTTATCAACAATGTAATAGGGAAGTCTGCTTTCAGAGATAGGTGCTGGTCTAACTGGTTTGACCAGATGAATGTGAGTCAAATTGGAAGACTCGGGTGCCAATGAGGGCATTCAAATTGTTTTTTCCTCATCAATTTACACACAACACCCCAATAAAGTACCTACCTATCTATCTATCTATCTAATGACAAAGCATTTTTTTTTTTTACATAAGTATTCCAACCCTTTACGAAGTATGACCCTAAAAGCTTGGCACACCTGTATTTGGGGAGTTTCTCACATTCTTTTCTGCAGATACTTCTATTCGTACAGTGGTTGTCCTGTCATGCCCTGACCTTTCATCTCATCTCATGTCAACCTACCCTATGTATTGAGATAAGAAAACGATTTCCTGTGGATATTTTGTCACACATTTCCAGTTGCAAAATGACCAACCACCCAGACAACCGGTAGACTAAATTTAAATGTATTTTTAACATTCTGGCTTGCAGAGGTCCTGAAAGCACCTATTCCAAATTGTTTTATTGCTTTTGTGAGATTATGGTACGGACAAAAGGGATTAGGGGAGGAGGGTTCCGTGTATATCGTGGCCAATGGTTTTCCGATGTAAAACGGTAACGTCAGCAAACGCCTTGATTTTTGTCATCTCGTTTTCGGGAAAATCAACGAAGCCACAAATGGCCTTTTATGAAGAAAAAACGCTGCAACGGTGTGTACGAAGTCTCTCTGGCAACAGTATCCGTGGGGTTGGCAGAGAGCTTGGAGACTTCAAGGTGACTGTGGAGAGGGTCAGAGCGGGGAGCAGCCCTTATACTGCACGCACACAGCCATGTAGCTATCGACAACACTCCCTGTGGTACAGCCATTACTCGTATGACGGCGAGAAATAAGGGAGGAGGGAGGAGGTGTGTGTGTGTGTGGGAGGTGGGGAGGCAGACCGCGTCGTACCCTCTGTCCTCTCTGAAGGTGACAGCTGAGGTTGACGATTCGCTAACGCAGTTTACCACCACACATATTTTCTTTCCTGACGGACTAGCTAGCTATAGCAAAACGAATAGTTAGTTGACCATATACAGATAAACGCTGCAACTCTTTCCATAAAACAGAGAGCAATCATTTGAGCTCCACCGCTAATTTCAAGGCGTCAAACATCAACAAGGTCAAACATACAGTGCATTCGGAAAGTATTCAGAGCCCTTGACTTTTTCCACATTTAAAGCCTTATTCTAAAATTGATTAAATTAATACAAATCCTCATCAATCTACACACAAAACCCCATAACAAATTTAAAAAAAGGTTTTTAGAATTTAAAAAAAGAAAGTATAACAATACATTTACATAAATACCTTATTTACATAAGTATTCATAGCTCAGGTGCATCCTGTTTCCATTGATCATCCTTGAGATGTTTTTACAACTTGATTGGAGTCCACTTGTGGTCAATTCAATTGATTTGACATGATTTGGAAAAGGCACACACCTGCCTATATAAGGTCCCACAGTTGACAGGGCATGTCAGAGTAAAAACCAAGCCATGAGGTTGAAGGAATTGTCCGTAGAGCTCTGAGACAGGATTGTGTCGAGGCACAGATCTGGGGAAGGGTACCAAAACCTTTCTGCAGCATTGAAGGTCCCCAAGTATGCACTGCTTTGTCGCACTGCTTTGCTGTGTCTTGGCCAGGTCGCAGTTGTAAATGAGAACTTGTTCTCAACTGACCTACCTGGTAAAATAAAGGTGAAATAAAATAAATAAAAAAGAACACAGTGGCCAATCATTCTTAAATGGAAGAAGTTTGGAACCACCAAGACTCTTCCTAGAGCTGGCAAACCGGCCAAACTGAGAAATCGGGAGATGGAGGAGGAGAGGAGATGGGAAGGAGGTGAGGAAATGGGGAGGAGGAGGAGGAGGAGGAGGAGAGGAGATGGGGAGGAGAGGAGAGTGGTAGATGAGAGGAGTAGAGAGAGGCTGGGCCTGTCTGTCTGTCCTGATTGAGTCTGTAATACCAACATGTTTCAAGCAGACCACCATAGTCCCTGTGCCCAAGAACACTAAGGTAACCTGCCTAAATGACTACAAACCCGTAGCACTCACGTCTGTAGCCATGTAGTGCTTTGAAAGGTTGGTCATGGCTCAGATCAACACGATTATCCCAGAAACCCTAGACCCACTCCAATTTGCATACGGCACTGACAGATCCACAGATGATGCAATCTCTATTGCACTCTACACTGCCCTTTCCCACCTGGACAAAAGGAACATCTAAATGAGAATGCTATTCATTGACTACAGCTCAGCGTTCAACACCATAGTGCCCTCAAAGCTCATCACTAAGCTAAGGACCCTGGGACTAAACACCTCCCTCTGCAACTGGATCCTGGACTTCCTGACGGGCCGCCCCCAGGTGGTAAGGGTAGGTAACAACACATCTGCCACGCCGATCCTCAACACTGGGGCCCCTCAGGGGTGCGTGCTCAGTCCCCTCCTGTACTCCCTGTTCACCCATGACTGCATGGCCAGGCACGACTCCAACACCGTCATTAATTTGCAGACAACACAACAGTGGTAGGCCTGATCTCCGACAACGACGAGACAGCCTATAGGGAGGAGGTCAGAGACCTGGCCGTGTGGTGCCAGGATAACAACCACTCCCTCAACGTGATCAAGACAAAGGAGATGATTGTGGACTACAGGAAAAGGAGGACCGAGCACGCCCCCATTGTCATCGACAGGGCTGTAGTGGAGCAGGTTGAGAGCTTCAAGTTCCTTGGTGTCCACATCACCAACAAAATATGTTGGTCCAAACACACCAAGACAGTCGTGAAGAGGGCACGACCAAGCCTATCCCCCCTCAGGAGACTGAAAAGATTTGGCATGGGTCCTCAGATGCTCAAAAAGTTGTACAGCTGTACCATCGAGAGAATCCTGACTGGTTGCATCACTGCCTGGTATGGCAACTGCTCTGCCTCCGACTGCAAGGCACTACAGAGGGTAATGCGTACGGCCCAGTACATCACAGGGGCCAAGCTCACGGAGGAGGAGAGGAGATGGGGAGGAGGAGGAGGAGGAGGAGGAGAGGAGATGGGGAGGAGGAGTAGATGGGGAGGAGAAGGAGGAGGAGAGGAGATGGGGAGGAGAGGAGATGGGAGGGAGGAGGAGAGGAGAAGGAGATGAGATGGCGAGGAGGAATGGAGATGGGGAGGAGGAGAGGAGATGGGAGGGAGGGAGGAGGAGAGGAGATGGGGAAGAGGAGGAGAGGAGATGGGAGGAGGGGGATATGGGAGGGAGGAGGAGAGGAGATAGAAGGGAGAAGGAGAGATGGGAGGGAGGAGTAGGAGGAGGAGATGGGAGGGAGAAGGAGTGGAGATGGGAGGGAGGAGGAGAGGAGATGGGAAGGAGGTGAGGAAATGGGGAGGAGGAGGAGAGGAGAGGGGGAGGAGAGGAGAGTGGTAGATGAGAGGAGTAGAGAGAGGCTGGGCCTGTCTGTCTGCCTGAATCTGTGGCCTGGGGCAGTGCATGCAGAGCTGGGCTGCTGCTGACACTGCAGGGTATTGTCTGAGCCTGGCTGATGTGTGTGTTTGTGTGTGTGCACATGCCCACACGTGCATTTCCAAAAATTGTTGAAGACTCCAGCCATCCTAGTCATAGACTGTTCTTTCTGCTACCGCACAGCAAGCGGTACCAGAGCGCCAAGTCGAGGTCCAAAAGGCTTCTCAACAGCTTCTACCCCCAAGCCATAAGACTCCTGAACAGGTGATCAAATGGCTACCCGGACAATTTGCAGCTGCTACTCTCTGTTTAACTCTAACTACATGTACATATTACCTCAATTAGCCCGACTAACCGGTGCCCCCGCACATTGCTAGCTACTGCTATTTTTACTGCTTTTATTTCATTACTTATCTATTGTTCACGTAACACGTATTTTACTTAAAAACTGCATTGTTGATTAGGGCTTGTTGATAAGTAAGCATTTCACTGTAAGGTCTACACCTGTTGTATTCGGTGCACGTGACAAATACATTTTGATTTGATTTGATTTGAAGTCAATAGTACCTATACAATGACTGTACAAACATTATGAACACCTTCCTAATATTGAGTCCTTTTTTCAGAACAGCCTCAATTCGTCAGGGTATGGACTCTACAAGGTGTTGAAAACGTTCCACATGGATGCTGGCCCATGTTGACTCCAATGCTTTCCAAGGTTGTGTCAAGTTGGCTGGATGTCCTTTGGGTGGTGGACTATTCTTGATATACAGGGGGGGAAACCCAGCAGTGTTGCAGTTCTTGACACACTCAAACCGGTGCGCCTGGAACCTACTACCATACACCGTTCAAAGGAACTTACATATTTTGTCTTTCCCATTCACCTTCTGAATGGCACACATACACAATCCATGTCTCAATTGTATCAAGGCTTAAAAATCCTTATTTAAACTTTCTCCTCCCCTTCATCTACACTGATTTAACAATTTACATCAATAAAGGATCATAGCTTTCACCTGGATTCAGCTGGTCAGTCTATGTCATGGAAAGTGCAGGTGTTTCTAATGTTTTGTATACTCAGTGTATTAGCATATTTTGCAATTCGTGCCAGAAGCTGTTTGTTTTTCTATGCTTCATGTTTCCTGTTGCAACTTGAAATAAACCAGATGGATTTTTTATTCACTATCTGCAACTGATCTTCTCTTTAATTTAAATACAGCATTTAATAGCAGACTATTTAAATGTAATTTGGGGAGTAGCAGCCACCCTCTGGACCTGGGACCTAGGCAGGAACTCAGCCTTACCTTTGTGCAGTATGTGGGCCAGACCTGGGCCAAACCTTTTTTGCACTATATGTCCCAGATCTGAGCCACACCTTTTAGAATTAATCATTTGACAAAGTGTGGGTCAGAGCAGTTAACTTGAGATGCATCCCCTGTCAAACTCCCCTGTCAAACTCAAACACAAAGCAGCATTTGTGAGAAAGACCACCATTTATTCTAGTGGTAATGAATCCTCCATGAAATTAGTTTTCCAGTTGCTAATTAAATGAAGTCCTTAAAAGTAGTGGGCATTCAGTTAAGTTCTTGACAGAATAATTATTTTCTTAATTGGCAGGTAGTAGGTCCATCATTCAAACAAAGAGAAATACAGTAACGGGCCTGTCTAACCCTTTTCTGGGATACACCCCAACCTTGTCCCAGGACATTACAGAATCCATTATCATGACTAACCACGGAAGGCAGTATGACATCACCAACCCTGCCTTTACATGCCAGGAATCATTTGCTAGTTGTTACTCACTCTTAGCAAGTTGCTTCGAATACTGTATGATTTCATGAAAGAAGCAAAAACGACTTTAGACCGTTGAGTTATTTGCAATCGGAGAGAAACGCAAAAGTGTCTGACCAGTCTGAAACAATGTCTTTCATCCCAGGACAACCCGTTACTGCTGTTGTGGTAAGTTTTGGAACGATACTCTTCATTCAATAGCTACGGCATCCATTGTCCAGGCCTAAAATCATTCAAGCAGGGCCTCGATGAAAACTATAAATACCTACCTAAAGTATTTAGTTAAAAAAAATGTCGGTTTCACATTGTAGGATTACTGTTTACAAATGGTGAATGTAACCTTGTGGTTATGCTTGTTGCTTCTACTCTTGACAATGTAACTATTCGAATTGACCCTTGTAAAAATTGTTACATTGTAACGTTCGCAGCAAAACTCGTTGGAAACATTCCTGTTCGATAATCCAACTAACGATCCTTATTTACGTTGACTTCTTTCTCTGTTTGTTGTCACACTTATTTCCTTCAGTTTGAATTAAACTGCTGTAGCTAGCTTGCTAACAGTTTAGGAACATTTCATTTAATCGGCTATGTATTTCATTTTCATATGGGCAATCGAGTATTACCTAAAGTAAATTAATCTAACTAGCGAATGTTACACTGTTCTGTCTTGGCAACATTGTATTTCTTTAAGAGTAGCCTGTTCGCTCTGTACTATGGATAGCAGCTAGCATTAGCCAACTTGTTCGCTATGCTACATGCATGAAAGTGAAGTGTTTCAGAGAAAGGCGTCACCTATGTACCTGAGACAACTTCAGTATAAGCCTACTAGTTTTGTTACATGCATAACTACAGTGAAATGCTTAACTTGCTAGATCTACCCAACAATCCAGTAATCAATATCAAAATAGTATAACTAATAAAACATATATGCACTAAGCGCAAACCAGAAGGGATGGCATATCGCTGCAGAATGCTGTGGTAACCATGCTGGTTAAGTGTGCCTTGAATTCTAAATAAATCACTGACAGTGTCACCAGCAAAGCACCATCACACCTCCTCCTCCATGCTTCACGGTGCGAACCACAAATGCAGAGATCATCTGTTCACCTACTCTCACGTCTCACAAAGACACAGCGGTTGGAACTCAATCAAAAAGTTGGACTCATCAGACCAAAGGACAGATTTCCAACGGTCTAAAGTCCATTGCTCGTGTTTCTTGGCCTCTTCTTATTATTATTGGTGTCGTTTTAGTAGTGGTTTCTTTGCAGCAATTCGACCATGAAGGCCTGATTCACGCAGTCTCCTCTGAACATTGGCTCAAAGGCATTAAGAAGGAAAGACATTCCACAAATTAACTTTTAACAAGGCACACCTGTTAATGTAAATGCATTCCAGGGGACTACCTCATGAAGCTGGTTGAGAGAATGCCAAGTGTGCAAAGGGTGGCTACTTTAAAGAATCGCAAAAATATAAAAAAACACTTTTTTTGGGTTGCTACATGATTCCATATTTGTTATTTCATAGTTTTGATGTCCACTATTATTCTACAATGTAGAAAATAGTAAAAATAAAGAAAATTTGTAGGTGTGTCCAAACTTTTGACTGGTACTGTATATCATTAATTTCATTAATTTTTATTGGGCACAAAATAATCTGAAACACAACCAAAACAAACAACAAAGGCATCAAACACATTTGTAGAGTCACAATCTTGATGTAGCAATTGCGTGATATGAATATTTAACTTTTTACAACTTTAATACACATGTAAGTGAATTTCTCCCAATACTTTTGGTCCCCTAAAATGGGGGGGGACTATGTTCAAAAAGTGCTGTAACTACTAAACGGTTCACCCGACATCGATGAAAATACCCTCAAATTAACAGTCTGCACTTTAGCTACTTTAACCCGTATACCATCCACACTTTAGTAATCATTGTATAATTACAAATCCAAAGTGCTGGAATACAGAGCCAAAGCAACTCCAATGCTTCCCACAGTTGTGTCAAGTTGGCTGGATGTCCTCTCAATTGTCTCAAGGCTTAAATATCCTTTGTTAACCTGTCTCCTCACCTTCAATTACACCGATTTGAAGTGGATTTAACAAGTGACATCAAAAATAACTTTCACCTGGATTCACCTTGTAAGTCTATGTCATGGAACGAGTTTTGTATACTCAGTGTATATACATGTGAACAGGAACAATAGTGACCAGCAGCAGGATACAATGGATAGATACTAAATGTAATGGCAATCAATAATACTTTTAGTAGCAGCGTAGGTGTGAGGGTTAGCAGTAGTAGTTAGCCATTTAACCGTGTTATGGCCAGAGGATAGAAGCTGTTTAAGAGTATGTTGGTCTGAACCTTGATGCACCAGTACCCCAGTGATGCCGCCCACACCACCCTCTATGGGGCCTTCTGGTGGAGAGCGGTGCTGTTGCCATAGCAGACTGTGATACAACCAGTCAGGAGGCTTTCGATGGGATGCCTCGCAACACACTGTTTATTCCTAACATCAGCAAGGAAATATGAGTCATGGAGTAATTGCCTAGTAGCCTAGTGACATAATTATGTATTTTAGGCTACACTCTATAAGTTGAATGCCATAGTGTGCTGCTGTTTTCTGGTTGATCTTTCCATTTTAATATGGTCAGCCTGCGTTATACATTTCCATGAGTTTTGCCATGTTCTCGTGACCAAGAACTTTAGATCCACTGAATGACTGTTGACCATGTTGACCACTGAGTGCAGTGGTTTGAAGAACTTTGAACCACCGACACTATGACCCCCACTACTGAGGCTCCTCTTATTCACCATCACACAGACTGGCTTTGTGCTGTAAAGAGCAGTGAGCTGGATGTGCCAGAATCCTCCATCTGCTCTAAGGAGAGGGCAGCTGTCTGAGGACCACGGGGATAGCTAGACTGAGAAAAGATCTGTGTCTCCAGTTAGTTGGTGGCAGAGGGTTTCCCTTTCAGTCGTTCATAACCATAGTGTTCTACATTCTTAAAGGGAACACGGTGCTCAGCAATACATGTTACATTATATTCAATGGTAGAATGGGAACAAATACTTGGTGGTTGTTGAAGTTATGAATTCTTTCCTCTCCAAGCTCAACTCCCAATTTTCATGTGTTTTACAGCAACGGATAGAAATCCGCAAACTCCGCCAGGGTGAACACTTGATCCTGGGTTTCAGCATTGGAGGAGGAATAGACCAAGACCCTGGCCAGAACCCCTTCTCTGAAGACAAGTCAGACAAGGTATGAGTTAAACACGGAAAATACTTTCCCTGTCAGTTCTCAGTGAGCTCAGCTCTGGCAAAACTCCATTAACATCACTCGTAAGGTATCAGAGAGGCAGGTCTGAACACATCAGCTGTAGCCTCAGGTAGCAACACTGCAGACCCAGATAGCTCATCTTATGCAATAGCATACAGTATTTCTCAAATAGTGGCATTTTATAGTTCTATCATCAAACCAGATTATATAGAATTGAAGCTAGTTAATAAATGTTATATGTAGATGCACAGGTGTTACACTTTCATATATATTTCTCTTTTGCTGTTTTTGTTTTTCTGTGTGATCACAGGGCATCTATGTGACACGGGTGACACCAGAGGGACCAGCAGAAGTTGCAGGCTTGATGATGGGAGACAAAGTAATGCAGGTAAACGTCAAACTATTTGTATATGTTAATTGCTTCAGAAATGCATGTTTCAAACTTTTGGCCTTCAGATACCTTTTACCTAATCTCTCGTGGACAAACTACATAAACATACATTTTGACCAAATTACGCATACTTTTAGTTCTAGGTAGACTCAGCAAAACGACGTTGCCACGAGCAGCACCGCAGATATTGAAATGAGCGAGATGCAAGACTCTCACACAGTATCTGCGCATGTGCATGGGTTCGCGTCACGCTGTTACAGCGTGGTAGCCAGGGCACCAAAACAGCTGAGAAGTTAAGCCTCACGCTCCAACGCTCCTAGTTGTTGCGTAAATCGCCCCACTGTGCTGTTTACTTTCTGCATCTATGTTAAATCACTGAGTCTACCTTTAACCGAAATGACCTTTTACGTTATATTACATTTCCACAAGATGGCACCATTTACTCAGTTTCAGTTGTGATTGGACTTTGCCTTTGCGAAAAGACCAGTACACTATTCAATCCAGATATTATACTTACCTCACATCAGGAATAATAACTACTGTAAAGAAAACCTTTATCAGAATATTGTAATTATTGATTTCTGTCTCCACCAGGTAAATGGATGGGATATGACCATGGTGACACACGATCAGGCACGCAAACGGCTGACGAAGAAGAACGAAGACGTTGTGCGGCTACTGGTGACCAGGAAATCACTGGAGCAGGCTGTCAGACACTCTATGATGTAATGACTCCAAACAGTAGCAGGGGCTTGGTGACCTCATTGTCTTTCGACAGGTGGCGTCCCTCCTATGCAACGCTAGTCCTTTCGTGCAGACAGAGTTTGCTATCTGACGTAAGACAATGCCAGTGACCGAGAGCACAGGATTCCAAAGCTTTTCTCGCATACTGTAAGGTTGGGGTGAATTCCATATACATTTTGTCAATTTAGGAGGTGGAACGAAAATGCTATTCAATAATTGAAAATTGCCATTTATTTTCCTACAAGGATTTTTCACTTCCTGAATTGATGGAGTTGAAATGAAATTGATTACAGTCCTACTCACATTTTCCCAATTCAAACATGGTACAACCCTTTTCTAACATCACTATAGAATCAATATGGTGCTAGTTATTGGGATCGTTAATGCCTTTACTAGCTGACATGAGCATTACTTACTTATCTGTCATTTTTGATTTAGCCAACTAATCATTTTATGTTTTCAAGTCGACGTCTTTACAAGCCAAAGGAAAGCAATGCAAGAAACTGTAGATTGGTAGAGGTTGCTTTGCATCACGTGCATACAAAGCACATAGCATTTATCTGCAACAGTAATGTGTATGTATTCTATAGAGGCTTCCTGTTTATATGAATTGTTCTGTTTGAGTTGAATGTATGGCATTAATAACAATGTAACACTTAGTGCTTAACACTGCTCTGTGTTGGCGGGATTTAATCAATGTTCATCATCGGGTTTGGATTATATATTTTGGTTTCTTTATTTTGGTATCTTTATCCATGCAGTGAATCTGCCAAAGTAACAAGCACAGCCAAACTGCATATGTAATATTTCATTATGCACTAATTGTACTTGTCTACCAAATTCTGTAATATTAATTTGAGGATTGGACTTTTGTAGGTAGTGTAGCAGGAAGACATTTACTTCTCATTCTTAACCCTCCGGGTAAGATAAATCATCTGGTGTTGCCATCGTTTCCTGGAAATCAAGGCTAGTGTATAGTCAACTTCGAGTGCCTTCTTTCTCAGGTTCATAGAGAGAAAGTGGCATGTTGGATTGTTCGTTAGGCCGCTTGCTGGTTGATGTAAGGCAGCTAATAAACGTTAGTTGCATGCTGGACCAAAGTTGAAGTATCAAATGAAATGAAAGAGACGTTTGAATAAAACACAGCCTGAAATGAGACTAGTGATTGTACCACTAAAACGTGATGGCGCCAGTAGGGTTTTTAGTATTCATGCTCTTTTCCGTTCCTATATTGTTCAATGATATAGCATTTTTCATGTTTTACACAGCGATGCCTCACTGATTTAATCCAATCTTTTCAATTCCTATTCAAGTATTTCAAAGGTAAAGTGGTAGTGTAATGTGGATTACAATAGTACCTAATATACATACCCATCCTGGTATGTTCTACTAATTCCATATTTTGTATGGCTTTGTTTTTGCTAGAATTCTTTGAATTGGGATATTATCATTATACTGTATATTGTTTGGCAGAGTGACATAACTAAGTCTGCACACAACTTTGTAAAGAATTAACACTTCAAAAGACTGCCCAACCTTTTGATAAATGTAGCATTGCATGAACATTTTCTATAAAGTCAATTTCTATCAACATGTCGTTTGTGTTTAAATATCTGTTTTATAATTACTCCAAGTATATGAGGGAAAACCTTTGATATTACCATTTTGGCATATGATTGTATACTGGACACTTTTTACGAATGTTCTTTTAACATAAATCAAAATGAACTGAAAGATTGCTTTATTTTTTGCGGTGTTATGTGTTTATCAGGCACTTTACAAAATGTCTGGTTGTTGTCACCCATAGACTGTCACCCATACTGTAGGTCCCAGAGGGATGCATAGAGAAAAAGAGAATATGTGCTTATAAGACATGAACAGGGATGTTACCTTCTCAGCGTGCACTGGATGTTGGAAGAAATATCCCAAAACAAGCTGTTTTTGTGAAAAAATAACCCAACATCAGCTGAAACCATGAAGGACAGCTGTTCTTCACAGATCCACAGCTGCTAATTAAATGGTGTTAGTGAACATACGAGTGTGAATGTTAGATTTGAAGAAAATGGAACATCCTGGTGTGTGCAAAGATTCATGGTGTGTGTGGGCAGTTGCACAGTTTACCACCACCCCATCATCCACCATTGTATGTAGCATATTAATCAATAGAAAAACAGATGTGTGTTTGTGGTACAGTATTTACTTAGGTTGAGTCTTATAATTGTCATATTGAAAGATGTGATCTTCAATCTCGTTCTTTCATTATACTGTATTTTGTCAAATTGTCTTGATCTGCATGGCCTTTATCACCACCATTGACTTTAGATATCTTCATGTCACCAACTCTAATGTAATCAGATTACATTTCAAAGCAGCCAATCTATTACCTGACTTTTCCCTGTGCACTCAGGCATTTTATATGATCGGGGTGGGTATTGTTTTTCTCATTGGGACTGACTTTTTTAGGGGTCTAATGCAGAGGGAAGAATGCTCCATTCCACTTGCCTAAACACTGCAGGGAGATATTACGTGGAGCTACAGTGGATGTGGTTGACCACAGATTTCTTGTTTGCTTGTTGCTAGGTAACTGTATTTAATTAGATAATCACCACCTCCATCTCAATATATATTAATACTACAGTACTGTGTATATACAGTACTACCCTTCCTAAAAATACTGTAGTAGAGTAGTTGTTGTTCATGTAGAGGAAATAATTTCATTGAAGTAGTTTATGCCAAAACAATAAGCTTATTGATTAAGTATCCATACTGATATTATACTAATAAACTGGACTCTTGTCAATATAAATATCCATTGGCCAAAGAAAGAATTGACCTTTTTATTTTTCTCCCTTATCTGCATTGATTTACATTGGATCAAGCAACCATTTCACACTTGAGAAAATCAAATTTCATGCAAGACAATGGAGCCGTCAACCATCACACATACTATCCTGCGAATAACCTGCCTTACTTTCTACAGAGAAATGTATCATTATCTTGCTAAATGTGGATCATACATGGTCCAAACCTCCCACGCTGTGACAGGGTAATTATGTTTCCATAGTGATGCAATCTGCTCCTATCACTTTGGAGACTCCAGATTGGAATCATGTGATCATGGAACCATAACTTCCCAGCTCTGCTTGTTCTGGGTTTTCAAGCCATTCCTTATGATGATGGTTCACCACTTTACCTAAGACAGTAAAATAACGCAGCACACAATCAACAGTATTCAGCTGTTGGACAATTCCAGCCCACTGGGCGCAGATGTCATTTTAACATCTAGTTTTGAAATACATTACCGTTCAAAAGTTTGGGGTCACTTAGAAATGTCGTTGTTTTTGAAAGAAAAGGACATTTTTTGTTTATTAAAATAACATCAAATTGATCAGAAATACAGTGTAGACATTGTTAATGTTGTAAATGACTATTGTAGCTGGAAACTGCTGATTTTTAATGGCCAATAAAAATAAAATATTAAGATGGGCAAAAGAATACAGACACTGGACAGAGGAAGATATGGCTTTTTCTTTGCAACTCTGCCTAGAAGGCCAGCATTCCGGAGTCGCCTCTTCACTGTTGAAGCTGCAGTAGTGTACATTTGGTTGAGTTGTCTACTAACATGAATTCAACGTAAAATCAACAAAACATTTCATCCTGTCATTGGTTTTAGGTTAAAGGTTGGGATAAAAAAAATATAAATGCCCTTATGTTAATGATGTTTCGCGAATCCAATCAATTTTTCCATGTAGATTCAGCGTCATCACATTGTAGTTTTTGGTTGAAATTACATGGTAACAACATTGATTCAACCAGTTTTTGCCCAGCGGGAGCCTTCACAATTTGAAAAGAAAAAAACCTAGAGAAAGAGCCTTGCTCATACTCAGAACTAGGATAGACCATATAGGCCTACTTGTTTTTAAAAAGTATCCAAGAAAAATGGCCTATTGAGCCATTAAGAACTAATTTGGCTTGAACTTTATCTATCATTAGGCTAAACATTGCATACTATTTTGAGATGGATGGTATTCACGTCTCCATCTGACTTCTTTAAAGGCCCCCTGGGACAGTTTTCTAGAAATGTCTCATGGTACAATAAAGATGTCCAATGCACTTCCTGTTTGTCCTTAAAAACCACAATTGATCGTCATTGTTAATGTTTTTGTCAACAATATAAATCAGTCTTATTCACATCAATATAAGAGGATGATATCTGAGTTTGAAGAAACAACGGTAAGGCTCACATGATTGATTGTCTCTCAAGGGTATACCCCTTTTTCTATCGATAAACAGAACAGATACTAGCGCATGACCTCATCCACATTACAGCTCCAATACTTAACATTCTTTTACTATTTTGGAGAAGTCAATGGTGGTATTTCAGTATGAGGAGCCAATGCATTCTGAACATGGAGTTCTTTGAAGCCCTCTGAAAAAGTTATAGAACATCCACATTGAGGCAATGCTTGTATTTACAGAGGGCCTAAAACATGTGTGGGTGGGAGTGTGGGTAGTCAGGAGTTGAATGTTACACATATGGTTCCCTTGAGCTGCTAAGACCAGACCCTGAGCAATTGCAGGGAGGCAGGTTGTCATGGAAATAAGAGCAGTGTGTATGTATCTTTTCACCTCTCTCTCTCCCAAGTTCAAAATATCCAATGAGATAAAAAAAAAACTATTAAAATGTGTTTTCTGAAGAACAAATATGTCAACCTCACAATCATCCCTATAATGACAGCAAATGGAATAAACTTTTAATTGGTTGAGCAATTACTGTGGCCATTAGAGAGCAACTTATCTCTCTAATCATTATTGCCATAACCACTCTACCACCCATATTGGGCCTGTGCTCTTGTGTTTGAGCTCTGCCGATTCGGATAGGCAGCAGGTGGCTTTTCTTCGCGCCAGAAGAATCCTTAACCTCTTCCCTCCCACGCAGACCTCTGTTCGATGTCGAGGCGTTTTTCTATGGCGCCGGAGGGCTGGAGAAAAAGCGCTTACGCTCATGTAGTAAATGAAAATTAACGGTAGATGTGTGTTTGTGCTACTGTACTTCATGTGAGTGGAAAGCAAGCAAGGAAATAATTAACCATACCGTGTGAGGACCGTCTTGAGAGAAGGTATGAAAATATAACTAGGCCTACTTTTTAATTTTTAATGAATGGTTAATTATCACATGCAAAACATGTATTTCACCGGTTTCAATTAATTCCTTCTCAGTTCATAACTACACGATTTCGTGACTCCTACAAGGACCAGAGAAGCTCTCCGTGGCTGTATCTTAATCCGTGAAGACAAGGAAGCAAGCATCAGAAACAGGGTATATTTTTCTTCGCCTATTTTATTAACAGTGATAAAGTAGGATATACATGTAAAAGTGACAACGAATAACTTATTTATTGTCCAGGTGTGTTGTCAGTCAGTGTTTTGAGAGAAAAAAAAAAGACTACAACAACAGCTAATTTCCTCCAGCACTGAAAAGGAAAAAGAGAGCTCCCACAGCTGACACTGACAACTCACTTGCTGATGCTCAGTCAGTATGTCTCTTAACCATTTATTAGGATTAGGGCTAGTTGTAAGGATTCTGCTCTGCCGGGTTATCGCCACACCCATGGTAGAGTAGTGGCAGTGGTGTCAATGCAATGTGCACCAACAAAAAGAGCATCGATTTTATTGATATGAATTAACAAATATGTGGAGGACCAAATTTGAGTTTGCATTGTCATGTATTGCTATTTCCAGCCATGAGACTGCTGGGGAGACTAATGTTGGCTAGGGCAGTGGGACAGGGGTAGGGTAGGTTGTGGTGTTCTGCTCTGTGTGTGTGTGTGTGTCTAAGCTGGCAGGGAGGGAGGGCAGAGCAGGCATGTGAAGGTCAGGTCAGACAAGATGACAGACCTTTTCATATCTGCCTGCTTCAGTTTAGCGAAGTGTCACCTCCTGTCACTCTGGCCGTGAGGCTCTGGACAGCACATGTAATCTGTTTTATCTAGGTTTTGGACAGCACATGTAATCTGTTTTATCTAGGCTTTGGACAGCACATGTAATCTGTTTTATCTAGGCTTTGGACAGCACATGTAATCTGTTTTATCTAGGCTTTGGACAGCACATATAATCTGTTTTATCTAGGCTTTGGACAGCACATATAATCTGTTTTATCTAGGCTTTGGACTGTTCCAAGACAGTCCCTAAACCAAACCATGAGTGGTGAGTATGCTATAATGCTTAAAGAGTATGCTAAAGGTTAGGCAGATTGAGTCAGCTTGAAAAGAATTGTCCACAAGCGGGAGATTAAATTGTGTAGCTAAAAGGGACTAGAATATATTTTCTGCACAAACTTTGAAACTTTGAGAAACTGTGCTGTTTGATTTCCCACAGTGATTTTGTGGTTTTGTTTCCAACACTTGCTTAGAAAAGCTGTGATTTGTTTCTGTCGGTAAAATTAGGTTAGAATTATGCTGTAAAATGACTTTAGGTACTCTTCCTGCATATTTTTGCAGGATAGTTTGAAGAGACTCACGGCTTTCTTGTTAGGGGTGAAATGCCATCTCCTCTAACAAAATGGAACCATGTCTATGCTGTCCTAGTCCCAGATCTGAATGTGTTTTTTAACCACCTTCTCCATACATGGCATGACAATGCTAGTCAGAGGTGTTGGCTATAGCTCACACAGATCTGGGACCAGGCTAATGTAGGCTACCTGTGCCCTGGGAGGTGACCCCCAGGGACTCATCCAGCCAGAGATGTTTGCAACTTTAATACCATAGTGCTGGGCGTCTGAGCCAGGACTGGCAACGTTTGCCAGCCTGCCAGCTTGCCAGGGAGGACACACAGGGCGTGTTCATTAAAGGTGAAACGTTTAGAACTTTGCAAATAGATATAGAATGTTGACTATAGAGCTGCCAATGTGGTTGCTATTCAGAGTATTTTGTATTTACTGTAGTTGAATCTTCATGGAGTGTACAGTAATGCCTGTATGCACCCCTTTGTGAGTAAGGTAATTAGGTGAATGTCCTGGGATCAGTTACGTATATGAGAGGATTTGGACCTGGCCCTTCTCATTCTTCTGGAGGCATTCACTGACATAGCTTGCACCCTTTATATGTAGTACATTCATGTTTTTCTGTATCTCATGAATGGATATGTGAAAGTATTCATAAGTGGCCATCCATATGAATAATAACTGCATGGAGAACTCAGTCATTTTATCCACTTATTGACGCACACAACGCCCACATCCATTAAGCCTACTGTGTAAGAGTGAATAGAACTCCATTCACTGTTACATGGGGCTTTCTGATTCATTGTCAAACAGTGTGAGCACGTTTCAATCAAGGCCAGTATCACAATGGATGGCTTTCAAACACTTGATCCGTTGATTAGTTAAAACACAGTCACTGTTTTCTACAGTGCGGAGAGTATTATGCTACTGGCTCCAAGCTTAATGGTAGATATGGACCAAGGGTCATTCAACAGTCCTCTCCATGATGGATGGATGTATTGCATTGTGAACATTTATAGACAATGAAAAAAGAGGATCAAAGAGCAGTAAGACAGAATAGGAGGACATTCCCTGTGGACCATGATGCCACTGGTCACCTCTAGTTAGTGTTGATCCATTTGGGGAAGCTGTAGAGATATAAATGCTGTTCAGAGGAAGATCTGAAAGAACGGATACTGTAAGGAGTGAGGGCATCAGCTAAATACACACTATTTGTCTTATAGGATTGCCTTGGACCAGGTAGGATGATCATCCTTCAGAAAATAACTCATATTTCAGTGTAGAGCTGTGATACTGCACTATATGTATTTTTCATGCATTTCATCAAAGCTCATCTATCACTGTTTGAATATTAGCAATGACCATCAGGTTCTTGAGTGCTGAATTTATCAATATTTCCAACCAACTCCTATATCAAGAGCTCCTGTGCACTTCATACACATTGCTCATTCACTGCATTATAACAGAATGCTTATGGTCTCCATCATCTCTCCTCCAGTTTCCCACGAAACCTGTCTCCTGGACCAGGTGCTGGAGTTGATTATGAATGAGAAGTCCCCCAACACTGCCAGCCTTTTCCTGAACGAGGACGCAGACAAGCCCCCCCTCCCCAAACGAGGCCTCTGGCGGCGGCTACGTAAGGCTATGCATAAGAGAGCGGCCAGCAACAAGGACAGGATGAGCACCATCACTAAGGAGAGCGTCAAGGACTTCCTGAGACGCAACCTGTTTGTCCTCCTCACCATCGCAGCAGTGGCTCTGGGCAAGTGGACGAGATACTCCTTTACTGTCTTACTAGGTTTAGTGCAAAGGTTAAGGTGGGGTTAAGGGTAGTTTGTTGATAGTTAATACAATGTATATGAGCCGTCGCCCTAAGTAAAGACGTCTGTGTCGGGAAGACTTGAAATACAGTATTCTTCATCAATGCTCCAGCCTTTAAATCATGTCCCCTGTGTGTGTGTGTGTGTGTGTGTGTGTTCAGGTGTCTTGCTGGGTTTCGCCCTGCGGCCGCACAACCTGACCCTCAGGGAGATCAAGTACTTTGCCTTCCCTGGAGAGCTGCTAATGAGGATGCTGCAGATGCTGGTCCTGCCTCTCATTGTCTCCAGCCTGGTCACAGGTATCTGGTCACAGGAGTTCTGCCCTATTAGCATCATTGTTTGCATTTACGCATTGCTTTTTTAACATAGGCGCAGGGAGTCAGGAAGCAAGTGCAGTTAGTGAATTTAATTACGAAGAACTTGGAGCGATACAAAACGAGGGAAGAGTCTAACATGGAAACATAAACAATACTGCCTGGTGGGTGATAAACTCAAAATTATTTACGTTTTATGGTGATCTCTCACCCCTCCTGCAAGCTACTATTTTCCATACTAAGCCACTATTTTTCTACTTCTTGCAATTTTGAGTTTCAAAGTTAGTTGGTAGAGTGGATGTACCTAGAGTGCTCATGAGAAAAAAATGAACTTTGTCTTGTCTTGCAGGTATTTCCTCTCTGGACAGCAAAGCGTCTGGGAAGATGGGAATGCGGGCTGTGGTTTATTACATGGTGACCACCCTCATCGCTGTCTTCATAGGCATTGTCATTGTGATCGTCATCAAACCAGGGAAAGGCCAAAGGGACAGCCCAGTGGCCTCTAGCGGTACCATAGAGCCGGTACAAGCAGCTGACGCCTTCCTGGATCTCATCAGGTGAGTAACTACTGTATGAGTCAATATGCGGTATGAATAATTTATTGGCCTTTATTCACTGTGATGAAAACTTTACCATTGTTTATCTTTCAGGAACATGTTCCCTCCTAATTTGGTGGAAGCCTGTTTCAAGCAGGTAAGTAATTCACTTCAACATGATTGATCATGTTGCCGATTCCCAATACACTGAGTTAAAATGCTTACCCACCATTATAGTACACTGTTGAGGATTGATACTCTTCACTGCTACAATAGATTGTTTTACAAGAATATGTGTTCCTCAGTACAAAACGGTCTACAAGAAGACCATCCACACGAAGAATGTGACTGTTGCCCTCAGTCTGACTGACTCCCTCAACGCCACAGAGGCTGCCTTGGCTGTTAACATGAGCAGAGTGCTGCAGATCATCCAGGTGGGTGATACATACTAGTGGTGGATGGGGTGAAATAGGCGCTACAGTTACTTTGGATAAATGTAAATGGAAATATTATATGGATGGTTGTTCTGCTCCTGTTCCAGGAGACAGTGGTAGAGATAATCCCAGTGTCTGGTTCCTCTAACGGGGTGAACGCCCTGGGTCTGGTGGTGTTCTCCATGTGCTTCGGCCTGGTCATCGGCAGCATGAAGCAGCAAGGACAGGCTCTCAGGGACTTCTTCGACTGCCTCAACGAAGCCATCATGCGCCTGGTGGCCATCATCATCTGGTTAGTAGTCAGATTAGTGGTCACAAAGAAACATGCTAATGAACTCTTATGTGCCTCTACCATTACTTCTCACATATATCTCTCAAAACAGTTGCTTGTTGTAATAGGTGAGAGTGTAGGCTATCATACAGCTATCTCTGTCTTTCTCTCCCTCTCTCTCGCTCCGTCAGGTACGCTCCAGTGGGCATCCTGTTCCTGATAGCAGGTAAGATCGTGGAGATGAAGAATCTGGCCGAGGTGGGAGGTCAGCTGGGAATGTACACGGTGTCTGTCATCGTGGGTCTGCTCATCCACGGCTTGTTTGTCCTGCCCCTGCTCTACGTCCTGGTCACCAGGAAGAACCCCTACACCTTCATCGCTGGCCTGCTGCAGGCCCTCATCACTGCCCTTGGAACGTCCTCTAGGTGGGTACATAAACTGATCTAGGTGGGTACATAAACAGATTTTGCAATTCCTCTAGGTGGATGTATGAACTCATGAACTGATTCAGGGTCAGGCTAATTAGGCTAATTAGTTGTTGTTTGGACTATTATGATCTCACAACGTCTTCCATTATCAACCTCTCCTGCCATAGCTCTGCCACCCTTCCCGTCACCTTCCGCTGTCTGGAGGAGAACAACCGTGTGGACAAGAGAGTGACACGCTTCATCCTGCCCGTGGGTGCCACAATCAACATGGATGGTACTGCCCTCTACGAAGCCGTGGCAGCCATCTTCATCGCCCAGGTCAACGACATGGAACTCAACTTTGGCCAGATCCTCACCATCAGGTCAGTCTAAAGACACTACCTGATAAGCCACAATGCTATAAATGTGCTATAGAATAGAATAAAACTGTATTGTCCATCCAGGATGGACATTTTTCTTTGGCACGACCTTACATTAAAAGTATCACACAAACATACACTACCGTTCAAAAATTTGGGGTCACTTAGAAATGTCCTTGTTTTCCATGAAAGCATACATGAAATGAGTTGCAAAATGAATAGGAAATATAGTCAAGACGTTGACAAGGTTATAAATAATTATTTTTAATTGAAATAATAATTGTGTCCTTCGTCAAAGAATCCTCCATTTGCAGCAATTACAGCCTCGCAGACCTTTGGCATTCTAGTTGTCAATTTGTTGAGATAATCTGGAGAGATTTCACCCCATGCTTCCTGAAGCACCTCCCACAAGTTGGATTGGCTTGATGGACACTTCTTACGTACCATATGGTCAAGCTGCTCCCACAACAGATCAATAGGGTTGAACTCCGGTGACTGTGCTGGCCACTCCATTATAGACAGAATACCAGCTGACTGTTTCTTCCTTAAATAGTTATTGCATAGTTTGGAGATGTGCTTTGGGTCATTGTCCTGTTGTAGGAGGAAATTGGCTCCAATTAAGCGCCGTCCACAGGGTATGGCATGGCGTTGCAAAATGGAATGATAGCCTTCCTTCTTCAAGATCCCTTTTACCCTGTACAATTCTCCCACTTTACCACCACCAAAGCACCCCCAGAACCATCACATTGCCTCCACTATGCTTGACAGATGGCATCATGCACTCCTCCAGCATCTTTTCATTTGGTCTGCGTCTCACGAATGTTGGTCTTTGTGATCCGAACACCTCAAACTTAGATTCGTCTGTCCATAACACTTTTTTCCAATCTTCCTCTGTCCAGTGTCTGTGTTATTTTGCCCATCTTAATCTTTTATTTTTATTGGCCAGTCTGAGATATGGCTTTTTCTTTGCCACTCTGCCTAGGAAAAAAATGCAGTCTGCAGACTCTGTAATGCTCAGCTTGTTATCCATTTGTGTCTTTAAGTATTTGAAACACTCAACCACTTCCACTGGTTGGTCGTTCAGAGTGTTTGGGACATTGGCAGGTTGTTGCCATTGATGATCAGCTCCTTTGTCTTGAAAGTTGTTGGCCTGTTTATAATAGATGTCCCCGTATGACTTAGAATCTTTGAAAAATAGTCTCACCAGAGCCGTATCATCCACGTAGTTGAAAAGGTTCACATTGTTTCCTTGGATTTTCGTCTCACTAGTGTAGATAGAGAACAACATCGGTGAAAGGACACAACCCTGGATTCAAGGCCAGTTCATCAGAGAGGGCCCCATTCATGAGAACTCTCTGTGGGTGGTCAGTTAAAAAGTCCTTGATTCAACCTGCGAGGCCTCCATGGCCCTTCAACTGTCAGACCTTTTAAGTCATGTTAATGTGATATAATCTTACAATAAAATATGTGTAAAGGCTGTATCAGCTAATTTTATATCCACATTAGTTGGAGGAGAGAAAATAAGGAATTTTCGTGGTCTTGATAAGATTGATTTTGTGAGGCCTTTACCGATCTCCTCCGTTATTGGCTTTCTTCTATTGACTTCACTACCAAGAGTGTTGGTAGTGTTGATTTATACTTCTCTATATCCATATCACTCCCCACCGATTCCCTAATTCAATGTGTGTATGTTTGTCTCTGTTATTAAATGGCGCTGTCGCCACCTCCTCCACAGTATCACAGCAACAGCTGCCAGCATCGGCGCAGCAGGCATCCCACAGGCTGGTCTGGTTACCATGGTGATCGTATTGACATCGGTGGGACTGCCCACAGAGGACATAACGCTGATCATCGCCGTGGATTGGTTCCTGTAAGTCTGCCTAAATGTCACTATGAGGCCGCCACCCCACTAGAACAGAGAACATGTCCCTCTGAAAGGTTATTGGTGCATTATGCACATCCGATTATTGTAATTAATGAAGCGTTTACAACTAGTCCTATCTAATGTTGTGCTGTGGTGTTGTATTGGGTTGTGTACACTTTCCTGTATGTCTCATAACTTGATTTACATAAAATGGTTGGAACTCTTTTTTGAATACATTTCAGGTTGATTACTTGTGGGTAGATTACCCCAAAGACTGCCTTGTGTTTTTGTGTTGCTGAGCAGGAGTTGAGACCCTGAGGGAGCGTGCATGTGTGTTTGTGGGTGCAGTATATAATGTTGGTGTACCTGTGTAGGGATCGCCTGAGGACCACCACCAACGTGCTGGGGGACTCTATCGGGGCAGGCATCGTGGAGCACCTGTCTCGCCAGGAGTTGCAGAGCCAGGCTGTTGAGGCGGGCAACTCAGTGATTGAAGAGAACGAGAAGCCCTATCAGCTCATCTGCCAGGAAAACGACTCAGTGAAGCATCGCAACAGTGAGACCCCCATGTAGGGGTCAAGGGGTCATGACAGTCTGAAAACAACAACTAGCCCCAACTGTACTTCTTCAGTGTTTGTAGATATGGAGGAACTGGATAGATGTAAGCAATATGGGAAAAGCTATTGGATGACTAGACGGAGCCGTCACCATATTGCTAACACCTATCTGGTTAACTTCAGATATGAAAACACTGTAGGGATAGTGGCTAGAGATTGTTTTGACACTGTTAACCATATCACCAACTCTTTTGGTCATTTCAGTCCAAATCTGAGATGCATCTCAGTTGTCTAGAGGAAACTGATGTGAAAGAACTGGACAGGTGAAATCAAATTTCTCGTAGATACCTAGCTAATATATCGCTTTCATTATTCGTTCATATCAGTAGAGACCACTTTAGACTGTTGTTATGTACTCTGCATTGGATTGATTTTCATGAACAAGAAAAAAAATGCCATTCAATGGCCTTTTTCAATCTGTGAATAAATGGAAAATCCATTTGTATCACAATCAATTAGCTGGTTCTGTCGCATGGCTTGATTTTTTGTTTATTGTTTTAGTTGGTTGTTGTTTTTTTATGTGAATCTACCTCTAAAATTCAGGTGTACATTCTCTTAAGATATTTTATTTTCTGCCCCAAACATTACCAATAGGTAATTTTATACCATATTATCTATGACACCAACTTTGATAAGCAGTTTTTCTACAGTTTCAAAAACAAATATAGAATTTCTGATGTAATGTACGGTAGTTTGCTTGATCTCTGTCAATTGAATCAATATTAATGTATACAGTATATATTTGTACCGATATCTGTAATCGTGTTTTACACTTGGGTGATTTCTATGTTACTTACTACATTCGGGTTACTTTCTTTTCTTTTTTTTTACAATATTTGTAACAAATATGTATTTTAAGTGTTAACTAGTGTTTCTTAAATGAACATTTTAATACTAGTTAATACTAGTCACTTAAGCCTGAAGTATGTGAAAGTATTACTGTATGCTTGCTCTGAATAGGAATGTTGATATCATTGGGGCTGTTGTATGTTTCTGTGCAAAGTAAAGATGGACAAAAGGGATGTTACATAGGCTACTGAATAACGTGATATGTTTCCCACACAGTTTTGCTATGGTTTGGTATTTTAGGGCTTGAACCCATCCCTTTTTGTTTGACTGTTGTGGTTGTGGTACATTTATGATGATGGCTTTTCTCTTTAATTTGACTGTTGAAAAAAGTGGATAAATGTTATGCCTAAAATATAATTTGAAAGCAATTAAGTTGAATGTTAAGTGGAAAAGGTTTTAAAAGTAAGTATGCCTACTGTGTAAATAGTAACTTTTTTTTTTTGTATTACTATTTTGAATGTGGTTGAGAGCATATTGTTGTAATTTATACCTCTTGTTTTTATGTATTAAATAGTTGATTTATGTTTTTGTGAGATGGCTCAAATTTGGATTGCTTTTGGGAAGTGTCATCAGTATTTTGTTAGAAGAAAATGAGTTGCAACAAATAAATGTCTCAGGAATTGACAATTGTTTGAATCTCTGGGCTGTGATAATTGTGGTTGAGAGAGATTCCCCAGGAGGTGGTGCTATCCTCCTGTTGTCTGGCTACCCCTGGTGGCCCCGAGTGTCCCTGGATTCTTCCTCACGACCAGTCTAAACTGCAGGACTGAACACCTGCATTACATTCCAGCTGGCTTCACACTTAAGAGTACTGCTTATCATTGAATAAAGTCTCCCCAGTGGCGGTTCTAGCTCGTATGTCGCAGCTGCCCAGGTCGCCTATTCCTAAATCCGTCACTGAGTCTCCCTATTGTTGATCTAAACCTCTAGGTAGTGATATGGTGAGGTGCGGTCTTCACCAAAATTAATATACTATCAAATGGAGTGCCAGAGCAGCTTTGGGCTCAACGCCATGGGACGCATGAATGACCTTTTGTCTGGGAGTGAAGGTGCTGTGCACCTCAACATCAAACAGAGTGCACCCACCAAGGGCCAGTAAACAGAAACAGTGTGGTGCCTCAGCCAGAGAGGAACCAACACCACCTTTGTGTGTTAAGCTGCACACCGCTTCTCTGGGCTGGTGAACTCAGTTGTTGCAAACTATTAATACATCAGTTATTATGCTTGTTTTATATCAGTAACTGTTACAATTGCACCTATAAGAGAAATCATAGAGTAGCTACTTGAACCAATGAAATAATACTTTCAGTAACCCACTGACCTATATTATAGATTAAGCATAGGCTGCAACAAGACACAATACGTTAAATCTCATTCATTCAGGTTCATTTATTTATAAAAAGATCCACTTCAGATAGTGTTTAAAAATACAGTGCATTTTTCTACATTACATTGTGTTTCAGGCTAGAACAAACCCTTTATAAAATTGAACAGGTATACTTAGACAGTGACCGGTTTCTTGGAATAGAGAGTAATCAGAAATACTTGGCAAATACTTTGGCATAGTTAGCAACAGTCATTGTAAAATAAATGTAGCTATATATCAAAACCTCTCATGGTCTGTATGGCAATGACAGCTCAGCCACCACAATCCCAGACAGATAGTGACATGAGACGACTGGAGAGTCAGCAAGCTTGGCTGAGTTAGGATGACAAGCCGTTGGAAGTTTACTTGGCCTGCGATGACAGGAGAGATAGCTTGGTTCAGTTCAATAAATCTTTATTGTCCCAAAAGGGCAATTTAAATGCACTATAAATGTCAGATACTTTAGGTCATAACAGAGACAATATTGCTGGAGTAAAAGGATGAAGAGATGTCACCTATGACAATAATTCCCCTGTGGTAGCAACAACCTCACACTCATCCCACCCATCCTTCTTGTCCTGATAGAGAAAAGAAAACTGTACAGCAGTGCATTCGAATGTGGAACATCATTGTCTATGGAGACATAAAATAAGGGGTAAAGTCTATAGCACACTTTTCAAAAGCAAATATTTACACTCTTTCTAATAAAGCTTTTTGGATGTACAGGCTTGATTGAACCCCTCCCACCATAGGAATGTTTTTGTAGTATAACTGCAATGTGGGTTGGATTGAATTGAGCCCTGTGTGTATAAACACAGTGCATATTTCCCACCTCCGACATGACTGGCAGGTTGACATGAGGGTGGAGCCACATGATCCTATGTGCTTTGGTCCTCTGCCTCTGGAGCAGCTTTCTCAGTAACCTCTTGACCTTTCTGTCTCTGGGGTCAGCACACTTCACCGCCTTCTTGGTGTACAGTCTGCAGCCAAAACACAACAGACAAAGAACATTCATCACGCCAACTTTTCCAACTGAAACATACAGTACAAACTGTAGAACTGCAGCATGGTTTTAATAAAGCCTTCTCTGAACCAAAGCCTCAACAAAGTTGGCTAGCGAGGAATCTTTTTTTTTTTTGGAAGGCTTGTTATTCCCACATATTTCCTTCCTCACTTCCCTGCCAATTACAGTAGAATCTGAGCCATAACAACATGACCTGGATAGATGACAATGCCTCATAGCTCTGAGAGGCATACTTTCCATGTCTGCGAGTTGCTTCGGGATAGTTAGAATACTTGCACGATGGCTTTTATGCTGCAGTCTGGCCCCTCCGTCTGTACCTCAAACCTCAGCACGTCTTTGGTGCGCACCTTCCCCTGGGAGTACTGCACACAGCACTGAACGTCTCTCTGCATCTGTACACCTTTATCTGAGAGAGTAAGGGGGGAGAGAGCGAGAGAAAGCGATGCAGAGGCAAACCCTCATGCTAAATTCGTCAAAGCACACTTACGGTATATGAAGGCTGCTATTGGCTCATAATGAGTGTTATGATAGATTAGTTATGATAGATTAGTAGGAATGTAAGGCATTTCATTGCACTGTTCTATACAGTATAGTTGGACTATCAAAAGGTTCATATGTAATGGTTGCTCTTTTTGACAGGATATGTCATCTAGAGTACAGAGAGTCAGGAGGACTACACACCCCCTATACAGACATGTGAATGCCAGGAGGGTTTAGAACATACCATGGTCCCCCATAATGTGCTGTTATGCCAGTGGCACTCTGACTACATGACAAGGCTTTTCATCCAATCAGAGTAAGCACATTAACATTAGCCGAGATAAAGTTACCATATGCGTGTCATATGAAATCTGCTCTGAACCTTGTCATATGTTATCATTGATATCTATAATTGTATCCATTAAAGTCTGAGGTATTCAGTTAGCTCGTTATTAGCATTCAATGTTTTGATGTGAAATCAGTCTTCATTCTAGCCTGGTTTACATCAATGGCTCTCCCTGCTGTTGCTCCAGTATTGTCTCTCTTCGCCTCTCCTCTAGCTTCACCTCCTTCGCCATCGCTTCCCTGTTAAACTGGCTCCCAGCAGGGTGCATGCTGCTAACGGTATACACTGTAGGTGTTATTGTGTCTTACCTTCCACCGAGCCCAGGAGAATGAAAGTCAGAGAAATAACAGTCACAGTCTGCAGTAGAAACATGGTGATCCTGGCAGGGAAGTCATCTGCTATGTTACCTTCCCCTCTATTTCTGTGTCTCTTATATTTCTCCCTCCCTCCTTTTCACTCTTTCCCTCAAAACACACACACACACACACCCACCCTAACACTCCCCCCTCCAGCTCCCCCTCTCCGCTACCCTCTCCTCCGAGTGCCCCACTCACTGCGTTCATTTCCATGTCTTTCCCACGCTTCAAAAGGTGCTTTCCCCAAAATAACTCTTAAAATAATCCAGATTTATGGCATTCTCTAATTCCTTCATGCTCTACCTTGTTGTAGGTGTGTCCCATTAGTCACTGTGTATTGTAATATATTCATGTAAAATGACAAAGGCAAGTTACATGCAGTCTGTTTCCAAAATCAACCACCACTAAAATATGCTGTGGTTCAATCATCAACAATTAACATGAAAGACAACCAACAGCAGCAGGATGTGATTACCAGGACAAAACAAAAGTGTTGAGTCTGTCTTCTCCTGTATGGTATTCATTTAAACTAAGTCGTCCTGAAAGATGTTAAAGGCAGTAGTCAGCAGATGACACACTATCAAGAAATGATAAAATGTTGAACAGAAGCCGATTTGCCAAACTAAAGTAAAGTTGTACATGTTCAATACAGTCTGGACTGTGACTGACTGTATTCAGCTACATTCTAAATGACAAAGTTTTTGAACTGACAAACGCAAGTCCGAGACACCGTTAATTTGTAACATTTGGTTTCAGAAGTGGGATGCATGGGGCTAAGCACGAGGTCATCCGAAGTGTAGTAGTTTGTGTGTTACTTACTTGGCTTTAGGACAAGCACCCAAATTCAGTACTATAACAAAATAAAAATCATCACTGGTTGGCAGTTGAGGATTGACTGACCCTGAGACCCAGAGTGGTGGTTTTGGGTAAAGACCGTCTACTTTGGCAGGTTGGGTGTCATTAGAACCCAGCTGATGCTCCCTCACTGTGTGGAAAAAAATAAAACCAAGCAATTAAACTATTGCAGAATTACAGTACATTCTATAATGCCTTTGATATTAAATTAAATAAACATGGTGGAAGTATTGCTATAAAAATATGTGTTACATAAAAGAAAAGCAAAGTTAAAACTGAACCAATGAAATAACCCTTGTCTGAAAAACAATGGACAGGAAAACCCAAATAACCTTAGAAGGAATGCTTCCAGTGACAAGGAAGTGTTTAGCTATTAACTTATTGTTGAGAAGAGTCATTTCACCATATCTTGTTTGTATTTTACAGCAGTAGCTACTGTAAAGTTATTGCTCTATGTAATTATGTTGTAGTACAATGGAATAACACCTGGAGAGTTGGAACATCCATGAACAGACAATGTGGTAAAAAACACAGTAAATTAATACAGGGAAAATGATGCTTTAAATCTCTCCTGAATGGTATGCTTTAGGTAGTGGCATTTATTAAGATGACAAGACCACAGTGTAATCCATACTATCTGACTATGCATACCTGAGCCCTGGAATTAAAAATATGCAGTCTGTGAGGTGGGGAGGGGAGAGGTGGGCAGCGTGGAAGAATCCAACCCTTAAGAAATCAAGTTGGAATCTTTCAGCTGCAAAAACATACCTTCCCCATGACTTCAGTCTGCTCCTGAGCCAAACACATTTCCTGTATATTTTACTGCCGATTAAGAGATCACTGTAAAAGTATACTAGACACAAACAAAAGGTTAAAAAAAACACACAAAAAAACAAGTGACTGTAAATCCACCTATTAAATCATTGACTAAACCGGTGTTCCTCTTTGAGGAGGTAGAGAGCCGCAGGAAGGGTAGGTATGTCCTGGGGATGCTGTAGGGCAGAGCTAACTATACTTGTGGTCCAGGCCAGATTAGCCCAAAGTAATTTCAGTGTTAGATTAGATTTCAGGGAGCAAATGTGTCAAATTGAGATGTATCATTTATCAAGCACATAACATTTGGTATGGACTGTCTGGAATGCTGTGAGTGGATGGGTAATTATAGCCATCTTAGGACATTGTCTACTCTACAACTTCATAAAGATTAAAAAGTGATTACTTATCAGCTTCATGCCTTATATTACAGGTGTTCCCCATTGTTCATTGTTCATGTCTTGTTCTTGTAAAAAGCACGAGTTGACACACTCCACCAAAAAAGTTGGTGGTGCCGACTAACGGAGTACATTTTATATACTCCCAATAATTTAATGGGTATTAAACAAAGCTTCTTCAGGGATACACAATGATTGCTTGAACGTTCTGATCTTGACAAAAGGCTTGTTGGAACTATACTTACTTTACATGAGAGAATCCTAATAGAATGTCTTTATTTACCGTTGAAATAAAATTAAGTCCATCCATGCAACATGTAGTGATTACATTTTGTTACAGCCAGGGCACTGCATGCAAGGTTTTTTCTGCATAGAAAAGTCTTGGGCGGTAAAAATATATATTTTGAAACTAAAAAAGTGAAATAAAATCAGGGTGTAAAAACATTCAGTGTAAACTTAAAGTGGCACAATATGTAGCTTTTTGGGCGACGCAACCAATTTCACATAGAAATGTGAGTTATAGATCTCTAATTGAAAGCAAGTTTAAGAAGCGGTAGATCTGTGCTCTATTTTTGTTTCCCATTCTAAAGTTGTTGTTGTTACTTTCAGTTTTGTACACCAGCTTCAATATGAATATGAAACATTATTTTTGGTTATGTTAAATATATTTCACAGCAGTTCAGATGGTACAATAATTTTCTACAATAGCTTATTTTGTCACATAAATCTAATTTGCCAGATTTCAGCATAACAACCAGGAAATGGCAGAGCGATTTCTGCATAGTGCAACTTTAAAATGACTTAAACCAGATATAAAAGTAGAGAGAATCCAACATTTTGGTCGGTGACTGCATCATTGGCCACGCCCTCACTACCCCCACCACCCAAGCCCCATTTTGCTCCAGAAAAAACCTTGGCATGTTCTATGCTGCCTGGCATTCTTCTGGTTGGAGTAGACAGGAACTCTTTGCAGGCAGTCCTCAAACTAACAACTGTGTTTCACACAGCTTTTGTTAAACATACAAAAGGAATTATTTAAAATAATTGCAAAACATGGTCTTAACTGTGCTTAGAGTGGGGAAACTGAACACTTTTCCCGAAATGGGTGTTTCATTTTTAATTTAGGGGAAATGGATGTGTTTAACAAAAGCTGCAAAAGAAAAACAAATTGTAATTCGAGAAGGTACAGGTGTAGGATCTTTATTTGAACTATAGTCACAGCTAAATAATCCTGCAGCAACAGGATTTTAATGTTTAGTCCATGTTGCTTGATCGTTCGTAAGCTACATGAAAATGCAATGTTAATATAACCGTGCGTTAGTATGGGTTTTCAGTTAATTGATGTACAATCATGAAGTTCCTCTGCATTTGTTGCAGTGCAGGAAAATTCTCAGCAATAAAAGTGAGCAAATGAAGATCCTACATCTGTAGATAATTCTAATAAATATTCCCCTCAAATTGACTGGTGTCAAAAGGTGCTAGGAAATAAAATGACAATGACAGAATTTCTCAGAAATACTGAAAAGTTACCAAGGGATTAATTACATACGGTTAATGAAAAGTCAAAAATAATTTAGATAGATAGGTACTTTATTGATCCCCCGGGGGGGGGACATTTCATAAATGGGTCTTCATAGAAGTGGGAATTAATTATATATATATTGTTCTGCAGCAATATCATGGAATGTGGGTTCCGTTGATGCACTAAAGCTGAATCTATTCAGTAATGCACAAGGAGAGCATACAATTTTGTTGTGTATTTTTTGTCCAGCCTTGGATTTCCTCCAGATAAATGTTATTTGCAATAGCAGCAGACCACCAGAACAGCCACTTTCCCTGGCATGTGTGTCTGTCCTGGCGTAAGCCATTCTAATATTATGATAAGCTCATATTATGCTTTTTTGATTATGGACCTGCAGCTCAAGTCCCTCTCTCTGAGCTGATGTTTTATAGAAACAGGCAAAACAAACAGGATACAATGGTATAATACGTAAATATAGTCTCTAAGCTATGCGCCTCCAGACAGAGAAAGACATTTGGAACGAATATGCTCAACGTCTTCACCCGTCCACAAAAGATAGATCGGATCATTTGCTAGACCCCCTGTAAAGCATTGTGTCTGCTAGAGGTTTTACATTATTTTGGGTGGATAGATTCTCATGTCTTCTCCTTTCCTTTTTATTAAAATGTAAAGTCTATATTTCCCTCACAATGGAAAATGTGTCGTTGTTGCCTAAACAGCTGGACACTATGGTATACTAATGAGGATGGATTTATTTCTGACACATCTTTAGGAAAGAGATCAAATTAGTTCCTAATAAAACATCAAATTGAATTTATTAAAACTACTAATTAGGTTTATACACTATGATTTATTTCAACATAATCTCACATTATTTACAAAATGGCATACTCCTTGCATACAAGACTAACTGAGGGAGGATCATCACTGATAGGAATTCTTTGTGACCAGTACCAAAACCTTCTCAAATGTTTAATTTCCAACACAGTGATATCACTTCAAAAGTAAGACAGGTCAGTCTGTTTTCCAAATGCATCTTATCCTTATGATGAAGAAAGCCTCTGATCCTTGAACTGCCTGCTGCCTCCTGAGTGTGTCTAGGCGTCTAGAATGCCTTTAAAGAGAACAAATACAAAGAAAATCTGGTCAAACCTATATTCACTATAGCCAATGACTCAGGATAATCCGTCACAGCGGGATCATTCAATTACAAAAAGACTATTATCAATCTGACGAAGGTTTAGCGAAGCTGGACGCTTGGAAGAGAATTTACCTTCCAGAAAGGCAAACTCATCTATGGCCTCTATTGCATTGTCTGTTAGACAGTGGAAACAACAGAAACACTATAGTTGGACGAACTAAAAGGCTAGCCTAAATGACATGGTGTGCGGGCTTGATGACCAGTGAACTACAAGGAACATAAACTAGGTCCTTCCTACTTTACTAGATCCTCCCCGACATTACTCTGTATCTGGAATAGAGTACCACAGTATGAGTCATAATACCCATAAAACCTAGCGGTCAAACAGGGAAATGGTTCCAATTGTTTTTTCCACCATTAATTTTTCCCATAGGGGATTTTAGAAACACTTAAAATAAGGGCTGTGTTTTGTGTAGGCTCACCCTGACGTGGGGTTTTGATAACCGGCGTCAACTGTTGCAATGCCTGTCGCCGCTGTGGCAGCTACAGAGTCGGACCCAGAGCGGTGTGAAGGTGAGGAAGAGTTATGGGGGAACGAAGCTGAAGAGAACAACCAACACACTGGGTCCGTTGCAGCAGCCTCCTTATTTTAAGCATTTCTAAAATGGGAAAAATTATTCTAACCAATATATCCTCCAAACACCGGCTTCTCGGGCATGATCACTTAATGAGTCATAATATCCATAGAACCTAGCGGTCAAACAGGCAAATGGTTCCAATCGTTTTTCCACCAGTCATTTTTATACAACAGGTTACCAACATATTCAAATAATGATTGACATTGAAAATGTTATTGATGAATTTTTTCATACTATTTCATCCTTCCACAAGATATAGTCCCGACACAAATCTAGGGTTGCTACCAAAGCCGGCTGGTCGTTCGTTCTATCGGTTCGGTTGCTAGAAACGCGACCCAGTCGTTCAGTCTTTTTGTTCTGTATATCTGTGGACACGACCCAGTCGTTCAGTTTTTTTGTTCTGTATATCTGTGGACACGACTCAGTCGTTCAGTCTTTTTGTTCTGTATATCTGTGGACACGACCCAGTCGTTCAGTCTTTTTGTTCTGTATATCTGTGGACACGGCCCAGTCATTCGTTCTAAATGTTCGTTCTTATCCTTGCTTGCTAGCTAGCCAACTACGGCTAACTCACAGTCACGTCAAACAGTGCAGCCAGAATAACAGCCAAGTAGCTGCATTTGTTAAAGCTGTTTTCTAGTTACATTTATTTGGATACATCCATAACAATGAGCTAATGAGGCATTCAGGATTAGACCCACCCGTTGTATAAACTGTGATACTTTATACAAGAACAATGTCCAGATTTAGCATATTGTTTATGAGTCAATCCCACATGTTTATAAACGTCTGAGCCTGATGTCCTTTGCAGTAAATTATCTCATGAATTGATATAATGTATCCAAGTTTCTTTGTAACTAACTTGTATACAGGTAGACCAGAAAAGCCACATCCCTGATTGGCAGATGAGTGACAACCCTGATTAGAAGCACCTGATGCTCATCGTTGGTCCCTACAAACGCTGTTCTGAATTTAACTTATCTAAAAATTAAGTAAACTTTATAAGACATCTTTTAGAAAAATTAATGGTGGAAAAGAAATTGTAACAATTTCCCTGTTTGACCGCTAGGTTATGTTACTTCCACTGTGGGGATCTAGCCGTTTAGAGCGTTGATGATTCGAATCCCAAAGCAGACTAGGTGAAATATCTGTCGGTGTGCCTTTGAGCAAGGCACTTAACCCTAATTGTTCCTGTACATTTCTCTGAATAAGCGCTTCTCCTAAATTACAAATGTAAATAAGCTGGCTACCAACATGACATTAGTCCACCTTGACTGTAGGCTACCAAATATGAAAACAAACTAATACTGCTAGGTGTAACGTTAGCTACTTCATGTAATAGTTTTAGCATACTGTGACTTTAGCAATGAGGGTGTTGCAACGGGCCCAGTTTGTTGGTTGTTCTCTTCTTCAGCCTCGTTCCCCGTAACTCTTCCTCGCCTTCACACTGCTCTGGGTCCGGGTCTGTAGGGGCGACAGACACTGCAACAATAGACGCCATTATCTTGTCCAAATACTTATCTAGTTCTGATTCAGAATAACACATTCGAATGTTCCTCCCCTTCCACTCCCGCCAATTATTCATTGTGTGTGATTGGTGGAATGGCCGACTTCATGAGGCAAGGATTGGTTTGAACCAAAGCCAAACAAACCTTTGGTTTAAGCCATGGGTGAATGTTCACAACTCCTTAGCGCTCCTAAACGTTATGAAACATTGACTACAGAACGGCCAGGCTGATAAAAAAATCAAATATGACCCTAATGAACAACTTCTTCATATTTGTTACATTAAATGGGCATATTCATCTCTCTATTGCTGTTACATTTAGAAATGTGTTAAATTATTAATTGTTTGAATTGTTTATAGATAGACCTGTGATACATATTGAATTTGATAGGCCCACCTTTCAATAATGCTCAATGTTTATTTTATAATACGCCTAGATTAGATTTGTTTGAAATAACCGTTAGTGCTGCTTTGTCTATGTCGGTCTCTAATTAAGCAATAAGGCCCGAGGGGGTATGGTATATGTCCAGTATACACTATACAGTGCCTTCTGAAAGTATTCAGATCCCTTGACTTTTTCCACATTTTGTTACATTACAGCCTTATTCTAAAATGGATTAAATATATAAAAAATCCTCAGCAATCTACACAATACCCCATAATGACAAAGGGAAAACAGGTTTTTAGAAATTTTTGCAAATGTATACAAGATAAAAAACTGAAATACCTTATTTATTTATCTATGAGACTCGAGATTGAGCTCAGATGCATACAGTTTCCATTGATCATCCTTGATGTTTCTACAAGTTGATTGTAGTCCACCTGTGGTAAATCCAATTGATTGGACATGATTTGGAAAGGCATACACCTGTCTATATAAGGTCACACAGTTTACAGTGCATGTCAGAGAAAAATATAATAAGCCATAAGGTCAAAGGAATTGTCTGTAGAGTGCCGAGACAGGATTGTCCCGAGGCACAGATCTGGGAAAGGGTACCAAAAAATTTCTGCAGCTTTGAAGGTCTCCGAGAACACAGTGGCCTCCATCATTCTTAATTGGAAGAAGTTTGGAACCACCAAGACTCTACCTAGAGCTGGCCGCCAGGCCAAACTGAGCAATCGGGAGGGAAGGGCCTTGGTCAGGGAACCCAATGGTCACTTTGACAGAGCTCTAGAGTTCCTCTGTGGAGATGGGAGAACCTTCCAGAAGGACAACCATCTCTGCAGGATTCCACCAATCAGGCCTTTATGGTAGAGTGGCCAGACGGAAGCCACTCCTCAGTAATAGGCACATGTCAGCCCACTTGGAATTTGTCAAGAAGCACCTAAAAACTCTCAGACAATGAGAAACAAGATTCTCTGGTCTGATGAAGCCAAGATTGAATGCTTTGGCCTGAATGCCAAGTGTCACGTCTGGAGGAAACCTGGCACCATCCCTAGAGTGAAACATGGTGGCAGCATCATGCTGTGGGGATGTTTTTCAGCGGCAGAGACTGGGAGACTAGTCAGGATCGAGAGAAAGATGTTTGGAGCAAAGTACAGAGAGATCCTTGATGAAAACCTGCTCCAGAGCACTCAGGACCTCAGACTGGGGCGAAGGTTCACCTTCCAACAGGACAATGACATTAAGCACACAGCAAAGACAATGCAGGAGTGGCTTTGGGACAAGTCTCTGAATGTCCTTGAGTGGCCCAGCCAGAGCCCGGACTTGAACATGATCAAACATCTCTGGAGAGACCTGAAAATGTGCGGCAACGTTCCCCATCAAACCCGACAGAGCTTGAGAAGGCAGAGAAGAATGGGAGAAACTCTCCAAATACAGGTGTGCTAAGCTTGTAGCATCATACCCAAAAAGACTTGAGGCTGTAATCACTACTAAAGGTGCTTCCACAGCACCATCGAGTGCTGAAGCACTTAGCACGTAAAAGTTCTCTGTCCTCGGTTGCAACAATCACTACCAAGTTCCAAACTGCCTCTGGAAGCAACGTCAGCACAATAACTGTAGGTTTAGAGCTTAATGAAATGGGTTTCCATGGCCGAGCAGCCGCACACAAGCCTAAGATCACCATGCACAATGCCAAGTGTCTACTTGCGTGGTGTAAAGATTGCCACCATTGGACTTTGGAGCAGTGGAAACGCGTTCTCTGGAGTGATGAATCACACTTCACCATCTGGCAGTCCGACGGACAAATCTGCCAGGAGAACCCTACTGGCCTCAATGCATAGTGCCAACTGTAAAGTTTGGTGGAGGAGGAATAATTGTCTGGGGCTGTTTTTCATGGAACGGGCTAGGCCCCTTAGTTCCTGTGAAGAGAAATCTTAATGCTACAGCTTCCAACCTTGTGGCAACAGTTTGGGGAGGGCCCTTTCCTGTTTCACCATGACAATGCCTCCATGCACAAAGCGGGGTCCATACAGAAATGGATTGAAGAGATCGGTGTGGAAGAACTTGACTGGCCTGCACAGAGCCCTGACCTCAACCCCATCGAACACCTTTGGGATGAATTGGAACGCTGATTGCGAGCCAGGCCTAATGCTTTTGAGGCTGAATGGAAGCAAGTCTAAATATCTAACGGAAAGCCTTCCCAGAAGAGTAAGGCTGCTTTAGCAGCAAAGGGGAGACCAACTCCATATGAATGCCCATGATTTTGGAATGAGATGTTCGACGAGCAGGTGTCCACATACTTTTGGTCATGTAGTGTACCTCGGCTAAGGGCTGTTCTTATGTACCACGCACCGCGGAGTGCCTGGATACAGCCTTTAGCCGTGGTATATTGGCCATATACCACAACCCCCCGAGGTGCCTTATTGCAAGCAGGTTTCTAATCCTGACCTGTATTGGGAGTATTTCCAATATTTGATCTGTCAGCATCCATTAAATACAAACCAGATTGAGAGCACAGAACTGCAAGGATTATAATTACATAGAGATGACCTCAAGATAAATGTGTAAGTAAATACGCTTCTCACTTTTAAAAATGGTGCTGTGCTCTGAAACCTGATGCACTTGTTGTCTTAGGCCCTCATGACATAATATTCTTCTCCAGTCTATTGTCTGAAGGCTACATTGGTTTATACATTACAGAACAATGGGATGCACTTCCATCATATTTTAACATTTGATTCCCATATTCATGCTTTTACCAGAGCAATGTACTAGGATGGCATGGATATCGTATTACCATGAAAATACTTAAATGCTCAAACATAGGCTATTCATTTCTTCTGATTCAGTTTATGCCTCATTTTTTATTTAATTTAGGGATAGGCCAGAAATAAGATGCTGTGCTCTGACCTCATTGGACCAAGGCCTCATTAGCTAATCCTGCACATGAGAGATAGATAGATAGATAGATAGATAGATAGATAGATAGATAGATAGATAGATAGATAGATAGATAGATAGATAGATAGATAGATAGATAGATAGATAGATAGATAGATAGATAGATAGATAGATAGATAGATAGATAGATAGATAGATAGATAGATAGATAGATAGATAGATAGATAGATAGATAGATAGATAGATAGATAGATAGATAGATAGATAGATAGATAGATAGATAGAGAGAGAGAGAGAGAGAGAGAGAGAGAGAGATAGATAGATAGATAGATAGATAGATAGATAGATAGATAGATAGATAGATAGATAGATAGATAGATAGATAGATAGATAGATAGATAGATAGATAGATAGATAGATAGATAGATAGATAGATAGATAGATAGATAGATAGATAGATAGATAGATAGATAGGTACTTTATTGATCCCCCGGGGGGGAAATTTCATCAAAGAAAACGAACTAAAACAACAATTAATGCACGAACAACGGGAGCTGCTTAACAGGCAACCAATCAGGGCGGAGCCAAACTTGGGAGCAAAGGTGCTGTCAGCCTAATTGTACTGTTCTGAGTGGACAAAACATTAAGAACACCTTCCTAAATAGAGTTGCATCCCCCCCTTTTGTCCTCAGAACAGCCTCAATTTGTCGGGGTATGAAAGCGTTCCACAAGGATGCTGGCCCATGTTTACTCCAATGCTTCCCACAGTTGTGTCAAGTTGTCTGGATGTCCTTTGGGTGGTGGACCATTCTTGATACACACAGGAAACTGTTGAGCATTAAAACCCCAGCAGCAATGCAGTTCTTGACTCAAACCGGTGCACCTGGCACCTACTACCATATCCCGTTCAAAGGCACTTCAATCTTTGTCTTGCCCATTCACCATCTGAACACATACACAATCCATGTCTCAATCCATGTCTCAAGGCTTAAAAATCATTCTTTAACCTGTCTCCTCCTCTTCATCTACTCTCATTAGGCCCTAATCTATGGATTTCACATGACTGGGAATACAGATATACATCGTTTGGTCACAGATAGCTTTAAAGAAAATGTAGGGGCGTGGATCAGAAAACCAGTCAGTGTCTGGTATGACCACCATTTGCCTCACACAATGCGATACATTGCCTGTGGAATGTTCTCCGACTCCTCTTTAATGGCTATGTGAAGTTGCTGGATATTGGCGGGAACTAGAACGATCCAGACCATCCCAAACATGCTCAATGGGTGACGTCTGGTGAGTATGCAGGCCATGGAAGAACTGAGACATTTTCAGTTCCAGAAATTGTGTACAGATCCTTGTGACATGTGGCCGTGCATTATCATGCTGAAACATGATGGCGGCAGATGAATGGCATAACAATGGGCCTCAGGATCTCATCATGGTATCTCTGTACATTCAAATTGCCATCAATAAAATGCAATTGTGTTAATTGTTCGTAGCTTTTGCCTGCCCATACCATAACCCCACCTCCAACATGGGGCACCCTGTTCACAACGTTGACGACAGCAAACCACTCGCCCACACAACACCATACACGTGGTCTGCGGTTGTGAGGCCGGTTGGACGTATTGACAAATGATCTAAAACTACGTTGGAGGCGGCTTATAGTAGAAAAATGAACATTACATTCTCTGGTAACAGCTCTGGTGGACATTCCTGCAGTCAGCATGCCAATTGCACACTCCCTCAAAACCTAAGACATTTGCGGCATTGTATTGTGTGCAAATGTTAGAGTGGCTTTTTATTGTTCCCAGCACAAGGTGCACCTGTGTAATGATCATGCTGTTTAATCAGCTTCTTGATATGCTACACCTGTCAAGTGGATGGATTATCTTGGCAAAGGAGAAATGCTCACTGACAGGGATGTAAACATTTTTGGGGGATAAATAAGACCAACATTTTACATGTTGTGCTTATATTTTTGTTCGGTGTTTGTGAGTAGTACAGATAACTGGAGATGCAACCAGGTTGAAATTGATTAACAATATACTTCAGCGATGGGACAAGACTGCATCTACCAACTGAAAATCACGAAAAAGGGGTTAAAGTTTTTTTATTTTTTATTCTCACCTCTAATTCTGATCATTGTCCCCCCTTTGCGCCTTTAGGACTCAAATCCAGACTAGCCCGAAACGCAAGGACAAGGAGGATAACAAAGCCAAGACAAGTGAGACGAGTGAGACCCGGTGGACAAATCACCTTCCTATTATACCAGAATTGACCCCAGAACAGAGGATGAGGCCGACACCGTTTGAGAGGGTGCTTTATGATATAAACCATGACCAGAGGGTGGTCAACGGCCTTATACTGGGCCAAGGATCTCCTTCTACGGACTCAGGGGTGAAATAGGGTGCGGCAACTTCTCCAATGTTAGATTGGGGATTCATGCCCTGACTAAAGGTAAGGAAGGCTACCGTTTATTAGTTCATCATCCATGTTATTTGATTCATTCATTACAGTACCAAGAATGAGAGTTGAGCAGTTTACTGTCCCTCATCTTAACCTCTAAGTCTACAACTGATACCACTTTGGAAAATGTAACAAAATGGACATTACAGTTCCTACTCAATAGTTGGGGACTGGCAGTATTAAGATATAGCTCACTAACACATTCTTACTGACCGGTTCCCTCTGACTTGACCTTGTCAGGGTTTTTACTGCATAGAAAAGTATTGGGCGGGCTGCCTAAGTGTTTTTTCGGACCGCCTACTTTTCACACGTCCAAACAGTTTTTGTTGGGATGGAGAAGAAAAAAAAAGTGTAAACTTAAACGACTTAAACCAGATATAAAGTACGTAGAAAAGATAATGGACCTAGATATTTTTTTATAAGATAATCTTTGAGAACTAACAATGACCAAAATATAAGCTAGACAGTCAGGGAGAATCAAAGATTCAGAAAAGTATGCATTCAGGAGTATTTTGTTATAATGTTTGAGTCACTCAGATAGCATAAGCCATGGGAAAATTATTATTATTATTAACAGGATGAATACAGATGCCAGAAGACAAGGGGTGGTCGCCTGAACTAAGCACCTCCTGATCGCCTCAGATCCTCCCTCACCCCCTGTGGTGAATTCATGTCCTGTTTTATACATATCTCTTTCATTTCTGTAACAGACAGCTAGAGATGCCTACAGGTAAATAACACAGGAGAGATGGGGAGATGGAGGAGAGGGGGAGGAGGTCTTAATTTACCTTCATATTCTCCTCTCAGTCACATGTTTCACTAGACCTAATATAAGACTTGTGAAGCTTCAAATTAAATTACACCAGTTGCCATGTCTGATCACCCTTGCTGCTCTGCTCTCCTCTCACTCCGAATTGGTTTCTCTTTTTTAGTATCTCTCTCTGAGGTGATAGAGAGCCCCAAGCTCCTGCACCTGGTGATGGAGTACGGTAGTGGAGGGGATCTCGACCCACGAATCGCCAACAGGGGCCGTTTGTCTGACCTGGAGACCAAGCTCATCTTTGCCCAGATCATCTCAGCCATCAAACACATGGTGCGCTATACCTATTGAAAGCATTGAACAGTAGACACACGCAGATGTCAAATCCACTCCATGATTAGGGCTGCTTCCTAACTTGAGGGTTGGGAGGGTAACTTTCTCATGAATTATGCATAGATGTCTACGGTCAGGACTTACCAGCGTGTATCCAGTTATTGTTCTCTTGCTTGCTTGAAGAGGAGAGGCAAAGGGAAACGAGGATACCTAGTCAGTTGCACAACTGAATGTATTCAACTGAAATGTCTCTTCCACATTTAACCCAACCCCTGTGAATCATCGTAACTTTGTAGCAACATTTTGTTATCATTACAGCACGACAACAACATTGTCCACCGAGACATAAAAGCAGAGAACGTCTTCTACACCACCAGCTGCAGTATCAAGGTGGTAGACCTTGGCTTCAGCATAGTGACTGGTCCAACTGAAGTCCTCACCACGTTCTGTGGTTCCCCGGCCTACGCCGCTCCAGAGCTCTTCAAAGAGAAAGGCTACTTGGGTCGTTACGTAGACATCTAGGCCTTGGGCATCCTCCTCTACTTCATGGACCGCTACCATTCCTTTCCACGCCGACAACCTGGGGCAGCTGAAGCTCTGCATCATACAGGGAGCCTACGCCTTCCCAGGCTACGTACCCAACCCCTGCCAGGAAGCCACAAAGGGCCTGCTGAGGCCTTTGACCTCTGACCGCGACTCCATCTCCCAGATCATGACCAGCATGTGGCTGAAGAGCATTGAGTACCCCTTCTACCTGGCGGAGGCCTCCCAGGTCCTGTGTGTAGAGGAGCAGGAGGTGAAGTTGGCCCTTTCTGACCTGGGCATCATGGCGGTCCATCTGCAGAGCCACACCTGTACAGACAACTGCAACCCCCTGACGGGGACCTACCGTATCCTCCTCCACCGCGTCCAGAAGAGGAGGTCGGCGGTGGAATATGCAGCCCTCTACCCTGAGAACTTTGGCACTAACAAGAGATGGACACCCACTGCTGTTATGGTCAAGCACAACCCTACTAATGTCTGTGTTATCCTATAGACCAGGGTTTCGCAACAGTTTTTGTACCAGCGACTGGCAAGTTATGGATCTTCTCTTTGGATTAAATCAAACACTTTCGGAGGACCGCTTACATTGAAATCGAACATTTGAGAACTGAAGTTCCCAGACGACTATCTGAGGGACCAGTTAGCAATATCTCAGGGACCATTTATGCTCCATGGACAAGACACAAACACACCTGCGCAGACTCACGGATCTGCTGTTGCTTATTCATCGCAGTACAGAGGATAGGTAGATAAATAGCACCATCTTGTGCTCACATTATTCATTACATTTCAGTATGCCTCAGAAATCTGTGATGGAAAGAAACAATGGTTAAGACTACAGGATCTGGTTTGTACTGTACATTCCATTAATTCTATTGCCGTTTATGGACTAACAAGGCTACTGTAATTGACATTCAGCTTGTTGTGACCATCACATCACTCAATAGGCCTATGTTCTGTACAATAGGCTTTTTATTTTTTAATTGTATTTTACCTTTATTTAACTAGGCAAGTCAGTTAAGAATAAATTATTATTTACAATGATGGCCTACCCCGGCGACGGTGGGCCAATTGTGCAACACCCTATGGGACTCCCGATCACGCCCGGATTGTGATACAGCCTGGAATCAAACCAGGGTCTGTAGTGACGCCTCTAGCACTGAGATGCAGTGCCTTAGACCGCTGCGCCACTCGAGAGCCCTAGGCTTACAGTAGGATTACGGCGAGAGACAGACTGACGCAAAGGAATAATAACACTATCAGCATCTTCCAAGCCTACTTAGTCCAGTGCTTCATCAAAATATAACCGGGGTTGTGCAAGGGCATGGCTAATCTTTCTTTGTTGTGATATGCTTTGTCCAGATATGAATTGAAGGGAGTCAGGCACCAAGTGCTGGCCACTGCCCTGATAGTTTCATTACAGTACTTAGGTCTACAATGTTTAGGTTTATGCCTTAAACATTAATTTAAATATAACAAATACAATCTTCAGATGATATATTTGTAAATTATATAATTATATAATATTCACAACATTTTAAAATGTATAAAACTGATTTGTGTACCACCTCTTGGGAGTTGAGGGGGCATCCTGCAGGGGGTGTCACATGACATGTGTATCCTCTCCGAAGTAGACAGTAGGCACTAACAATGGAAAGGCCTTTAGGGAAGACCGGCAAGTCTATATTGTGAGTATCCCCTGTTGGAAATCTTATAAGTAGCATTTGAATATGATCGGAACCTCAGCGTCATTCAGAAAATATACACTAAAGAGTATGTTGGTATATTATCAGTCAAAGATGTAAAACTTCCAAAGCCTTTTTAGAGGTCTTGTACTTGAGGTGTTAAAGTGTTATAAGTTCTTATGAGGTCACCCATTATAGCCCAACCTACACTATCAAACAATGAAGACGTTTAGTTTGTATAAACATTAGCAGTTTCTCTAAATGTTCTCCCATCTTACTCAACATACATTTCCCATGAGATTAGTATTGACCTCTGATCTAAACAGTGATAAAAGCTGTCAACACTTTTACTTTTCTCTCATTCTTGTGCATAGGGCCTACCAGTTTGTACATGCACCTGTAATGTTTCTCTCCAATAATTGGCAGTCTGGCAGGGCAGTACATTTTGCAAGAATGAGATGAACCCCAGTCTTGCCATTATCCTGTTAAGGCAAGCATGTGAACAAACTATCAAATTTCCCCCAAGCTAGTGCCAAAGTGGAGTCCTGACTTGACTTGAACCCTTTGGCTTTTTTTTTTTTTTCTCAAATTGCTTTGACTATGTCCTTTTGTCTTAAAAAATGCAAGCTAATACATCAAAATGAAAGAACACCAATGAATCATGTTTCTGACTGGAGCAATATGACGGTAAGGAATAACTAAGCACATCTGTTATCCCATGTAATCTTTGGCAATAGTCTGTTTGACAGGCTAAGGTTCTGGGTAGCTTTATGTCTTAGCTGAGTCAATGTGGTTGCTACTTGAATGTATTGTCCCTCAACGAATAGCAAACAGTTCCCTCCCCTGAATATGATAATGAAGTGTTGAAAGCACCTGTGCCGAAGATATGTCAAAATGAATAGACAGGGATAAGCAAAGGGGCGTGTCTACTGTACACACTTAATTACACAATTACTCAATTAATTTCAGCTTTACTTCAACATTTTTGATTGGAATAACTGTTCGGTATCTGCAAAAACTTGTTTAGTGATGATGATTTGAGCAAGAATGTAATAAAAAGATAATTATCTCCGTGCTTACACAGAGATACTTTATTCAGTAATTCATATCCCCATGCTCCTTTTAAATGAACAAGTCTCACTTGCATGAACTGAGCACTGAGTCACTAGCAGTGAATATCTGCTCAAATTCAAATGTTGACCCCTGTTTCCTTTGGACATTACAGCAATAGCTTTCAGATCAACTGTACCTATTTCATCACGTATTCTTCTATCCACTCAGGTGAGACTGTTGAGAAACATGAGGTACGGGCCAAAAACAACTTTGTAGTCTTGGCAAATACAAAGAAGTCAGAGTTCTAGAACATTGATCATAGAACATGTTCTGCATTTTGAAAATCATGTCTTGATCAGTGCAAGTTGAGTATGAGGGTTACAATGAGTGTACAAAACATTAGGAACATCTGTTCTTTCCATGACATAGACTGACCAGATGAATCCAGATGAAAGCTATGATTCATTATTGATGTCACTTGTTAAATCCACTTCAATCAGTGTAGATGAGGGGGAGGAGACAGGTTAAAGAAGGATTTTTAAGCATTGAGACAATTGAGACATGGATTGTGTATGTGTGCCATTCAGAGGGTGAATGGGCAAGACAAAAGATTCAAGTGCCTTTGAATGGGGTACGGTAGTAGGTGCCAGGCACACTGGTTTGTGTCAAGAACAGCAACGCTGCTTGGTTTTCCACACTCAACAGTTTCCTGTGTGTATCAAGAATGGTCCACCACCCAAAGGACATCCAGCCAAATTGACACAACTGTGGGAAGCATTGGAGTCAACGTGGGCCAGCATCCCTGTGAAACCCTTTCGACACCTTGTAAAGTCCATGCCCCGTATGGTGGAGAAATTACAAGATTATGTTATAATACTGTTTATGCATCAAATAAGGTTTTATGAGTACTCTCATCTATGTCCATGTGGTTAAATTGGGCCTGGGACTTGAGCTGAGATTTGACTTGGTGATAAAACCCAAAAACCGCATTCCATAGACAGGAGGTGGGGTGGTTGTAACTGGGATGAAGAGGAGTATTCCATAGACAGGAGTTGGGGTGGTTGTAACTGGGATGAAGAGGAGTATTCCATAGACAGGAGGTGGGGTGGTTGTAACTGGGTTGAAGAGGAGTATTCCATAGACAGGAGGTGGGGTGGTTGTAACTGGGATGAGAACGGATGGTACTCTTGAGGACTACATGCAGGCTGCAGAGTTGGTTTCCCACCAGCAGGATCCAGGGATGTTACGTGTAAAGAAGTTGGACTTTGTGATTTTTATGACAATGATGATCAATGGCACGGCAAACGTGGAGGGAAAGTCCAGGAAGATGGACAATATTGTGGATGTGGCAGAGTGGTTCCTGGGACTAAAAGATTTCTCAAGTAACAAGTTACATGAGGCGCAAAACACCAGTCTAAGAAAAAGCAGTATCTCAGACTGGCCAATAAAAGATTAAGATGGGCAAAAGAACACAGACACTGGACAGAGGAAGATATGTTTTTTTCTTTGCCACTCTGACTAGAAGCATCCCGGAGTCGCCTCTTCATTGTTGACGTTGAGACTGGTGTTTTGCGGGTACTATTTAATGAAGCTGCCAGTTGAGAACGTGTGAGGCGTCTGTTTCTCAAACTAGACACTCTAATGTACTTGTCCTCTTGCTCAGTTGTGCACAGGGACCTCCCACTCCTCTTTCTATTCTGGTTAGAGCCAGTTTGCGCTTTTCTGTGAAGGGAGTAGTACACAGCGTTGTACGAGATCTTCAGTTTCTTGGAAATTTCTCGCATGGAATAGCCTTCATTTCTCAGAACAAGAATAGACTGATGAGTTTCAGAACAAAGTTATTTGTTTCTGGCCATTTTGAGCCTGTAATCGAACCAACAAATGCTGATGCTCCAGATACTCAACTAGTCTAAAGAGGGCCAATTTAATTGCTTCTTTAATCAGCACAACAGTTTTCAGCTGTGCTAACATAATTGCAAAAGGGCTTTCTAATGACCAATTAGCCTTTTAAAATGATGAACTTGGAGTTGTGAGGGTTTGGCTGTGGTTAGACCTTACTCCCAATAAGGGGAGTGGTAGAACCACAGTCGAACCCTCACACCCTAACTAGGGGAGTAATGATCCTCAATCAGAGACAACTGTACAGGGTTGTCTCTGATTGGGGATTGCATTTAGGCACCACTCTCGGCCACCTGTGTGTGGGTCATTGTTAGATGTTTGTATGTCTGGAAGTCACGTCATAGTAAGTGTGTTTTTCGTTCTTGTTCTTTGCCTTTTTGTTTATATAGTTCGTGACATTATTTGTTTATCATTTAATAAACAATGTCGAACTATCGCTGCGCTGCTCCTTGGTCTCTCTCTCTACACCCACTCGTGACAGAATGACCCACCACAACGAGACCAAGAGAGGAAGCGGAAAAAACAAGAAACGGGCAAGGAAACAGCCTGGAGCGCAGAAGAACCCCCAAGCTGTTTTTTTGGGGGGGTCTATGGGGGTGGTCGGGGATCGATGGTGAAGAGCCCCGGCCACTGCACTCGTGGGTGATCCAGGAGGAGCCCCTACAGCCATGGGAGCAGAGGTACGGAGAGGAGTCGGAGGAAGACGACGACTATGTACCTTTGTTCCCTCACTCGTGGGGGCTCCCGATGGAGTCCTCACAGGAAGGGGATTGGCGATGGAGAGAGAAAGATCGGGGCAGTCGCAGCCCTCCAATGCCAGTTCCCAACCCGGTGCCTCCAGCGTCGGCCCAGAGTCAGGTACGGTCCGTGCCTGCTCCGCATACCACACCATCGGCGCGCACTCATAGCCCGGCACGGTCCGTGCCGACTTCGCGCAGGCTGGAGGAAGAGGATCGCCCACCACTTCGTCTGCCAACAATCCAGGATCGAGAGAAACCCGAGGGGTTTTATGAATACCCGAAGGAGGAACAGACGAAATGGTGGAGAGCCTGGGTTGCTCTTCCACTGGAGAAGCAGAAGGACCCGCTTCTGATAGAGATAGAGGAGGACTTCGGGCGCCGATATGCTCTCGTGAACAGGCTGATGGATATGCGGGAGCGGGCTTCTGAGACAGCGAAAGTCCGCAACCCAGAACCTCCAGTGAAGGTCAGCAGCCCAGAACCTCTAGTGAAGGTCAGCAGCCCAGAACCTCTAGTGAAGGTCAGCAGCCCAGAACCTCTATTGAAGGTCAGCAGCCCAGAAACTCCAGTGAAGGTCAGCAGCCCAGAAACGCCAGTGAAGGTCAGCAGCCCAGAGCCTCCAGCGAAGGCCCGCAGCACGGATCCTCCAGCGAAGGTCCGCAACCCAAAACCTCCAGTGAAGGTCAGCAGCCCAGAACCTCCAGCCAAGGTCCACAACCCAGAACCTCCAGCGAAGGCCCGCAGCCCAGAACCTCCAGCGATGGTCAGCAGCCCGGAACCCCCTAGCGAAGGTCAGCAGCCCGGAACCTCCAGCGAAGGTCCGCAGCCCGGAACCTCCAGCAAGGTCAGCAGCTTGAAGCCTCCAGCGAAGGTCCGTTGCCCTGAGCCTACAGTGAAGTTCAGCAGTCCGGAAACTCCAGGGAAGGTCAGCAACCCGGAAGCTCCAGCGAAGGTCCGCAACCCAAAACCTCCAGCGAAGGTCCGCAACCCAAACCCTCCAGCGAAGGTCCGCAACCCAAAACCTCCAGCGAAGGTCAGCAGCCCGGAACCTCCAGCGAAGCTCAGCAACCCGAACCTCCAGCAACCCGGAACCTCCAGCGAAGGTCAGCAGCCCGGAACCTCCAGCGAAGGTCAGCAGCCCGGAACCTCCAGCGAAGGTCAGCAGCCCGGAACCTCCAGCGAAGGTCAGCAGCCCGGAACCTCCAGCGAAGGTCAGCAACCCGGAACCTCCAGCGAAGGTCAGCAGCACGGAACCTCCAGCGAAGGTCAGCAGCACGGAACCTCCAGTGAAGGTCAGCAACTCTGAGCCTACAATGAAGGTCAGCAACCCAAAACCTCCAGTGAAGGTCAGCAGCCCGGAACCCCCAGCGAAGGTCAGCAGCCCGGAACCCCCAGCGAAGGTCAGCAGCCCGGAACCCCCAGCGAAGGTCAGCAGCCCGGAACCTCCAGCGAAGGTCAGCAGCCCGGAACCTCCAGTGAAGGTCAGCAACTCTGAGCCTACAATGAAGGTCAGCAACCCAAAACCTCCAGTGAAGGTCAGCAGCCCGGAACCCCCAGCGAAGGTCAGCAGCCCGGAACCTCCAGCGAAGGTCAGCAGCCCGGAACCTCCAGCGAAGGTCAGCAGCCCGAAGCCTCCAGCGAAGGTCCGTTGCCCTGAGCCTACAGTGAAGGTCAGCAGTCCAGAAACTCCAGGGAAGGTCAGAAACCCGCAAGCTCCAGCGAAGCTCAGCAACCCGGAACCTCCAGCGAAGGTCAGCAACCCGGAACCTCCAGCGAAGGTCAGCAGCCCGGAACCTCCAGCGAAGGTCAGCAGCCCGGAACCTCCAGCGAAGGTCAGCAGCCCGAAGCCTCCAGCGAAGGTCCGTTGCCCTGAGCCTACAGTGAAGGTCAGCAGTCCAGAAACTCCAGGGAAGGTCAGAAACCCGCAAGCTCCAGCGAAGCTCAGCAACCCGGAACCTCCAGCGAAGGTCAGCAACCCGGAACCTCCAGCGAAGGTCAGCAACCCGGAACCTCCAGCGAAGGTCAGCAACCCGGAACCTCCAGCGAAGGTCAGCAACCCGGAACCTCCAGCGAAGCTCAGCAACCCGAACCTCCAGCAACCCGGAACCTCCAGCGAAGGTCAGCAACCCGGAACCTCCAGCGAAGGTCAGCAACCCTGAGCCTACAGTGAAGGTCCGCAACCCAAAACCTCCAGTGAAGGTCCGCAACCCGAAACCTCCAGCGAAGGTCAGCAACCCGGAACCTCCAGCGAAGGTCAGCAACCCGGAAGCTCCAGCGAAGGTCAGCAGCACGGAACCTCCAGTGAAGGTCAGCAACCCTGAGCCTACAATGAAGGTCCAGCGAAAGCCCGCAGTCCGGGGCCGGTCGTCTGCTTCATTCCAGTGCCAGAGCAGTCCGCTCCACCGGCGCCCAGTCCGGGGCCGGTCGTCTGCTTCACTCCAGTGCCAGAGCAGTCCGCTCCACCGGCGCCCATTCCGGGGCCGGTCGTCTGCTTCACTACAGTGCCAGAGCAGTCCACTCCACCGGTGCCCAGTTCGGGGCCGGTCGTCTGCTTCACGCCAGTGCCAGAGCAGTCCACTCCACCGGTGCCCAGTTCGGGGCCGGTCGTCTGCTGCACACCAGTGCCAGAGCAGTCCGCTCGACCGGTGCCCAGTCCGGGGCCGGTAGTGTGCTTCATTCCCATGCCAGAGCAGTCCGCTCCACCGGGGCCCAGTCCGTGTCCGGTCGTCAGCACCAATCCCATGCAAGGGCAATCCGCTCCACCGGGGCCCAGTCCCAGGCCGGTCGTCAGCACCAATCCCATGCCAGGGCAATCCGCTCCACCAGTGCCCAGTCGGGGTCTGGACGTCGGCCCAGCTCCAGAGCCAGAACCACCTGCCACACCGGTACCCAGTCCGGGTCCGGTCGTTTGTACTGCTCCAGGGTCGGGGGCTTCCACACCAGGGTCCAGACAGGACTTGGGACTTCGAGGGAGTACGGAGGGGAAAATCACCGGGCTGGGGTCCGGACCGGACCGGGCGTGCAACGCTGAGGTAGGAAGGGAGCAGCCTTCACTGCCTGCGTCACGTCCGAGGCCGGGTCCGGAGCCTCCACCAGCAACCGCCCCAGTACTCCGCCCTTTCCCCCTAGTATAATGTATACATTTTTTTTGAGAGGGGGGATTATTTTTGCGGCCGGGAGTCCGCACCTTAGTGGGGGGGGGGGGGTACTGTGAGGGTTTGGCTGTGGTTAGACCTTACTCCCAATAAGGGGAGTGGTAGAACCACAGTCGAACCCTCACACCCTAACTAGGGGAGTAATGATCCTCAATCAGAGACAGCTGTACAGGGTTGTCTCTGATTGGGGATTGCATTTAGGCACCACTCTCGGCCACCTGTGTGTGGGTCATTGTTAGATGTTTGTATGTCTGGAAGTCACGTCATAGTAAGTGTGTTTTTCGTTCTTGTTCTTTGCCTTTTTGTTTATATAGTTCGTGACATTATTTGTTTATCATTTAATAAACGATGTCGAACTATCGCTGCGCTGCTCCTTGGTCTCTCTCTACACCCACTCATGACAGGATTAGCTAACACAACGTGCCATTGGAACGCAGGAGTGATGGTTGCTGATAATGGGCCTCTGTACGCCTATGTAGATATTCCATTAAAAATACAATAGTCATTTACAACATTAACAATGTCTACACTGTATTTCTGATCAATTTTATGTTATTTTAATGGACAAATAATGTGCTTACATACATTTCTAAGTGACCCCAAACTTTTGAGCGGTAGTATGTAGTATATAGTAACTTTTGAACGGTAGTAAGTAGTATATAGTAACTTTTGAACGGTAGTATGTAGTATATATTAACTTTTTGAACGGTAGTATATAGTAACTTTTGAACGGTAGTATGTAGTATATAGTAACTTTTGAACGGTAGTGTATACATTATTATTCCAGACTCTGAAATGGTTTGTTCTGATATTTATTAATCTGATATGTATTGTTTTGTATTGCTAGGTATTACAACACTGTTGGAGATAGAAACACAAGCATTTCGCTGCACCTGTGAACATCTGCAAATCTGTGTATGCAACCACTAATCTTTGATTTGATTTCCCCTGTCCTCGGAAAGAATCTTGTGTGCGTTCAACCAAAATGTGACGTATTTGTATTTATGACTCACCGTGTAATCATAAATCTTCCCATGGAAACCCTGTCCCCTACAGCATATTGGAGCCTTTGCTGTCACACTGAGGATGAGAAGTTTTCTCCTGGATCATTACACTCACTGTAAAATGGAAACTGAAGCAAGAATGAGCATGTCTAAACTGTGATTGATTCTCTGCCCATCATATCGCATTTCAGGTAAGTATGCGGCATTACAACTGCTAAGCTTCAAAGAACTGAAGTAGGTTAATGCTGAAGGCAATAAGAGGAGCAAAAGCTTTGAGGCGTGAAGCACTTGTCTTTTTTTCTTTTTTAAATGAAATCTGTATAAAGAGTTTAAGCACAGGTAGTGCGCAATGAGGTGTCCTTAGAATCATACAAATTAAAAGTATGAATATGAAGACATCTATGGGGAGATTATGGACAGGTGAACAAATCCTTAATTTATAAATACATGAATATGTATGAGGCTAATAAACATTTTGTTATAATGCTTTGCTTTATTACAAATGTGAAGATATACAAATATTGTTTTTAACATATAGTACTGATATAAAAATACACTATATATGCAAAAGTATGTGGACATTTCAGCCACACCCTTTGCTGACTGATGTATAAAATCGAGCACACCGCCATGCAATCTCCATAGACAAACATTGGCAATAGAAAGGCCTTACTGAGGAGCTCAGTGACTTTCAACGTGGCACCGTCATTCCAACAAGTCAGTTCATCACATTTCTGCCCTGCTAGAGCTGCCCCCCCCCCCCCCAATCCCTCCCCACACACACACACAGTAATGCTGTGCTGCAGTGGGTCATTACTAGCAGGCACCATGGTTAGTCACCTCTTACTAACAGCCATCTAAACCATGGAATCTCAGGTATCCTCCCAAAAGCATGTAATATAAACTCATCAAGCCAAACTGTAATATAATGAGTAATATAATTATGAAGTTCACATTCTAGTTACAAGATGAAATGTTCTAAATTGGCATAAACTGCTTGAAAGATCCTCCAACGAAGCAACTGATGAACTACATCCCCTCATGCACTTTTCACAGGAGTCTATGGATGAACAAAGGCCATAATTAGATACTGGAAACTTTTCAAACATACATGAATTTACGAAAGAATGTAGTTATAAGAGTGAGAGAAGTAAGTAGTACCTTATCGACAACAGTCATCAGACGCTTTACCCATTTGTGGCTGGGATTGGCACAAACAGTCTTCCCTTTCTTCAGTATGAACCTATGGATATTAGACACACGGTGGGCGATATATATTTATTTTTTCATTAGACACTCATACCCAGTATTGTTTTTAGATTCACATTCTATGAGGAGAAAAAAAAGGAAAACAAAAGTCCTCTTGACATGTAACTTTTCATAGAAAAGTGTCACAGTGTCACAATGATTGACTGTTATGTTTGGCTTAGCTTTTATTTGGACACTTAATTGTGCTAAAGGGTGGTGAGGACATATTGTGCTACAGAAGGTGAGGACATATTGTAACACACTCACACAATGGCCTTGATGTTGCAGCCTCCATCTGTTTCCTGTATCCTGTAGCGTAGAACATTCCTCTTGATGCTCTTCTTCAGGCCAGCAACATGCCTCAGACAGCAGTTCTCATACGACCCTAACAACAAGCATGAGGAAGTTAAATAGTGACTCTCTTCTCTATACTCCTCTTGTGCTGAGCAATGACATCCTGGCATGTAGGGATACTGCAGTAGCAAATGGTTTGAATTGTGCAATCGTAATAGCAAAATAGTGTAATGATTTCTTCTCCACAAAAAAATATGAGTTAAGGTTTTGCAGATGTGTGCAATAGGAGGACTTCCTATTTAAGCTGCTTGATGTTGCATTTGAGCCATGCACACTACTGTCAAAGTCAAAGTGTTGTGAAATCTGGTGCCAGGCGACTTGAGACAATGTTTTGAAAGGAGGGGGAGACAGACAGATCCCAACACATCAATCTAAAATGATCAACATTATTTTGAGTGGCCAAATATTCCTCTTCTGGATAAAGTATGGATCATTGGAAGCTTATAAAAAAGTAATACAAAAAATAATAATTGAAATACATAGAACAACTTTTCTCCATTGCGGAGGCACAATGAGGTTTACTGTATCTCCAGACACAACAATGCATTAAGTACACAACATGTGGAGTATAGGCTACTATGTACAGTAAAATTTCAACTTTTCTCCATTGCGGAGGTACAATGAGGTTTACTGTATCTCCAGACACAACAATGCATTAAGTACACAACATGTGGAGTATAGGCTACTATGTACAGTAAAATTTCAACATTATGTAAATTACAAGAAGTACTGGGAATAAATCAAAACACGTGATAGGCTTGCTTCACTGTTACACCACTTTCAGTGAAAATAAACTGTTTAATGGTGCCTACCTTGAGCCAGACTGAGGTACATGCATGCCAGGAGCAGGAGAAAGAACAGAGCCTGGAACCTCATGGTGCCACTGCTGCTGTATGGTCTGCTGCAACAACACAACAGGATGTGAAGCAAGTGAAGCTTTCTTTTTTAAAATACCTCCACATCCACAATACCAGTACGTTCCCATTCTAGACCCAAACACTGACCCCTTGATTATAAACACTTCCTTCTTGGTATCGGTCAACCAGATCCAGATGTTTTCAGCTGTTTACTCCAGCTATCATTTGTTTTGGCAGAATAAAGCCAAACTGTGTCTCTTGAACCAGCTGTCTTTTATTAGTTAGAATGTACAGTATTAGTTAGTGAAGTATGAATTCAGCATTAGGCAAGGATATAATCAAGCACTAGGTCAGCATATAAACAATCCTGACAACCACTCAACACAGAAGCCTATAAACACCAACAAAACAGAACATGCCGCAAATAAGCTCCTCAAAACTTACAATGTATCTCCGCAGAAATGTCCTGGTTGAGTTCCCTTGGCTGTTTTATAGCTGCTATATGATACCTTCTTCACCTCTCCACCAACCCTGTTAGCTCAATCAGCCGCACCTCTTCTCGCATGGCAACTAATAGTACGGTATGTTTTACAATTGCTGGGAAGAGGTACAATTTGAACAAGATTCACAATCGAATGCCACTGTCCAGTGAAAAGATGAGCGACGAACTCTGGAACTGTTCCCTTCTCAGGAGGGCTTACATGGGGCCTGTCCTTCCTATTAGAGAATGATCTGAGGTTCAGGCCAGCACTCAGTATACAGGATCAGGACTTATTTTGGTCATTTATCAACTGTAAAAATCAACTACATCCTTCAGACCAAGAAAATACAGACCACACACAGACTCCTCCTTAAATATATTTTGTACAACAGCACCGAAAGCACTGTCTGGAAACCTGCTGTCTGCGTGTTTATGTTTAAGTCTGTTCAGAACAAATTCTTATTTACAATGACGACCAAAAGGCCTCTTGCGGTGACGGGGGCCTGGGATTCAAAATAAATAAATAAATAAAATAAAGTAGAGACAACAACACACACGAAGCAGCCACAAGACTGCAACTCGTTCCAGTCGCTAGCTGCAGCGAACTGAAACCTTTGGGGGCCTTTAACAGAATGTGACTGGCAGAATGAGTGTTGTATGTGGAGGATGAGAGCTGCAGTAGGTATCTCAGATAGGGGGGAGTGAGGCCTAAGAGGGTTTTATAAATAAGCATCAACCAGTGGGTCTTGCGACAGGTATACAGAGATGACCAGTTTACAGAGGAGTATAGATTGCATTGATGTGTCCTATAAGGAGCATTTTTGGAAAATCTGATGGCCGAATGGTAAAGAACATCTAGCTGCTCTAGAGATCCTCCTGTAAGATCCAATACCTGATCTTTACCCAAGCAATTATGTCAAAATTAGCTTCCATTGTTGTTGAAGCTGCAGTGAATCATAAGTTAATTACAAGCTAATAGGAAGCATTGAATTACAATCAAATATTGTCTAATATTACATAATGCATATGGGCTGAGGCAAGAAAATTATATTCATGATGTCTTGGGTGGTAGTTTGTCTTTGTGTTGATGCACATTAATAAAACATTGCTTAGGGACTTGAATAATGTTCTGAAATGTAATTGCCCCATCAGTATGGATTTAAATCATTGCACCAGTTTCCTTTTGAGACCATCTTACTTGTAAAAAATATACTTCTTGACAAGACAAGCCACAATGTGCTGCTCCTGAGCTTGATTCATATTTCATTTTAATAGCTTCCCCACAGTCAAATGGGCAGTTGGGAAAATCCTTTCCGCAAAGTGTTATTGAGACACAATAAAAGTGTAAATATCTTCTATTCAACTTGAAAATGTGACTTCCTGACAGTTAACAGGTCTAATTCACCAGTCTTGGCTTCTGTACATTCAGGTGTATGACTTTCTGTTTGTTGTGAAACTAAATGTTATGTATGAAAACTGCCAAAGAAATGATGGTAAAACTGTTGGGATTTAAAAGTAACATGATCCTGTTACGCTGAATCTTCTTGTCAAGAGTATAGAGGTCACTTTCAAGTGAACGCTAGGCCTACAGTCATGATTTATAGAATGCACCGCAGGTCAGGATGTATTTTATTATAAGCTTTGCTGTTAATCCCAAAGGAAAACGTACAGTGGGGAGAACAAGTATTTAATACACTGCCGATTTTGCAGGTTTTCCCACTTACAAAGCATGTAGAAGTCTGTAATTTTTATCATAGGTACACTTCAACTGTGAGTGACGGAATCTAAAACAAAAATCCAGAAAATCACATTGTATGATTTTTAAGTAATTAATTTGCATTTTATTGCATGACATAAGTATTTGATACATCAGAAAAGCAGAACTTAATATTTGGTACAGAAACCTTTGTTTGCAATTACAGAGATCATACGTTTCCTGTAGTTCTTGACCAGGTTTGCACACACTGCAGCAGGGATTTTGGCCCACTCCTCCATACAGACCTTCTCCAGATCCTTCAGGTTTCGGGTCTGTCGCTGGGCAATACGGACTTTCAGCTTCCTCCAAAGATTTTCTATTGGGTTCAGGTCTGGAGACTGGCTAGGCCACTCCAGGACCAGGACCTTGTGTTCGCTGCAGGATTTTAATCCATGACGGCATAGTGTGTTACTAATGGTTTTCTTTGAGACTGTGGTCCCAGCTCTCTTCAGGTCATTGACCAGGTCCTGCCGTGTAGTTCTGGGCTGATCCCTCACCTTCCTCATGATCATTGATGCCCCACGAGGTGAGATCTTGCATGGTGCCCCAGACCGAGGGAGATTGACCGTCATCTTGAACTTCTTCCATTTTCTAATAATTGCGCCAACAGTTGTTGCCTTCTCACCAAGCTGCTTGCCTATTGTCCTGTAGCCCATCCCAGCCTTGTGCAGGTCTACAATTTTATCCCTGATGTCCTTACACAGCTCTCTGGTCTTGGCCATTGTGGAGAGGTTGGTGTCTGTTAGATTGAGTGTGTGGACAGGTGTTTTTTATACGGGTAACGAGTTCAAACAGGTGCAGTTAATACAGGTAATGAGTGGAGAACAGGAGGGCTTCTTAAAGAAAAACTAGCAGGTCTGTGAGAGACGGAATTCTTACTGGTTGGTAGGTGATCAAATACTTATGTCATGCAATAAAATGCAAATTAATTATTTAAAAATCATACAATGTGATTTTCTCGATTTTTGTTTTAGATTCCGTCTCTCACAGTTGAAGTGTACCTATGATAAAAATTACAGACCTCTACATGCTTTGTAAGTAGGAAAACCTGCAAAATCGGCAGTGTATCAAATACTTGTTCTCCCCACTGTATATTGTACCAGTCAAAAGTTTTTCTTTATTTTTACTATTTTCTACATTGTAAAATAATAGTGAAGTTATCAAAACTATGAAATATGAAACACATATGGAATCATGTACTAACCAAAAAAGTGTTAAACAAATTCTTCAAAGTAGCCACCCTTTGCCTTGATGACAGCTTTGCATACTCTTGGTATTCACTCAACCATCTTCACGAGGAATGCTATTCCAACAGTCTTGAAGGAAATCCCACATATGACTCAACCCAATGCCGTTTTACGGGTCCTAACCAATTGTGCTATTGTGTGTGTTTTTTTGCATTATTTGTAACTTACTTTGTACATAATGTTTCTGCTACCGTCTCTTATGACCGAAAAGAGCTTTTGGATATCAGGAAAGGGATTATTCACCTCGTAATGGACAAAGATTTTTTCTATAATGATTCAGACGCAAAGGATATTCTTCAGACACCCGACAAGGCCCAAATCCCCGTCATTCGCATGACAAAGAGACAGCAATATCGGGGTCATAGGTCGGGGTTCCTTGTAAGGATCCGACAGCGAGTGGGTAATCTGCCTTAACCATCTGGCCTATTAGCCAATGTACAATCATTGGATAATAAATTAGACGAAGTACGATCAAGAATATTCTACCAATGGGACATTAAAAACTGTAATATCTTATGTTTCACAGAGTCGTGGCTGAAAGGGGGGCTATGAAACAATCCACAGCTAAGTCAATGTCTCTGGTAAAGTTTTTTAAAATTATTTTATTTAGACAGGCGTAATCTTGCCAAAACATCTATTTACTTTTAGGGGAAGCCAGCATCCGAACAGTGCAATGTGCACCTGCCAAATTTCTCTGGTTGAAACCAGAGATCTGTTGGTCTATATAATGACGAGATGTCTATGCCCTGACAATGCGAGTCGTTGTCCCAAAGGCGGGAATTCAGGCGACACGCTTAGGTCTGCATTATGTTCATATAAACCAATTGGGTTTATTCAGGACTGAGTTTGGTGAGATTGAGCCCTCTCGCTTCGCATCTTTCTCTCTGCTAAAACTAGCGAGCGAACTCCTCTGTCTTGCTACATGTAGCCCATGTATCTGACTCTGTGTGGCCATAAAAATATGACATGCAATACTCCTTTTGTCCAGACAGTATCAGATACATGGTCTACACGTACGGAGACAGAGGGGCGCTGTTTTGCCCCCTCGGATGCTTTATCTGAGATCTTTCGTTCGGCGCGCGTCTCGGTCAAATTAATTATCGATATTTAAATATTTTATTTAGACGGCCAAGGAGGCATGGTTGGGCGGGCCAGGCCCTATAGGCCCCGCCCATCACGCTGGCCCTGACTCCGTACCAGTTTTAAAAAATCAAAGGAAGTGAAAATGGAAGTAGTTTTTTTTTTGTTTTACAAATGGGTAGAAATCCTATTATAATTGTAATACTTTCCAGATCTTTCTGATATCTCTCAGATATAGGACAGACACTTTAAAACAAACTTACTTTTGATATATGTTTTGTCTATCTGTTTTTACATGTATGAATCTGTTATTCAATGCGTTTCGATGGACTAATAGCAGTAAGTCAAAATTCAATGTTTCATCAAATTTTTTGGGGGACCTACAATTCAAAATCGAATAATTAAATGATCATCGGTATGGCCATCTTAAAACAACCCACAACATTGAAAATCTTGAACGCACCCTAGACAGCGCTTCATAGCCTACAGACGAGCCAGGTCATATGACCTAACATTAGTGCAGCTCACGGAAGCAGAGGAAAACAAAGGACTACTCAGCTGCGGTAGTGTATAATTTGTTTATTCCAGGATTAGATACTGTGTTGAACTAGCTAACTATTGTTGTTAAGACGAAGCTGTTTTACTGTGACATATATGGCACATTGCTGTTATAATTATGGATTTGTATAGAGGCATATGTTGCCTAATGCCGATTGTTTGGTCAGCAGTGTTCCTCATACAAATCTGTCGGCTTTTCGTCTTTTGCACTTTCAGAGTTCAACTATCAATCGAGATGGCAGATAAGAACTTTCTGTCATTCTTGGTCATAATACTCTGGACGGTCATTACATGTGGTGAGTTTGCCCTTGTCCAACCAACATAAGCTCTGATTTAATATCTGGCCATTTTAAACATCCCTATTTGAATACTGAAATGTCATATTCCTTCAACGTAAGGGAGTGTATCCATATCTGCTCCAGCCATTGTAAATCTGGAGGAGAAAGGTTCAGCCAATATCTCCATAACGCCTAGGTAACTGTTCTTATAGCTGGGCATCTACTACCAGTTTGTATCAGTAGTGTATCTATTTGTAGTGATAATGTGATGCAGTGTTTGACATGTATTTCTTTTTGGTAGCTCTCCTCTGAATGTCTCAGCACTCATTATTTTTAACTTCACTGACTCCTCTGCAAATGTTACCTCAATACTTCAAGTGCCTCAGCAGGTATGCGTTTTGTTTCATTCAAACTCACTGAAAAGTACGAACCAATAACCATGTAATTGATTATTAATGCACGTTGATATCTGCATCATATTTCCATGAATTACAGTGGCCACAGTGTGTAAAATCAATACTAGCACCTATGTTGTAGGCATAAATGCATATTATGTCCAAATGTAACAATTGTTTACAGTATCATTTTATATATTTTATTATTAATTATGTGCTCTATGTACAATGTTAAACGTTATGTATTTCTGATCTCCAGGTAGAGTTGCCTGCAAACGCCATATCAAGCACTTTTGAGGTTCATGCAGAACATGTGGGTCAGGTGACAGCCTATTTATACAGCAACAACACTGCCATTGCAAGGTGAGCTGTACAGGGTTTCTGTCTCAGTGAATTCCAACTCCATGAGAATTTCTCACTTTCAGACTGATTTATAAACCAACATAATGTACTAAAAGTCTCTCATTTATGTTTTCCAGCCATAAGACCAGAATTCGTTTCTTGGTCATTAGAAGCAACATCATTGATATCATTAACCAAGTAATTGGTTGGATTTACTTCCTAGCGTGGTCTATATCATTCTACCCTCAAGTATATGAGAACTGGAGAAGAAAAAGGTAGTACCTCTGACACTTTGACTTTTTTTTCAAAATCCTCTACATCACAGGCTTTAGAGCTAAAGGACTTTTGGATATGGTTCTGACTAACATTGTCTGTTTGACAGTGTGGTGGGGCTGAACTTTGATTTTCTGGCACTCAACTTGACAGGCTTCATTGCCTACAGTGTCTTCAATGTAGGCCTCTTCTGGGTTCCGTACATGAAGGTAACTGTTTGCATGCCCTCACAAACAGTGTAACAAATTAGGAGGAATCCTGACTTGAGATCTGCACATACAACTCTGCAAATGTTGTCAGGCATGCATTGATACCAATGCGCTGGATAGTCTTCTATGGTCCAGTTTTTTTTTTTGCCCATATTGTTATATAAGTGTATTTTTTTTATTTACAGGAAGAGTTTTTGAAGATGCATCCAAATGGTGTAAACCCAGTGGATGCCAACGATGTGTTCTTCAGTCTCCATGCAGTTGCGCTGACTCTTGTGTATGTCTCTCAGTGTGTCATCTATGAAGTGAGTAACAAAATACGTGTCTTTAGGCCTTGTCAAGGCCTTGAATAAACATTGACAGTTAAAAGTGATTACTGTGTTCCTGTGTGTCTGTGCTGCAGAGAGGAGAGCAGAAGGTGTCCAAGATTGCTATTGGCCTTCTGGTGATTGGTTGGACGTTTGCCCTGGTCACCCTCTTTGTTGCTGTAGCCAATAAGATCACCTGGCTGGAATATCTCTACTATTTCTCTTACATCAAGCTAGGTGTCACCCTCGTCAAATACATCCCACAGGTATGGATTTCACAATATTTTACTGCATATGGGATGGTTTTAGCTTATACAATTAGCATTTGTTACAGTAGATATTGTTGCATTTGGAAAGATAGGATGCTATTGATTGTCCTTAGGCCTACATGAACTACCAAAGACAAAGCACAGAGGGGTGGAGCATTGGCAATGTGTTGCTGGACTTCACAGGAGGCAGCTTCAGTCTCATTCAGATGTTCCTTCAGTCATATAACAACGGTAAGGCGGCCCACGCTTCCCGGAGTGCACTAATGTACACATGACTCAGTAGAACAGGCAATAATTAGTCAGTGAACATATTTAAAGGACAGTCCCAAAAATGTAAAATGTGTCTTAAGTTGTAGGCATTTAATTTTAGTTATTCATTCATAGTTATTCATTGTGTGTGTGTGTACAGTGCGTTCGGAAAGTATTAAGATCCCATCACTTTTCCACGTTACAGCCCGATTCTGAATTGGATTCAATAATTTTTTTGTCCCCCACATCAATCTACACACAATACCATATAAGGGAAAAAAAATAAACAGGTCTTTAGAATGTTTAGCAAATGTATTAAAAAAAATAATTCTGAAATATCACATTTACATAAGTATTCAGACCCTTTACTCAGTACTTTGTTGAAGTACCTTTGGCAGTGATTACAGCTTCGGTATGGCGGCAGGTAGCCCAGTGGTTAGAGTGTTGGGCCTGTAACCGAAAGGTTGCTGGATCGAATCCCCGAGCTGACAAGGTAAAAATCTGTCGTTCTGCCCCTGAACAAGGCAGTTAACCCACTGTTCCTAGGCCGTCATTGAAAATAAGAATTTGTTCTTAACTGCCTTGCCTAGTAAAATAAAGGTTAAAAAAAAAAAAAAAAGCTTGGCACACCTGTATATGGGGAGTTTCTCCCATTCTTCTCTGCAGATCTTCTCAAGCTCTGTCAGGTTGGATGTTCGATCGGGTTCAAGTCCGGGCTCTGGCTGGGCCACTCAAGGACATTCAGAGACTTGTCCCGAAGCCACTCCTGCGTTGTCTTGGCTGTGTGCTTAAAGTCATTGTCCTGTTGGAAGGTGAACCTTCGCCCCAGTCTGAGGTCCTCAGCAGGTTTTCATCAAGGATCTTTTTGTTCTTTGCTCCGTTCATCTTTCCCGCGATCTTGACTAGTCTCCCAGTTCCTTCCGCTGAAGATCATCCCCACCACTATGCTTCACCACTATGCTTCACCATAGAGATGGTATTGGTCAGGTGATGAGCGGTGCCTGGTTTCCTCCAGACGTGACGCTTGTCATTCAGGCCAAAGAGTTCAATCTTGGTTTCATCAGACCAGAGAATCTTGTTTCTCATGATCTGAGAATCCATTAGCTGCCTTTTGGCAAATTCCAAGTGTTTAACGTGTTATTTCATAGTTTTGATGTCTTCACTATTATTCTACAATGTAGAAAATAGTAAAACATAAAGAAAAACTCTTGAATGAGTAGGTGTTTACAAACTTTTTTGACTAGTACTTTATTTATCTTCATGGGGTTCTTTTTAAAAAATATTTATTTTTACAATTATTCCTGCACATTAACACTACACGGTTGGGTGGCAGATTTCCTTTTCATGTCCACCCATCCACGAGCCCTGCCAACCCACACACCCAACCCACACACCCGTTCCTTTCCCTGTGGCTGGAAGAAGAGCAGACAAATCAGAACAAAGAAGAATAAACATAAATAATAACTACAAAAACATAGAAAAAAGTGAAAGACAGTTATTTAAACAATATATTAAAAAGGTTATACGTACATTGAAATAGTGATACATTTTTGTTGTTTTTCAGATTAATTCCATCTGTTTTAAAAACAGAATTGTGACTTACTACATCACTTGCTGAATTATTTGATGGTCTACGTCAGGGTTTCATGGGTATTTCTATTGTTTCATAGATAAATGGAAGCTCATCTTTGGGGACCCCACAAAGGCAGGACTTGGCTTGTTCTCCATATTCTTCGATGTGGTGTTCATCATTCAGCACTACTGTCTGTACAGACATAAACCACATTATGAGCTTGTGAGTGACCAGGAATAGGCAAATTACATTTAGCTCCTTACCTCTGCCAGTGAGACTGGGTCCAAATGATTTTCTATAGGACTAATAAAAGGGGTTTATTCTATGTAGTGTTCCCAGCCATTGAATGGGAAGCTATTTAGACACAGGGGGCATACTTGCGAACATTATATAGCAGTGCGAAAAAGTTCAAGCTTTTTCTCAGTCTCAAAATGCACTTCAAATCGTTGACGTGGTTGCACATGATCAAACACTATTGGCGCTTTAAAGACAACTGGGAACTCTGGGGGGAATCGAATCATAACATCAGTGATCTGCAGGTCGAAACGTCAGAGCTCTAGAAAGAGGCCAGAGTTCCCGACTTGGAATTCCGAGTTGGATGACCGTTTAAAGTAAAATGTCCCAGTCGGAGCTCGTTTTTTTCAGAGTTTGCAGTTGTCATGAACGCTCAGAAGTCTGAGATCTTCCAGTTCCCAGTTGTTTTGAACGCAGCATTAATGTTAGACGTTCCCTTCAGATAACCTGGCAGATTTTGCCCTGTGCCAATCTTGCCGTGATTATATCTGGTTCAAATTCTGTATCGGCGAATTAAAATCGTCCAGCACTTATTCATGAAAGTGTCCTTAACAAAAGTCGAACTGCACGTTCTGAATAACCAAAGCAACTAGATCACGTGTGTTTGACTGACTGGTCAGATTGCTCTCTGTGTAGAGTGCCAACTCCATGTAATTGTTGCAGATTATGGCAAGGGTTTGAATCTCACGAGTTTCACCCCCACCCTTTTGAAATGCAGAATTACTTTTGTGTTTGTGTGTTGAGGTAAAGTGTAGCCAAAACCTTGTAAATGAAGATTGCGCATTCATTGAACGAGGAGCTTCTCGTAGGCTACTGACACTGATACATAAATACTTGTCATGTCTATAAACTATATTACATATATGTTAGTGCTGCGCGATTTAACCGGCATCGGTTCAATTATTTGAATTCTATTTCGTTCAGGTTTTTTCTTTGCGCTAGATGTGCAATGTCTGTACAGGAAAAATTAGATCAAGCCTGAACTGTGCGATGTAGTAGGGAGTTGAAGTTTCCAACAGTCCAATATTCTACATATTTAAGTGCATAAAACGTGGTAATTAACTACAATGGCCATAATCCATTGCGCGCCCGCTTAAACTTGTCTGGTCTGTCCTGAGCAAGACATGGGGTGCTTTCATAAATTCATTTTCGGTATCTACTCTGATTTCAGAGCACTCTCGTTTGAGTGTGCCAGAATAATTTATTTAATTTACCAACGCGCAACACCCATTGAATATGACTGGTGTCAGTAAAGGTTGGCATAAAACTTAACTTAATTAAGTTGTTGCTAGCGGAACAGTTAGTCACTAATGCTCTATATGACGTGAACACAGCCTAACTAGCTCTGCTAGGGCGAGTAAAATGGTCAGAGTGGGGTGTTGTCTCATTTGTGTGTGGAAGTAGCTAGCAAGCTAGCCAACTTTAGCAAGTTAGCTCTTGGCGCTTGACTGCCTTTGTCAGGTCGGAGCTCTTGGATCAACCCTACACCAGTGTTCTGAATTTACTTAAGCGATAATGCCAGAGAAGCCAGTGTTTTTGGAGGATATATTGGCACGGGTGTTTCATCTCGGGCCTGCAAACCGTGCCAATATATCCTCCAAACACTGGGTTCGAGGGCATTATAAGTTGGTTTACCAACGTATTCGAGTTATGATTCATATATTATTACTATTTTGATTAATTTATTCATACTATTTCATCCATCCACAAGATCTAGTCCTGACACAAATCTATGGTTGCTACCCAAGCCGGCTGATCGTTCGTTCTACGAGACCCAGTCGTTCAGTCTTTTTGTTCTGTATCCATGGATACGACCCAGTCGTTCGTTCTAAATGTTCCATTGCCATCCTGGCTGGCAACGTTCTTATCCTTGCTTGCTAGCTAGCCAACTACGGCTAACTCACAGTCACGTCAAACTTTGCAGCCAGAATAACAGCCAAGTAGCTGTTTTCTAGTGACATATATTTGGACACATCCATAACAATGAGCTAATGAGGCGTGATTTCGCCTGGCATAGAATATGTGCCATCTCATCAGGACACTGTTGTTCAGAGGAGCTTTCCAATAATACAGCTAAAACAATCACTTCAAACTGAAGCTGGAAAGACTGCAAACTAGCTGCACTTTGTTGAGTTTGACCTTTTTTCAATTGACATTTCTTTGTATATATCCATAAAAATGATGTCAGCTGATTCATTATTTTGACTGGCTGAGAAGCGCTACATGCCTGTCTGTCTCCTCCCGACAAGTTCATTACTATGGGACAGCTGGAGATCGAATTAGAATATGGAAACAATGTTGCAAATGTCAGCAGTCATAAAAGTATACCTTATTTACTTTGAAGAACTACTAAAATAGTGATTTTGTCAGACAGCATAGGCAGTAGCTCTATATGAGATGACGTTTAATGGAATAATACTAATCAAATAAAACACATTTTATTAAAGTAATGTGAATAAATTATGGTTAATAAGTGATAAGCAATAATGTGCAGTCACTACCATCATGGGACTTTTATTAATTGTTTATTCTGTGTTAATTCAACCCACATAATACATAATGTAAAAAATAATGTTTTTATGGAAACCGAAATCGAAAACCGTGATTATTTTTTCATAATCAAATCCGAAACCGAACCGACCTCAGAAAACTAACCTCAGCACTAATATATGTGTAGGCTACACTAACAACGTTTTATATTAATTATTATAATCATCCACTTTGTCACAATTGCGTTACTTGAATCTAGCATTGAGGACCAGCAATGAACAGTGTTCTTCTTAACAAAAATGCTTGACGCGAGGTGGGATTGAACTCACGGTTTATGAGCATTGTCATTTTAGCGTCAACGGTGTGTGCCACCAGTACAGCAAAAATGTGGGATTGACGCGATTGAAATGTTTCTAATGTTAGTAGCTAGTAGGGTAGTCAAGGATGCACCATGCAATTTTGCCACTCTATACTTGAGACAGACCAAGCAGAATTTTGAGTTTTAAAATGATCCTTCTGGTTACCATTTTTACCTATCTTAAGAAATGCCATTGGTTGGTAACGTTGATAGGCTAATGCAGAATTTGTTACAGGAAATAATCACTGCCACCTGCTCAGGTTAGCATAGGCCTACATGTGTCAGGTTATGTAATGGGAACAGCTAACGTGTAGCATTTGATCATGTGCAACGACATCAACGATTTTAATTGGCCGATGCACATTTTGAGACGTTTTGCAAACAGAAAAAGTTTCCTTTTAAAAATCACTTTTTGCTGAATGTAGGATAATAGGGATTTAATTGTGTTCCATAAATTATGAATAAATTAATTATGGTTTGATACCACTAAGGGAGGAAATGCATTTTTTTTTTTACTGACTAACATAGGCATTGAACTTGTAAATCTGTCAAAGCAATAGTTCACTTTTTGCTATACAATGCAACTGTTTTATTTTTGTTATTTAAAATTCTCTATATTTGAAAGATAATTGCTATTTTGAAATAGACAGAACATGATGCTTTATTGTCAAATTAATAAAATATTTTGATTTTAAGTAAAGTGTGACGTTTCACTGTGCTTACATTGTGTGAACAGAACTCCCTCTAGTGATGGTAACATTTTGTTAGCCTAGCTATAACACGCATGTCTACCGCGGAGTATTGTGGGTGTCAGAGAGGAAGTAAAATGGCGGACCTGGCAAACGAAGGTAAGGAACCGCTCACTGGGAAAGATAAACAAATCTAATGAATCACAACAGTGAGTGAATGTAGTTCGGACAGCGACGGGGCTGTCAGTAGATGTGCAGGGAATGATCCGTTTTGCCTGCAGCTCGATGTGGGGGCAGCGGTCTGACTAAACAGCATACGTTAGCGCCCCCGGCCTTTGCTATATTTTACGTGGGGGGCGGCGGGCCGGACCGTGTGGCACAACCGGAGGAGGGGCAGTTGTCAGACATCTGTAACGAGAGAACTATTACCTTCCGATTTATCTGCATTTTTGTAAATCTATGTGTGTTCCAATTTGAAATCAAGCACATGAACGCTCGAACAATAGAGGTCTCTGTCTGGGTCACATGGGAAGCACACAGCCTTTTTAAACCTCCCATTATCGCCATGTAGCCTTCTATGGCCAAAACTACTAAATTAGGTTGTTATCATTATAACAGTCAACATGTCCCAACTTGGGCTAGTTTTTTTGCATGGCGATGCTGTTTACAGACAACTGGTTCTTGTCCTTGCTCATTTCTACAGGTGTCTATCCCATTGAGCTACAGACTACAATGTTGCAAGTTAAATATATAGCTATTCTGTACTAGAAACCTAGATCGCCTAGTTGCATAACAGGATTTGCAAATTACTTCGCTAGATGGATTTGCATGAATGACTTTTATACAGTTTCAAATCAATACCATTTTATATACCTAGAATGATGCCAATACAGAAATATATCTTATTGAGCATTGTCAGTATTGAATAGTAGCTATCACGGAAATGTGCAATCTACTGAGCTGTACATACAGCAACCGAAAGTTCAAACCTTCAGCTGGCTCTCTACTCTGGACTTCTTTTTCTGATTTCACCATAAAAAAATAACAAAGGCTTGCTGTAACACCTTTTCTTCAGTGCATGCTGGTTCATTCAAATGTATGAGATTTAATGATGATGTGAAGTCATAGATAGATAGATAGGTACTTTATTGATCCCCGAGGGGAAATTTCTTCATCAAGCAGCTACGAAAAAAACACGGCAGGTGCAAAATGCCAGAACGAAAATACAGATACATAAAACGGCAGTATGAAAAAGTATAACAATACAAAGAGTTAGGAGTGCTAAAAAAAAGACATTGCATAGTATGCGTGAATGGCTGAATATGTACACTATACATTGCTACAGAGTGTTAGGTGAAAAAAATGTGAAAATATTGCAAGTTGAAAAATAAAAAAACGTATGCAGCTTTCCCAATAGTAAGAGGCTTAGACATTATGTGAATAGAATACTAATGAGATGAATGCCTGTAGACACTCTTTGCTCCAGAGTGCGTGAGGTCATAGGAGACCTGCCTACCACACATCATTCATTTTAGTCAGTTTCCAGTTTCAATCGAATGAGAGGATTAATCAGTTGGTCTTGACAACTGATCATATGTTCAGCTTGTGATGGTTAGAGACAGAGGGAGGGATCAGAATTGACAGCATGGATGAGGACAAGGGTGCAGGGTTAAAGAGATGGGGGTGGGAATCTTATGCTGTGTAGGTAAGGGACCCAGAAACAACCAGTTTGCACTCTACCTTTTAATGAGAGAATGTTTTGGTACGAGGTGGATCTTTGTCAATTTATTTCCTTCCAATTCCTTTTTGCCTCGTTGAAGGTAGTTTGGTTGCAATATTGTGAACTTTTATCTAGTCCAGCACCTGAGTTCTAGTTCATGATTGAGAACTAACAGACTGAAAGACTGAAAAGAACTAGCCTAGTCAGAAAGGCTATAGGCTACATTTCAAACAAGTATAGACTAGTGCGTAGGCTAAATCGAGTAACCTGGCATTGTTACAAATTTTGATTAAATCAAGGAAGTGCAGTCTTTGATCCACTTCCTTAATTTGATAGTCTAAATGCCATAGAGCTTCTTTTGTGACGAGGCACATGCATTTTTCTTTTGGTTTTTACCACAGAGAATAGCAGTGGTGTGGTTGTAGGCATCAGTAAAACACTATTTATGCAGTCAAATACCTTGCAGTGTGCATCCACAAAGCCTTGTGCCTCAGCTGGGGACGACTGACCACATAAACCTTCAAGCTACTAGGCCTACATATTGAAAAGCTATCTTTTATATTTCCTTTTACTGTTGTGTCAGTACCTAGCACATTTGCCTGCCTTTCTAATGTTTTTGCTGCCTTTTCCGTTCTGCATTTTTCAGCTATCATGGCCATATCACCTTCACCATAGCTCTTTCAGTTTTGTTTCTATATTTGTATTGCCTGATTTATTGGGTCAAGCCCAACAGGGCGCGCACAATTGGCCCAGTGTCGTCCCGAGTTTGGCCAGTGTAGGCCCTCATTGTAAAGAAGAATTTGTTCTTAACTGACTTGCCTAGTTAAATAAACTTTAAAAAGCCCATTGAAGTTGCATCCAGTTGACCCGGATCTCGAAAAATGCAAAGCACAAACATTGGAGGTCAAATTATATAAAGTCATAAACACACATCCTCGCAATCAGATCCCATCCACATGGCTTACCCTAAAAATAGGCAAGGGCACATTTTTGCAGCAGTGAGTCGTTCTAGGGTTGATATCATCCTTCAAATCCATCTGCTGGGGCTGGCAGTCCTCCACTCATCCTACCCCATCACAACTGGCACGTCTCCCTCCTCAGCTGTGGCAGGTAGCAGGCTATTCCAGCTGGACTGGGGTTAGTGGCCACTCTGGCCAGAGTCTAGAGACTCCTATTCAGGGAAGTCTCATGACTAGAGAGTTCTAGTTATAGCCTATGAAGAAGATTTACTTGGTCCTGGCTGGGGTACTATCAACACTGTGTGACATATTGTCATACCTTAATAGCAACCTTGTGCCATACATGGATATTCGGTAATACCGATCGGCACTGTTTTCAAACCCCACTGATACTCTGTAATCTGAAGGTTAACAATGCTATCAAGTACATGTAAAATCACATAGAGGATGCTAACTAAATGCTAAAGGTGCATTGCGACCTAAACTATACAAGTATTAGCAAAGCAAATGCAGAACTGCTGTAGTGTTAAGATTTCCCTTCACTGGAACTAGCCAGGTCCATGAAAAACAAGCCGCATTCCATTATTCCTCCTCCACCAAAATTTACAGTTGGCACAATGCATTGGGGCAGGTAGCGTTATCCTGGCGTCTGCTAAACCCAGAATCTGCCGTCGGACTGCCAGATGGTGAAGTGTGATTAATCACTCCAGAGTCCAATGGAGGTGAGCTTTACACCACTCCAGCCAACGCTTGGCATTGCGCATGGTGATCCTAAGCTTGTGTGCGGCTGCTCGGCCATGGAAACCCATTTCATGAAGCTCCCGACGATCAGTTCTTGTACTGACGTTGCTTCCAGAGGCAGTTTGGAAGTATCGAGTGTTGCAACCGAGGACAGGCGATTTTGATGCGCTACGTGCTTCAGCAATCGGCGGACATGTTCTGTGGACTACCAATTTGCGGCTGAGCAGTTGTCGCTATCACGTTTCCACTTCGCAATAACAGCGCTTAGTGCTTGATTTTATACACCTGTCAGTTGCCGAATCCACTAATTTGAAGGGGTTCCCACATACTTTTGTATATATATTGTAGCTCCCCTGGCGCATGCTGCACAACTGAGTGACTCACAAGGCTCTGGTGTTTCGTTATTGTGTGCTTGTAAACAAACACCACATGACACGTGACTGGGGATAACTTAAGATTTTTAATAATGTGACAGGTGAAATGAAGAATGCAAAGTTCTTTATCGCATAACGTATTACACACACTGACTGCAGGTATTTAAAAAGTGGCTACAAATATTCAATGTATAAAAAAAACGTCCAAAGAAATAGTTTCAACGCTATTGAGGGTATTGAAAAACCCTCCCGTGGCTTTTTCTAAATCCCCGTTATATGGTATACTGCACAAGCCTAGTTGGTAATATTTGTAATTTAAGAAGCTCATACCAAGTATAATTGACCTATTCAGCAGTCAATTTTAAGACCCCTTGAAGTATCAAAAGAAAATATAAAACAAATATTTGATCATTTTTATTTGGCATTTCTGCTATTAGCCCATACAAATGCATTGAATAACAGATTAACTAAATGGAACAACACATGTTCCCCCCCAAAATATCAAAATGGAAGTTTGTGTCCTATATTTGCGAAAGATCAGGTAACATTATTATAAAAAAGAAGAAAAAATAAATGTGTACATCTATTTAACCCATAATATTTGGCACTAAACAGTCTCCATATACAGTACTGATCCAAAGATTGTCCATTCCTACTCATTCCAGGGTTTTTCTTTATTTTTACTATTTTCTACATTGTAGAATAATAGTGTAGAAATCAAAACTATGAAATAACACATGGAATCATGTAGTAACCAAAAAAGTGTTAAACAAATCAAAATATATTTGAGATTCTTCAAAAGTAGCCACACTTTGCCTTGATGACAGCTTTGCACACTCTTGGCATTCTCTCAACCAGCTTCACCTGGTATGCTTTTCCAACAGTCTTGAAGGAGTTCCCATATATGCTGAGTACTTGTTGGCTGCTTTTCCTTCTCTCTGCGGTCCAACTCATCCCAAACCATCTCTATTGGTTTGAGGTCGGGGGATTGTGTAGGCCAGGTCATCTGATGCAGCACTCCATCATTCTCCTTGGTCAAATAGCCCTTACACGGCCTGGAGGTGTGTTGGGTCATTGTCCTGTTGAAAAACAAATGATAGTCCCACTAAGCACAAACTAGATAGGATGGCGTATCGCTGCAGAATGCTGTGATAGCCATGCTGGTTAAGTGTGCCTTGAATTCTAAATAAATCACAGTGTCACCAGCAAAGCACCCCCACACAATCACACCTCCTCTCCATGCTTCACGGTCTGCGTCTCACAAAGACACGGCGGTTGGAACCCAAAATCTCACATTTGGACTCATCAGACCAAAGGACAGATTTCCACCGGTTTAATGTCCATTGCTCGTGTTTCTTGGCTCAAGCAAGTCTCTTCTTCTTATTGGTGTCCTTTAGTAGTGGTTTCTCTGCAGCAATTCGACCATGAAGGCCTGATTCACAAAATCTTCTCTGAACAGTTGATTTTGATGTGTCTGTTACTTGAACTCTGTGAAGCATTTATTTGTGCTGCAGTTTCTGAGGCTGGTAACTCTAATGAACTTATCCTCTGCAGCAGAGGTAACTTTTGGTCTTTCTTTCCTGTGGCGGTCCTCATGAGAGACAGTTTCATCATAACACTTGATGGTTTTTGTGACTGCACTAGAAGAAACTTTCAAAGTAATTGACATTTTCCGGATTGACTGACCTTCATGTCTTAAAGTAATAATGGCCTGTCGTTTCTCTTTGCTTATTTGAGCTGTTCTTGCCATAATATGAACCTGTTATTTTACCAAATAGGGCTTTCTCCTGTATACCACCCCTACCTTGTCACAACACAACTGATTGGCTCAAAAGCATTAAGAAGGAAAGAAATTCCTTTTATAACTTAACAAGGCACACCTGTTAATTGAAATGCATTCCAGGTGAGTACCTCATGAAGCTGGTTGAGAGAATGCCAAAAGTGTCAAAGGGTGGCTACTTTGAAGAATCTCACATATAAAATATATTTAGATTTTTGTTTAATACTTATTTGCTTATTACATGATTCCATACATGTTATTTCATAGTTTTGATGCCTTCACTATTATTCTACAATGTAGAAAGTAAAAATGAAGAAAAACCCTTGAATGAGTAGATGTTTTGACTGGTACTGTATACTTCCATTCATTTTTTTTCAACTGGTACCGGAGGACCATCAATTAGATTTTAGATTTCCGTGGTGGCGCGGACATCGACTCTAGGGTGTTAAATGGAAGATCCACTCAAATGAGGCATTTTGCATTATCGTGAGGATGTGGAAGGTGACACTTTGCTTCTTCAAAGTCCAATATCTTGAAAACTCGACTGCTGAAATGCAAAACATTTTGGGACTGTTTCAACAGTGGACTAATGAACAAAATACCAAAATATAGTTTTTGAGCGGATTTTCCCTTTAAGCTTTTGCCCGAAAGCTGTGCGAAATCTCCAACAGTGACACATCTGATTTCCCTTGCAGATAAGCCTGCCATAGCCCCACCAGTGTTTGTGTTCCAGGAAGATAAAGCACAGAAGGTGAGACACTCATCACTCCTCTTCACGCAATGAATTAGACTTGGCTTCACGCTGACTGGATATTTCACGCAGTTTCCTGTGTCTGACTGTCGGTTTCTTCCTCTGTCGCGCTCTTTTTCTGTCATTCCTTTAACAGAGATCTGCAGAAGGGTCCAGTGCTGAGGATGGAGAAGGTAAGGATTAATAGGATAACCAAGCAGGTTATAGTGCTTTGGAAAAAGGGACATATATATATATATATATATATATATATATATATATATATATATATATATATATTACTGTATTTTAGTTACTTTGCTAATCTATGCTGATTCTGTCTCTTCCAGACTCTGATAAAGATGAGAGTAGTTACTGTCCCCCGGCCAAGAGAGAAAGAACATCGTCACTAACACAGTTCCCACCCGCACATTCAGGTAATTGTACGTTTTTGTTGAATTAAAATATAATTTTGTTAGTGTGTGGAGAAAGGGTCTGTACTCATGTTATTTCTCATTGTCTCTTGCAGTTTCGAAGAACAATGTGTTCATGCCATCCAGTTTCTGTCAGTCCCCGACAGGAGATAATTCAGATTCAGAACCTGGTGAGTTCATGAGTAGTTGTCTTAAGATCTCTTTTAATCTACTTGATATTTGCATGATAATGAGAACTACCCTTGAAGAATCATGACAAGAATGGTTTGCTTTTTCTCCTTAATCAAAGTTCTGGCCTAACTTATATTCCCTCTCTGTTTCTCCATCTTTCTCTGTTCTGATGTCGACAGAGGAGAAGACGGTTGGGTTTCGCCTGAAGCCTCCCACCCTGATCCATGGACAGGCGCCTAGTGCAGGTGGGTGTTCTCTCCTGTCAATTTCAGAGATGCTTTATTGTCCAATGAGGCTCAGGCACAGTCACAAAAACAATGTACAAAACATCACAATAAGTTGGAAGAAAAAGATGGCCTTTGTTTGTCTGCCGTTGGTCTGTCCAGAGCCTTCTATTTAGGCCAAGTATAATGTGTTGCAGGCGTCCCGAGCCAGAAGCCCAAGGAGCAGCAGCGCAGCGTACTACGACCAGCAGTACTGCAGGCCCCTCCGGCCACCAAATCACTAACCCAGACCAGTAAGTACACTTATGAAAGCTTAACCTCAGTCTTCACATCCACTCAGACAAAAAGCTCTACTTCTTCATTCTGTTCTGCGATGGCCATTCTCCTCCAGCTTTCTTTCATATTTTGAAAGGGAGAGGAATCTAGCCATTTCTTGAATTTCCCTGAGTCTCCTCTTGTGGTCCTCATAGGTTTGAACAGTGGTACGAATGGAGTGAACAGGTCGTCAGAGGGTCTGCCAGTCACCCAGAACAACACAGCGAACTGTGATGGCTCCACAGACAATATGGCCAAGTCACAGGTAAGCTGAGAGGTCAAAGGTCGCCACGCTAGCTACATGTTCACCGTTTTGGAAGGGCTCTACAGTGGCCTATAATATCTTGTATAGTAATCAAGCACCTTAGGAGAACAAAGAACACCACAGTACACAAGGAAGGTTTTATGAATGGAATGGAAAAGAGAGAAAAACAGATCCTTCTGTGGAATCCACATTTGTATTTGGCCAGAATGTAAAAGATAGAGCTAAGGTGACTTGAATAGTTAACTAAAGTGCATGTCATTATGGAATACCTTTCAAATATGCTCTGGGCTTTGCCTCATACCTAACAACACCCCATTGAGGTCTGGGTAAATCAAATTAAATCAAAGCTGTGGTATATCAGACCATCTACCGTGGGTATGAGAAAATATGTGTTTTTACGTTGGTAACCAGTGTATAATAGCAATAAGGCACCTCGGGGGTTTAGTATATCGCCAATATACCATTCTGCGTCATGCCTGAGAACAGCCCTTAGCCGTAGTATATTGGCCATATACCACACCTCCTCGGGCCTTATTGCTTAAATATAGCAGCCTGTTGTGGCCTTGCTTGCTTTATTACATGAGTTTTTCATGTTATTTTGTTATTATTTGTCTGATCATTATACCCCCCCCCCCCCCCCCATCGGTCTAGGTTGAAGAAAGCAGTGTAAAGAAAGGCTCTCTGTCAGCAGAATCAAGGGAAACCAATTATTTCCTACAGTACAGAAGCACTCCCAGGTTAGTCTCTCATGGATTCTGGCTCCAATGGATATTATAAGTCATCAATTTGATTAGGCTACTATTTTATCATAATTGTATTATTATTCTTGTAACATCCTTTCCGCTGTATGTTTCCCACCCAGCTTACAGAAGGCTGAGAACAACACTGACGACGGGGCTAAGTTTGTGTTTGGACAGAACATGTCGGATCGCGTCCTGGTGAGACGTGTTGTTTTCTATCGTTTGTCCCCCTGCCAACTAAAGATGGGATCCGCAAAGTTGTGTTAAAGCATGTTGTATTGCGTTCTTGTTCTGCAGAGTCCGCCGAAATGTGAGCAGGCAGCAGAGGGCAGCAGAGATCCCCCTGCCGTCCCGCCATGTGAGCCACCCTCACAGGACAGCAGCCCCGACAAAGGTGGATAGAGAAAATAACATACTGACTGCATATGAATAAATAGGGGATTTATGTTACTAAACCCATATAATAATGGTAATCCAAGAAAGGAGACGCTGGTTTATTTTCAGGTGTCCAAAGTGTCCTTCTTGTTTGCTGTTAATTTTCAAATGGGTTTGTGGTTCTCTTTGCAGATACCAACGTGACGGAGTCTTTGGAGGAGTCGGCAGCGGCCTACACCAAAGCCACAGCCAAGAGGTGTTTGTTAGAGAAGGTAGAGGTCAGAACTGGAGAGGAGTCGGAGAGTAATGTTCTACAGGTATTCAAAAGCTCTTGTTTGTTGTTCAAAGTCACTATATTTACAGTAACGTTCAATTTACATTTAGCTATTGTTGATTTAAAGTTGCCCACAGTTTTGTGTTTACATGTCTCCTCAGACATGGTTGGAAATAGACTGAAATCGTCCATGGTCATTCATCTGACAATGGCATGTTTTTGTCTCAGGTCCAATGCAAGTTGTTTGTGTTTGACAAAGCATCCCAGTCTTGGGTGGAGAGAGGCAGAGGACTACTGAGGCTTAATGATATGGCCTCCACAGAGGAGGGATCGTTACAGTCCAGGCTAGGTACAGTCATTACAGTGGCATAACACTGTCGAATCCAATCAAATCATATCAACCATTTAGTGCATTTAAAAATCCAAATACACCTTACTGTCATATCACACTACCCTGGATTGCATCGTATGATACTATGGAGTTGTTTTTGTACACCTCTCAAAACGCAACTCCCATTTGAATGTATTTTATTGGTTATTATATGCATTGTATGTGACCGGAGTTTGTGCTGTTCTCGCCCTGTAGTGATGAGGACCCAGGGCAGTTTGCGTCTGATCCTCAACACCAAGCTGTGGCCCCGAATGCAGACGGACAAGGCCAGCGAGAAGAGCGTCCGTATCACAGCCATGGACACTGAGGACCAGGGGGTCAAGGTCTTCCTCATATCGGTACGAGTAAGACGACATTACTTATTACATAGTAATTACTAGGAATGGGCACGGTTATTGGAATATCCAGATATGCGAACGGACGTTAATATGCGATTACTTGAGTGAGTGTTCATCTTAGGGGAATAAAGTGGCCTATTAAAGGCCTATTTTAACAATGGAAAAAGTTTTGTCTAAATACAATTATCCATTTGTATCTGCAAGGATATACCATGACATTTTGAAATTCTTAATTTAATAAAACAACAAACTTTTGAATGTTGTTGGTTTTTTTAACGGTGCTTTGTGCTGCTGCTGAGCTTTTATCCCTCCAGGCTGCTCTGACATCGGGATGCTATTTTCCCTTCTTCAAATAGCAGTTACAGGCGGTCACCTAACAGAGTTTCCACAAGACCTGGCCCAGATCATGCAAAACTCTCACCAGATAACCTTTTTGTAACAGAATCAGTTCAAAATCTGACTTCTCTATCTGTGTTGCTGCTAGCCTCTGTGTATTTGCGTCATTCAGACTGGTCGATAATCCCCCCCCCAAAAAATGCCTTTGAATTCCGGGTATCTGAAAAAATGTAATATTATTTGAATAGTAAAATATTTTGCCCATCCATAGTAATTAAACTCAAATTACTTGCTAATAGGTGAGTTTAGTATATCTAACTGCCAGGACATCCTGTATAGTATTGATGAGTTAGTTATGTGTTTGTTCCAGGCGAGCTCTAAGGACACGGGGCAGCTGTACGCAGCGCTGCATCACCGTATCCTGGCACTGCGGAGCCGCTCAGACCAGGAGCCAGAGCTCCGGGTCCCCATTCCAGACGGCCACATCCCTCACCCCCAGTCTAACGAGGAGGATAGTGATGAGGAGGAACCGCTCACACCCACTGCCAACACCACAGGTAAACTATAGAACCCTTTTAGCCTAACTCTTACCCTAACTGATCCAATCACCCCAAACAAATCTGAAGACCTGTTTCTGTGATTGTTCAAAAAAGTGAATTGATGATATCTGGACAAAGTGATAGTACAAAAGTGTTATTTGGTGTTCGAAGGAAGTGATCTGGGAGAACTCTTATCGATGGTCCATAAAAGTTATCTGGGGGTTCAAAAAGATTGTCTGACATGCTCCCTAACGGTCAAACAAACATATTTGAAAGTCCAAGTAAGTGGTCTTGGACACCCCCACTGATGTTCCAAATAAGTCTTTGAATGGGACTTTTTACTCTTGTACTTTTTCCTTGGATGTTGTCAATTATCTTGGATTTTGTCTTATTTGATTCAAGCTACAACATCTGGCCCAATCAAAAAGTCCAAGAATGTAGCTCAGATTGTAGAGCATGGCGCTTGCAACGCCAGGGTTGTGGGTTCGAAAGTATGAACATGTATGCACTAACTAACTGTAAGCCGCTCTGGATAAGAGCGTCTGCTAAATGACAAAAATTTAAAAATGTTACGTAATTTTAACACTGTCATTGGACTGCCCCTAGCCTATCACTCACCAGACCTGTCTCTCCTCTCCCCAGAGGGTCCAGAGGTCCAGGCCAGCGGGAGTGGGTCCTCATAGCGCCTGCCCCCCTCCATATGCCCACACGCTGCAGTCAGGACCCCTACAGGCACCTCCACGGACACCTCAGGCCGGCATTTCCCCAAGGGTCCTAGGTCACAGTGGAGCTCCAGGAAGGATCCTATGCAAGTGTTACTAACTTAACTCTGTGCAGTTCAATCTCTCTGCATTCACAGTATATCCGGGATGGATGGTCTTTTTTTTTTTTCTTCCTTTTTTTTTTTTTTTTAACCTATAGAACTGAAAAATATATATTTTTTGGAGTTTGTGAATTGTCGCTCATCATATTGATGAGTGAGACGGTGCCAGAGGGAATGAGAAAGCAGTTTTCTTCTCTCGCCGATGTAAGTACATTCTAAAGAGTTTGCCGTTAAAAGTTGGACCTCTTTGTCCACCTTGCAAGAGAACAGACTTCAGGCACTTCAAATCCAGTGGGGCTTGTATTTTGTTCAGAGAGGTAAAAATCTAGTTGCCTAGCAAATAATCGTTTATAAAGTTTTTTATTTCACTGAGATGTCTGTCATTGAAGAGTGTCTGAACTCTTATTTTTTATTATTTGTCTGTTAATACCTCCTTTGGCCACTGTTAGTTTTAGCTCTGTAGTCAACATTATAAATTATTTTTGACTGCAAATCATTTCAAATAGAAGCCATAAATGATTTAATAAAGAATTCCATTTAATAATGGAGTTGACCTGTGTTCATTATTATTATTGGTAAATTTTTATTGATAGTTGATATATCTACTTTGATTTTGAAGTTCAACTGAAAATGAACCCCTTTTGCAAATAAGTTAGTTGGATTTGATTGTTTTACAACAGGTTTGCTCCATGACCCCAAAGTTTTCCCTAAATATAGTTGTTAGATTTGTTTGTTTCAGAAATATAAAACATTTTTAGATGGGTCTGAAAATATATATAGATATAGATAGATAGATAGATTAAACAAATTTTTACTTAGGTTGCTCAAAAAAAAAAAAGTTAGTCATTGTTTATAACAACCATGATCATTGCAAAAAAATGTCCCTATGTTTTTTCATACCATGAGAAAGGCCAATATAATAACTTCTAGGTTAGGGTGTTGGCATTTGGTTTCTCTAACATGTCCTCATTTCCATCTATCCTAAATGGGTTTGATCTCAAAACCCTACAAAATATACTCTCAGAACAACTAATGCTGCCATTTTATTCAAATAGCTATAGGTATTGGAACAGGTGGTTCTACATGCACAGGATAGGAAGACAAGTACATTGTTTCTCACCAATAGTCTGGTGCTGAGCCCTCATTATTCCTCTGTTAATCGAAGGCTCTGGTCTGGTGTATTTAAAACAAATCCCTTACCAGAAGTAGATGACTACAGTGAAGTGTAGCTTTTCTTGTTTTAAGCCTTTTTCTTCCTCATATCAGTGGAATTAGTAATATCTCTAAGCTGTTGTATAATAGTGTGATCCTTTTTCATGGTACTACAAGCCTTTGATGTGAAAATATGTATTTTTAACACAAAAGAAGCACAGTAAGAAAATGTTGGGGAGGGAAAAAAATGGCAAGTAGAAATGTTTTTGGTTAAAATGTATAAATCCCGTAATGTATATTATTGACCAGCCTTTAAGTGAAAAAAAATAAAAGGATGACCTTACTTATTTTGTATACTTCTTCACCTCTGTCTGTAGAAACCTCATTGTGTAGTGTTGCTCTGTACGTTTTGTGTTCTCTCCATGTTTCACATTCTGCTTATGTAGCAACAAACATAGGAATATTCCTCTGGACATGGGGCTCGGACATGAATGTATGGCATCTTGGGTCAGTATAAAGAGCCAGGGGGCAACGTTCTTCAGCACTTTTCCTTCTCTGTTATATTTCTCCCATCAATATGAATGTTTAAGTGTTCGTAAATGCAAATGAACTTGGGCTGTCCATTGATAAAATGGCCAAAGGTGGTCAATGATGAAATGTTGAATGTTGTTTACATTGGGGTCGTTGATGGTTATTTGCTGGGGAGTGACTGTAAGACAAACACTTGTGTTCATGTTATATTTGTGTTGCTGTGTTGTCAGTCATGTCTGCTTTAGGTCCCTCAAAACATCTACCTGTTTTGAGTTCGCTGTAGTCGTTCCATAGCCGGGTGCTGTTTTGTCACCGTTCCTATCACTATACAAGTCAATGTTGATATTCCATTAGAATGATATCAAAACAGTTCGTCTTTGAATGGAAGTGAAGTGGTTAAGATGTTATGAAACTTAGTTGACATGTCAAGCCCTTGCCACTATTGTACAAGAGCACCTGTCCCATACTGTATCTGTGACTGGAATATGTTTTCATAATAATGCCTTCTGCATTGGCCTCTAAACATGCCATTCATGTCAGTACCTTAGCTGATAGTTTACAGTAGTGGCATTGCTACTTATTGTGATTGGTCCAATACAACAGATCTGGTCATAGAGTATGCCAGAGATGCGCAAGGGATCAGGAGTGTTGCATAATAGTCTTTGAAAGGAACAGAAAAAGCTGTATCGTTTCAACAAACTTGTTGTTATACACTTATGGTAAAGGCTTTCTAATCAGCTATCCTCTCTCTTTCCAATGGCCCGCAACTGCTATAGAGACATGTAAAGATGTATCATACCTATCGGGAGAAAGATGCTTGTCATTGACGAACACTAGAATAGCTACCTGTCTCTTTTCAACAATGTCCACGTCGTTAGCAGTCATTTTGATATCGATCACCCAGTATGCGTGGAACAAGGGCGAAGATGCAGTCATGTCATATAGCAATAGATAGGCTAAAAAGGTGATCGCATTGTCATAGCAAGTCTCCATTCAGGCAACGCACAGGGGGAGATTCAGTACTGGACCATTCATCCCTGTTGGTATGTGTATCACAGAGTCCCTTAAAGGAGAGACTACTTTCAGTCTCCTCCTCTCTGATATCTTGTACGGCTGTCAGAGGATCCACTATCTGCAGTATATCTTTCACCAATATCTAATGCTTTAACTCTATGGAAGGCATCATTCTAATAGCCTTTAGTAATAGTGCTGTCAAATGTCGTTGACACATTTGAGCCTTTTGTATTTTTCTTTGTTTTCTCCTTGGAGGTTTTGAGGATAATGAAGACTGTAAATGTCAAGATGTTCCCCTCCCCTCCACCGGCCTATAGACGTGTAAGAGATGAGGGACCAGGACGTGACTATGCTTAGATTGCTGAGGGACATTGGGCTGGAGAACCACAGCATTGCAGTGAGTAATTTTAGTGGTCTGGGCTTACTCAAGGGAGGCAAGGGACCGTGTGGCATGGACGTGTTTACAACACTGCTGTCCGTCCCCAAACCATAGAGCAGGTCCAAACGAACCACAGGGATGTTAAAAGATCTTCCCTCAGTCCAGGGATGGGCAACTCCGGAACCTGGAGAGCTGCAGTGAGTGCAGGCATTAGACTTTTGGTTATTTGCACATAATGATTTACATTCAAATGTAAGAAGGAATGGAAGGATAGAATAAGCCCTGAACACTGGTGAAACAAACGCCTGTACAAGTGTCCATGAACAGAGTTGCCCACCACTGCCCCAGTCCCTTTTCCTGAAATGTATTGTTGAGCCTACTGTCTTGCCAGGTTAAACAATCATGTTATTTTTTAGCTTTGAGCTTTAGTATAAAATGGCTGCAAAGAGACGAACAAAAAAAAATCACTTGTTATGAATAAGAAAGTACGTAAAATTGTCATATCAAATGTATTTCAGAATTACATTAAAACTTTTAACAGGAAGCTAAACTTGTTTTGTTGTTTCATGGTTTACTGAGTTTTCTAAAGATGTTGTATTTGACCTCAACCTTCGCCTCTCCCGAGTCCGTACGGGAGTTGCAGCGGTGGGACAAGACTGTAACTACCTGTTGGGGAGAAAAAGGGGTACTATTTTGCAACAACTTCAAAACATGGATGAACATCAAATTATGAATTGAGACCGTAAGAGTTAGTTGAGTTAATCAGTGGATTTTACATCATGTGATAAACACACAAAGGGCCAGAGATAATTACGGACACCTGTGATAATCTGAAGTGCCCAAAAAGGCCACTAGATGTCATGTGATAAAATAAAATAAAAAAACTTGAAAGTTACCAAAATGTTGGTAGTTTACTGGTAAACTTGAAAAATTATCAGTAACACCCTCCCTTTGCAACGCTATTAGTAGTGCTGAGCATTAACCGAAATGTATGTGCGTTTTCTAAACAACTAATTGACCAACTTTCAGGTTTTTTTTCTGGGAGCTGGATGTGCAGTTTCTGTAGAGATAAATCAAGCCTGAACTGTGCTATGTAGTAGGGAGTTTTAGTTTTCCAACAGGCCAATGTTATACATAGTTTAGTGCAGAAACGTGGCAATAAATTACAATTACATAATCTGTTGCGCGCCCGCTTAAACTTGTCCGCCTGTGCGGAGCAGACATTGAGACTAAGAGAAGAGACTGAGAAAAGAGAGAATACATGATCTAAGTGATTGATTGTTGGTATTCAAGTGATTGATAATTGGTATTCAGCAGTCATAAAAGTATGCCTTATCTGCTTTGAAGAACTACTAAAATTGTGATTTTCAGACATCATAGGCAGCAGCTCTATAGAGATGAGATGATGACTTGGAATGAAATAATAAAGTAATCAAATAAAGATTTTACTAAAGTAGTGTGAGTAAATTATACATTAATGGGCAGTCACTACCATCATGGGACTTTTATTAATTGTTTTATTCAGTGTTACAGTATTCAACCCACATAATGCATAATGTAAAAAATTAATAATTGAAATCGAAATCGATTATTAATGTTTTATAATCAAACTGAAACAGAAGTACTAATCATTCAGCACTACCTATTAGTAGATGATCCTGAAAACTCAGTCCATCGTCCTTGTAAGTGTTGGTAACTCACCACAGGGGGGTGCTCTTGGTTTGAAGATGATACAGTGGCAGTAAAGTATCAACGGAGACTGTTCATCTTGTTAGCAGTACCAAAGCCTCAAAATGTAGTCAATATTGTGGAAAGGACACTAATCATATTTTTACAACGTTATTATAATTTTCAGATAATACCTCTGAAACCAATGCTAACATGTCCAATTAGGCTATTTCTGCCGTTCCTGTTGAATAAATAGCCTACAGTATAGTACATCTATGTATTTCCATACTATACACTTAGTGGTGCATAACTATTTTTGTAAGGCCACGCTGGTATTCCTATGCACTCAGATGATTTAGGTTCTTCTTCTGACTCATAACAACACATTTGATAGGCTTAAATAGTGTATAAAACACACACACACACAAACAGTATACACACACTAACTTATAATATCAGTGAGTGCTTTTACACGGCCAGTGATTAAGTTCAGTGTGTCTGTAATGAAGGCTGGAAATTGGTTACACCTGGATGACAATGAGGATCCAGGGTTCACCAGAGACATGTTAATACCTATAATAAATCAGAGGGATTTGGACGCTGTTCTCTCACATAGTTCACCTAACACTCCTCTCTAGCGCTGCCCCACAATATACAGTATCCAGCGTCAGGGTAGAGACGTACAATTAGGGTTGATGTTAGGGTTAAGGACTGGAACATGTTATGTGGACTTCCGACCTGCACTTCAGACCTCCACCATCCTCCACTGGGTTGGCAACTACAGTGCATTCGGAAAGTATTCAGAACCCTTCACTTTTTTCACATTTTGTTACGTTACAGCCTTATTCTAAAATTGATTGGGAAAAAATCTACACAGGTTTTTAGACATTTTTTCAAATGTATAGAAAATTGAAAACAGAAATACCTTATTTACATAAGCATTCAGACCCTTTGCTATGAGGTTTGAAATTGAGCTCAGGTGCATCCTGTTTCCATTGATCATCCTTGAGATGTTTCTACAACTTGATTGGAGTCCACCTGTGGTAAATTCAATTGATTGGACATGATTTAGAAAGGCACACATCTGTCTATATAATGTCCCAAAAACCAAGCCATGAGGTCGAAGGAATTGTCCATAGAGCTCCGAGACAGGATTGTGTGGAGGCACAGATCTGGGGAAGGGTACCAAATATTGTCTGCAGCATTGTAGGTCCTCAAGAACACAGTGGCCTCCATCATTCTTAAATGGAATAAGTTTGGAACCACCAAGACTCTTCCTAGAGCTGGCCACCCGGCCAAACTGAACAAACGGGGGAGAAGGACCTTGGTCAGGGAGGTGACCAAAAACCTGATGGTCACTCTGACAGAACTCCAGAGTTCCTCTGTGGAGATGGGAGAACCTTACAGAATGACAACCATCTCTGCAGCCCTCCATCAATCAGGCCTTCATGGTAGATTGTCCAGACGGACGTCACTCCTCAGTAAAAGGCACTGTGAAGCATGGTGGTGGAAGCATCGTGATGTGGGGATGTTTTTCAGCAGCAGGGACTGGGAGACTATTTAGGATCGAGGGAAAGATGGAACATCAATGAATAAAAAATAACCCCCCCAAAAAAGTATAAAACATTTCCTTATGCACAATGGAATTGTATGTTCTAAGATAATCCCTCTTATTTTCTAAAACGTTCTCTGCTGTAACTTGTTGTGTGATAGCTGGATGTTGAAATATGAACGCAGTCTCCCTACTGTTTGTTTAGTAAACCCCAACTAGTGACGATCAGAATCACACTTGAGCATTTTCATCTCAAGTGTGACTTAAACAAAACAAATACTGTGTACGAATGGAAAATTGTTCCTTGTATACATTGATGTATTCCTTCCATATTGCCATTTCATAGTGATTCGGTAAAATGTTTACAAAACACATTGATTGAGCTTCAGTTTTATACTGTGACCATTTACAAAGAATATCAAAGAAAGATGGTTTTCATATTTTATATATATATATGTTTAAATAAAAAACACGTAAGCATGTCCAATTAGTCAATGTGAAAAGTTTTTGAGAAATGTCAGCCACAGGTTTTTGTCTGTCATAATGCCAATATGGAAAAGCTTGTGCCAGAATTACGCAATGGTTAAACTCCAACTGTGTCAATGCAACTCCATATTATTAAGACCATATGTATTTGGGGAAAATTTTTTTATTTTTATTTATTTCACCTTTATTTAACCAGGTAGGTCAGTTGAGAACAAGTTCTCATTTGCAACTGCGACCTGGCCAAGACAAAATGTGTTTAGTATTCATCATAAAACTTCTGAAAAGTTATGTCCTGATATAAATTATCACAGCTTAGCGTGTCTCCTTCTCTGCATCTTAAAAGCAAGTATAAGCCTCTATATTTTTCATCAAGACAGTTTTATTTATTTTTAAATACTTATTATCAGTAGCGTTGTCTGTCTCTCAGCAAGAGAGCTAATATTAGACCATTTTTTACCCAGGTCATATTTTCATCAGTGCTCCCTTGGGAGAGGTTTGCCATTCAACGCATTGTTGAAGAATACTTTTCACATTGCACTGTGAATTTGATCCAATGAAAGTTGACTACAACGTAGAACATGTTAATGATGAAGCCCTTTTCAGCTCATCTAATGTTTCACTGTTCCTTCTTCACCTGCTTTAATTTCTTTCCACTATTCTTTACCTACCCGTTTTTGTGACAATGTAGACGTTTTACATGATACAACCCTGTTTGTTTTAACAAGAAATTCAAGTAATGTGCCTTTCAGATGCCAGGCTTAGAGACTATTTGTTATTTGCTCAGTCTGGCGTTTTGACTGGTATTAGCACAGGAGTGTGTGTTTGTGTGTGTGGCGGGGCCAGAGGTGTTCTTTTCAGGAAGTAAGCGATCAGGGAGGAATTTTAAGCGAGCGAAAGGTTCAACCTCTCCTGAACTTGGAGGCTGCATAGTCTTTGAGAAGTCCCAGATTCCCAGCCGGATAAGGAGGAGGTGGTGTACCTACAGGAACTCCACTGCAGGAACGCCACAGATCTCCTCTCCAAGCCTCTATTTACAGGGGGGGTTGACAACTACCAGATCGTACAGTGCAGGAGATGGGCAGGCCTCACGACCAAAATTACATGTCATATGCAGTTTTTCTACCTACTTTGGTATACTGGTTGTTTGTGTTTTGTTGTTTTGGCACAATAATAGATTCTGCTACATTCTGGTAAGACCATTAAATCTGTGTTATTACCCCATTTGTAGGTTGCTCCCATATTCAAGTCCAAAATGTGAACATTTATTGGGAATTTTCTTTTAGAAAATCAACATATGAGTTTGTGTGAGAGTTGTCCAAATTAGCCATTTGGGGGTAATTCAGAGAATTTTCTTTTAACTGCATAATAAAGTACAAATTCTCCTTGTCATATAAAACAGTTTTGTCTTTAAAAGCTGCCATTCCGACATGTCTTTTGATTTAGCCCTGCCCTGCCCTACGGTCAATGGAGACCAGGTGTAGAAAAGCCTGGCTTGGGTTAGAACAGGATGGAAGGGCCATTATAAAGACCCAATATGATCAATTTAACTTGAATCATACCTGACCCAATGGGTCTGTGAGAGGAACAACCATGTAGCCTTGACATGTTATTTCTCTGCTAGGTCAATGCCAGTCATTCTGTGCTATCAGAAACAGTTACAGCGCTGAATGCGGTTTTCCTTTGAAGGACAAACAGTTAATGACCTCTAAGCACGGCCATGACTGTGTCATGTATTACTTACCCCTAATTTACAACAATTACACTGTTATTACACAGCAATAGACACTAAGCAAAAGCACAGGAAACATGCTAAAAAATAATATGTAGCGATATTCTCGAAATGATACGATTGTGTCAAAAAAAATCACTAGTTGATTCACTTGAACTATATACAGACTTTTATTTTTACTATGAGTCATAATAGTGGGGGGAAACGTTCCAGAACACCAAAGTAGTGCTTTCATAGAACTGACTTGAAAAGCCATAATGTGTTGAAACCCATCTTGTCCAATCAATTGATGTAATTATTTTAGAATGGCACTCATAGCATGTCTAAAAATGAAGTCTTCGGCCAAGTGAGAGGCACGGAACCCCAAATCCTGTAAAGATGTCTTCCATATGTGTCTCCATTCCTCTAGCTCTCTGATTGGCCTAAGACGTAAACACAGGGGTGTTATAGGAGTGTGTGTGGAAAGCTCTGAACTCTCACGGGCACCCTTTCCCGAAAATGCAGCAATCTGGAAAGTTCCATCGAGTTGCTGATCATTTACCCCATGGAAGCAGAAGTCCACATTCAAGGGTTGTGAATGGCGAGAAGCAAAGTGAAAATCATCCTTTTCAGTCAAGGGCAACATGTTTAGATAACATGCGAAATGGTGTGACGAGGCATGATTTGATTGGAATACTATCATTGCTGTCTTTGCCCTTCTATACTATAAGTGAAGTAGCTACCTAATTTCACACCTGTACATTTGACCGGTTGCCCACACAGTATATTATATCTAGTGTCTGTTAATATCATTGCCAGTCCATTGTAAATAATGTGAGTCTAGGCCTCTCTTATGAGAAGTGTGCCATTATAGCCATAGCTCAAACGGTTTAAACCTTCAAGTGGCCATGGCTCTGTTTAAAGAACACATCTGCCTCTGGGAAGCTGACACAGTGCAGAGTTGAGCTCAGTGTAAATACTCTCCATCTTTTTTTCCGTCACAGATGTAAATATAGCGCATATTTCGGGAACGTTGTTCAGGTAACACTTTTCCCCTTTTAGTAAACACAGCATTGTGTAGCTTTACGAGCTACGAGTGCCAAATCCTAGTAGAGGGAATCTCACCCTAGGGCTCTCTCATTGAACTCATGTCTGAATACCAGTGGTTCATTTGGACTGTCCACCAGTGGTAATACTAGGCCCCTCAATTAGTGGAACTGATTCTGACAGAAAAATACCAAACCCAAACTCTAAGGGGGTGTCGATGTCAGCTAATGAGGTTGAGCACTTGAAATTAGTGTGGATTATTGGTGTGGCCCAATTTGTCATGTGGCATGTCCCAACACAATGAGCATCTGAAAAACTTTATTTACGTCACATAGCTTTCGGCCAGACAGATACAACATGGTTGGCTGCTGCCCATCTGACTGTGGAGCAGTGAAGGAGACGGTGGCAGCCAGAGTTTGATAAACATGTAATGCTACACTCTTAGAAAAAAATGATTATTTGGCTGTACCCACAGGAGAACACTTTTTTGGTTCCAGCTCTAACCCTTTCGGGTTCCATGTAGAGCCCTCTGTGGAAAGGGTTCTGCATGGAACCCGAAAGGGTTCTACCTGGAACCAAAGGGGTTCTTCCTGGAACCAAAACATTATTTTTTTTTACAGTGGAGCAGCTCTCCAACTAGACATGGTTTTGAGTCTGTTTCTCAAAATAACAGGAGCGTGTTGTGACTCTCTAAGCCATTGGACAATAGCCCACAGGTCCTGATAGCCAGTCATTGTGGTTCACATTTAAATTAACAGGTAGTGTTTTTAGGGATTTTTGTGGTTGTTTCCAAATGCTATACAATTTCCAATTAGGAATTGCAATATTTTATTTCTCAATGCACTTTGTTCACTGAAAAATGTTTGAAAAGTGGGTTGGCTGGACTGGTCTGGTTGGAAACATTTTTATTTATTTTCATTTTTCACTAAGGTTTATGCATTTTGATGGCTTCTCACCAAAGGGTTTATACACAAATGTAATTATAGCTAAAAAGGAAAACAAATACATTGTCTGGCTGTAGTTACCACAATACAAACAAATCAGAGAAGTGTCAGCACTGGAAGAGATATGAGTCACATCACCTTCAACAGACCCCATGATTAGGCTTTTATTTATTTATCCCAGGCCAACCCACTCATTATGCCTTTAGGACATACACAATAATCTCTCTCTCTCCCCCTCTCCCTCTCCCTCTCCCTCTCCCTCTCCCTCTCCCTCTCTCTCTCTCTCTCCCCCTCTCCCTCTCCCTCTCTCTCTCCCCCTCCCTTGATCATTCATTCTATTATATACAAATAACATATGACATAGTAATAGGTTGTTTAAAAGGATGTTCTTCAGGACTTACCCTCTCCAACACACAATGAAAATAAATGATGAGGATGAATCAATTACCAATGCACTAATTATGTTTTAATGCATAGTTTTTTATTTGACTCACAAAGTGGTGCAGCTGTGTGTCTGTCTATAAATGTCTTAATAGCACACATGATTAAGCTGAAATTAATAGACACATTATAAGGGTATGTGCAAATGCAGATTGAGTCCTCACAGCCATTATGCACGATGACTCCTCTTCTAGACCGTAATGAGAACAGCTCACTTTCAACATGGCACAAAGTGGGAATGTACATAGTTACTGTTCTTGGCTCTCCTATTATAAAAAAACAATTGAAGTAGTCATGAGTAAAATGATTCAAGGCAGTTCACATTCCTAATTCCTTGCTATTTCAAGACCTTTCCCAGTTTTTCTGTGGCTACTACGATTAACTGGAGCGACTGTCCTGGTCTTGCAGTCTGACAACAAATGGAGACGCTGTCCACTTGTCTCAGGTTATGGATCTGTATTGTCTTATGTGTTTGTTGTTATGATAATTTCAATAGTCAATGCTTGTGTGAATATTCCTACAATATTACATTATGGGCCAGAACAGAACAGTACAATCTACCCAGTCTGTTTGTGATATGCAAATCAAATGTTATTGGTCACTTACACATGTAGCGAAATGCTTGTGCTTCTAGCACCAACAGTGCAGTAATATTACATTTTAGTCATTTAGTATACTGGTCCCCCATGGGAATTGAACCCACAACCCTGGCATTGCAAGCACCATGCTCTACCATCTAAGCTAACAATATCTAACAAGTAATGTCTAACAGTTTCACAACATATACCTAAATACACATAAATCTAAGTAAGGAATTAATTAAGACTATATACATACAGTATATAGACGAGCGATGTCAGAGTGGCATGGACTAAGATACAGGGGCATAGTATAGAATACAGTATATACATATGAGATGAGTAATGCAAGATACGGACACATTATTAAACTGACTAGTGTTCCATTTCTTATAGTGACTAGTGATTTCTAGTCTATGTCTATAGGCAGCAGTCTCTGATGTGCTAGTGATGGCTAGTGATGGCTGTTTCACAGTCTGACAGCCTTGAGATAGAAGCTGTTTTTCAGTCTCTCGGTCACAGCTTTGATGCATCTGTACTTACCTCGTCTTCTGGATGATAGCAGGGTGAACAGGCAGTGGCTCGGGTGGTTGATTTCCTTGATGACCTTTTTGGCCTTCCACTGGTATCGGGTGCTGTAGGTATCCAGGATGGCGGGAAGTTTGACCCTGGTAATGCGTTGTCAAGGGTTAAATCAAGGGTTAAATTGGGGATTTGTGGGTGGAGCTGTCTACCATCCTACTTATCCCTCAAATATACTAAATAATGCAAGTAGAATATTGTGATATTAAATCGAGAACCTTTCAATCATCAGTTCTCCAGGTATGCAGTGCCTTCAAATAGTATTCACACCCGATAATTGTACTATGTGTGGGGTACAGTGATGGGGCAGTCATTTGAAAATCATGTTAACCATGCAATTTATTATGTGACTTGTTAAGCATTTTCTTCTCCCCTGAACTTATTTAGGCTTGCCATAACAAAGGGGTTGAATACTTATTGACTCAAGACATTTCAGCTTTTTATTTTGAATTAATTTGTACAAGTTTCAAAAAGTAAAATTCCACTTTGACATCATGGGGTATTGTGTGTGGATCAGTGACACATAATCTAAATGTAATCCATGTTAGATTCAGGCTTGGGGCAAGGGCTGTGAATACTTTCTGAAGGCACTGTCCATCTCTATCTCTCTAGTTTATAAATGTAGTGTGTTGACACCACACTGCTGTGGATAAATCCCACAGTCTGAAGGGTTGTAAGCTTCTTATATCGCTCTGTCTAAACATGAATTGTATACTGTACTTGTACATGGTGTGCTGACTGGTTGGCCTGGGCTCAGAAGCAACTCCTCATGCTTCAGTAAACATGGGCCACAGCCAAAGCTCCTCATTTACTTCCAACAGTTTGTAATTACACGTCAAATCACCACAGTTTGAATCAAGAAATAACATAGTGAAAGTTATAGCTTATGGCTTCACTTGGTTTCTCCCCAACGACCTGGGTATTTCATATTTTTCCAGACCTCTTTGAGAAAATGAAATCATGTCGTTCCTCTTGGAATTGGATGCTGTGCTTTATGTTCCAGAAAGTACAGTAAAATGTGTGGGATTATTTCTGTGCTTGAAGTTATGTGGAAAGACACTTCCCCTTTGGTGACCGTCAACTGTTTTCTGAGAAATGCTATTTTATTGTCTGCCCTGCTCTGCACCTGCTAGACTACCTGCATTTCTCTGTAATAGAAGCCGCATTTGTTACACTGAGAAGAGGAGACGACATTAATTCAACATTTATTTGGATATTCTGGTTGACTTTGTACTAACTACTTCACTGTAGTTTGATCAGGGTTAAGCAACTGCCATATTTGGTACATGACTCATAAAGGTTAGCCTGCCATGAGATTAGTATCGGATATCTATGCAAAGAGGCATCATTTCTATAATGACTTTCACAGGAGTAGTTTTGTCTGTGTGTGTGTCTACGATGGTTTCTGACGCTGTGACACACACACACATACCTCCGTGCCCAATGATATTCATACCTCATCCACAAAAACAAACATGGCTTGGGGACCATGATTGATGATGCATCTGGCTAAAGAAAACATGATACAGACGCATGCCAAAGTGATTCGCAATCAATTCCTTTGATCCCTGCTCCATATAGAGTTGTCTGACTGTGTCGTGACAAAAGCCAACCAGGAGGTCCATTGTAAGGACTACAGGTCTGGGTATTAGAGCAGTCTGCGCTGTTAGGATTTCCTCCTAATTCAGTCCTTAATATTTGTAAGGTTATAAATAGTCTTATGCTCGTTTACTTCTCTGAAACTATTGGGATGTTTGTTAAATGTATTTGGAATGCCACTGCTTAGAAGCCTTGTTTTGTTTGTTCAGAGCTGCTGCATTTATTTATTCTAGCGAACTGAAAATATGTCAGCAATCCAAAGCAGGTTTTCACATGCCCCTTGTTTAAATCATCTTCACTGTGGCTAGGGTTTACCAGAAGTGTCTAAGACATGCTTGGTCAGTAATTTAGACATGGCATTCTGTTAGGCTATTACTGAATGTGTCCATTTAACTTGTATATTACATTGCAATCCATGATGCACACATGAACGCACAGCTATTTGAATTGAGGTAGTACAGTACATAGGTGATTATATTCATCAATACATTCTCCTCAACATCAAATCGGTTCCCATATGGTCTAGCAGTTAGGATTCCTGGTTTTCACCCAGGCGGCCAGGGTTCGACTCCCGGTATGGGAATTAACAGTTTTTCATGTTAGTATGTGTTTGGCGCCGCCCTGAGTGGTCGCCAGTTAAGCAGCTCCCGTTGTTCGTGCATAAATTGTTGTTTTAGTTTGTTTTTTTCGTCTCTTTTCTTTAGTTTAATTTTTTATTTTGCTACAGTTGAACTGTAATAGTTCAGGATTATGGATTTTATCTCAGCTGAATGTCGACAGGAGTCGTCAACTATTATTATTTACAACAGAGCCCAGCTCCTGGATTTAGCACATGCAGCGCTGCTGCACCCCAGGGAAAAGTTTGATATTCCGGACAAGTTGAAAAGGCGACGCCGTGGACGCAGGGCGGGATTGAAATGTAAGGCAAAGCGGAGGAAGTACAAGTACAAGCCGGCTATACGGTCTATCATTATGGGCAACGTGAGGTCACTACATAACAAAATGGACGAGCTCGAGGGTCTTGTCCGTGGACAAAGGGTCTATAGAGAAACGAGCCTAATGCTTTTCACAGAGACTTGGCTGAGCGATAACATCCCCATAGAGAACATCACTATCGACGGTTTCCAGACCATCAGAGTGGACAGGGATCGTGTCTCTTCCGGTAAGAGCAAGGGTGGTGGGCTGGCTTTATTAGTTAACAACAGATGGTGTAATCCGAGCCATATTACTCTTAAGGAAAAGGTTTGTAGCCCAGACATTGAGTTGTTAGCCATTAGCCTGAGACCCTACTATTTGCCGAGGGAATTCACGGCGGCCATTGCTGTTATTGTTTACATCCCGGCCTCCGCTGACGCAAACACAGCTTGTGACGTCATCCACTCTGTTATCGCGAGGTTACAGACAGCGCATCCCAGTGCTTTCTTTGCCATTTCAGGGGATTTTAACCATGCATCTCTCTCTTCAACGCTGCCCACGTTCAAACAGTTTGTGAAGTGCCCAACCAGGAATAATAAAACTCTGGACTCCCTCCCCTCGGTAGATCGGATCACAACCTTGTCCACCTCACCCCACTCTACAGGCCTTTGGTCCAACAGCAGCCTGCGACCACTAGGACCATTAGGAGATGGTCCCCGGAGGCGAATGAGGCCCTACAGGACTGCTTTGAAACAACAGACTGGGATGTGCTCTGTGAGGCTCATGGGGAGGACATCGATGGACTTACTGACTGCATAACAGACTATATTAATTTTTGTGTAGACAACACTGTACCCACCAGGAGGGTACGCTGTTTCCCAAACAATAAACCCTGGGTCACTAGCGACCTGAAGGCCCTGCTGAATGAGAAGAAGAGGGCCTTCAAGGACAAGGACAAATTGAAACGCATCCAGAGGGAGCTGAAGTTGCGGATTGTTGAGGGGAAGAGAGTGTATAAGGAGAAGATGGAGGACAAGCTGAGGCAGAGCCAGGTGAGAGAGGTGTGGAAGGGTATGAGAAATATCACTGGCTTCAAAAAGTCAAACAGTGGGCAGACGGAGGGGACCCAGGACAGAGCCAATGAGCTGAACCAATTTTTTAACAAGTTTGATACTGGCCCTGTCCACCTCCCTTCCAGCTCCCCAGACCACACACCCTCACGGCTGTCCCACCCCCACTTTGCTCACAACAACTCTGCTGAGACAATCAGTGACCCCACCTCCGCCCCTGCTCCCCCTGGACTGATCCTCAACAACCCCCTTCCCCCCACCCCCCCAACTGGGCTGGCTTTCACCACCAACCAAGTGAAGAGAGTGCTGGAGAGACTACAACAGTGGAAAGCGGCGGGCCCTGATGGCATCAGCCCAAGGGTGCTTAGGGTCTGTGCTGACCAACTGTGTGGAATACTCCAGCGTCGCTTCAACCTCAGCCTGAGCCTAGAAAGGGTCCCTGTGCTGTGGAAGGCACACCCCACTGTCCTGAATGACTTCAGACCTGTAGTGCTAACATCCCAAATCATGAAGACCCTGGAAAGGTTAGTCCTCGCTCACCTCAGACCCCTGGTATGTACATCACTGGACCCCCTGCAGTTTGCATACCAGCGCAACATCGGGGTGGATGATGCAGTTATCTACCTTCTGCAGGGGACCTACTCTCACCTGGACAACTCAGGTTGCACTGTGAGGGTTATATTTTTTTACTTCTCCAGTGCCTTCAATACCATTCAGCCCCTGCTACTGGGTGAGAAGATGAGGAGGATGAAAGTGGAAGCACCCTTAGTCTCCTGGGTCACGGACTACCTGACCGGTAGGCCACAATTTGTGCGACTACAGAGCTGTGTGTCAGAACGGGCAGTTAGCAACACAGGGGCCCCCCAGGGAACGGTCCAGTCCCCCTTCCTGTTCACCCTCTACACCTCGGACTTCAGATATACCTCTGAAACATGCCACCTACAGAAGTTCTCGGATGACTCTGCTATTGTAGGGTGCATCAGGGGTGGGCAGGAGGAGGAGTACAGGAGCACAATCAATTACTTTGTGTTGTGGTGTGAGCAGAACCACCTTCAGCTCAACATCAGCAAAACAAAGGAGATGGTGGTGGACTTCAGGAGAACCAAGGCACAACTGACTGCAGTCCCTATACAGGGGATGGATGTGGAAATGGTTGGGTCATACAAGTTCCTGGGAGTCCATATGGACAACAGGCTGGAATGGGCTGGTAACACCGGGGCCCTGTACAAAAAGGGCCAGAGCCGACTCTAATTTCTGAGGAGGCTCAGGTCCTTCAACGTGTGCAGTAAACTACTACATGCCTTCTACCAGTCTTTTTTGCAGTGGTGTGCTGGGGAGCAAACATCAAAGCCGGTGATGCTTCTCGGGTAAATAAGCTGATCAGGAAGGCTAGCTCTGTCCTGGGGATGAGCCTTGACACTCTAGAGGAGGTGGCGGAGAGACGGATCCTGGCCAAACTGCTGGCCATCATGGACAACGTCACCCACCCTCTGCATGCTATGGTTATGACGCAGAGGAGCACTTTCAGTCACAGATTGATCCCAGCACGGTGTGCCAGAGAGCGCTACAGGAGGTCCTTCCTGCCGGCGGCTATTAGAATATATAATGCCTCACCGGGGTGCCGTGCCGTCGGCAACATAGATCTGGAACTGTTGGGGTGTTAGGACCTAGTTTAACAATTATGCATCCATCCGTGAGTAACTCTGGTCCGTCAGCACTCATTTACTCAGGACCTATTTATTCATGCAGGTCTGTATATACATACTCATGTACAGTTGTTATATCATATCACATGCAATATTGCTAGTAATTCTTGGACCTAACTTACGTAGGCATTCACTCAGGAATGCATATTAGTATCCTGTCAGTTGCACCTTTTCTCATTGCTTTTAGTATATCGAATGTGCAATACGTGCAGTTGTCTGTAATTAAACCCTGCGCACTAAGGACTGTATTTTAAGGGAATTACTATTATTACCCCAAATTATATCATACACACATTTAGCTATTAAAGTATCTCTTCCTGTCATTTACCTGTACAGTTTGTGTAACCATGCAAGTATTCACTTATCTGTAAATATAACTGTATACTTACCTGTACAGCTAATTTAACCATGCAACATTTTTACTTACCTGTTCATTTAGCCAGTCTGTCTATTAAGTTAACTATTATTACCCTCGCTCATATCATACGCATTTTTAGCTACTGAAGTATTTCTCTGCCATCGACCTGTATAGTATAGTTAACCATCCAACATCCACCAATGTATAGTGTACATATTCAGCCAACCACCCATACCCATACCATCAATAAAGTATCTATCTATCTATCTATCTATCTGTCTGTCTGTCTGTCTGTCTGTCTGTCTGTCTGTCTGTCTGTCTGTCTGTCTGTCTGTCTGTCTGTCTGTCTGTCTGTCTGTCTGTCTGTCTGTCTGTCTGTCTGTCTGTCTGTCTGTCTGTCTGTCTGTCTGTCTGTCTGTCTGTCTGTCTATCTATCTAAATCAAATTGTATTTGTCACATGCGCCAAATACAACAGGTGTAGACCTTACAGTGAAATGTTTACTTACAAGCTCTTAACCAACAATGCAGTTCAATAAAGAGTTAAGAAAATATTTACTAAATAAACTAAAGTAAAAAAAAAAAAAAGAAAAGATACACAATATCAATGTAAATTGTCTGGGTGGCCATTTAATTAATTGTTCAGCAGTCTTATGGCTTGGGGGTAGTAGCTGTGAAGGAGCCTTTTGGACCTAAACTTGGCGCTCCAGTACCACTTCCAGTGCGGTAGCAGAGAGAACAGTCTATGACTTGGGTGACTGGAGTCTTTAACAATTTTTTGGCAGAAAAAAGCTTTTCCCCAGTGATGTACTGGGCCGTACACACTACCCTCTGTAGTGCCTTGCGGTCGGATGCCGAGCACTTGCCATACCAGGCGGTGATGCAACTGCTCAGGATGCTCTCGATGGTGCAGCTGTGGAACTTTCTGAGGATCTGAGGACCCATGCCAAGTCTTTTCAGTCTCCTGAGGGGGAATATGCTTTATCGTGCCCTCTTCACGGCTGTCTTGGTGTGTTTGGAGCATGATAGTTTGTTGCAGCCCCGTCAATGTTAATGGGGGCATGTTCGGCCCTCCTTTTCCTGTAATCTACGATCAGCTCCTTTGTCTTGCTCACATTGAGGGAGAGGTTGTTGTCCTGGGACCACACTGCCAGGTCTCTGACCTCCTCCCTATAAGCTGTCTGAAATTTCCCCCCCGGGGGATCAATAAAGTACCTATCTATCTATCTATCTATCTATCTATCTATCTATCTATCTATCTATCTATCTATCTATCTATCTATCTATCTATCTATCTATCTATCTATCTATCTATCTATCTATCTATCTATCTATCTATCTATCTATCTATCTATCTATCTATCTATCTATCAATCAATCTATCTATCTATCTATCTATCTATCTATCTATCTATCTATCTATCTATCTATCTATCTATCTATCTATCTATCTATCTATCTATCTATCTATCTATCTATCTATCTATCTATCTATCTATCTATCTATCTATCTATCTATCTATCTATCTATCTATCTATCTATCTATCTATCTATCTATCTATCTATCTATCTATCTATCATCTATCTATCTATCTATTGTTGTCGGTGATCAGTCCTACCACTGTTGTGTCATCAGCAAATTTAATGAAGGTGTTGGAGTTGTGCTTGGCCACGCAGTTGTGGGTGAACAGGGAGTACAGGAGGGGACTAAGCATGCACCCCTGAGGGGCCCCAGTGTTGAGGATCAGCATGGCAGATGTGTACCTACCCTTACCACCTGGGGGCGGCCCGTCAGGAAGTCCAGGATCCAGTTGCAGAGGAAGGTGTTTAGTCCTAGGGTTCTTAGCTTAGTGATGAGCTTTGAGGGCACTATGATGCTTTGAGGGCACTATATGCTGTAGTCAATGAACAGCATTCTCACATAGGTGTTCCTTTTGTCCAGGTGGGAAAGAGCGGTGCGGAGTACGAATGAGATTGCGTCATCTGTGGATCTGTTGGGGCGGTGGAGGGCGAGGGAGAGGTTTGTATGCGTCTCTGTGTGTGGAGTAAAGGTGATCTAGAGTTTTTTTTCCTCTGGTTGAACATGTGACATGCTGGTAGAAATTAGGTAAAACTGATTTTAGTTTGCCTACATTAAAGTCCCCGGCTATTAGGAGCGCAGCTTCTGTATGAGCATTTTTTTGTTTGCTTATGGCCTTATACAGCTTGTTGAGTGCGGTCTTAGTGCCAGCATTGGTTTGTGGTGGTATATATGTAGACGGCTACGAACAATATAGATGGTAGATAGTGTGGTCTACAGCTTATCATGAAGTACTCACCCTTAAGCGAGCAATACCTCGAGACTTCTTTAATATTAGACAAAGCGCACCAGCTGTTATTGACAACCCCCACCCCTCGCCTCTCGCCCAGACGTAGCTGTTCTGTGCTGCCGATGCACTGAAAACCCAGCCACCTCTATTTTATCCGTGTCGATGTTCAGCCACGACTTGGTGAAACATAAGATATTACAGTTTTTAATGTCCCGTTGGTAGGATAATCTAGAACGGAGATCATCCAGTTTATTTTCCAATGATTGCACGTTGGCCAAAAGAAAGGATGGTAGAGGCGGATTACCCACTCGCCAACGAAATCACCCCGATGGCACCCCGATGTCCGCCTCCTGTATCTCCATCTTTTCTTCACGCGAATGACAGGGATTTGGGCCTGGTCTCAGAGAAGCAGTATATCCTTCGCGTCGGACTCATTCAAAAAAAATCTTTGTCCAGTTTGAGGTGAGTAATCGCTGTTCTGATGTCCAGAAGTTATTTTTGGTCATAAGAGATGGTAGCAGCAACGTTATGTACAAAATAAGTTACAAACAATGCGAAAAGCAAACAAAATTGCACAGTTGGTTTGGAGCCCGTAAAACGGAAGCCACCCCCTCCTGCGCTATTATCCAAATCAAGCAGTCTGAATGGGGATAAGTAGGCCTACTATCACATCGAAGTGAGGGACACACGTTGCACAATGCACTCGAATGGAGTGTGAGATGAACTGCATGTAAATGAGTCTCTGGGTGTTCAGTTCACACTTGGCCAACAGTGCGTTAGATGCCTATGGGAAACCAGGGGGAACAGAGTGTTGCCCTTCTGTGTTTTGTGCTGCTCCAATGACAGAAGCAAAGGCGATGGCCTGTAGTAGCCTAAAATACTACAGTAATGAGCCACACCCACTAAACAAGAGTGGAGCAGTCTTATCCTGCTCACTTTTCAAAACACCACAGCCAGACGGAAGACACAGTTCAGTTATCGTCTCAGAGGCCTGCCCTCTTTTCCAAGACCACACAGCGTGCTGAGCTGCATGCTAGCTAGGTTGTGGCCAGCGTGACTTCTCTGGTTTAGGCCTACAGTATAAAGCCAATGGTTCTATGGGAGGGCCTTCCTTTAATAATTATTCAGCTTTCTTAGATAAATATGTAGAAGGTTGAGATTCTACCAGCAAATGGTTGTTATGATGGCTATGAAAGAACTGGGCAAAAACTGATTGAATCAACATTGTTTCCACGTCATTTCAACCAATGTGATGACGTTGAATCAATGTGGAAAACTTGCAAAAAGCCATCAACATAAGGGCATTTTGTCTTTTTTTTCACCCAACTTTTAACCCAAATCCAATGACATGGTGTTTTTTTTGGTGTTGATTTCACGTTGAATTCACATTCGTTGACAACTCAACCAAATGTAAATCAAAACTAGACGTTGAATTGACGTCTGTGCCCAGTGGGTACCTTGGAAAGTTGGCTGCTACTGTTAGCATCTGCCAGAGCTTGCAAGTTTTCTGCTTTAAGTGCATATAATTTACACACATCATTATGGAGTTACCAGGTAATTGACTTCCATCTAAAACTAAAGCTGGATGTAGAGATCTCTATCAGCCTCTTCTAGTAAAACCACTTACTCACTGTCATAAGGGCACTGACAGAGAACCTAACCAGGTAGGTCAGTTGAGAACAAGTTCTCATTTGCAACTGCGACCTGGCCAAGACAAAGCAAAGCAGTGCGACAACAAAAACAACACAGAGTTACACATTAAACAAACAGTCAAAAACACAATAGAAAATCTATAAACAAAGTGCAAAATGTAGTGCAAAAATGCAGTAAGGTTGGGAGGTAGGACAATAAATAGACTATAGAGTAGAAATAAATTACAGAAATTATCATCATTAACACAGGAATGAAAGATGTGCAAATTATGATGTGCAAATAGAGATACTGGAGTGCAAGATTAGTGAAAATAAACAAAAATAAATATGGGGATGAGGTAGTAGGGTGGGCTATTTACAGAAGGGCTATATACAGGTGCAGTGATCGATAAGCAGCTTTGACAGTTGATGCTTAAAGTTATTGAGGGAGATAGGAACGTCTAGCTTCAATGATTTTTGCAATTCGTTCCAGTCATTGGCAGCAGCGAACTCGAAGGAATGGCGGCCAAAGGAGGTGTTGGCTTTGGGAGTGACCAGTGAGATATACCTGCTGGAGCGCATGCTACGGGTGGATGTTGCTATGGTGACCAGTGAGCTGAGATAGGGCGGGGATTTACCTAATAAAGACTTATAGATGACCTGGAGCCAGTGGGTTTGGCGACGAATATATAGTGAAGGCCAGCCAACGAGAGCATACAGGTCGCAGTGGTGGGTAGTGTATGGGGCTTTGGTGACAAAACGGATGGCACTATGATAGACTACATCCAATTTGCTAAGTAGAGTGTTGGAGGCTAGTTTGTAAATGACATCGCCGAAATCAAGGATCGGTAGGATAGTCAGTTTTACAAGGGCATGTTTGGCAGCATGAGAGAAGGAGGCTCTGTTGCGAAATAGGAAGCCAATTCTGGATTTAATTTTGGATTGGAGATGGTTGATGTGAGTCTGGAAGTTGAGTTTATAGTCTAACCAGATGCCTAGGTATTTGTAGGTGTCCACATATTCTAATTCGGATCCGTCGAGAGTAGTGATGATAGTCCGGTGGGTGGGTGCTGGCAGCATTCGATAGAAAAGCATGCACTTAGTTTTACTAGCGTTTAAGAGCAGTTGTAGGCCACGGAAGGAGTGTTGTATGGCATTGAAGCTTGATTGAAGGTTAGTAAACACAGTATCCAAAGAGGGGTCAGATGTATACAGAATGGTGTCATCTGCATAGAGATGGATCAGAGAGTCACCAGCAGCGAGAGCGACATCGTTGATGTATATAGAGAAAAGGGTTGGCCCAAGAATAGAACCCTGTGGCACCCCCATAGAGACTGCCAGAGGATCGGACAATAGGCCCTCCGATTTGACACACTGAACTCTGTCTGCAAAGTAGTTAGAGAACCAAGCAAGGCAGTCACTTGAGAAACCAAGGCTGTTGAGTCTGCCAATAAGAATGCGGTGATTGACAGAGTCGAAAGCCTTGGACAGGTCGATGAAAACGGCTGCACAGTACTGTCTTTTATCGATGGCGGTTATGATATCGTTCAGTACCTTGAGCGTAGCTGAGGTGCACCCATGACCAGCTCGGAAACCAGATTGCATGGCAGAGAAGGTACGGTGGGATTCGAAGTGGTCAGTTATCTGTTTGTTAACTTGGCTTTCGAAAACTTTAGAAAGGCAGGGCAGGATGGATATTGGTCTATAACAGTTTGGGTCTAGAGTGTCTCCTCCTTTGAAGAGGGGGATGACCGCGGCAGCTTTCCAATCTCTAGGGATCTCAGACGATACGAAAGAGAGGTTGAACAAGCTAGTGATAGGTGTTGCAACAATTTTGGCTGATAATTTCAGAAAGAGAGGGTCCAGATTATCTAGCCCAGCAGATTTGTAGGGGTCCAGACTTAGCAGCTCTTTCAGAACATCAGCTGTCAGGATTTGGGTGAAGGAGAAGCGGGGGGGGCTTGGGCAAGTAGCTGCCGGGGGTGCAGAGCTGTTGGCCGGGGTAGGGGTAGTCAGATGGAAAGCATGGCCAGCCGTAGCAAAATGCTTATTGAAATTTTCAATAATCGTGGATTTATCGGTGGTAACAGTGTTTCCGAGCCTCAATGCAGTGGGCAACTGGGAGGAGGTGCTCTTATTCTCCATGGACTTTACAGTGTCCCAGAACTTTTTGGAGTTAGTACTACAGGAAGCAAATTTCTGTTTGAAAAAGCTGGCCTTTGCTTTTCTAACTGACTGTGTGTACTTGTTCCTGACTTCCCTGAATAGCTGCATATCGCGGGGGCAATTCGATGCTAATGCAGTGCGCCACAGGATGTTTTTGTGTTGGTCTAGTGCAGTCAAGTCTGGGGTGAACCAAGGGCTATATCTATTCTTAGTTCTACGTTTTTTGAAAGGGGCATGCTTATTTAGGATGGTGAGGAAAGCACTTTTAAAGAACAACCAGGCGTCCTCTACTGACGGGATGAGGTCAATATCCTTCCAGGATACCTGGGCCAGATCGAATAGAAAGGCCTGCTCGCAAAAGTGTTTTAGGGAGCGTTTGACAGTGATAAGGGGTGGTCGTTTGGCCGCTGACCCATTGCGAACACAGGCGATGAGCCAGTGATCGCTGAGATCCTGGTTGAAAACAGAGGAGGTGTATTTGGAGGGCAAGTTAGTCAGGATGATATCAATAATGGTACCCATGTTTACGGATTTTGGGTTGTACCTGGTGGGTTCCTTGATAATTTGTGTGAGATTGAGGGCATCTATCTTAGATTGAAAGACAGCCGGGGTGTTAAGCATATCCCAGTTTAAGTCACCTAACAGTACAAACTCTGAAGATAGATGGGGGGCAATCAATTCACATATGGAGTCCAGGGCACAGCTGGGGGCTGAGGGGGGTCTGTAACAGGCGGCAACAGTGAGAGACTTATTTCTGGATAGGTGGATTTTTAAGAGTAGAAGCTCAAACTGTTTGGGCACAGACCTGGACAGTATGACAGAACTCTGCAGGTTATCTCTGCAGTAGATTGCAACTCCACCTCCTTTGGCAGTTCTATCTTGACGGGAAATGTTGTAGTTGGGGATGGAAATTTCCGAATTTTTGGTGGCCTTCCTAAGCCAGGATTCAGACACAGCTAGGACTTTACGTTTACGACTTTACGTTCATGATAAGTGCATCAAAAAACACATATTTCAAGTGCAAAGCCTATGAACACATAACCATGGCGTTTACTGAAGAAATTCTTAAGAACATAGTTTTAAAGGCTAACATGTCCAAGTTGCTAACCCTAACCCATTTGAGGTGGAGCTTTACAAATAATATAAAATATTCTCCCCAGACTCGAGATTCGTTTTTTGGTTATCCCATGCATTGCCTTTGTTTATTTTCATCTCCAGTAGATAGATATATAGATAGATAGATAGATAGATAGATAGATAGATAGATAGATAGATAGATAGATAGATAGATAGATAGATAGATAGATAGATAGATAGATAGATAGATAGATAGATAGATAGATAGATAGATAGATAGATAGATAGATAGATAGATAGATAGATAGATAGATAGATAGATAGATAGGTTGGTGTTGGGTTTAGGGTGATCCCCAATTATAGACACCTGTCTTGAGTTGTCTCTAATTGGGGAGTCTATTTATGTTCACTTCACGTCCACCTGCGTGTGGATCATTGTGTGTTGTTAATTTGCTTTGTGTTCGCACCAGTACACGGTTGCTACCTCTCCTTTGTTTTCGGTTTGTGTATTTATCTAATTAATAAAGGAATGTCGCTCCACCACAGCTCTGCTCCTCGTCCCATCTATATGCACCGTGACAGGTGGATGGTTAACTATACTATACAGGTCGATGGCAGAGAAATACTTCAATAGCTAAAAATGCGTATGATATGAGTGAGGGTAATAATAGTTTACTTAATAGACATACTGGTTAAATTAACAGGTAAGTGAAAATTGAGCATGGTTAAATTAACTGTACAGGTAAATATACAGTTAAATTTACAGGTAAGTGAATATTTGCATGGTTACATTAACTGTACAGGTAAATGACAGGAAGAGATACTTAAATAGCTAAATGTGTGTATGATATAATTTGGGGTAATAATAGTAATTCCCTTAAAATACAGTCCTTAGTGCACAGGGTTTAATTACAGATAACTGCACGTATTGCACATTCGATATACTAAAAGCCAAACAAAAAAAAACAACTAAAATGCATTCCTGAGTGAATGACCACGTAAGTTAAGTCCAAGAATTACTTGCAATATTTCACGTGATATGATATAACAACTGTACATGAGTAAGTATATACAGACCTGAATGAATAAATAAGTCCTGAGGGAATGAGTGATTACGGACCAGAGTTACCCACGGATGGATGCACAATTGTTAAGCTAGGTCCTAACACCCCAACAGTTCCAGGTATGTGTTGTCGATGGCAGGGCACCCCGGTGAGGCATTAAATAGTCTAATAGCCGCCGGCAGGAAGGACCTCCTGTAGCGCTCTTTGGCACACCGTGCTGGGATCAGTCTGTGACTGAAGGTGCTCCTCTGCATAATAACCATGGCATGCAAAGGGTGGGTGACGTTGTCCATGAAGGCCAGCAGTTTGGCCAGGATCCGTCTCACTGCCACCTCATCTAGAGTGTCAAGGCTCATCCCCAGGATAGAGCTAGCCTTCCTGATCAGCTTATTTACCCGAGAAGCATCACCGGCTTTAATGTTGGCTCCCCAGCACACCACTGCAAAAAATATGGCACTGGCCACCACAGACTGGTAGAAGGTATGCAGTAGTTTACTGCACACGTTGAAGGACCTGAGCCTCCTCAGAAAGTAGAGTCGGCTCTGGCCCTTTATGTACAGGGCCCCGGTGTTACCAGCCCATTCCAGCCTGTTGTCCATATGGACTCCCAGGAACTTGTATGACCCAACCATTTCCACATCCATCCCCTGTATAGGGACTGCAGTCAGTTGTGCCTTGGTTCTCCTGAAGTCCACCACCATTTCCTTTGTTTTGCTGATGTTGAGCTGAAGGTGGTTCTGCTCACACCACAACACAAAGTCACTGATTGTGCTCCTGTACTCCTCCTCCTGCCCACCCCTGATGAACCCTACAATAGCAGAGTCATCCGAGAACTTCTGTAGGTGGCATGTTTCAGAGGTATATCTGAAGTCCGAGGTGTAGAGGGTGAACAGGAAGGGGGACAGGACCGTTCCCTGGGGGGCGTTCCCTGTGTTGCTGACTGCCCATTCTTACACACAGCTCCGTAGTCGCACAAATTGTGGCCTACCGGTCAGGTAGTCCGTGACCCAGGAGACTAAGGGTGCTTCCACTTTCATCCTCCTCATCTTCTCACCCAGTAGCAGGGGCTGAATGGTATTGAAGGCACTGGAGAAGTCAAAAAACATAACCCTCACAGTGCAACCTGCGTTGTCCAGGTGAGAGTAGGCCCTCTGCAGAAGGTAGATGATTGCATCATCCACCCCGATGTTGCGCTGGTATGCAAACTGCAGGGGGTCCAGTGATGTACACACCAGGAGTCTGAGGTGAGCGAGGACTAACCTTTCCAGGTTCTTCATGATGTGGGATGTAAGCTCTACAGGTCTGAAGTCATTCAGGACAGTGGGGTGTGCCTTCTTGGGCACTGGGATGAGGCAGGATGTTTTCCACAGCACAGGGACCCTTTCTAGGCTCAGGCTAAGGTTGAAGAGACGCTGGAGTATTCCACACAGTTGGTGAGCACAGACCCTAAGCACCCTTGGGCTGATGCCATCAGGGCCCGCCGCTTTCCACTGATGTAGTCTCTCCAGCTCTCTCTTCACTTGGTTGGTGGTGAACGCCAGCCCCGGTGGGGAGCAGGGGTGGAGGATGGGTCACTGATTGTCTCAGCAGAGGTGTTGTGAGCAAAGTGGGGGTGGGACAGCCGTGAGGGTGTGTGGTCTGGGGAGCTGGAAGGGAGGTGGACAGGGCCAGTATCAAACCTGTTAACAAATTGATTCAGCTCATTGGCTCTGTCCTGGGTCCTCTCCGTCTGCCCACTATTTGACTTTTTGAAGCCAGTGATATTTCTCATACCCTTCCACACCTCTCTCACCTGGCTCTGCCTCAGCTTGTCCTCCATCTTCTCTTTATACTCTACACAAAAATTAATATAGTCTGTTATGCAGTCAGTAAGTCCATCGATGTCCTCCCCATGAGCCTCAAAGAGGACATCCCAGTCTGTTGTTTCAAAGCAGTCCTGTAGGGCCTCATTCGCCTCCGGGGACCATCTCCTAATGGTCCTGGTGGTCGCAGGCTGCTGTTGGACCAAAGGCCTGTAGAGTGGAGTGAGGTTGTGATCCGATCTACCGAGGGGAGGGAGTGCAGTGGAGTTGTATGCGTCCTTCACATTAGCATATAACAAGTCCAGAGTTGTATTATTCCTGGTTGGGCACTTCACCAACTGTTTGAATGTGGGCAGCATTGAAGAGAGAGATGCATGGTTAAAATCCCCCAAAATGGCAAAGAAAGCACTGGGATGCGCTGTCTGTAACCTCGCGATAACAGAGTGGTTGACGTCACATGCTGTGTTTGCGTCCGCGGAGGGTGGGATGTAAACAATAACAGTAATGGCCACCGTGAATTCCCTCGGCAAATCGTAGGGTCTCAGGCTAACAGCTAATAGTTCAATATCCGGGCTACAAAACTCTTCCTTAAGAGTAATATGGTTCAGATTACACCATCTGTTGTTTACTAATAAAGCCAGCCCACCACCCTTGCTCTTACCGGAAGAGACGCTATCCCTGTCTGCTCTGATGGTCTGGAAATCGTCGATAGTGACGTTCTCTTTGGGGATTTTATCGTTCAGCCAAGTCTCACTAAAAAACATTATGCTTGTTTCCCGACAATCCCTTTGACCACGGACAAGAGCCTCAAGCTCGTCTATTTTGTTATGTAGTGACCTCATGTTGCCCATAATGATAGACCGTATAGCCGGCTTGTACTTCCTCCGCTTTGCCTTACACTTCAATCCCGCCCTGCGTCCACGGCGTCGCCTTTTCAACTCGTCCGGAATATCAAACTTTTCACTGGGGTGCAGCAGCGCTGCGTGTGCTAAATCCAGGAGCTGGGCTCTGTTGTAAATAATAATAGTTGACGACTCCTGTTGACGTTCAGCTGTGAGAAAATCCATAATCCTGAACTATTATAGTTCAACTGTAGCAAAAAAAACTAAAGAAAAGAGACGAAAAAACGAACTAAAACAACAATTTATGCATGGACAACGGGAGCTGCTTAACAGGCGACCACTCAGGGCGGCGCCAAACACTAGTGTTTTGTATGATCATGCTCTCTGTAGCCAATGTGAATAAGACCTTCAAACAGGTTAAAATTCACAAGGCGAGACGGATTACCAGGACGCGTACTCAGAGCATGCCTGACCAGCTGGAAAGTGTCTCCAGTGACATTTTCAACCTCTCTCTGACCCAGTCTTTAATACCTACATGTTTCAAGCAAACCACCATAGTCCATGTGCCTAAGGACGTCAATGTAACATGTCTAAATGACTATCGCCCCATAGCACTTACATCTGTAGCCATGAAATGCTTTGAAAGGCTGGTCAACATTATCATCCCAGAAACCCTAGACCCACTCCAATTCGCATACCGCCCCAACAGATCGACAGATTACACTTTCTCTATTTCACTCCACACTGCCCTTTCCCACCTGGACAAAAGGAACACCTACACGAGAATCCTGTTCATTGACTACAGCTCAGCGTTCAACACCATGGTGCCCACAAAGCTCATCACTAAGCTAATGATCCTGGGATGGAACACCTCCCTCTGCAACTGGATCCTGGACTTCCTGACGGACCGCCCCTAGGTTGCGAAGGTAGGCAACAACAGCTGCGCACGACTCCAACACCATCATTAAGTTTGCCGAAGTCACGACGGTGGTAGGCCTGATCACCCGACGACGATGAGAGCTTATAGGGAGGAAGCCAGAGACCTGGCCATGTGGTGCCAGGACAACAACCTCTCCCTCAACGTGGGCAAGACAAAGGAGCGTAGTCTATCGTAGACTACAGGAAACGGAGGGCCGAAATGTTCAAGCTCTGTCAAATTGGTTGTTGGTCATTGATAGACAACATTTTTCAGGTCTTGCCATAGATTTTGTAGTAGATTTAAGTCACAACTGTAACTCGGCCACTCATTGTCTTCTTGGTAAGCAAGCAACTCCAGTGTAGGCCTTGAGTTTTAGGTAATTGTCCTGCTGCAAGGTGAATTCATCTCCCAGTGTCTGGTGGAAAGCAGACTGAACCAGGATTTCCTCTAGGATTTTGCCTGTGCTTAGCTCTGTTCCTTTTTTGTCCTGAAACTCCCTAGTCCTTAGCGATTACGAGCATACACATAGCATGTTGCAGCCACCACAATGCTTGGAAATATGGAGCGTGGTACTCAGTAATGTGTTGCATTGGATTTGCCCCAAACATAAAACTTTGTATTTAGGGCAAAACGTTAATTGCTTTTCCACATTCTTTGCAGTATTACTTTAGTGCCTTGTTGCAAACAGGATGAATGTTTTGGAATAATTTTATTCTGTACAAGATTCCTTCTTTTCACTCTGTCAATTAAGTTAGTATTGTGGAGTAACTACAATGTTGTTGATCCATCCTCAGTTTTCTCCTATCACAGCCATTAAACTGTAACTGTTTTAAAGTCACCATTGGCCTCATGGTGAAATCCCTGATAGGTTTCCTACCTCTGTGGCAACTGAGTTAGGAAGGACACCTGTATCTTTGTGGTGACTGGGTGTATTGTTACACCATCCAAAGTGTAATTAATAACTTCACCATGCTCAAAGGGATATTCAATGTCAGATTTTTTATAATTTTCACCCATCTACCAATAGTTTCCAAGGCATTGGAAAACATCCCTGGTCTTTGTGGTTGAATCTGAGTTTGAAATTCACTGTTGAGTGAGGAACCTTACATATAATTGTATGTGTGTGGAGTACAGCGATGAGGTAGTCATTCAAAAACCATGTTAAACACTATTATTGCACAAAAAAAAAAGAAAAAAAAAAGATAAACATGATTCCACTTTGACATTATGGGTATTGTGTGTAGGCCAGTAGCAAAAACAACTCAATATAATCAATTTTAAATTCAGGCTATAACACAACAAAATACTGAATACTTTTTGAAGGCACTGTATGTGTACTGTAGTATGGCATATCATACTATTTTTGTCCAGACACCACCAGATACATGGGCTACACATAGAGAGCGCTGTTTCGCTCGCTCAGAAGCTTTCTGCCAGTTGTGAAATGAAGGAAAGTTGCCAGGTGCACAGTTCACTGCTCGGATGCTAGTATTATTTTGAATGAAAAGTAATTTGTTTGACAATCAGATGAAAACACCATGTCTGGTTGGGTTCATGGCACATTAAATGGTAATGCACTAGGCCTCCCGAGTGGCGAAGCGGTCTAAGGCACTGCATCGCAGTGCTAGAGATGTCACTACAGACTCGGGTTTGTTCAATGCAAATAGTCTGGGTAGCCATTTGATTATCTGTTCAGGAATGTTATGGTTTGGGGGTAGAAGCTGTTAAGAAGCCTTTTGGACCTAGACTTGGCACTCCGGTAACGCTTGCCGTGCGGTAGCAGAGAGAACAGTCTATGACTTGGGTGGCTGGAGTCTTTGACAATTTTTAGGGCCTTTCTCTGACACTGCCTGGAATAGAGGTCCTGGATGGCAGAAAGCTTGGCCCCTGTAGTGCCTTGCGGTCGGAGGCCGAGCAGTTGCCATACCAGGCAGTGATGCAACCAGTCAGGATGCTCTCGATGCTGTGGAACTTTCTGAGGATCTGAGGACCCATGCCAAATCTTTTCAGTCTCCTGAGGGGGAATAGGCTTTATAGTGCCCTCTTCACCACTGTCTTGGTGTGTTTTGACCATGATAGTTTGTTGCTCCACTACAGCCCTGTCGATGAGAATGGGGGCGTGCTCTGTCCTCTTTTTCCTTTAGTTCACAATCATCTCCTTTGTCTTGCTCACATTGAGGGAGTGGTTGTTATCCTGGCACCACACTGCCAGGTCTCTGACCTCCTCCCTATAGGCTGTCTCAATTGTCAGTGATCAGGCCTACCACTGTTGTGTCAGTGACAAACTTAATGATGGTGTTGGAGTCGTGCCTGGCTATGCAGTCATGGGTGAACAGGGAGTACAGGAGGGGACTGAGCACACACACCTGAGGAGGCCCCCGTGTTGAGGATCAGCGTGGCAGATGTGTTGTTACCTACCCTTACCACCTGGGGGCGGCCCGTCAGGAAGTCCAGGATCCAGTTGCAGATGGAGGTGTTCCATCCCAGGGTCCTTAGCTTAGTAATGAGCTTTGTGGGCACTATGGTGTTGAACGCTGAGCTGTAGTCAATGAACAGGATTCTCGCGTAGGTGTTCCTTTTGTCCAGGTGGGAAAGAGCAGTGTGGAGTGCGATTGAGATTTCTTCATCTGTGGATCTGTTGGAGTGGTTTGCAAATTGGAGTGGGTCTAGGGTTTCTGGGATAATGGTGTTGATGTGAGCCATGACCAGCCTTTCAAAGCACTTCATGTCTACCGACGTGAGTGCTACAGGTCGGTAGTCATTTAGGTAGATTACCTTAGTGTTCTTGGGCACAGGGACTATGGTGGTCTGCTTGAAACATGTTGGTATTACAGACTCAGTCAAGGACAGGTTGAAAATGTCAGTTAGATCCATGATTTGTTGTAACTGACCCCAATAGATAGTCTCACTGAACGATATGAGTGTTTGTAAAAGAACAACATACAACGTTATATTTTGAAGCAGATTAAGTTTATTCAACAGTCATAATATGTAGAATATCATACATGTAAAGTCCACTTTGGCACCAATAGTTCAATAAATAAACATATTCCTCTTTTTCAAGGATGCTATCTAAATAAATAAACCATAACTTACTCTCCAATAAATATACATTATCTATAATACAGATGCATTGCATCAACTTTACTGCAGTTGGTCAACATAGTCCAACAATGCCAGAACTGAATGTTGTTGTTTGTAATTTCCCAAACATTTCCCTCCCATTTTGAGAGGGAGTTCAAGGAAGGTAACGAGAGGAAACTAAGGAAACCTGAGGGAATTTCAACCCATAGATATACTGTATTATAGCGCTGAGTAGTCTTAGTAACTCGAGATGGCAAATATAGGGGTTAAGAAAATATATAATGACAAATAAATAAATATCATCAACATTAAGACAGCAATTTTTCTAGTTGCTATTTTCTCTAAATTGTAATTCATTTGAAAAGGCAAAAATAAATGACATATTATTTTTCTTCAAAAAAGTACTTATAGGGATAGTTCACCCAAATTACAAAATGACATTTGTGTTTCCTTACCCTGTAAGCAGTCAATGAACAAGATATGACAACTTTGGTTTAGTTTCCCTGGCACTGTTTCCATTTTCGAATGAATTTGGACATTATGCTAATATCGGTCCAATGACTTGAATGGGATTTGTGCCACAAATGATAAAACGTTAGCATTTGTGGCACAAATCCCATTCAAGTCATTGGACCGATATTAGCATAATGTCCAAATCATTCGAAAATGTCTCAAATTGATTGCGAAGCTCAACAAAGCCACTTAGATGATTTGAACATGATGCACAGAAAATGCTTATATTGGTCCCATGACTTGAATGGGATTTGTGCCACAAATGCTTAAACATTAGCATTAGAAAAAAAAGCATGTATTGCTGTCATATTTACCTTGTCCATATACTGCTTACAGGTTAAGGAAACCAATGTGCACTTTTGTAGTTTGGGTGAACTGTCCATTTAATTATTTGATTGAGACGTCCTCAACAATGTGGACCACTGTAACATGCCAGAGATGTACTCCTTTCTCTACATGCAAGGGGGAGTCTACAGCTAATCTGGACAGCAACTGCCTGTGTACTGATTGTTCAGAGAGGGTGGAATCCTTTGGTTTTTAAGCACATTTAGACTTGAGGGTATTTTGGTCCTGGGCTGGGGAGGCCTGTTTTCTTGGCTTAACGCCAGCATGGGCCTTTAATTACCTTTCTGCTCTAATTATATTATTGGTCTTAACTTAAGAGGTATCCCCACTGGTTTCAGACTATGCAATTTAAACCTTACTGTACATCTCACTATACTGTAGATGCTCAGGTAAAATATCTAATTGGGATGAATTTTCTTTTTGTTTTCAATGTTGAGAGATTGTTTCTAAACTCATGTCATTAGAGTTTTTGTTTTGCTCTTGAACCTGTTCAAGGTGTTTTACGACAAGGTTATTATAAGCATCTTTGGCCACAATTAATCTAAGAGAATGATTACTATTTTGTTTTCAAAATGACTCTGTTTAATGAAACACGAATTAGGCTATCAAACTTGTTATGGTAACATTACATGTGTGGTTAATTCAAAATGGCTCCAGTGTCTCCAGTGTTCTCTAATCATCTAGTGACTAAAAATAGCTGTTAGTTCTGCATGGTGGCTTGTATTTCTCTCTTTTGTACTCAGTGCTTTTGGCCAAGTCAGTTATTAAGGAGGTAAGTGGATTAGGGTAGTCTATTATGGGATTTGCACAAATGGTATGGATTTGTGGAGGCTAATTCAGGGTAAGACTGAAGCAGTCACATTTACGATGCAGCAGTCACCCATGCAATGCATCACTTTGTCTAGATGATCAAACAAGACTGCATTACTCTATAACCATCTAAATTGTATTTCATGAGCTCATAGTGATCTTGCTGTAGAAGGATAGGGATTTTTGATAGCATGTTGTTTTTCTGTTGGATTTTTGTTTTCCGGGAAAAGGCTTATACAGCTATAGCCATTCCATTTGATTAACAATCTGCTGTCATTAAGCTTAAATCACCCATACAGGCTCCATTTATCATGCATGCAACAAACATGTGGCTGTGGTTCTTTTCTTACCCTGCAACTTCTTATCTCAATACAAGTCATTACTGTATTTACTCCTACTAAAATATCTTATTTTAGTCTGTTTCTAGTGATGAATAGAGAGGAAGCAGCTGAAGAACATTTAAGGATTATTTTATATTGGGTGTTATCCATTATTGTTTGACATAAATGAGGTAGATTTTCAAGGCTGGAGATTTCATTATTTAGTTAATTTCCTGTGATATGAAGGAATGACGCATAATATAACGTGCAAAGCCTGCTATACATGTTTCTCCAAGCCTATTGTCTTTCCTAGTCTACTGTACTGTTGTTGCTGCTCCGTTGGACTTGCCTTAGTGATACCTCATGCCTTATCAGTAGTGCAGATCAAGAAGTTGTGGAGAAGCCAACTGCGGAAGCTTCATATTGCTTTCATCCTTTTGTATACTGTACACGTTGTCCTTGGCATTCACTATCTTATTCTAGTATTTTCCATGAACACACTCCTACAGACACATTTCTGAAAATAATTTACCCGGTGAAGAATTTACTTACAAGTGTGTTATCAGACCAGATTGACATGCACTAGTTGTACCTCTGGTATTTTGCGTACATGTAGGTAATGGAGCCTTTGCTTCATAGTCCACAGTCAAGCAGCAAATCATTGCATTAACTGTTATTGCCCCATGATGACACATAGGTCATATAATGTATTATCCTCACAACCGACAGAGAAGTATCCCATGAAAGGCAAAGAAAGCAAAACAGACGTTTGCTGATGTCTTTTAAAAACAAACACAAAATGAACAGTCTTAGATGGTAGTTTCAAATGTCCGTATTCCCTGGCATTGTACTGTAGGGATCGATTCTTGTGTACTCCTGTTTTTGATTTTTGTAGCAGTAGCTGTTGCATTTCCCATGTTCGATACAGTATCTGGGAAAACAAAATGGCTGCTATCGAGGCGTTATACACAGCCACAGGCCAGAGCAGAAAAGTTGTGGAGCGTCTTGTATCTGTTATTGTTGTCCAAGAAGGAAATGTCATCGTACTCCTTGGGCCGGCAGCAAGGGCTCCTCTCCCTCTTTGAGATGCCTTTCCTCGTCCATTTCTTGAGTATGAAGTCGTAGTTGCGGCGGCTAGCTTTACAGTTCCCGCTGCAATACCTGAAGAGCAGCGTCTCATCACTGTGATAGCCCAGATCCAGCTCACTGACAGTCACTTCCACCTCCCTCAGGGAACATGGCTTTGATGATTTCTTAGCCCGTTTAGTCCTTTTGCTTTGCCTGGCCTCCTGCCGTGCCTTTTTCTCCACCAGAGTCCCGATCATCTGCTTCAGCTCCCCCTCTGTGAAGCTCTGGAACATGTGCATGACTGCAGAGAAGAGAAGAAGAGATGGTGTTAAGCTAGAGGAAGATACAACCATTAGAACCATACAATACATCTGTTGTATGCACAGCATGGCCTGTGATACAATGAAGAGCTTTGAATGTCTGTGAGACCCCAGCCTCAACCATTATGTCAGTTTGGAAAATAGAAAGATGAAAGATCCGTACGGTTGTTGGTACAGGTAAAACGTGACAGGGTAAAATGCTTTAAAAACAGCTACGTCACCTGTACCTACGAAATGTACTGGAACATGGCAAGTAACATCCAAAATAAAGGAAACACCAACATAAAGTGTCTTAATAGGGCGTTGGGCCACCACGAGCCGCCAGAGCCACCAGAACAGCTTCAATGTGCCTTGGCATAGATTCTACAAGTGTCTGGAACTCTATTGGAACGAACGATGCGTCACCCTTCTTACACAAGAGATTCCATAATGTGGTGTTTTGTTGATGGTGGTGGAAAACTCTGCCTCAGGTTCTGCTCCAGAATCTCCCATAAGTGTTCAATTGGGTTAAGATCTGGTGACTGAGGCGCACACACACACACACACTCACGCACGCACGTACGCACGCACACACACTTCAAACCCCCTATTTCAAAGTCACTGAGATCTCTTCTTTTATCCATGGTAGCCAAAATAATGAACAACTGGGCATTTTTATACATGACCCTAAGCATGATGGGATACTTAAATTGCTTAATTAACTTAGGACTCACACCTAAATTATGTGGAAGCACCTGCTTTCAATATACAGTACTTTGTATCCCTCATTTACTCAAGTATTTCCTTTATTTTGGCAGATACATGTATAATGCTAGCTTTAGACATTCCTTCCTTCCCGCGGTTTGTAGAGATGAATTGTAAACAATTGAAACATGTTAATCCTTTTGACCTGCATGGATCATTGGCTTGGTGAACAATAAGTTCTCTAAAATCAGTCTCTAGCTATCATCAATGACAGGTGTGTCTAACTAAGTGAATTTTTCAAAGTGATTTTTCAAAAACTGATAGTCCAAGGACTTTTTCATAGTTGACATAGTATCTCTCATACTGTACATGCATTGGGAGTGACATGAGTCTTTTCCAATGTTAAAACATTGTCAGTTGTGCAAATATTGAACTCCAGTCCAGCTGCTAGCTATATACTTGACAGAGAAAGTAGACAATATTTTCTGCTCAGTCCATAGAAATAGAATAGCCCCTTTCAGACCATGAGTGTTTGTTGAACTATATTTGCCAAGTTTACACATGTTAAACATAAGCACATTTAACACATTAGGAGTAAATGAAACTCGTTCCCCAGATGTGTAGGAGTGGAGGGAGATGTAAGGTGCGGATTGAAATGTGTCCACTGCATTTGGACACCTGATCCAGAACCTCATGCCGAGATAAATCTTTATTGAACCTGTAAATAAATATGGGTATGTCCAATAAAACATTCCCGGAGAATTGATTTTCTTCTGTGTTCAATGGGCATGTAGAGATCACATTATTTTATGTGTTGACAGCATCATCTTTTGGGTTACAACAGTTTTTATTTTACCAGGTAAGTTGACACATTCTCATTTTAAATTGAACCTTTATTTAACTAGGCAAGTCAGTTAAGAGCAAATTCTTATTTACAATGACGGCCTCATTTACAGCAACAACTTTCTGAATAGTTACAGGGGAGATGAATGTGCCAATTGGAAGCTGGAGATGATTAGGTGGCTGTGATGGTATGAGAGCCAGATTGAGAATTTAGCCAGGGTTACACACCTACTCTTACAATAAGTGCTATGGGATCTTTAGAGTCAGGACACCTGTTTAACGTCCCATCTGAAAGACAGCGCCATACACAGAGCAATGTCCCCAATCACTGCCCTGGGATATTTTAGACCAGAGGAAAGGGTGCCTCCTACTGGCCCTTGAACACCACTTCCAGCAGCATCTGGTGTCCCATCCAGGGACCAACCAGGACCGACCTTGCTTAGCGTCAGAAGCAAATAAGCAGTGGGATCCAGGGTGGTATTCTGCTGACTAGTTTAACAAAGCTCATTAGGCATTTATAAGTTATATTATTTAAGAATCAAAGGGTATATATAATTAATTTAAAAGTCCAAAACTGGATGTAGCAATTGCAGATGACCTCTTTAAAGATGCTTTCAGGTAGTTCCTTCACAAGAGGTTTAGATATCATGAAAAACAATGCTTTTCTGTTTGACAATTCTATTCTACTTTGCCCCTTAAGGTCATCACACTGTTCAACAGTTAGAGCTGTAATTAACTGTTCATTCTATCCCCTCCAGGACACAACCTTTACTTAAAAGGCTCAGGGTATTTTGCAACGCCAGGGGGCATGTTAAACCCTAAACCTTATAAACTCAGACACTTGAACAACATGTACAGTAATAGCCCTGTATTAGCCTGGCTCACTGACTGACACTGTAATCAATGGTGCTCTTGAAGCAACAACACTTCTCTGCATTCTCAAATGAAACTGAAAAAGGCTTTTCCAAAGTGAAGGGTTGGCAATTCGGTCGTTTGTTTCGTGTGAAGATCTCCCCATGGCCTGGCAGTAGCATCACAGATTAGGTGATTAGGCTAACTGATTTTACGCTTGACCTGGCATGGAAAATCTCTACTGGATAATCTGAATAATGGTCTGAGAGTCACACTCTGAGTCCAGGTCAGCAAATGGACACTGGATAGAAAGTTTCGGTCTGGTAAAAATTACTTTTGAGAAATTCCCCTTAGTCACGCTCAGTTTTGCAGCCAACTTTCTATTAGTGTGAAAATAGAATGCCATCAGCGGATGAGTGACAACAAGAACCCACAGTAATGTGCAGCCCAAAGCCAAAGGTACAGTGTGTAAGTTTTGTCTTTACACCAGCCGGGTGGCTCTTCAACCACATGGCCAGGGATGTCAACTCTATAGCCTCCACTAACCCACTTAGTGGGACTATCTGAAACTGTTCTTATCCCCATCCTAACGGATATTTTACATCTCTGAATCTTTTATGTACCATTTTCTCATGAATACTGCATACCCCTTAAAACCATATCAGGAGGTTACAGACGTTTTATCACCCTCAAAGTGCAAATGCTCCTGGGACGTTGAGATGACGCTCTAGACCTTAATGGAGTTATCTGCTCTCTGGACGTCACATTTTATTTGATTACCCTGCCTGGCTGTAAGCTGCGGTTGGCTGTTATGCTGCCATGCTCTGTCGGTAGAGGTTTATCTGTACAGGTACACTAATGGTGGCCCTCAGACTGGCTGAGAATTCTCCAACTTACTGTTGACACCAACATATGGGTTAAAAAATGTACATTCTCTTGACTGGTCTCCACTACAACGTTTTCTTCACAGACCAATGACATCAGAGCTTTAGCAAGGGTCAATCAGAATATCCAAACCAATCAGAACCTCTGGACGAGAATAGTTGGTGACCGAAGATGTCGATTTTGCTTACATTCTGTCAAAATGTTGCTGATGCCTTCCGTCGACCGCGTTTTGCGATGGCGGCCGCCGATCAGGGAGGAAGAGGAGTTGGAGGACAAGGACGTCTGTGACGAAGACGTGTCCCAGGAGGGGAAGTGATGCGGTGGCGTGGGAACCATGATTCGAGTGAGGAAGAGGGACAGTGCTGCTCCACAGAGAGTCAAGGCGATGGCGGCTAACTTCCATAACTTCATCTTAGAATGAGTAGGAGCATTGACACTCTGAAAGACAAGGAAACACAAGGAAAGAGATTAAGAGTAAGGTTTTCAATGCAACACCAAACATCATAAAATCCCAGAACTTCATGCAATCGATGACATGAGTACAGTTTCATAGTCCCACTGCCATAAACAGTGGAAAGAGCCTTCATTTCAACAGATCTTATTCTCAAAATGGTATCACAAGTGTTTTTGCCTTCAACAAAATACTTTGTCCCTCTGCTGAGGCCATTCTGGATTGGCTCTTTTACAGGTGTGGATTGTCAAATGTGCTAAATGTTGTTTTGCCCAGACACTCAATGTCAACACAAAGAGGTATTTGAACCCATGCATGAGGTCCCCGAACGCCTTTATATTTTGTTTAAATGTTTCAGTTGATCAAAAGGGAGCAGGGAATAGCAGTCAACATACATCTCTGTGAGGGAGTTTACACAAGCTGTATTCTGACTGCTATTGTGAGCATGGATGGGATACTACTGTGAGTCTATTGTGAGCATGGATGGGATACTATTGTGAGTCTTTTGTGAGCATGGATGGGATACTATTGTTAGTCTATTGTGAGCATGGATGGGATACTCCTTTGGCATCATGTCAAGCCCCAGATGAAAAGTCTATTACCCTGGTAGCCTCCAGAAGTCTCTCATTCCACCACAAGATTGATCTTGTTCCAGTCGTAGTCTCCCTTTCACAGGACAGAGACTTGTCAGGTATGTCTATGTTTGAAAAGGCAGCTTTGAATTTACAGTTGTTCTCACGTAAGCCTGCCTTGCATCAGTTTACAGAAGATACTCCTCGCCATCACAAGAAACACGTACATCTGTAAGCTTGAAACCCCGGCCAAAGAAGAAAATTACGCAATTGTTCCTTGAAAGATCTGAGCGATAATGATTTTCCACGATGCTCCAGGGATTGTCAGCATATAAATGTTTTAAACTGAACTATGCAGCAAGAGATTTTGTTTTCATTATTTATGTATCTCTCAAGAGTGTTTTATTGGCTTCACAGTATGATTTAGGCTCACATTGTTGTGGTATCTCTCAGTGATGCCTTTGTGTGTAAGCAATTCTTGTCTCACAACCATAAATTATGTTCTGCGGTATCTATCCTGAAAGCTCTTTTAAGTGTTTGGTGTTGTGTTGCGTGTTTCCATACTGTGATATGTCTGTATTGAATTATAAGCCCTTCGGCTTAAGAACATTAGCTATTATTTTTTTGCAAACAGTAGGAGTGTATTCAAATACTCAGTAGGAGGGTTTTCCAAATACTTTCTGTAGTTGGAGGGTTTTCAAATACTTTCTAGTTGTGCAAAAACAAGAATGGCTAATGTTCTTTAGGCTTACTGCTAATCAATACCCTCACATGTCAATCTTAGAATTCATTTTCATAACTGGAATCTTTGCACTAATTGTCAGTGTAGACAAAAGGAGTGAACTTGTTCCTAAATAGGGAAAAATCATGTTACAGTGATGTTCCAGACCTCAAAGCCCCTTGACCTTTGCACTACTTTATTTGTGTGTGTGTGTGTGTGTGTGTGTGTGTGTGTGTGTGTGTGTGTGTGTGTGTGTGTGTGTGTCCACAAGAATAGTAAACAAACAAATATTTGACCAACTGGGGACATTTTATTGGTCCCCACAAGGTCAAATTATATTTCTAGGGAGTGTATGGTTAAGGTCAGAATTAGTTAAGGTTAGAATTAGGTTTAGGGTTAGGGTTAGAAGCTAGGGTTAGTTTTAGGGTTTGGGTTAGGAGCTTGGGTTAGGGTTAGGAGCTAGGGTTAGGTTTAGGGTTAAAGTTAGGTTTTTGGGTTAAGGTTAGGATTATGGTTGGGGTTAGGTTTAGGGTAAGAGTACGGGTTAGGTTTAGGGGTTAGGTAAAAAAGGATTTTGAATGGGACTGAATTGTGTGTCCCCACAAGGTTAGCTGTACACGACTGCGTATGTGTGTGTTGTGTCTGTGTGTGTGTGTGTTTGTGGACGTGTTTAACTATACTTGTGGGGACCAGAAAAAAAAAACATTTGTTTGTCCCCACAAGGTCAAATGCTATTTCTAGGGGGTTTAGGGTTAAGGTTAGAATTAGTGTTAGGATTAGAATTTGGATCAAGGTTAGGAGCTAGGGTTAGTTTTAGGGTTAGGAGCTAGGGTTAGGTTTAGGGTTGTTTGTGGGCTCGAGCACCTGTGTGTGTAAATGTTTTTTCATGCAAATACACGTGTGACATGGCGTGGTGCAAAACGTTTCTCCAGATCAGGAAATGGTAAACTGACAGTGGCTGAGGACAAATCCAGACCAGCTCTGTCAAAGTGCTTTGCAAGACTGGGGATGAGTGCTTTGGCCTCTGTAGGGCCTCGGTCAGGGCCTGTGTTTCTGGCCCTCTCTGTCGGTGGCCGGCTAGGAGTGAAAACGTGGTTGGAGAAATGAAAAGATTACAGGACTACTGGCAATACACACTGGTTGTTTGCATTTTACTCAGAGACACTACCCACTGGGCCCAGCGAATGTATTTGAAACGTCACTAATGGTTTACTGCATTTTCAACAGAAGCATCCTGTTGTGGAGTGGTTTTTTGTTTGAGTCAGATCCAGTCCCATAAATGTGCCCCATCGTCTCCTCAGGATTAAAGGCCGTCTCATACTATTCAGTAGAAACGTGGCGCGCCGTTTCGCGCATAAATTGTGAGGACATTTAGGTGCGAGTATGCAAGCACTGTCATGTGCTTACGCCTAGCCGAGTTCTGCTAGGAGCAAACAAAATCTAGTCTGCAGTCGCCTTTACAAAGCACGCTATAAAAGATTACTCACTATACGTACAGTGGGGAGAACAAGTATTTGATACACTGCCGATTTTGCAGGTTTTCCCACTTACAAAGCATGTAGAAGTCTGTAATTTTTATCATAGGTACTCTTCAACTGTGAGTGACGGAATCTAAAACAAAAATCCAGAAAATCACATTGTATGGTTTTTAAGTAATTCATTTGCATTTTATTGCATGACATAAGTATTTGATACATCAGAAAAGCAGAACTTAATATTTGGTACAGAAACCTTTGTTTGCAATTACAGAGATCATACGTTTCCTGTAGTTCTTGACCAGGTTTGCACACACTGCAGCAGGGATTTTGGCCCACTCCTCCATACAGATCCTTCAGGTTTCGGGGCTGTCGCTGGGCAATACGGACTTTCAGCTCCCTCCAAAGATTTTCTATTGGGTTCAGGTCTGGAGACTGGCTAGGCCACTCCAGGACCTTGAGATGCTTCTTACGGAGCCACTCCTTAGTTGCCCTGGCTGTGTGTTTCGGGTCGTTGTCATGCTGGAAGACCCAGCCACGACCCATCTTCAATGCTCTTACTGAGGGAAGGAGGTTGTTGGCCAAGATCTCGCGATACATGGCCCCATCCATCCTCCCCTCAATACGGTGCAGTCGTCCTGTCCCCTTTGCAGAAAAGCATCCCCAAAGAATGATGTTTCCACCTCCATGCTTCACGGTTGGGATGGTGTTCTTGGGGTTGTAATCATCCTTCTTCTTCCTCCAAACACGGCGAGTGGAGTTTAGACCAAAAAGCTCTATTTTTGTCTCATCAGACCACATGACCTTCTCCCATTCCTCCTCTGGATCATACAGATGGTCATTGGCAAACTTCAGACGGGCCTGGACATGCGCTGGCTTGAGCAGGGGGACCTTGCGTGCGCTGCAGGATTTTAATCCATGACGTCGTAGTGTGTTACTAATGGTTTTCTTTGAGACTGTGGTCCCAGCTCTCTTCAGGTCATTGACCAGGTCCTGCCGTGTAGTTCTGGGCTGATCCCTCACCTTCCTCATGATCATTGATGCCCCACGAGGTGAGATCTTGCATGGTGCCCCAGACCGAGGGAGATTGACCGTCATCTTGAACTTCTTCCATTTTCTAATAATTGCGCCAACAGTTGTTGCCTTCTCACCAAGCTGCTTGCCTATTGTCCTGTAGCCCATCCCAGCCTTGTGCAGGTCTACAATTTTATCCCTGATGTCCTTACACAGCTCTCTGGTCTTGGCCATTGTGGAGAGGTTGGAGTCTGTTTGATTGAGTGTGTGGACAGGTGTCTTTTATACAGGTAACGAGTTCAAACAGGTGCAGTTAATACAGGTAATGAGTGGAGAACAGGAGGGCTTCTTAAAGAAAAACTAACAGGTCTGTGAGAGCCGGAATTCTTACTGGTTGGTAGGTGATCAAATACTTATGTCATGCAATAAAATGCAAATTAATTATTTAAAAATCATACAATGTGATTTTCTGTATTTTTGTTCTAGATTCCGTCTCTCACAGTTGAAGTGTACCTATGATAAAAATTACAGACCTCTACATGCTTTGTAAGTAGGAAAACCTGCAAAATCGTCAGTGTATCAAATACTCCCCACTGTAACTTCCATCCTCGCAGTCCAGGGGCACAATGTATTTTATGTTTGGATCAGAATCGCCGTTATAAGCATTGGCCAGTACGGAGAATTAAGTAAAACCAAGTCCAAATCCCTATCTCCATCAATGGCTAATTTAGGAAAGAGACATTTTTTGCTAGCTAGCTATTAGAGGACAACGAGATGCAACAATTCAAGTTGTTTCTGTCAATTACGTATTGCACTCGATGTGATGTGATTGGAGGGAAGCCAATCCCAAACTGGCTTCCCTTTACATTTTTTTTTCGTCACCAGGACCATTCACAGTTGAGCTCACTCATTTTCGCTCAACGCTGATTGGCTATTATTTTATTCTTCTTTTTATCAAGGGCGGCCAAATGCTAGCTGGCTTCCCTTGCATTCAATGCTACTGGCGGCAACAATGTCGTACTCTTTTTGACCAGACAGCATCATATAGATTGGCTACACATACAGAGACAGAGGGGCACTGTTTCGCTCACTCGGATGCTTTCTCTGGTGAGATACATTCAGCCTCTTGCGTATTGAAGGAGAATGATGAAACACAGAGAGACTAAATACATTATTTTGTGTTTTTTTCCTTTTTCTTGGTAATTTTGGGGGGTAACCTGGGTTCCCTTGGCATCCATGAATACATGCCAGTGATCCAGACACTGAATCATATCAGCTTTTGTACAGTTTTGTCACGACTCCTTCCGAAGTTGCCTTACCCCCTTGTTCGGGCATGCTTCGGCGATCGTCGTCACCGGCTTTCTAGCCACTGCCGCTCCCTCTTTCATTATTCCATTTGTCTTGTCTTGTCATTACGCACACCTGGTTCTCATTTCCCCCCAATTACTTCATGTATATATGTTCCCTCTGTTCCCTCATGTCCTTGTCGGTTATTGTTTGTTGTGTATGTTACGGTGTACTATATTTACGAGCAGACATTTATTCACTCATGGTTTTGTTTCCTAGGCGGTGCCTAGTTATAGTAACACCATTCGTCATTTTGGGAACAGTTGTACCCTTCCTGTTCAGATTTGTATACTTGCTTAGTATTAAACGTATACCTTTATTCCACACTATCTCCTGCGCCTGGCTCTCTATTATACATTCACGCCGTCACAGAATAACCGACCTTTCTACATGGAGTCAGCAGGAGCCACAAACATGACCGGAGTGGTGGAGAGAGTGAGGGGGCACTCCACCATGCTCACCAGCCTAGGAGAGGCGATGGATCGGGTTCTCCAGGCTGTCCAGCAACTGGAGCACAACCGACCAGAGAGTGGAACCTCACCATTAGCGCATACGGTTCCGACCACTATGGGTTCCAACACTCCACCACCACCTACCGGTAGAATCCGAATTTCCCTTCCCCGGGAATACGACGGAGCCACTGCCCAGTGCCAGGGGTTCCTTCTGCAATTAGAGCTGGCATTCAGCACTATCTCCCCTCCTCCATTGGACCGGGAGAAGGTGTCTGCCCTCGTCTCCTGTCTAACTGGGAAAGCCCTGGAGTGGGCCAACGCAACCTGGAGAGAGGGAACAGCGTTGGACAACTTCGGGGAGTTCGCCCGCTACTTCCGAGCCGTCTTCGACCATCCACCAGAAGGAAGAGAGGCGGGCGAGTGCCTTTTCCACCTACGACAGGGTACGAGGAGTGTGCAGGATTTTGCGCTGGTGTTCCGGACTTTAGCGGCCGGGTCGGGGTGGAATGAGCGGGCCCTCATAGACCATTTCCCATGCAGTTTGCACGAGGACGTCCGTCGAGAGCTAGCCTGCCTGGATGCCACGCTAAGTTTTGACCAACTCGTGGATATGGCCATAAGACTGGACAATCTGTTAGCATCTCGCGGACGTCCTGTGGGGGTTCCGCTCTTACCACCCTTATCCACACCAGATCCCGTTCCCATGGAAATGGGTGGAACGGCCGTCCGGAATTGTCGAGGGAGCCGGGTTCAGTGCTCCTCCTGTGGCCGTCAAGGACATTTGGCGGCCCGTTGTTTTCAGAGTGTTGGGTCTAGAGGCGGCAGGCAGGGCAATCTGGCATCACCCCAGGTAACAGCGCACCACACTTACCCAGAGCCCTCTGTTACACACCTCTACCTTTCTGTTTCATTTCCTGAATTTTGTGCCATTCCCCAGTGTAAGGCGCTAGTCGATTCAGGCGCAGCTGGAAATTTTATGTATATTAGGGATTCCGCTTACGCCCATGTCCATCCCCATTCCCATTCACGCGTTAGATAGTCGACCGTTAGGGTCTGGGTATGTTAAAGAGACCACCGGAGACATTGTTATGATTGTTACAAAGGAGAATCATAAGGAGAAAATCAGTTTCTTCATTATTGATTCTCCTGCATTTCCGGTGGTACTAGGACTGCCCTGGTTAAGCAGTCAGAATCACACCTTTTTGTGGAAACAGAGGGCTCTAACTGGGTGGTCATCAGAGTGTCCGGGTAGGTGTGTAGGTGTTTCCGTTGGTGCAACCACGGTGGAGAGTCCAGAGAATGTCCCCACCGTGCGCATTCCCCCCGAAGGCTCAAGCCTTCTCTTAGAAAAAGGCTAATAAATTACCACCTCATCACCCGGGGGATTGTGCGATAAACCTCAAGGTAGACGCTGTACTTCCCAGGAGTCATGTGTATCCCCTATCGCAGGTGGAAACGGAGGCTATGGAAACATATGTCTCTGAGTCCCTACGACAGGGGTTCATACGGTCCTCCACTTCACCCGCCTCCTCGAGTTTCTTTTTTGTGAAAAAAAAGGATGGTGGTCTGCGCCCATGCATTGATTACCGCGCCCTCAACCAGATCACAGAGAGGTATAGTTATCCTCTACCTCTCATTTCATCTGTGATTGAATCAATGCATGGGGCGCGCTTCTTCACTAAATTAGAGTGTGTACAATTTGGTTCGTATCCGGGAGGGAGAATATCTAGTCATGCCATACGGGTTGATGAATGCGCCATCGGTCTTCCAATCTTTTGTGGACAATGTTTTTAGGGACATGTTCGGTTGCGGTGTGGTGGTATACATCGATGACATTCTGGTGTATTCCGCTACACGCGCCGAGCATGTTTCCCTAGTCCATAGAGTACTTGGACAACTGCTGGAGCATAATCTGTATGTCAAGGCAGAAAAATGTATGTTCTTCCAACAGTCAGTCTCCTTCCTTGGATACCACATCACCACCTCCGGGGTGGAGATGGAGAGTGAACGCATTTCAGCCGTGCGCAATTGGCCGACTCCCACCACGGTAAAGGAGGTACAGCGGTTTTTAGGGTTTGCCCATTTCTATCAGAGGTTTATCCGGGGCTTTGGCAAGGTGGCGACTCCCATTACTTCACTGTTAAAGGGGGGTCCGTCCCGTCTCCGCTGGTGCGCTACGGCGGACAGGGCATTCAGTCAGCTGAAGGCTCTGTTCACCGCGGCCCCGGTGCTGGCCTATCCGGATCCCTCTTTGCAGTTCATAGTAGAGGTGGACGGGTCCAAATTAGGGGTAGGAGCAGTCCTATTCCAACGATCGGGCACACCACCTAAGCTCCGCCCCTGTGCCTTCTTCTCAAAGAGGCTCAGCCCGGCGGAGCAAAACTATGATGTGGGTGATCGGGAGTTGTTAGCTGTAGTCAGGGCTTTGACTGCGTGGAGACATTGGCTTGAGGGGGCTAAACACCCTTTCCTCATCTGGACTGACCACCTCAACCTGGAGTACATCCGGGCAGCGAGGAGGCTGAATCCTCGTCAGGCCAGGTGGACCATGTTTTTCACACGTTTCCACTTCACCATGTCATATATTCCAGGGACAAAGAACGTGAAGGCAGACGCACTGTCCCGGTTGTACGACACAGAGGAGAAGCCCGTAGACGCGGACATTGAGCAGGCGTTGCGCACAGAGCCAGCTCCACAGTCCTGTCCCGCTAGGCGTCTGTACGTGCCGTCTGCTGTCCGCGACCGGCTCATCTATTGGCCCCACATGTCACCCTCCTCTGGTCACCCTGGTATCGGTCGGACAGTGCGCTGTCTTACTGAGAAATATTGGTGGCCCACCTTGGCTAAGGATGTAAGGGTGTATGTCTCCTCCTGCTCGGTGTGTGCCCAGTGTAAGGCACCTAGACACCTTCCCAGGGGTAAGTTACTCCCTTTACCCATTCCACAACGGCCATGGTCACATTTATCGATAGATTTCCTGACTGACCTTCCACATTCCCAGGGGAACACTACGATCCTGGTCGTTGTGGACCGGTTCTCCAAGTCCTGCCGCCTCTTGCCTCTGCCCGGTCTCCCCATGGCCCTACAGACTGCGGAGGCTCTATTCACCCATGTCTTCCGGCACTACGGGGTACCAGAGGATATAGTGTCTGATTGGGGCCCCCAATTCACATCTAGGGTGTGGAAAGCGTTCATGGAACGGCTGGGGGTCTCCGTCAGCCTTACCTCTGGGTTTCACCCCGAATCTAACCGGCAGGTGGAGAGGGTCAAATCAGGATGTAGGTAGGTTCCTAAGGTCCTACTGCCAGGACCGGCCGGGGGAGTGGTCGGTGTTCCTGCCATGGGCTGAGATGGCTCAGAATTCCCTCCGTCACTCCTCCACCAACCTAACCCCATTTCAGTGTGTGTTGGGTTACCAGCCGGTTCTGTTACTGTGGCATCGGAGCCAGACCGAAGCTCCTGCGGTGGATGAGTGATTCCGGCACGCGGAGGCGACATGGGAGGCTGCGCATGTTCGTCTCCAGCGAACTATACGTCGGCAGAAGGCCGGCGCGGACCATCACCGCAGTGAGGCCCCGGTGTTCACACCGGGTGATCGGGTCTGGCTCTCGACCTGGAACCTGCCCCTCCGCCTGCCATGTCGGAAACTGGGCCCGCGGTTTGTAGGGCCATTTAAAGTCCTGAGGAGAATCAACGAGGTCACATACAGGTTAAAACTCCCTCCCGATTACCGTATTATCCCCTCGTTTCATGTGTTTCTCCTCAGGCCGGTGGTGGTTGGTCCACTCCAGGAGTCTGAGGTGCGGGAGGTCCCTCCACCCACGTTGGACATCGAGGGGGTCCCGGCGTACTCCGTCCGTTCCATCTTGGATTCGAGACGTCGGGCGGGGGGCCTTCAGTACCTCGTGGAGTGGGAGGGGTATGGTCCGGAGGAGAGGTGCTGGGTGCCGAAGGGGGATGTTCTCGACCACTCCCTATTACGTGACTTCCACCGTCGCCGCCCTGAGCGCCCGGCGCCTCGCCGTCCGGGTCATCCCCGAAGCCGGTGTCGGAACTCAGCTGGAGCTGCGCGTCAAGGGGGGGGGGGGTACTGTCACGACTCCTTCCGAAGTTGTGTCAGTGCTGGTGTCCTTGCTATATTCCTAATCTGGACCTCATACCATCATGGCCACTTTATCATCCCCAGCTTCCAATAGACTCATTCATCTCCCCTGTAACTATTCCCCAGGTCGTTGCTGTAAATTAGTATGGGTTCTCAGTCAATTTACCTGATCAAATAAAACAGATTATTTTCCTGCTGTAGCAAACTGGCCCCCCATTGTGCTTTGCAAAGTGGGATGTATGAATGTTGAACAGTGACTGAGTCATCTTGGCCCAGAGTCTATATACATCTGAGGTCTTCTTGACCTCCAAGGTCCTAACAGATCCAGCATGGGGCTTCTTTTGCATCCTCTCTGTTCTGTCTATGTATCTCCTGACAATGTTTTAATCCCTCATTCACTCCAATGGAGATTAGCCATAGTAGAGAATTTCATCAGGGAATATTCTCAGATCTTTGCATTCATCACAGAGTGTGCCGGCCTCACATGGAGAGGGGGTCATTTTATCTGAGCTCTTCATCAGCTAGCCTAAAGGACAATGCATTATTTTCTCATGGTGCCCATTTGTATATCATTTGTATATCATTTGTATATCTTTTGGAAAACAACTAGGATCATAATTCATAGATCACTTATCCAAGAACAGGACACCCTCTCCCTTCACAAGAATACACATAGGAAGTATTGGAAAAGTAACTTTTATTGTCAGATTTTATACATATCTATTCCAAACCCAAAGGAAATTAAATCAATCAACTTTATGAGTATTTATAGAATAATTCTAAACAAACACAAAAATAAACCAAGTTGTTCTCATTCCTATAGTCAAGTAGGTCCTTCACATTTGGTAAAGATCCACAATGTAGTTCCAAGGCCACTCTTTCTCTATAGGCATTCTCAGGCCTTAACAACAATAAAGACTAATTCAGCCCATCTGTCTGTCTTATTTTGTGTTTACGTGCTGTAATCCCTTGGAGTAAAAATACATGGAGACGTGATGAAGTGGGGTCTCAAGAGGGGGAAGTAAATCGCTGATGGGAGTTGTCCATACATGCAACCTTATATAATCAACTCAACTGTACAATGACCTCTCAGAAAATAACTATTCAGAATTTAGTCATTTTCTATTAAGGTATCTTTACTTTTACTCAAGTATGATAATTGGGTACTTTTTCCACCACTGGCTACAACAATGTCAGTGGCTGCAAGCCTCTACAGAAGCACAATAACTTAGATCAAAGGCACCTCCGTAACCAACCTTCTTCAGAAAGGCACCGAAACCCGAGCAAAATAAGACTCAAGCTCGACCCACTACACCTAGAACATCACAGCAGGAGCAAGGAAAAGTGATACAGTACCTACATTTTCTCTTCCCAAGCAGAGGAGAAGGCTTGGGCTGAATTCCTAATAGTCCATGTTATTGTACGGTCAGGTGTCTTCAAGGCCAAACGGCAGAGCAGCAGCCAGGGAGGACTATGAGAGTAGCATGGCTCCCAAGATCAGGACTGGATTATCACTTCTAATGCCTCCCAGTTTATCTCCATCACGTGGGCCGCGATTTACCCAGCCTGGCTGGAGGGAGTCACCGCCTGGAGGTGTGGGGATGGCCGTGGGGGGTTAATCTGCTCACCACCACCATGAGCCTCATCTGCAGGACTCAGAGAGAACTCCACTACACATGCTGAAGGAGTCAGTAACTTTAGTCTGGTCCTCCATTGGGATGGTCAGACTCAGGATGACACGCACTCACACACACACACACACACACGCCAATCTCTAAACCCCCACATCCTCGCTTTGACATGGGCAAGGATAACTGGTTTCCATTATGTAAGATACTATTAATGCAATTCAGTCACCGCATGATATCTACCCATTGGTGCTTCTGCCAGATCTCGACTGCTTTGAGGCATGTTGAAAGAGGACTAGATGGAGGGCACTGACCACAATTCCCATTATGTGTGGTGCAGATCAGGGGAAATACCACTAGGCTCCTCAGGGTGGTGTCCCTCATCCCAGACTGTCTTGTGGGGTCACTCTGGGTCAGGTTGGGGTTATGTGAAGGACACCAGCTAAATAAATTAACCTCAGGGTGGTTATGTTCACAATGTGGAAGCTTCAGAAAAATAGATAATACGATACTAAATATATTCACAGGTCACCAAATAACTGATTAAAACACAATGTTTTGCAATGAAGGTTTACAGAAGTCTCAACAGCACCCTCTAGAGTAGTACCATGATGTAGCCGGAGGACAGCTAGCTTCCATTTCCAAGTACACTGACTTCAATACAAAACCTAGGAGGCTCATGGTTCTCACCTCCTTGTATAGACAAACACAGTAATTATGACGACTTCCAGAGGACGTCCTCCAACCTATCAGAGCTCTTGCATTATGAACTGACATGTTGTCCATCCAATCAAAGGATCAGATAATTAATCTAGTACTGAAAGCATACACTGCAGCAAGCTAGGACAGCAGTGCATAAAATGTGGTGAATAGTTGACTCATAGAGAGAGAAAGACAATAGTTGAACAGTTTTAAAATTAAAGAGAAGTGGCAGAGAGAGACAGAGAGCTAGCTATATTTTGTTGTCTTTTTTTCTTCTTAGTTTACCTTTCACTTACTTAGCTAATGCAGCTAATTTAGCCTACTCAACAACCTGACTCAGAGAGGAATGTTATTTATGTTAGCTAGCTGGCTAAGGCTATCCAACACTGCAACTTTTCCAAGTCAAGATAAGCTTTCGGTTTTATTCATTTATCGGCACCTGGGCCCGCTGGTGTAACTGCTAAACTGCTTACTCTACACTGTACAGCGTGATAGTACATATTGATTGAATTGTGGGTTTACTAACGCGTTAGTTCTAGTTTGTTGACTATAATATTAATATGGTGACAACGATGTAAGCTGTGTGTAGTGGTTTGCGGTTATGGTATGAAGGTTTGGCTTGGAGAGGTTTTTGTGCCTGATAACAAACAGCTGTTGTGTTGTGAGAAGGAGTTATACAATGAGCAAAGTGATGATCCTGTAAGTGGCTGCTATGAAAGTGAACTGTGTGTGAGGGGATCAGGGGTGTATTAATTCCACCAATTATGTTGCAAAAGTTTTCTTAAAAGGAAGCAAACGGAAAGAAAAGTGGAGGACCTACCTGAATTTGTTCAAAATAAACTCTTGTTTTGGACTAATGAGTACTCCCTAGATCAGCTAGATGCAGGCAAGAGTGTGTAAGGTAGTATTGAACGTGTCACTGTCTGTCACCTTGATTACTCCAATTTGTCTCTAGATCTGTGCACCTACGTTATAAACTTACATTTTTATGCTAGGTTGTAGCAACCTCATGATGAGTATAGGGAAAATTCTAGCATCATGTAGTAGCCTAAACCTATTGGTGTTACATTGAGCTGAGAATATGAATGACAGTCATCCAATATGCTGTAATAGAAATAAGGCAATGCTAATAAATAAAACAAATTGGCCTCCCTAATCTTGAACGGCACCAACTACCACTGGTTTACAGTGATTAGATAACAACTTCATGGAGAAACCTCTGTTACTGCACCATACTGTGGTTGGAATGGTTGTATCAATAACACTTTATTAGTTAAGTTCCATTCATGATTTTACAATTACGCAATGTAACTTTTTCAGCTGGAGGCTGATATTGTTGTTCATCATGACTACCAGATGTTATATTTGACCTGAGATTCAGAGACATAAATGCTCAGAACATACTGAAGTGTTTTTGTTGATGAGCAGAAGTGACTTCTGCCCTGAGACCAATAGATCCCAGTTAGTCTGTGGTCTCATTGTGATGACCTCACAACGCCCCATCATGGGCCATGGTCAGGTGCACAGTGTGTACTCCTGACTCACTCAAACACTCACTCCTCTGGGCTACCCTTCATGCTTGCACAGTGGTCTAAATCTCTTGGAGAGTTCAAGCGGGACTAATACCTACCATATACCAACACAAAAAAAATGATGGAAAGTTGGGCTTCAAGCAAAGTAATCATTTTCAGACGCAGTCTCCCAAGTGGAGGTGAATGATCAGCGGATATAGGCAGTAAAAATCGTTTGTTTTCCCCTTTACACAATACATGGCCTGAGGATTGACGACAACTCTATACATTATTTTAAATAATAACATCTCCTTCTGCAATGTCTTCAGACATGTATTACATTTCAGAGTAGGTGGCCATTCAAGATGGGATGCAGGTTGTAAGTGAAGGGGGGATTCAAGGACATGTTGTTATCTCCATGTTCAACCTGTCTAGAAAAATGGAGCCCTTATGGTTCAATCTACCATAAGGGCCAGGGGTCTGAGTCGCTTGGTTAGTTCAAGCTCTCATCTCCAGCTCTACTCTGCCCTACCAAGAAAAAAGGCAGTAACTACTAATTTGGTCTAAATGAATTAATGTAATTTTTGCTACATTAAATACATGCTTAATCATGTGGACAAGTATCCTGCCTCTGTTGTATTGTGTTTTGGAGAAAATGGGGGTCATGTTAGCAGTAACTGCATAAAGTTACTGTGAAACCAAGGTAAATAAAAGCAATGCTTCTCAGTTCCCCGCAATGAGCAGTTACTGCCTTTTTGCTTGGTAGGGCAGTACTACTCTGTCTCCTCCCACCCTCTACCAACGCAGCCTCAGCCTCTCTCCTGCTTCCTAGAAGTCACTCAGGGAGGTATTTCATTAATACTGTCATATCAGGTTGTGTTGGTAGAGGGTGGGAGTAGACAGAGTAGTAGAGCTGGAGATGAGAGCTTGAACTAACCAAGTAATTCAGATTAGGCCCCCTTCTATAGAAGCCCACCCTGGACCCAGAAGTTCTGGCCAATTATAGGTATATGTTCCATTAAGACCTGTGACAATCATATCAGATCCAACTCAGACCTGTGTCATTATTTAGAATTCTGGATCCGGACCAGCTCGGGTCCCAGACCGGTTCTCGGGTATTCGGGTACAGGTGGATCCGTGAACACCTCTAGGCACCCCTCACCAGGTACAGCACTCGCCCATTTGCTAATGCAAAGCACTCTATTCGGGATCCCTGGCAGGAGTCTCTAGAAGCTCCAGTACATTAAGTGAGTAAGCATTAACACATAACCACCATCCTGGAATCTCTGCACTGGCTTCGCATCTCACTCAGAATCAAATTCAAAACCCTCCTGCTGACATTCCAGTGCATCCATGGAAATGCCCCTCCATACCTCAAAGAACTGCTGCTATCCCATAACCCCACCCGCAACCTCAAGTCGAGCGATAGCCTTCTCCTCAACGTCCCCAGGACCAAGCTCTGCTCCATGGGGGATCCGTCTTTCTGCTTGACCAACCACCCCGCCTCTGGAATGCACTCCCGGCGCACCTAAAGGCACCACAGACTCTGAGGAAGGCCTTCTGGTAGTTATAGCTGTGTTCCTTGTAGACTCACCTGTGTTCTTTGTGTGAGTGGCCCTGTCTAGTTACAGTATGTCCTTTCTCTTGTCTACATCTTTTGTTTCTATTTATTTTTCTATTTATTTTAAATGCGTTTACTGTAGCACTTTGAAATTGTTTTCAACGAAAAGCACGTTATAAATTCCCCTTAGTGTCCTATATGAATGGCACCATAAGTCATACCATCTTGAAAGGCACAAGAGACAATACGCTGTTTTCATCTCAAATGGAAGAGAAAGGCCTTTGAATTAGAGACTATTACTAAAATAAACTTAGCCTCAGGCCGTGACCTTGAATCAACGTCAATATATTTTAGATTTGTTTATCTTAGCAGAAGATTGGGGCTACTAAAAGTTGCTCCACTTATTGTCTGTTGATGTAAGGTGCCCATTTAGGCCTATACTATAGCCTATATGCCTGATACATTACTAGTCTAAGCTTCCAAACCATGTACAGTGGGGAGAACAAGTATTTGATACACTGCCGATTTTGCAGGTTTTCCTACTCACAAAGCGTCTGTAATTTTTATCATAGGTACACTTCAACTGTGAGAGATGGAATCTAAAACAAAAATCCGGAAAATCCCATTGTATGATTTTAAAATAATAATTTGCATTTTATTGCATGACATAAGTATTTGATCACCTACCAACCAGTAAGAATTCCGGCTCTCACAGACCTGTTCGTTTTTCTTTAAGAAGCCCTCCTGTTCTCCACTCATTACCTCTATTAACTGCACCTGTTTGAACTCGTTACCTGTATAAAAGACACCTGTCCACACACTCAATCAAACGGACTCCACACACTCAATCAAACAGCTGTGTAAGGACATCAGGGATAAAATTGTAGACCTGCACAAGGCTGGGATGGGCTACAGGACAATAGACAAGCAGCTTGGTGAGAAGGCAACAACTGTTGGCGCAATTATTAGAAAATGGAAGAAGGTCAATCTCCCTCGGTCTGGGGCATCATGCAAGATCTCACCTCGTGGGGCATCAATGATCATGAGGAAGGTGAGGGATCAGCCCAGAACTACACGGCAGGACCTGGTCAATGACCTGAAGAGAGCTGGGACCACAGTCTCAAAGAAAACCATTAGTAACACACTACGCCGTCATGGATTAAAATCCTGCAGCGCACGCAAGGTCCCCCTGCTCAAGCCAGCGCATGTCCAGGCCCATCTGAAGTTTTCCAATGACCATCTGGATGATCCAGAGGAGGAATGGGAGAAGGTCATGTGGTCTGATGAGACAAAAATAGAGCTTTTTGGTCTAAACTCCACTCGCCGTGTTTGGAGGAAGAAGAAGGATGAGTACAACCCCAAGAACACCATCCCAACCGTGAAGCATGGAGGTGGAAACATCATTCTTTGGGGATGCTTTTCTGCAAAGGGGACAGGACGACTGCACCGTATTGAGGGGAGGATGGATGGGGCCATGTATCGCGAGATCTTGGCCAACAACCTCCTTCCGTTAGTAAAAGCATTGAAGATGGGTCGTGGCTGGGTCTTCCAGCATGACAACGACCCGAAACACACAGCCAGGGCAACTAAGGAGTGGCTCCGTAAGAAGCATCTCAAGGTCCTGGAGTGGCCTAGCCAGTCTCCAGACCTGAACCCAATAGAAAATCTTTGGAGGGAGCTGAAAGTTTGTATTGCCCAGCGACAGCCCCGAAACCTGAAGGATCTGTATGGAGGAGTGGGCCAAAATCCCTGCTGCAGTGTGTGCAAACCTGGTCAAGAACTACAGGAAACGTATGATCTCTGTAATTGCAAACAAAGGTTTCTGTACCAAATATTAAGTTCTGCTTTTCTGATGTATCAAATACTTATGTCATGCAATAAAATGCAAATTAATTACTTAAAAATCATAAAATGGGATTTTCTGGATTTTTGTTTTAGATTCCGTCACTCACAGTTGAAGAGTACCTATGATAAAAATTACAGACTTCTACATGCTTTGTAAGTGGGAAAACCTGCAAAATCGGCAGTGTATCAAATACTTGTTCTCCCCACTGTATGTGTTGTTTAGTTAGTTTTGCACAAGACTGGTAAATTACATGATATTGCATTGTATAACATACAGTGCATTCCGAAAGTATTCAGAACCCTTGACCTTTTCCACATTTTGTTACATTACAGCCTTATTCTAAAATTGATTAAATCGTTTTTTCCCCCCTCAATCTACACACAATACCCCATAATGACGAAGCAAAAACAGGTTTTTAGATATTTTTGCAAATGTATAAAAAATGAAAAAAATAAGAAATATCACATCTACATAAGTATTCAGACCCTTTACTCAGTACTTTGTTGAAGCACCTTTGGCAGCGATTACAGCCTCGTGTCTTCTTAGGTTTGACGCTAAAAGCTTGGCACACCTCTATTTGGGGAATTTCTCCCATTCTTCTATGCAGTTCCTCTGTCAGGTTGGATGGGGAGCGTTGCTGCACAGCTATTTTCAGGTCTCTGCCAGAGATGTTCGAACTGGTTCAAGTCCAAGCTCTGGCTGGGCCACTCAAGTACATTCAGAGAATGTCCCGGGTGACCTCCCTGACCAAGGCCCTTTTCCCCCGTTTGTTCAGTTTGGCCGGGTGGCCAGCTCTAGGAAGATTCTTGGTGGTTCCAAACTTCCATTTAAGAATGATGGAGGCCACTGTGTTCTTGGGACCTTTAATGCTGCAGAAATGTTTTGGTACCCTTCCCCAGATCTGTGCCTCGACACAATCCTGTCTCGGAGCTCAAAGGACAATTCCTTCGACCTCATGGTTTGGTTTTTGCTCTGACATGCACTGTCCACTGTGTGAACTTATATAGACAGGTGTGTGCCTTTCCAATTCATGTGCAATCAATTGAATTTACCACAGGTGGAGTCCAATCAAGTTGTATAAACTTCTCAAGGAGGATCTGAAAGACCCGACGCTAGAGATGAGAAGCAGGTACGGGGAGTTGAACATTTAATTGCACGGACATAGAACAAGACAGGAACAGCGTCAGAACCAGGCAAACAAACGACATACGGCAATCACAATGAATGCAGCAGCTGGGAACAGAGCTGGGGAACAGACAGATATAGGGAAGTTAATGACATGTGAGTGAGTCCAGGTGAGTCCAATAATCGCTGAGGGAAGCAGGTGTGCGTAATGATGGTGGCAGGAGTGCGTTGTGCAGGGCAGCCTGGCGCGGAGAGCGGGAGCAGGCGTGACATGATCAAAGGAAACAGGATGCACCTGAGCTCAATTTCGAGCCTCATAGCAATTTCGAGTCTCATTGCAAAAAAATCTAAAAATCTGTTTTTTGCTTTGTATTGGGTATTGTGTGTAGATTGCTGAGAAAAAAATATATTTAATCAATTGTAGAATAAGGCTTTATCCACAAAATGTGGATAAAGTCAACGGGTATGAATACTTTCCGAAGGCACTGTATATATTATACAGTACCATAGTATTTGGAAATATGGTTGGGACTAGAGTCATATCTCAAAAAGAGTGATCACCTATTGCAGGAGCTTCCGCCTTTGCCACAGAGGTGGAAAAGATGGAAAAGCATTTATTTTCTCTGTACATTATGTTACAGCTGGAAGATACATTTGAGAGACACAAGTGAACATGCTCATATCTGCTCCCCCTCCAACAAACAAATCAATACATCTATAAGCATAACTGGTCCTAAACATGAATGACCAAAGATACTACCAAGGTTGATGTGAAGTTGACTGCCGACAAACATACACTGGGGACCAAAAGTTTGGAATATTACTCATTCAAGGGTTTTTCTTTATTTGCACTATTTTTTACATTGTAGAATAAAAGTGAAGACATCAAAACTATGGTATAACACATATGTAATCATGTAGTAACCAAAAAAGTGTTAAACAAATCAAAATATATTTTATATTTGAGATTCTTCAAAGTAGCCACCCTTTGCTTTGATGACAGCTTTGCACACTCATTGCATTCTCTCAACCTGCTTCATGAGGACTGCCACAGGAATGGAAGACCCAGAAATACATCTGCTGCAGAGGATAAGTTCAGTAGTTACCAGCCTCAGATTGCAGCCAAAATAATGCTTCACAGAGTTCAAGTAACAGACACATCTCAACATCAACTATTCAGAGGGGACTGTGTGAATCAGGCCTTCATGGTTGAATTGCTGCAAAGAACTTGCTTGGACCAAGAAACAGGATCAATGGACAATAGACCGGTTGAAATTCGTCCTTTGTTCTGAAGTCCAGATTTTAGATTTTTGGTTCCAACCTCAACCAAATTGAGATGGTTTGGGATGAGTCGGACCTCAGTGAAGGAAAAGCAGCCAACAAGTGCTCAGCATATGTGAGAACTCCTTCAAGACTGATGGAAAAGCATTCCAGGTGAAGCTGGTTGATGCCAGGAGCGTGCAAAGCTGTCATCAAGGCAAAGGTGGCTATTTGAAGAATCTTAAATATAAAATATATTTTGATTTGTTTAACACTTTTTTGGTTACTACATGATTCCATATGTGTTATGTCATAGTTTTGATGTCTTCACTTTTATTCTAAGATGTAAAAAATTGTGCAAGTAAAGAAAAACCCTTGAATGAGTAATATTCCAAACTTTTGGCGTAATATTCCAAACAGTCTTTCATGTAATCTAGTAAGCATGGGCTTGACTATTCCCTGTCGGTTTTGCATGGGTGGATTTCATCTATGTTAGCGCACTTCCTATACAACGTAGGTTCCCCTCTTCCTCTTTTCTCAACATATTGTTGCAACATGTGTTTGAGACATTGGGGGGTCACTAATATTTCCCATTGACGTATTATTGGGTTACTCCAATATGACCAGATTCAAGTGCTTCTACCCAGACATTAACTAAAATACAAAAGTCCTTTACATGCCTACCCGTTACGTCGCATGACAGTCATAAATCAGTGGAGGCTGGTGAGGGGAGGACGGCTCATTATAATGGCCGGAACAGAGTAAATGGAATGGCATCAAACCATGTGTTCCAGCCATTACCACGAACCTGTCTTCCCCAATTAAGGTGCCACCAACCTCCTATGGTTGTAAGACATTCAGCTTTATACTCATGTGTCAATCGTATGTCAATTGTTGTTGATCCGACCATGTTATCCTCACAGACTGTCTCCTCAGACTCTCTCCCTAGGCAGCTAGCTATTAATACAAGTGAGATTTCAGTTCCTTGCACATTGACTTTTACAATGTTGGCTTAAAGTATCTTTCTGAGGGTTAGTTAAGTGCTTATAAGGGTTTCCCTTTCCAATTGTTCTCTGGGACAGAAAATACAGCCAGGAGGTTTGTTTGGGGATTTACTTAATGATACTATGATGTTCGTCAGACATGTACAGGTCTGCTAAGCAATTTTGAAACGGTAGCACTATTAATAGCTTCTGAAACAGTGATTTGGACATAGACACTTAGCACCTTACGTAGTTCTGTTGGTCCACTCATGTTTAAATTAAGCACTTAACAGTGATTACTGTCCTCCCACATAAGCCCCCAGCTTACCCTGACAAAAGAGGATACCGCGTGTCCTTACCGTTCGCCCGGCTTATCCAGACTTGTCTGCGTGTCTAAATCTCCGCTTGACCTCCAGGTAAGATCTGCATGGGATGAATATGGCCAATGCTCCACCGTCCTCTGCTCAGGCAAGGCAGAGTAGAGGAGAGAGTCGAAGCAGCTCTCCCTTCAGCCCAGTGGTGATCAGAGTCCGAGAGTAGCGGGGCTGGCCCTCAGGACTACCAGGCTGCTGCTGCATCTGTGCATCTGCTGAAGACCGTCGTCACATGTCCAGAGGCTCCGCTGGTGGAGGAAGAAGCCCAGAATCACCATAGTTTTATCTCCAGCTACTCAGAGTGCCTTAGCAAAGCCAAGGTGTTAGGTCAGATACAGATAAAATGCCTGTAGGGTAGAGTTGTTTCCTCCAGATGATTCTACCCCCTTCACACACATCCAGACTGTCAGGTATGCTGAAGGAGACCTGACAGACTCTCAGAGAGAGAACCAGTCCTGGAAATCCAGCACCTCTTACGGCAATAAACAATCAGCCCACAGCTCCTATACACTAACAAAGAAATGTGTTTTAAAGAAAAGCAAATGTGGAAAACAACATAAATTCTCTAGAAATCTCCTACAGTGCGTTGTTAAGTAAACATAATGTTATTTATGCAGGATTGAAATATGGTAAAATCTCATGAGAGTACTTTTTAAACTCCAAGATCCAGATGAGTTCAGTCTGTCCATTTGACTGTGTTTAGATTATAACACAACACTCTCTGAACAATACGAGATGTTTCAGGAAAGCTTGTCTGAGCCCCACAGATTCCTTCAACACTGCCGAAAAGTGAGGGAAAAGAGGATCATAATTGGTTAATGATAGGCTCTTACAGACCTCTTAATGTTTGTATAGGTTTCCAGTAACCCTCGAAAGGTTTCCATTCATATGAAACAAAAAGAAAGATTCAAACAAAGATTATATCAATGTGCGTCATGAAAGGTGTATCCTCCTTTGGGTCCTTGCGAGTTAATTCCAGCTCCGTCTTCACTCATAGGCAGAGTGAGAGAAAGAGAGAGTGACTCCAGCGTTGTTCTTAGTTAAACAAGAGAGACATTGTGAATCTCGGTGCTCCAGTGATGGAAACTTCAGAGATACTGAGTGTCAGAGATACTGAGTGTCAGAGCTACTGAGCGTCCCGACTAAGTGGGAGAGCAACTGATTGTTAGTGCGGCAGCTGCTACATGTCAATCACAGAGAGAGAGAAACAGGTAGACACTGAAGCAATGTTCGTTCTGGAAAAGTTCAAAGTATCCTCTTTTGTTGATGTACAGTGTAGTGTAGTAGTACTCTCCTGCTTGGCTCGAGCATGCTCCTGTCAGAGCGCCCAGCTTTAGACTGTTTAGTTACAGATGGATGGGAGCGCTGGATGGACGGAGAGGGGAGCCAAGTGCAAGAAGGGGGGTGAGGGATTGAATGGCCTCATCACTATTTTGCCCCCTCTCAGCCTCCTCCTCCCCTCCCCTCCCCTTCCAGACATAAATACGAACGATCATGCACGCGCACCCACACACATTCACACACACTAGCTCCACCTCTCCATAGCTCAGGCCAGAGGCAGACTCGAGTCAAGTGTGTGTGTTTGTGTGTATGTATGTGTCAGTCTGCACTGACCTCTGCACCAATGATAAAGATGCACAGATGGACGGACAGACGGACAGGCGGACAGACGGACAGGCGGACAGACGGACAGACGGACAGAATTCAGACCCCTTCCCTTTTCCACATTTTGTTACGTTACAGCCTTATTCTAAAATGTATTAAATATAACATCAATCTACACACAATACCCCATAATGGTCACTCTGACAGAGCTCCAGAGTTCCCCTGTGGAGATGGGAGAACCTTCCAGAAGGACAACCATCTCTGCAGCACTTTTGGTATAGTGGCCAGACAGAAGCCACTCCTCAGTAAAAGGCACGTGACAGCCCGCTTGCCAAAGGCTCCTAAAGGACTCCCAGACTGTGAGAAACAAGATCCTCTGGTCTGAGGAAACCAAGATTTAACTCTTTGGCCTCAATGCCAAGAGTCACGTCTGGAGGAAACCTGGCACCATCCCTACGGTGAAGCATGGTGGTGGCAGCATCATTCTGTGGAGATTTGGAGACTGGATGGAGCAAACTACAGAGAGATCTTTGATGAAAACCTGCTCCAGAGTGCTCAGGACCTCAGACTGGGGTGAAGGTTCACCTTCCATCAGGCCAACGACAATAAGCACACAGCCAAGATAACGCAGGAGTGATTTCGGGAAAAGTCTTTGAACGTCCTTGAGTGGCCTAGCCACGATCGATCATCTCTTGAGAGACATGAAAAAATCTGTGCAGCGACGCTCCCCATTCAACCTGACAGAGCTTGAGAGGATCTGCAGAGAAGAATGGGCGAAACTCCCCAAATATAGGTGTGCCAAGCTTTGAGTGTCATACCCAAGAAGACTCAAGGCTGTAATAGCTGCCAAAGGTGCTTCAACAAAGTACTGAGTAAAGGGTCTGAATACTTATATAAATGTGATATTTCAGGTGTTTTTGTATACATTTGCAATTTTTTTTATATAAACCTGTTTTTGCTTTGTCATTATGGGGTATTGTGTGTAGATTGATTAGTGAAAAAAACAGTTTAATACATTTTAGAATAAGGCTGTAATGTAACAAAATGTGGAAAAAGTCAAGGGTTCTGAATACTTTCGGAATGCACTGAATAGAGGGATTTGGGCCAATGCAGTTTCTGTCTGAACGCTCCAAAAGCACCACATTCTCCTCCATAGCTGTTGCGAAGTGAAAATTGACGCTTCCGCGTTGTGCTGTTTATTGAAGATGTCAAGTGAAAGTAGATTTGCAATTTGTTGACACCACAACACGGTACAGAATTGGATACACAATATCCAGAATTGATGAGGAAAAAAACGATTTCATCAATTTTAGAATAAGGCTGTAATGTCAAAGGGTCTGAATACTTCCTGAATGCACTGTATAGCACATAACGGAACAAAGGACAGGACGACATTGTCATAGAGCAGGATTCCCTCAGTAGATCTCCTAAACTGAGTAATGTGATGGTTTGATTATGGTGATGCCACAAAAAAAATAAGCTGATTAGAAAACAAGAAACACTTTAAAAACATCTCAAATATGTACAAAATGTACAGAGCTCTCTGTTTAGGCTGCCTTACAGCTCCATGGCAACCACGGAACATGAATTATGTATGTACATAGCAGGAGCCAAAAGAGTAAGGGACATAATGCAATCCTTTCTATCCTGTGTGCTGAGGGCTGGTCTGATTTATTCATTAAGGGGTAGTTCACCCAAAATACAAAATGACATATTGGTTTCTTTACCATCTCAGCAGTCTATAGACAAGGTATGACATTAACCTATGGCACTGTTTCCCTGGTACAAATCCCATGCAAGTTGTGGGATCAATATTTTCATTTTTTGCGCATTATGTCCAAACCATTTGAAAGTATCTAAATTGTGAAGCTCAACAAAGTAATTTATAAATTATTTGAATATGATGAGCGAAAAATGCTGATATCGGTCCGATGACTTGAATGGGATTTGTGTCACGTTAGCATTTTGAAACAGTGCCAGCCATGCCAGGGACACTAAACCAAAACATGGATTGCTGTCATACAATACATGACCAAAGTATGTAGGCACCTGCTAGTCGAACATCTCATTCCAAAATCATGAGCATTAATATGGAGTTGGTCCCCCCTTTGCTGCTATAACAGCCTCCACTCTTCTGGGAAGGCTTTCCACTAGATGTTGGAACATTGCTGCGGGGACTTGCTTCCATTCAGCCACAAGAACATTAGTGAGGTCAGGTGCTGGTGTTGGGCGATTAGGCCTGGCTCGCAGTCAGCGTTCATCCGAAAGGTGTTTGATGGAGTTGAGGTCAAGGCTCTGTGCAGGCCAGTCTTCTGTATGGACCTCGCTTTGTGCACGTGGGCAATGTCATGCTGAAACAGAAAAGGGCCTTCCCCAAACTGTTGCCACAAATTTAGAAGCACAGAATCGTCTAGAATGTCATTGTATGCTGTAGCATTAAGATTTCCCTTCACTGGAACCATTTCTTTATTTATTTTTATTTATTTCACCTTTATTTAACCAGGTAGGTCAGTTGAGAACAAGTTCTCATTTGCAACTGCGACCTGGCCAAGACAAAGCAAAGCAGTGCGACAAAAAACACAGAGTTACACATTAAACAAACAGTCAAAAACACAATAGAAAATCTATATACAGAGTGCAAAATGTAGTGCAAAAATGCAGTAAGGTTAGGAGGTAGGACAATAAATAGACTATAGTGGTGAAATAAATTACAGAATTATCATCATTAACACAGGAATGAAGGATGTGCAAATTATGATGTGCAAATAGAGATACTGGAGTGCAAGATTAGTGAAAATAAACAAAAATAAATATGGGGATGAGGTAGTAGTGTGGGCTATTTACAGAAGGGCTATATACAGGTGCAGTGATCGATAAGCAGCTTTGACAACTGATGCTTAAAGTTATTGAGGGAGATAGGAACGTCTAGCTTCAATGATTTTTGCAATTCGTTCCAGTCATTGGCAGCAGCGAACTGGAAGGAATGGCGGCCAAAGGAGGTGTTGGCTTTGGGGGTGACCAGTGAGATATACCTGCTGGAGCGCATGCTACGGGTGGGTGTTGCTATAGTGACCAGTGAGCTGAGATAGGGCGGGGATTTACCTAACAAAGACTTGTAGATGACCTGGAGCCAGTGGGTTTGGCGACGAATATATAATGAAGGCCAGCCAACGAGAGCATACAGGTCGCAGTGGTGGGTAGTGTATGTGGCTTTGGTGACAAAACGGATGGCACTGTGATAGACTACATCCAATTTGCTAAGTAGAGTGTTGGAGGCTAGTTTGTAAATGACATCGCCGAAATCAAGGATCGGTAGGATAGTCAGTTTTACAAGGGCATGTTTGGCAGCATGAGTGAAGGAGGCTTTGTTGCGAAATAGGAAGCCAATTCTGGATTTAATTTTGGATTGGAGATGGTTGATGTGAGTCTGGAAGTTGAGTTTATAGTCTAACCAGATGCCTAGGTATTTGTAGGTGTCCACGTATTCTAATTCGGATCCGTCGAGAGTAGTGATGATAGTCCGGTGGGCGGGTGCTGGCAGCGTACGATAGAAAAGCATGCACTTAGTTTTACTAGCGTTTAAGAGCAGTTGGAGGCCACGGAAGGAGTGTTGTATGGCATTGAAGCTTGATTGAAGGTTGGTAAATACAGTATCCAAAGAGGGGCCAGATGTATACAAAATGGTGTCATCTGCATAGAGATGGATCAGAGAGTCACCAGCAGCGAGAGCGACATCGTTGATGTATATAGAGAAAAGGGTTGGCCCAAGAATAGAACCCTGTGGCACCCCCATAGAGACTGCCAGAGGATCGGACAATAGGCCCTCCGATTTGACACACTGAACTCTGTCTGCAAAGTAGTTAGAGAACCAGGCAAGGCAGTCACTTGAGAAACCAAGGCTATTGAGTCTGCCAATAAGAATGCGGTGATTGACAGAGTCGAAAGCCTTGGCCAGGTCGATGAAAACGGCTGCACAGTACTGTCTTTTATCGATGGCGGTTATGATATCGTTCAGTACCTTGAGCGTAGCTGAGGTGCAGCCATGACCAGCTCGGAAACCAGATTGCATAGCAGAGAAGGTACGGTGGGATTCGAAGTGGTCAGTTATCTGTTTGTTAACTTGGCTTTCGAAGACTTTAGAAAGGCAGGGCAGGATGGATATTGGTCTATAACAGTTTGGGTCTAGAGTATCTCCTCCTTTGAAGAGGGGGATGACCGCGGCAGCCTTCCAATCTCTAGGGATCTCAGACGATACGAAAGAGAGGTTGAACAGGCTAGTGATAGGTGTTGCAACAATTTTGGCTGATAATTTCAGAAAGAGAGGGTCCAGATTACCTATCCCAGCAGATTTGTAGGGGTCCAGACTTAGCAGCTCTTTCAGAACATCAGCCGTCTGGATTTGGGTGAAGGAGAAGCGGGGGGGGGCTTGGGCAAGTAGCTGCCGGGGGTGCAGAGCTGTTGGCCGGGGTAGGGGTAGCCAGGTGGAAAGCATGGCCAGCCGTAGCAAAATGCTTATTGACATTTTCGATAATCGTGGATTTATCGGTGGTAACAGTACCGATGCAGTGGGCAACTGGGAGGAGGTGCTCTTATTCTCCATGGACTTTACAGTGTCCCAGAACTTTTTGGAGTTAGTACTACAGGAAGCAAATTTCTGTTTGAAAAAGCTGGCCTTTGCTTTCCTAACTGACTGTGTGTACTTGTTCCTGACTTCCCTGAATAGCTGCATATCGCGGGGGCTATTCGATGCTAATGCAGTGCGCCACAGGATGTTTTTGTGTTGGTCTAGTGCAGTCAAGTCTGGGGTGAACCAAGGGCTATATCTATTCTTAGTTCTACGTTTTTTGAAAGGGGCATGCTTATTTAGGATGGTGAGGAAAGCACTTTTAAAGAACAACCAGGCGTCCTCTACTGACGGGATGAGGTCAATATCCTTCCAGGATACCTGGTCCAGATCGAATAGAAAGGCCTGCTCGCAAAAGTGTTTTAGGGAGCGTTTGACAGTGATAAGGGGTGGTCGTTTGACCGCTGACCCATTGCGAACACAGGCGATGAGGCAGTGATCGCTGAGATCCTGGTTGAAAACAGAGGAGGTGTATTTGGAGGGCAAGTTAGTCAGGATGATATCAATAATGGTACCCATGTTTACGGATTTTGGGTTGTACCTGGTGGGTTCCTTGATAATTTGTGTGAGATCTAACTTAGATTGAAGTACAGCCGGGGTGTTAAGCATATCCCAGTTTAAGTCACCTAACAGTACAAACTCTGAAGATAGATGGGGGGCAATCAATTCACATATGGAGTCCAGGGCACAGCTGGGGGCTGAGGGGGGTCTGTAACAGGCGGCAACAGTGATAGACTTATTTCTGGATAGGTGGATTTTTAAGAGTAGAAGCTCAAACTGTTTGGGCACAGACCTGGACAGTATGACAGAACTCTGCAGGTTATCTCTGAAGTAGATTGCAACTCCGCCACCTTTGGCAGTTCTATCTTGACGGGAAATGTTGTAGTTGAAATTTCCGAATTTTTGGTGGCCTTCCTAAGCCAGGATTCAGACACAGCTAGGACATCCGGGTTGGCGGAGTGTGCTAATGCAGTGAATAAATCAAACTTAGGGAGGAGGCTTCTAATGTTAACATGCATGAAACCAAGGCTTTTACGGTTACAGAAATCAACAAATGAGAGCGCCTGGGGAATAGGTGTAGTACTGGGGGTTACAGGACCTGGGTTTACCTCTACATCACCAGAGGAACAGAGGAGTAATAGAATCAGTGAACCATGAAAAACAGCCACTCCAGCCGACACTGACATTGCGCATGGTGATCTTAGGCTTGTCAGCCATGAAAAACCCATTTCATGAAGCTCTCGACGAACAGTTCTTGTACTGACGTTGCTTCTAGAGGCAGTTTGGAACTCGCTAGGGAGTATTGCAATTTTTTCCAGCTTCAGCACTCAGCAGTCCAGTTCTGTGAGCTTGTGTGGCCTACCGCTTCGCGGCTGAGACGTTGTAGACGTTTCCACTTCACAATAACAGCACTTACAATTGACCGGGGCAGTTCTAGAAGGGTAGAAATTTGACAAACTTACTTTTTGGAAAGGTAGAGTCCTATGACGGTGACACGTTGAAAGTCACTGAGCTCTTTAGTAAGGCCATTCTACTGCCAATGTTTGTCTATGGAGATTGCATGGCTGTGTGTTCGATTTTAAACACCTGTCAGCAACAGGTGTGGCTGAAAAAGTCAAATCAACTGATTTGAAGGGCTGTCCACATATTTTTGTATATATAGTGTACCTTGTCCATAGACTGGTATGTGTCATTTTGTGATTTGGGTGAATTATCCCTTTAAATAGAATGATTCATCAGTCTTTCCATCAATCGGTTATATAATTTGTTTAAGTTTTTCAGGTTAGTTACCAGACATCAAATCTGGTTTTCAAAATCAGCTGTGCGAAAAGTCCATTATGCTGAACATAAATATCCTGACGAGAACAATACAGACGGAGGTGGTTTTGGGAGCCACATTTGGGTGGGGTCATTAACATCCATAAACACATATGTACACACACATAAAGACCTGGAAAATACCTACAAATGTTTAGGTATCGGTTTACCTTACCTTCATTTAACTTCCAACTGCTTTTGACTAACCCAAAGACTCTGGTTCAAAGCAAAAAGCCCATAGGCCCACACAGGCCCCACCTATAGAATAGGATTCTTGTGACAGGGTTGTTTCAGTGCTAATCTATTCATTTACATTTAATGGTCCGTTTAAGCCCAACACCATGACAACCCATAACTCCTGTTGTCATGAGCATTCACAACACCGGGCTTCTGTAATGAAAAGTATAGTTTGAAAAGTAGTTTATTGCATATTAAACACATTCTTCGCGTGGATACACACAAATCTCTAAGGAGAGAAATATGTGGATTTGAGAACAACCAACGCGAGTGTTTTGTCGAAAGCTCCACTCCAATGGGAGACATGTCCAGGTGCAGCCTTTGGCTCAAGTTCAATGACATTCACAAGACTTCTACTTGTTTGGGATTACAGCTCTTAAAAGGAAAAATCTAAGCACTGTTTCCCTTTTTGGTTTCCAATAGATACACTAATAGGTTTATGAAGGGTGGTGGGTGTGGTCTAAAAGAATGGACATTAGTAGTGATCACTTGGTTTGTTAAAATGACTCTCCCTCCTCTACGTAATAAGTCATGTTTGCAGTGAGGGCATGAACTGAAAAGGGAATGTAAGAGGTGTGCTATTCATGTGGCTTCCTGTCCGGTGAGTCCACGCCCATATAGCTGCTTCATGACAACTGCTTTTATATAATCAGTGCATACCTGGGGCAACTGTATATATTCTAGGGTAGGTCACAGTTTCTCATCTGACTGAGAAACTGAAAAGTCATTGAGTTATCAAAATATTCTGAAAAGGTTAATTTTAAGGGGTCTTTATTATTATTACAGTTTAATTGCATGCAGAGGGCTGCATTCCCACAGGATGCCCTTGGCATTTTTCATGCTGTGGTTGGGAGTGGTGGTCAGACAGACAACTTTAGGATGAAAATATTTTTGTTGTCCCGCAGATTATTTGGAAATGGTTGTCCATCTGCTTTGTACGCTTAGCCTAGGGCATTGGTTCCCAAACTATTTACAAAATCCTGAGAAAATATGTCTTTGTATCTCAAAATCATTGTAATGTGGTTCACCTTTAAAAATCGAAATGAAAATGATTCAAATCTAAAAGATAAAATTCAACCAGAGAATCATTCCCTCAGTGAATAGCTAGGCCCGCTACACTATGAAACCACACACTATTGCAGAGACTTTGATATTACCGGTCGCAATTGATATGGTGAAAACAATGTGTGGGGAGGCAGAGGCACAGAAACTCACATCAATACCTTTGTCAGATAGCACTGTTAAACAAAGAATGTATGCTATTGCAAGCAATCAAGAGGAAACTGACTGAACAACTCAAAAACTCCTCAGCTAATGCTCTCCAAATAGATGTTAGCTGTGAGGGCTGAGATGCCCATGCATTGACTTTTGTTCGCAGTACATGTCGGGGGATGCGAACGATTCCTGAGCATGAAACGACACAGGGAATGTTCAGTGTGCTGTGTGGCTATATTGACAAAAAAACAAATTCCATATGGGATTGAATGGTAGGCTTTTGCACAGATGGGTCTCCATCTATGGCGGGACGGCGGGCAGGCCTCTGCACTCTAGTTATGAATGTGTCTCCCTCTGCCACATGGATGCATTGTATGATACACTGAAAGCAACTGGCGGAAAAAGAGCTAAGCACATGAGTGATGACTGCTCACCTCCAACGCTTGGAAGAGCACTTTGTCACCTACTTCTCAATCCGTTTGACTGTGATCCTGGCTCAGTTGACATGCCGGCAAGTAACGCATTCAGGGGTCACTATGGAGGAGTTTTGGTTCCTGACTCAAAGGGAATACCCTGCTGTCTCTCTCTGAGCATTAATGCCACGTTCAAAACAACAGGGAACTCGGAACTGGGAACATCAGAAATCTCCGACTTCTAACTCAGGAACTCAGGCCTCTTTCTAGAGCTCTGACTTTCCGACCTGAAGATCACTGACGTCATGATTTGACCTTGTCTTGAAAGCACCATAAACCTCATGGTACCCTTTGCCAGCTCATATCTATGTGTAGCTGGATTCAGTACTCTGGTCTGCATTAAAACCAAATATAGATCCAGGTTGGATGTGACAGCAGAGAACAAATTCTTATTCAGTTAAGAACAAATTCTTATTTACAATGACGGCCTACCAATGGGTAAAAGGCCTCCTGCAGGGATGGGGTCTAGGATTACAAATATAAATACATTAAATATAAATATAGGACAAAACACACATCACAACAAGAGAGACAACACAACACTACATAAAAAGAGACCTAAGACAACAACATAGCATGGCAGCAACACATGACAACACAGACTGGTAGCAACACAACATGACAACAACATGGTAGCAACACAACATGGCAGCAACACAGCATGGTAGCAGGACAACAGCGCAAAGGGCAAGAAGGTAGCGACAGCAGTATATCATGCAAAGCAGCCACAACTGTCAGTAAGAGTGTCCATAATTAAGTCTTTGATTTAAGAGATTGAGATAAAACTGTCCAGTTTGAGTGTTTGTTGCAGCTCGTTCCAGTCGCTAGCTGCAGCGAACTGAAAAGACGAGTGACTCAGGGATGTGTGTGCTCTGGGGACCTTTAACAGAATGTGACTGGCAGAACGGGTGTTGTATGTGGAGGATGAGGGCTGCAGTAGATATCTCAGATAGGGGAGAGTGAGGCCAAAGAGGGTTTTATAAATAAGCATCAACCAGTGGGTCATGCGACGGGTATACAGGGATGACCAGTTTACAGAGGAGTGTAGAGTGCAGTGATGTGCCCTATAAGGAGTATTGGTGGCAAATCTGAAGGCCGAATGGTAAAGAACATCTAGCCGCTCAAGAGCACCCTTACCTGCCGATCTATAAATTACGTCTCCGTAATCTAGCATGGGTAGGATGGTCATCTGAATCAGGGTTAGTTTAATTGGCAGCTAGAGTGAAAGTGGAGCGGTTACGATAGAGGAAACCAAGTCTAGATTTAACTTTAGCCTGCAGCTTTATATGTGCTGAGAGAAGGACAGTGTACCGTCCAGCCATACTCTCAAGTACTTGTATGATGTGACTACCTCAAGCTCTAAACCCTCAGAGGTAGTAATCACACCTGTGGGGAGGTAGTAATCACACCTGTGGGGAGAGGGGCAATTTTCTTACCAAACCACATGTAAATTGAGAAGAGCGTGGGGCCTAGGATCGAACCTTGGGGTACACCCTTGGTGACAGGCAGTGGATGAGACAGCAGATGTGGAATGGTCTACCGTATCAAAAGCTTTGGACAAGTCAATAAAAATAGCAGCAGAACATTGCTTAGAATCAAGTGCAGTGGTGACATCATTGAGGACCTTTAAGGTTGCAGTGACACATTCATAAGCTGAGCGGAAACCAGATTGCATACTAGAGAGAATATTATAGACATCAAGAAAGCCAGTCAGTTGATTATTGACAAGTTTTCCCAACACTTTTGATAAACAGGGCAAAATAGAAAATGGCCTATAACAGTAAGGACCAGCTTGATCTCCCCCTTTAAATAAAGGACGAACCGTGGCTGCCTTCCAAGCAATGGGAACCTCCCCAGAGAGGAGAGACAGGTTAAAAAGGTCAGATATAGGCTTTGGCGATGATAGGGGCAGCAACCTTAAAGAAGAAAGGGTCTAAACCATCTGACCCAGATGTTTTTCTGGGGTCAAGTTTAAGGAGCTTCTCTAGCACCTCGGACTCAGTGACGGCCTGCAGGGCTGAGGAGAATCACTTGACAGTTATCTTTCCAAGGAAATTAACTTAAATATGATTTGGCTATGGTTTACTACAGTGTCTGTAAATAAATATTGACAATTGAGAGAAGTGGCAGGCGCTCAACCAATGTGAGTCGAGGTGCAATCAAACATCATTGAAAAGGAAAAGGCTCAAGGCGCACAATGGTTACCATTGTGAGCAAGCGTTGTGCCTTTTCATTTTCAATAAATATTGATTACCCATTTATTTGTTTCTGCCTGCAAATCGTCCTCCTAAAAGGTAGGTTTATATCCTATATACAAAACATAGCTCAAGAGTGAGTGTCCGCTCTCGCCATTCCTGCTGCTTCAAGTTCAATAGCCATACATGCAAGATCAGGTGCGCGTGTGGTCTCAATTAAATAGAGTAGCCTCGGCTACAGCCAAGTATTTACTAATACTATTTTAATACTATTAATTTAAAATATTAGAAAAAGCCCCCCCACACACACACACACATAGAGTTAGACTTACCTGATTGTGGGGGATGGGCCAGTTCAATTATCTGAGGTGGTGAGTGACACTGAACGTGGAACATGATAAATTAGCAACAGTAGCCTACTTCAAACGATGTCAAAAAGACCAAAGCCCTCTGGTGCCCAGGGAAGAAAAAGAAGAAGAGAAGAGGAGGAAAAACGGGATAAGGACAGAGGTAATGTGATGTGATGAATGAATAGTTTATCTAATTGCATAGTAGTTACTGTTGGAGCAGTGTTACTACTAGTAGGCTGGACTATAGAACAAGTCAAAATTGGCTAAGCTGGAACACTAGCGTGAGCCCATAGCAAATGAATGGAATCGCAGAGGCTGTTTTGACTGGAGTGATGCTTAGAATTCCATTTCGCCTAAATGGCACAAAACAATGCATCCATATATTTTTGTCTTGCCTAGGGCGGCAGAACGTCCAAGGCCGGCCCTGGGCTATAGTTTACTACATTGCCAAGTAACAAATATTGATCACCCATATTTGTCTCCATCTGAAAATCGTCCCACTCCTGACCGGTAGGCTATGAAAAGGAACTCAAGAGAAAGTGCAAGAATCTCGATCCAACTATGCTCTCTTCAAACTACGTCTAGCTTTTTGGCTGATATGGCCCAGTAAGACCGATAGCTCAGTATAATGGTGCCACGTTATGTAACCTATTTCTTAGGTTATTTTCGCACATTTTGCTCTTGCGGTAGGGGGTGGGAGTCAGGGGTGTGGGCAGGTGCGGTATGGAAATATGAGAGGGATGAACAAATCAGTCCTGCATAGACCTCTAATTGCATGTGTAATTACACTGAGCCACTGAGCCATTTTGACAACCTGATCCTTGCCAACCAAGTGGGAGAATAAACACTAGTATGTAACAGTACATGTAATATCTGATACTGATACTTTAATTACATTTGATTCAAGTATCAGTGGTGTTAAGTACTTAGGTAAAAATACTTGAATTTACTACTTAAGTAATATTTTGGGGGTATTTTTGACCATTTTTACTTCACTAAATTCCTAAAGAAAATGATATACCTTTTACTATATACATTTTCCCTGACACCCAAAAGTACTCATTACATTTTGAATGCTTAGCAGGACAGGAAAATTGTCAAATTCACACACTTATCAAGAGACCATCCCTGGTCATCCCTACTGCCTCTGATCTGACGGACTCACTAAACACATGCTTCATTTGTAAAGTGTTGGAGCGTGCCCCTGGTTATCTGTAAATAAAAAAAGAACAAGAAAATTATTTATAGATAGATAGATAGATGGATAGATGGATAGATAGATAGATAGATAGATAGATAGATAGATAGATAGATAGATAGATAGATAGATAGATAGATAGATAGATAGATAGATAGATAGATAGATAGATAGATAGATAGATAGATAGATAGATAGATAGATAGATAGATAGATAGATAGATAGATAGATAGATAGATAGATAGATAGATAGATCGATGGCAGAGAATTACTTCAGTGGCTAAAAACGCGTATGATATGAGCGAGGGTAATAATAGTTTACTTAATAGACAGACTGGGTAAATGAACAGGTAAGTGAAAAGTTTAAATGGTTAAATTAGCTGTACAGTTAGGTATACAGTTATATTTACAGATAAGTGAATACTTGCATGTTTACACAAACTGTACAGGTAAATGACAGGAAGAGATACTTTAATAGCTAAATGTGTGTATGATATCATTTGGGGTAATAATAGTAATTCCCTTAAAATACAGTCCTTAGTGCGCAGGGTTTAATTACAGACAACTGCACGTATTGCACATTCGATACACTAAAAGCAATGAGAAAAGGTTCAACTGGCAGGATACTAATATGCATTCCTGAGTGAATGCCTACGTAGGTTAAGTCCAATAATTACTTACGATATTGCATGTGATATAATATAACAACTGTACATGAGTATGTATATACAGACCTGTATGAATAAATAGGTCCTGAGTGGATGAGTGCTGACGGACCAGAGTTACTCACGGATGGATGCATAATTGTTAAACTAGGTCCTAGCACCCCAACAGTTCCAGATCTATGTTGCCGACGGCACGGCACCCCGGTGAGGCATTATATAGTCTAATAGCCGCCGGCAGGAAGGACCTCCTGTAGCGCTCTCTGGCACACCGTGGTGGGATCAGTCTGTGACTGAAAGTGCTCCTCTGCGTCATAACCATAGCGTGCAGAGGGTGGGTGACGTTGTCCATGATGGCCGGCAGTTTGGCCAGGATCCGTCTCTCCGCCACCTCCTCTAGAGTGTCAAGGCTCATCCCCAGGACAGAGCTAGCCTTCCTGATCAGCTTATTTACCCGAGAAGCATCACCGGCTTTGATGTTTGCTCCCCAGCACACCACTGCAAAAAAGATGGCACCACAGACTGGTAGAAGGTATGCAGTAATTTACTGCACACGTTGAAGGACCTGAGCCTCCTCAGAAAGTAGAGTCGGCTCTGGCCCTTTTTGTACAGGGCCCCGGTGTTACCAGCCCATTCCAGCCTGTTGTCCATATGGACTCCCAGGAACTTGTATGACCCAACCATTTCCACATCCATCCCCTGTATAGGGACTGCAGTCAGTTGTGCCTTGGTTCTCCTGAAGTCCACCACCATCTCCTTTGTTTTGTTGATGTTGAGCTGAAGGTGGTTCTGCTCACACCACAACACAAAGTCACTGATTGTGCTCCTGTACTCCTCCTCCTGCCCACCCCTGATGCACCCTACAATAGCAGAGTCATCCGAGAACTTCTGTAGGTGGCATGTTTCAGAGTTATATCTGAAGTCTGAGGTGTAGAGGGTGAACAGGAAGGGGGACAGGACCGTACCCTGGGGGGCCCCTGTGTTGCTAACTGCCCGTTCTGACACACAGCTCTGTAGTCGCACAAATTGTGGCCTACCGGTCAGGTAGTCCGTGACCCAGGAGACTAAGGGTGCTTCCACTTTCATCCTCCTCATCTTCTCACCCAGTAGCAGGGGCTGAATGGTATTGAAGGCACTGGAGAAGTCAAAAAACATAACCCTCACAGTGCAACCTGCGTTGTCCAGGTGAGAGTAGGCTCTCTGCAGAAGGTAGATGATTGCATCATCCACCCCGATGTTGCGCTGGTATGCAAACTGCAGGGGTCCATTGATGAACACACCAGGGGTCTGAGGTGAGCGAGGACTAACCTTTCCAGGGTCTTCATGATGTGGGATGTTAGCGCTACAGGTCTGAAGTCATTCAGGACAGTGGGGTGTGCCTTCTTGGGCACTGGGACGAGGCAGGATGTTTTCCACAGCACAGGGACCCTTTCTAGGCTCAGGCTAAGGTTGAAAAGACGCTGGAGTATTCCACACAGTTGGTCAGCAGTTGGTATACTTTATACAATTACATTTACTTTTGATACTTAAGTATATTTCAAACCAAGTACTTTTGGACTTTTACTGGGTGACTTTCACTTTTAATTGAGTCATTGTCTATTAAGGTATCTTTACAATTGGGTACTTTTTCCACCACTGTCAAGTAGAATTAAAACTACTGGTGTAAAAACCTACTCAAGTAAAAGTAAAAAGTATCTAATTTCAAAATTACTTTAGTTACTTTTAAAATAAAAACATTGACCTTATCGCTAATTTCGCTAAGGTTATCTGAACATTGGTACACATTATCTTTACCATGCAATAAATTGAAAATGAAAGAGGAAATTCATGTATAGTATGAACTAAGTTAATTTATTGTTTGAGTTGCAGCAAGCCATATCTGTATATATAAAACATAGGATTTGCCAATACTATTAATATAAAATGTTTTATTAAACATTCAAAGCAATATATATAATCAATCATACACGCTCTTTTCCTCACTCATTCGCTTCCTCTTTCCCTCACTCACTCTCTCTTTCCCTCACTCACTCCCTCTTTAGTTCATTCCCTTCCTTCCTTCCTCACTCCCTCACTGACTCACTCACTCCCTCACTCACTCACTCACTCACTCACTCACTCACTCACTCACTCACTCACTCACTCACTCACTCACTCACTCACTCACTCACTCACTCACCCACCCATATGAGGTCAAATGAGGAGTGCCAGGGCACACTTGACATACCTAAAGTATTTGATGTCAAATTAGCTCTGGAGGCAACAACAGAACATCATGGTAATAAAAATTAATGAGCAAACCCCCCTGAACTGGAGAAGGGGCTGTAAAAGTTGCATTAGATTGATCAACTATAGGCTACATGTACAAAGTACATTATGTAGTGTTCCTTGAGCAAAAACAAAGGTGTTCTGTTCTAACGCCTTCACTTCTCGGAACTTGCTGTTCAGTTTCAGCAGGAGCTGATTTTCAAAGTGAATTGAGTCTATCCTGGCTCGTTTTGCAGTGAAGAGTCGTCCAACACAGCTTAAAAAACGCAAATTCTGCTTCATGTGGCAACTTAGTTCATCATATCAGTGACATTACAATAGCCCAAACAAAGACTTTCCATACTTGTTATTCTCAGATACTGAAGTGAGTTGTCAGATGTTCTCACACAGTTAGTGTTCTAACAGAGACTCACACAGTTACAGTATATGCACAGTTATATGCACAATTAGACTTGTTGAGTATCTGGCTTTTAGATTAACGTTATCCTAATTTAGTACAAAACAAAAAATCATAGGTCTCTCTAAATACTGTATGTGATGACCAAGCAAGCTAACGTTAGAAAGCTAGCTTAGCTAGCTAACTCACGTTAGCTTAATGTTATTAGCTAGCCCAGATAACTTATAAGGCTAGCTAGCCACCACCACAAAGTGACATCGACGTGCTAGCCATAATGGCTATCATCATCGGGTGGTGGTTACCCATGTAGCTAACTAGCTAGCTAACTTAGCTACAAGGATAGCTTGCTAACGTTAGCATGCTAGACAACTAGACTAACGCAAAATGTTATGATGATTCATAGCTAGCTAGTTATCATATCTCTACAATTTTTCTAGATAGAGTTTTTGTAGGCTACCACCTCTGCCATCCTGGGCTGCATTGCATCGCCTCTCCTGTGCTTGAAGGAGAACTGGTCACAGTCTCCTCCGTCTCCATTGTTTTCACACACTGCTTTGATTAAAAACCTTTCCTTTCTATGTTATTTTTGCTTTTTTGAAAATCTTCCGACCATCATTGTTCAGTTTGTATGCAAAGCTTGATTTGATTGGCCTGTATTGCTGCAATGCGTGACATTTTATAGGTCACTAACAAAATAACGATGAGCAGTTTTTTTATTATTATTGTTTTTTTCGCTGCAACTCCCGTACAGATTCGGGAGAGGCAAAGGTTGAGAGCCATGCGTCCTCCGAAACACGACCCCGCCAAGCCACACTGCTTCTTGACACACTGCTCGTTTAACCTGGAAGTGTTGATGTTCATAATCACTCGAGAAGGAGACAAGTTATAACTCGGGACCAGGTGGAATTGATATTCAATCAAGCGATTTATTAGATGCAAAGATATTTGGTAACTCGTGCACGGGCTCGTTCCTTCAGCTCTTAGGGAGTCGTCCGGAACAAAGAGACCTCCTAAACACGTGGCACACATATTTATACAGAGCAATAGTAATAAAATGACGTAGGTAGAGTCTGGTAGATTCACACTCCTGACTGGTCGTTGTTATGGAGGGCAGTCCCTCCTCGGGCAGTGTCGACTTCCTATTGGCTCTTGGCAGTGTTCTTTGTCCTCGGAGTCCAGCCCTCATAAGTCTGTGTGTGTGTGTGAGTATCTGCGCACATGCAATGTGATGCAACAACAGGATGGGGGTTCCCGTTATCAGTTATGTTGTGTAATATCTGTCTGTGTAAGCTTGTGATTGTAGGGTGTGTTGCGCAAATGGCATTCAAAAGATTAGCTGTCTCATCAGTATTATCTTGAGGTTCTATATGTTGCAATGATTAAGCAAGGCAAGAGTAAATATGTTAGGGTGTCACACAGGAATGGACCTTGGACAAAAGCAATGTATGTTAAATGACAGAATATATTCTATACAAATCCCCCTCTTCACGTCTCCCAAGAGACGTGAAAAATAGGTCAACGGCCAGTCCAATATATACGTGGGTTCAGAGACCTCCACCTGAAGCAAAGGATACATTTGGCCCCTATTCTCCCTATTGGTTCGCCAACATCGTGTCTAGAGCCAACCTATCTTCCCAGATCATGAGCGAGGTGGCGGATAATTGGTTTGAGATCCCCTTCACTGCATCCCTACTGATTGATCCAATCCACATGTTTATTGAACGTCACCCACCAAAAGAACGTTGTCCTGAAACCTTCACCTACTTGATTCATAGATTCATATTCATCAGGGACTCATCCCTAGGAATTCCAATCGCATCAATCCAAACAGGGCTATTCTCCTCCTTGGCACAACCCTTCCTACGCCTGATTAAACCTTTCCTTGGTTTCTGGTAACTAATTCTAACTGGCTGGACCAATAGGACTGGGGTGCAGGTACCTACCCACCCTTTTTGCAGTGTCTGCCTTATACGTCCTTTACTGGTACACGCCCATCACACATCTGTTAGCAGGCTGTAAGGTTTAATAGTTTCTCCTGTGCCTCTGAACTCAGATCAGTAACATTAACTACTGACTTACTCCATTAAAATCACCCAAATCTCTGGTGCCATTCTTGTCTATAACACTCCCCTGGAGTCAGAGTGAACTGGGGTGGGTTAGCAGCCTCTTTCAATCTCGCCAACCCCATCCCTGTACAGTTTTCACCTCTGTTTTGCTCAGTTAATTTGGTGCTATTTACGTCTATACAGGTAGAGTCATCTGTCTTTTAATTATTCCCATGGTAGAGTTTCATTTTTATTTTTGGTGAGTGGTGGATCTGGATGTATCAAAATTAAGACTGATGTAGCTCAGGGTCCCCCATATTCCCAAGAACCGCCAACCCTCTCCTGTCCTTAGTCAGTCTGCTGAGTACCACCCCATACTTACACCTCTAGGAACACACCACAGTGATGATAGGTCGGGGTAGGGAATCTTCGTTAAGGAGGTAACCCCCGGACCCTATTGGTACTCGGTTCTGCTCCTTAACTCTGTATATGTTCAGCAGTGTTTGTATGTGTTTCTTACCTCCTTGCAGTGGGCAACGTGGACCCAGGTCGCTCTTTTTCTGAACATATCTAAACGGCAAATAGGCAGTTTCCAACAAGACCTAGTAGGGGCCTCCCCAACCGGGCTGCTTCCAGTCTTTCCTTTTCAATCATTGGACCCGCACCCAATCACCTGGTTGGATAGAGTGGGTCACTCTCCTTCAGTTCACCTGTAGGTCACAAAATCTTTGACATACGGGTGCGATTATCAAACAATCTTCTCATGTATTCAGCCAGAGTATTCTCAGTGTCTATCTCTGCCTGCTCTGGTCCTCCTAACTCTACATCCTACTATAGGTACTCATCTTACCAAGTTTCTTCCAGTACTTATATAGGTCTTCCTTAGTCTACTTTTTAATTGTTCCATTCATGTGTTTAATTAAACCTGCCGATTGCGGATGAATATGAACAATATTTCTTCCTGGTAATATCTAACTTCTATCACAGTCAATCATCATTACTTTCCTTCACCCCCTTACTTCCCTGTCTCACCAATAGTTCCTTTAAAATTTCTGTGATACGTATCTCTACATCTGTCTTATCCCCCTCTCCTTCCTGAGCTCCCTTAGTTTCCCTTTGATTAGGATAGGGGGTGGGGGTCCCTCACCACTACTACTTCATCATCTGGATTCTCCCCCCATGCCCAATCTACTAATGAGGGATACAATTTCAATCCAGAATTATCTATGGGTGGCCGTGGGTCCTGACTTCAACTATTTCCCTATCACTAGACAAGAGCACTTTTTCTCAATCATATCAATAAAGTCTAACGCAATGTGTGTAAAGAAACCACTAAGTAACATTACCTGGTCTAAGAAGTATCCACTTGGCAATGTTATATTAAATGCACATAACGCATACCAAAAATAGTCTTATGTTCGGCAAACCTACGGAATGAGTTACTCTAGCAACACAAATTTACCTGAAAGGTGTTGTCTACAGAGGCCATCAGGGCCCTGGGAGGAACCTCTGGTCTCCCATAGGGAGTGAGACATATGGTCAGTCCCCTGTTGTTGTTGCAACTCAACAACAGGCGAGGCCATAGCAAAAACCAGATACACAACATGGGTGTGAAACCTTTCAGCAGCAACTTTATTACTTAAGCTAATGTTATCTTGATTGCCTTGCAGGCACAAACCTTCAAAATGCCAACCTAACTGGGAGCAACATAGCTTCCAGCAGGGCCTCAATCTGTAAACATATTATTTACCTAATATTTCCATATGCATTCATAAAATCACTACTTTTCCAAACTCCTACTCATAGTGGGCAAACACCAATCTAAATCAGAATATCTGTTCACATGTACACCACTACCTAGTTTACATGACTCAGTGAGGGCCATCATAGTAAATTAGAACCTGTAATCACAAAAGTGAAATAAACCACAAATAAAGTTGATCAATATTGTCCTATTAAGTAAGACTGTCAACTAAAAAAATAAAAATAAAACTAACCCATATTCTATAAATACTGTCCTATCAATTGAGTCAATCACATATTTTAACACAGCCCATCCCCCACATTTGTTTCTTATCAAGTTCAAACGTTAAAATCACAGCCCAGGCAATCGCCCTTCATTGGAATGTATTTAAGATACACCAAAATTAAAACTCTATCATCCCCTGTAAGTTCTATAATCATTACTTTGCGCACATACAACACACCTGGAACAACATTTTTTTTTTTTTAAGTAATTTGTTCTTCCATACGCTACAATCATACTTCCTAATTGTTTTAAGTAATTAGTTCTCCCCTGTGATACATGGCTTTGCCCATGTATCATAATTACTACATATCTAAACAAAGACTTTAGTAATATTGGTAAATTACCCTAATGCCAAATATCATCTCGGAGGATTGCCCCTCCCTTTTTCCATATTTCTAATTCTCTCTGTGTGAAGAGCAGAATGTAGCACTCAGGCTCTACATGAATAACGGAACCCATGGTCCCATTTTCCCCAACTAAGGTGTCAGTGGTTGGAATCGAATTGTTTAGGGCGCGCAAGTCGGCCCTGGTTTCAGTCAAAATTCTGGAAGGGGTTGGGGCTGGAGTGCAGTGTGTAAGGTGGTGCCAAGGCGCTCCTGATTTACCCTTGACCTGGACCGAGTGTGAAGTAACTTCCTTCACTTCGTACGGTCCAGTCCACCTGGGTTCCAGCCACTTTCTCTTGTGGACTTTAACCCTCACCCAGTCCCCAACTTTTACCTTCAGTGGTGATGAGTCTCCCAGCAGCTCCCCCTCTTGGACCTTGTGGATCTGTGTGTAGAGAGCTGCAGAAAGTTCCGTCAGTTTCCTCACATAATCAGACATTACAATTTGTTGTACATCAAGGGCGGGCATATGCACGTACACACAAACACAAATCTTTCCCTAAACAAAGTCAACCGGGCTAGAATAAATTCTAGACGACCGGGACGAAACTATTTCAACTCAATTATCCAGACAGACAAAACGTACTCCCTCTAGGGTACGGACAAACAAGCACACTCAAACAGGGCTGGTAATAAATCACTCAGACGACCTTGAGGCGCAACTTTTACCTTCAGTGGTGATGAGTCTCCCAGCAGCTCCCCCTCTTGGACCTTGTGGATCTGTGTGTAGAGAGCTGCAGAAAGTTCCGTCAGTTTCCTCACATAATCAGACATTACAATTTGTTGTACATCAAGGGCGGGCATATGCACGTACACACAAACACAAATCTTTCCCTAAACAAAGTCAACCGGGCTAGAATAAATTCTAGACGACCGGGACGAAACTATTTCAACTCAATTATCCAGACAGACAAAACGTACTCCCTCTAGGGTACGGACAAACAAGCACACTCAAACAGGGCTGGTAATAAATCACTCAGACGACCTGGAGGCGCACAAATCTTTCCCTAAACAAAGTCAACCGGGCTAGAAAAAATTCTAGACGACCGGGACGAAACTATTTCAACTCAATTATCCAGACAAACAAAACGTACTCCCTCTAGGGTACGGACAAACAAGCACACTCAAACAGGGCTGGTAATAAATCACTCAGACGACCTGGAGGCGCACAGATCCCTCCCTAAACAAAGTCAACCGGGCTAGAAAAAATTCTAGACGACCGGGACGAAACTATTTTACGATTTCACGTAACAGAGTCCTCTAAGTCAATAGGACGGGGTATCTCATACTTTATCTATGGGGATGTATATAAGTTATAATTACTTTAATTCTCCACCTTAACTGAGTGTTCCCCTCTGGTCAGCCAGTCCAGAAGGCCTTCTCTAGTTGGCAGATACTGCTATCAATGTTGCGCCACACAGGCTTTTAATCTTAACCAGGGAGTCACACAGACTTTAACCCACACAGGGTGCCACACAGGCTCACTTCTTCCTTTACCTTTTTCCTATATAACTATTACACAAATATCTTTGCAATCAGCCTTCGCATTCGTAATACATCTATAAGAAATATTTTAACAACAATTCATACTCACGCCCAGTACTACTGATCAAAATTTGGATAATACTATAATACAATATTGCAGATTCGATTAAACAGGTTCTGCTTACCTTATTTAGTCGAGCTCATTGATCAGTTTCCTGGGGTGAGAAGAATTGCCGATGGCTCCTGCGAACAGGTCACCCGTCCTTGTAAATTCGTCAAAGACCCGTCTCCTCTCACATCAACTAGCTATAGATCGAAATCAGAAGTGATTTAACCATCCTCTGCTACCAAATTTGTTGATGTTCATAATCACTCGAGAAGGAGACAAGTTATAACTCGGGACCAGGTGGAATTGATATTCAATCAAGCGATTTATTAGATGCAAAGATATTTGGTAACTCGTGCACAGGCTCGTTCCTTCAGCTCTTAGGGAGTCGTCCGGAACAAAGAGACCTCCTAAACACGTGGCACACATATTTATACAGAGCAATAGTAATAAAATGACGTAGGTAGAGTCTGGTAGATTCACACTCCTGACTGGTCGTTGTTATGGAGGGCAGTCCCTCCTCGGGCAGTGTCGACTTCCCATTGGCTCTTGGCAGTGTTCTTTGTCCTCGGAGTCCAGCCCTCATAAGTCTGTGTGTGTGTGTGAGTATCTGCTGACATGCAATGTGATGCAACAACAGGATGGGGGTTCCCGTTATCAGTTATGTTGTGTAATATCTGTCTGTGTAAGCTTGTGATTGTAGGGTGTGTTGTGCAAATGGCATTCAAAAGATTAGCTGTCTCATCAGTATTATCTTGAGGTTCTATATGTTGCAATGATTAAGCAAGGCAAGAGTAAATATGTTAGGGTGTCACACAGGAATGGACCTTGGACAAAAGCAATGTATGTTAAATGACAGAATATATTCTATACAGAAGCCAGCCGCACCAATGTGTCAGAGGAAACGGTGTCAGCGTGCATGCACTCGGCCCGCCACAAGGAGTCACTAGAGCTCGATGGGACAAGGACATCCCGGCCAAACCCTCCCCTAACCCGGACGACGCTGGGCCAATTGTGCGCCGCCTCATGGGTCTCCCGGTCGCGGCCGGCTGCGACACAGACTGGGATCAAACCCAGGTCTGTAGTGATGCCTCTAGCACTGCGATGCAGTGCCTTAGACCACTGTGTGACTAGGGAGGCCAACCAGTTTTTTTCTGGCAAAGTACAATGCTTAATTCAAAACATACTTTTTGACTTTTTGTTAAATACTCCCATTTTCTTTCATTTTTTATACTCTGAAAAAACTACTCAATTACAGTAACGAGAGTATTAGTAATTCGTTACTTCCACCCCTGATTACCATATACTTACTCATTATCAAGAGAAAATAACTACAAACAAAAGATGAGCTTATACTTTAGTCAACTTTATTGCAACATGTAAAAATACCTATAATTTCTTACAAAATAATAAGGATTATAATTTGATTAATTAGAATAAACAAAGATATAGGCCTACTCAATAACATAACTATTTTATTGGTGACTCAAATCTGCAGACTATAGTATGGAGAGTAGCCTAGCTAGCTAGCTAATTCGGAGAAAACGGGATTGTCTTTTTCTGCTTTTTTATCATTAAACATTTTACACAGTTTTCTGTTCCCAAAACTAGAAAACTAAAAGTAAAACTGCTAGAATCCCCTCCAAAATCAATAGAAAGTATATTCTGTAGATGGTAACTAAGTTAGCTAGCTAGCCTAGTTGGTAGGCCTACCAAAAACGTCAGTTTACATTTGCTATATAGTTTTTGGTATTCTGCTGACTGATTTAGCGTAGGTAGTTGGCTCGCTAGCTTATCCAAAAAGCTAAACAAATTGCTTGTGAAACCTACCTTCTCTCTCCTGTGTGGACGTTTTTGTCTGGTCTACAACACTTTGTTTCTTTTACGGCAATTCGTTGTTACACCTTTGCAATTACAGACTGCAATTACAACCAGTTACATGTTAGTACAGTGTAACTATTAATTATTACACTTAATTACAATACTTTTCACAGTGTAATTACATATGTAATAAAAAAAAAACTGAAATATCACATTTACAGAAGTATTCAGACCCTTTACTCAGTACTTTGTTGAAGCACCTTTGGCAGCAATGACAGCCTCATGTCTTAGGTATGATGCTACAAGTTGGGCAAACCTGTATTGGAGCAGGATTTTATCAAGGATCTCTCTATACTTTGCTCCAATTACCTTTCCGTCAATCCTGACTAGTCACCCAGTCCCCACCGTTGAAAAACATCCCCACATCTACCAGAAACACTCCTCTCTGTATTGTGTCACAGCAGACAATCAGAAAAGCCACCAGGTAAGCAACCTCTTCCCTCTGACCTTTGCTAGAATAAACACTTGAGCGAAGTGTGTACAGCTGCACTAAAAAGAGAATGGCCCTATGCCTGCACTTGTTCCCTGGGTCCAGAGGGAGGCCAATGTGCCCAGATAGAAGACTACTGAAGCTGAGCTGGTACAGGTACTCTGTTGAAGGTGTGTCGGTTACTTGTCACCTCAACCTCCACTTGAACATGTTCAGCAGGATTAGGCAGAGTGCACCGACGGGAGATACAAAGAGGACATGCATGTACTGTGTGCTTTTATATGCATGTCCTGGGAAACCTTTGAAGATAATTGTTAGGGGTGAGATTATGGCCAAGGTTCAGGACCAGTTAGACCCACTGCAATTTGTTTACAGTGTCGTGAGAGGGGGGGAAGATGCAACTAAAACTCTTCTTAACTACAGTGCATTCGGAAAGTATTCAGACCCCTTGACTTTTTCCACATTTTGTTACGTTACAGCCTTATTCTAAAATTGATTAAATTGTTGAAGCACCTTTGGCAGTGATTACAGCCTTGAGTCTTCTTGGGTATGACACTACACGCTTGGCACACGTGTATTTGGGGAGTTTCTCCCATTCTTCTCTGCAGATCCTCTCAAGCTCTGTCAGGTTGGATGGGGAGCGTCACTGCACAGCTATTTTCAGCTCTCTCTAGAGATATTCGATCGGGTTCAAGTCCGGACTCGGGCTGGGCCACTCAAGGACATTCAGAGACTTGTCCCGAAACCACTCCTGCGTTGTCTTGGCTGTGTGCTTAGGGTCATTGTCCTGTTGGAAGATGAACCATCGCCCCAGTCTGAGGTTCTGAGCGTTCTGGAGCAGGTTCTCCCATCTCCACAGAGGAACTCGGGAGCTCTGTCAGAGTGACCATCGGGTTCACCTCCCTGAAGAAGGTCCTTCTTTCCCGATTGCTCATTTTGGCCGGGCTGCCAGCTCTAGGAAGAGTCTTGCTGGTTCCAAATTTTTTCCATTTACGAATGGAGGCCACTGTGTTCTTGGGGACCTTCAATGCTGCAGATATTTTTTGGTACCCTTCCCCAGATCTGTACCTTGACACAATCCTGTCTTGGAACTCTACAGACAATCCCTTTGACCTCATGGCTTGGTTTTTGCTCTGACATGCACTGTCAACTGTGGGACCTTATACAGTATAGATAGGTGTGTGGCTTACCAAATAACGTCCGATCAATTGAATTTACCACAGGTGAACTCTAATCAAGTAGTAAAAACATCTCAAGGATGATCAATGAAAACCTTTTGCAAAAATGTAGGGGGGGGGGGATTATTTAATCCATTTAGAATAAGGCTGTAATGTCACAAAATGTGGAACAAGTGAAGGGGTCTGTATACTTTCTGAATGTACTGTATGTTAAAACATATCAAAGTATGTTGAACATTTAAGCGTAAATTCACATTAAAATGCCACAGTGGATGGAAAATAGGGAGGATTCCACCTCAATGAATTATCAACTACTGTGTTTCAGTGTTAATCCAATATGTCACAGCCAGGTTCTATAACTCTACTAGAAACACTCCTCCCTGTATTGTGTTTGGCAGTGTCACAGCAGATGATCAGAAGATCCGCCAGGTAAGCAACCTCTTCTTCCGCCAGGTAAGCTAAAATAAACACTTGAGCAAAGTGGGCAGGGAGCTATGCACTAAAAAGAGAAAGGCCCTATGCCTGCACTTGTTCCCTGGGTGCAGAGGGAGGCCAATGTGCCCAGATAGAAGACTACTCTAGCTGAGCTGGTACAGTATAAGCTACTGTTAAACCAATAAGGTGAATTGTGAACAGAAGAGTGTCACCGCACTGCCTGAATGTGATCCAGGTCTGTTGGTGTACAGTGATTGGCTGATGACCGTGGGTGACTGGCTCTGTAGATAATATGATTGTTTCCTGGTTGGGGATGACTCTGTTGAAGGTGTGTCGGTTCTCTGACACCCTCTCATCACTTGTCACCTCAACCTCCTGTCTGTATTGTGTCACAACAGACAGTCAGAAAATCCACCAGGTAAGCAACCTCTTCCCTCTGACCTTTGCTAGAATAAACACTTGAGCGAAGTGGGCAGGGAGCTATGCACTAAAAAGAGAAAGGCCCTATGCCTGCACTTGTTCCCTGGGTCCAGAGGGAGGCCAATGTGCCCAGATAGAAGACTACTGAAGCTGAGCTGGTACAGGTACTCTGTTGAAGGTGTGTCGGTTACTTGTCACCTCAACCTCCACTTGAACATGTTCAGCAGGATTAGGCAGAGTGCACCGACGGGAGATACCTTTGAAGATAATTGTTAGGGGTGAGATTATGGCCAAGGTTCAGGACCGGTTAGACCCACTGCAATTTGTTTACAGTGTCGGGAGAGGGGGGGAAGATGCAACCATCACTCTTCTTAACTACAGTGCATTCGGAAAGTATTCAGACCCCTTGATTCGGTCTTACGTAGTAACATTTCTTATTGTGTTTTTTACGTTGGATGAAAGCAGAGACACATAGCTACAAAATTGTATATCACACTGCATTTAAGGGAACAATGGGAAAGTAATTGTGCTTTGAAAGTTGATAAACTTGCAATCTCACTTTTGAGAAAATGGCTTTTGAATGTTTTGATACCTAGTGAGGAGCTCTTCTTTGTCTACACCCATTCAGCATAATTCACAACCTCCACCCATCTCGTTTTGCTTTCGGAACGTTCAGAGCGCACACTTGACTCTCTGGCCGATGAGTAGGGTTGATCCGAGCGTTCTGACCTCACAACGGCAGTCAAGCACCCAAGCAAACTAGGTAAACAACATGTAAGATCCTACACGTAACATTAGCTAGCAAGCCAGCCAGCTAACGTTAGCTAGCTAGCTAAACAATTAACCATAATCCCAACTCATGACGTTACTACCCTGCATGAATCTGCTGGTAGCTAACCAACCAGGTTCAATGTTAGCTAGCTAACATTAGGCTCTAACTAGCAAAGCAAATGGCTGTGTGATACGAATAATAACATCATACGTAACATTAGCTTGTGAGCCAGCCAGCTAACGTTAGCTAGTTAAACAATTAACCATAAAATCAAGTCATGACTTTACTATCCTGCATGAATCTGCAGGTAGCTAAACAACCAGGTTCAATGTTAGCAAGCACATGGCTCTGATAAACAAATAATACACGTAAAGTTAGCTAGCTAGCTACCAGTACACTTTAACTTGAAACCACTTTCTGTCAAAATTGAAAACATGTAATATCTGAAAATGTAGCTAGCTAGACTATCTTACCCGTATACATCATGCATGATGGGCGCGTATCCCTGTCATGGATGCCATGGTTGCCCTTAGTTTGAAGATGTAATATGGAGACAGGTGTTTTCTCCATCTCTTTAGCTATCATACTCTAATTCCACTGATTTCAAAACTTGATCCTCCAGAAAGTGGAGATCAACACTTGTGCAGCTCCGCTACATGATACATTTATTAAAAAGCTGCGTTAGACAGGATTACCTACACATACTGACCAGCTCAAATAGACAGAAGCCTTTTATAGGCAGACAAATCCGAACTCCTCATGTCCAGTCCACTCATTATCTCAACCAATCATGGCTAGAGGAAAGGTTGCTGTCCTTTTCTGTGGCTTTACCAACTAAGCTCATAATTGATAACTTATTTACAAATGGCATAAGTTTGTTATTAAGGTACATGAAAGTTCACATGTTCCAGAAGGCATTTCTGCCTAAAAACACATTTTGATTCAAATGGTGCTCCTGAGAAGTAGTGACCCGCTACATACGCCTAGTTTCCTGAAATGCGTCACATTGTGTTACGTTACAGCCTTGTTCTAAAATGGATTAAGTCGTTTTAAATACATTACCCCATAATGACAAAGCATAAAAACAGGTTTTTAGAAATTGCTGATGCACCTTTGGCAGTGATTACAGCCTCAAGTCTTCTTGGGTATGATGTTACAAGCTTGGCGCACCTGTATTTGGGGAGTTTCTCCCATTCTTCTCTGCAGATCCTCTCAAGCTCTGTCAGGTTGGATGGGGAGCGTCGATGCACAGCTATTTTCAGGTGTCTATATTTTCAGATATTTGATTGGGTTCAAGTCCGGACTCTGGCTAGGCCACTCAAGGACATTCAGATACTCCTGCGTTGTCTTGGCTGTGTGCTTAGGCTTGTTGTCCTGTTGGCCGTTCATCTTTCCCTTGATCCTGACTAGTCTCCCAGTCTCTGCCACTGAAAAACAACCCCCACAGCATGATGCTTTCCTCCAGATGTGATGCTTGGTTTCATCAGACCAGAGAATCTTGTTTCTCATGGTCTGAGAGACCTTTAGGTGCTTTTTGGCAAACTCCAAGCGGGCTGTCATGTGCCTTTTACAAGGCCTAAATGGTGGAGTGCTGCAGAGGTGGTTGTCCTTCTGGAAGGTTCTCCCATCTCCACAGAGGAACTCTGGTGCTCTGTCAGAGTGTTCTTAGTCACCTCCCTGACCATGCCCATCTCCCCCGATTCCTCAGTTTGTCCATGTGCCCAGCTCTAGGAAGAGTCTTGCTGGTTCCTAACTTCTTCCATTTAAGAATGATGGAGGCCACTGGGTTCTTGGGGACCTTCAATGCTGCGGAAATGTTATCCGCAATGTTATCCAGCAACCATGAGAAGGAAAAAACATGGGATGTTTTATATAAAGAGAGAAACGACTGATATTACCACTGTTAAAGCAAGTTTATGAAGCGGTAGATCTGTTCTATGTGTGCTCTTTCTATGCTTTCCGTTCATAAAGGAAAATTACTGGCACACATATGCTGGATTCGCAGAGTAGGGGCAAAAAGGAAACGGTAAGCAGTAATTCCACCCAAAAACTATCTTTTGGTATTTTTTTCAATGTCCATTGTTGACATAGTCCCAAAATGTTTGCTTTTCAGCAATCAAGTTTTCAAGATATGTAACTTTCAAAATGCAGAAATCATCCGGATGCATTTTGAATCATATAATGCAAAACACACCATCAAATGATGCAAAATGCGGGCCTCCCGAGTGGCGTAACAGTCTAAGGTACTGCATCGCAGTGCTAGCAGTGTTACTACAGATCCTGGTTTGATCCCAGGCTGTGTCGCAGCCGGCCGTGACCGGGAGACACATGAGGCGGCGCACAATAGGCCCAGCGTCGTCCGGGTTAGGGGAGGGTTTGGCCAACCAGGATGTCCTTGTCCCATCACGCTCTAGCAACTCCTGTGGCATGCCGGGCGCATGCACACTGACACGGTCGCTGGGTGTACGTGTGTCTTCCAGGTTAAGCGAGCATTGGCAGGGTCGTGTCTTGGAGGACGCACAGCTCTCGACCTTCGCCTCTCCCGAGAGCATACGGGAGTTGCAGCGATTGGACAAGACTGTAACTACAAATTGGGGAGAAAAAGGGGTTACATTAGTTGTTTTTTTTATGTAAAAATGTCTTGAAAACTAAAGGGAAGCTGACAGAAATGTAGTAAGCACCACCTGGACCACCACTGAACATTCAGTACATCTTATCCACCACCAAATCATTAAACTTCCCCACATAAAACTTCAAATTATTTCAAGAATGCAAATGTTTTCAGATAAACATATGGCTCAAGACATCAACTCAAACAAAGTCAGCCAATGATTTTTGGGTGGTATATCATTGCACAACCTGCACATTGATTGAATCCATCTGCCATTGAATTTACAGATTATGAGCACTTGTAGCTGTTGAGGACCATTGGACAGGTTGGCATGTGTGGTGACCACTGTTATTGGAGACTCCTGCGTGGCATGCTCTCTCTCGTGGTTCTTTACACTGAAAGTAACCATGTATAACTAAAGTAAATGTGCCCAGGGCCGGCCAACCCCCCCCAATTTGCTTTAAAACCACAACATGTGGAGAGAATTACAGGAAATGTACAAAACAAAATCTCTCTACCATCAAGAGGGGGACCACCAAAGGTTTTACCCGCGAGGTGGGGGGCCCGAAAACCAAATCTCGCTTAGGGCCCCCAAATAGCTAGGGCCGGCACTAAATGTGTCTTAGTTCTGGTAAGACCTGAACATTGTAATACTAGATGCAATGTTTCAGATAGTTATCGGTCTACTGTGTTCAATTCTGACACGCAGAGAAAAGACAGGTCATCATCTTGTTCTTTGGTAGGTGTTTGATGATATGAAATATGTTGTGTGTTTCCCCATAGCAATGGGTTACCAGGGAGCTATCAGTCTAGACTGTTTATAGCATATGTGTATCCTTCACTATCTGTTCTTACAGTATTTTTTATATAAGTCAGTTATTTGCTTGATGTTTTTTCATTCTTACCACTCAGGTCCACACAGTCTAAAAATCAAGCATATTATACAACGTTTTTTAAAAACTCTCTGGCTTTCCTCAAGGCTTTTAACGATGTTTGTCTTTAGGCTCTGAGATCACAGTGTTCGGATTAGAACCCTGTTTACACAGCGAGTAGTTGTGAAGGATAAGGGAAAGAAATGGAATTGAGATAGAAAGTAAACGTTTGACCATCATCCTTAAAGACTGGCTCCAATCCGTTTGTTCACCTCATTTAGGTGATTTGGTGAAGACTTTAGATAGATAGATAGATAGATAGGTACTTTATTGATCCCCCGGGGGGGAAATTTCATTGTCAAGCAGCTACAACAAAACACAGGGCAGGTGCAAAATGCCACAACGAAAGTACACAAAAGACAGATACACGGTACATGATACATAGCGCGGCAGTATGAAAAAGTATAGAAATACAAGATATATCTGGAGTGCAAAAAAAAGCTATAAAAGGACATTGCATAGTATGAGTGGTTGGCTGAATATGTACACTATACATTGGTGGATGTTGGATGGTTAACTATACTATACAGGTCGATGGCAGAGAAATACTTCAGTAGCTAAAAATGCGTATGATATGAGCGAGGGTAATAATAGTTTACTTAATAGACAGACTGGGTAAATGAACAGGTAAGTGAAAATTTTGCATGGTTAAATTAGCTGTACAGTTCGGTATACAGTTATATTTACAGATAAGTGAATACTTGCATGTTTACACAAACTGTACAAGTAAATGACAGGAAGAGATACTTTAATAGCTAAATGTTTGTATGATATCATTTGGGGTAATAATAGTAATTCCCTTAAAATACAGTCCTTAGTGCGCAGGGTTTAATTACAGACAACTGCACTTATTGCACATTCGATATACTAAAAGCAATGAGAAAAGGTGCAACTGGCAGGATACTAATATGCATTCCTGAGTGAATGCCTACGTCCAATAATTACTTACAATATTGCATGTGATATAATATAACAACTGTACATGAGTATGTATATACAGACCTGTATGAATAAATAGGTCCTGAGTGGATGAGTGCTGACGGACCAGAGTTACTCACGGATGGATGCATAATTGTTAAACTAGGTCCTAGCACCCCAACAGTTCCAGATCTATGTTGCCGACGGCACGGCACCCCGGTGAGGCATTATATAGTCTCATAGCCGCCGGCAGGAAGGACCTCCTGTAGCGCTCTCTGGCACACCGTGGTGGGATCAGTCTGTGACTGAAAGTGCTCCTCTGCGTCATAACCATAGCGTGCAGAGGGTGGGTGACGTTGTCCATGATGGCCAGCAGTTTGGCCAGGATTCGTCTCTCCGCCACCTCCTCTAGAATGTCAAGGCTCATCCCCAGGACAGAGCTAGCCTTCCTGATCAGCTTATTTACCCGAGAAGCATCACCGGCTTTGATGTTTGCTCCCCAGCACACCACTGCAAAAAAGATGGCACTGGCCACCACAGACTGGTAGAAGGTATGCAGTAGTTTACTGCACACGTTGAAGGACCTGAGCCTCCTCAGAAAGTAGAGTCGGCTCTGGCCCTTTTTGTACAGGGCCCCGGTGTTACCAGCCCATTCCAGTCTGTTGTCCATATGGACACCCAGGAACTTGTATGACTCAACCATTTCCACATCCATCCCCTTTATAGGGACTGCAGTCAGTTGTGCCTTGGTTCTCCTGAAGTCCACCACCATCTCCTTAGTTTTGCTGATGTTGAGCTGAAGGTGGTTCTGCTCACACCACAACACAAAGTCACTGATTGTGCTCCTGTACTCCTCCTCCTGCCCACCCTGATGCACCCTACAATAGCAGAGTCATCCGTGAACTGCTTGCTTACGGGCCCCTCCCAACGACGCAGAGTTTAATAATAATAATACAAATTAAATAGTAACAAAGGAGGAATAAAATAAGATACACAAGAATGGAGCTATATACAGGTAGTACCAGTACCAGATCAATGTGCATGTGAATGTGTGTGGGTTTTGTGTGGGAGTGTGAGTGGAGTGTGTGTGAGTGAGTGTGTACAGTGCTTTTAGTAAATAATCACACCCCTTGACTTTTTCCACATTTTGTTGTGTTACAAAGTGGGAATAAAATGTTATGAATTATAATTTGTTGTCAACGATCTACACAAGATACTCTATAATGTCAAAGTGGAAGAAAAATTATAACATTTTGTAAAAAATAAAACACATATCTTGACTAGATAAGTATTCACCCTCCTGAGTCAATACATGTTCAAATCACCTTTGGCAGCGATTACAGCTGTGAGTCTTTCTGGGTAAGTCTCTAAAGGTTTTCCACACCTGGATTGTGCAACATTTGCCCATTATTCTTTTCAAAATTCTTCAAGCTCTGTCAAATTGGTTGTTGATCATTGCTAGACCATGTTTAGGTATTGCCATAGATTATCAAGCTGATTTAAGTAAAAAATGTTTTTAACTCAGCCCCTCAGGAACGTTCACTGTCTTCTTGGTAAGCAACACCAGGGTAAGTTTGACCTTGTGTTTTAGGTTTTTGTCCTACTGGAAGGTGAATTCATCTCCCAGTGTCTGGTGGAAAGCAAACTGGTTTTCCTCTAGGCTTTTTTCTGTGCTTAGCTTCATTTTGTTAATGTTTTATCCTGGAAAAACTCCCCAGTCCTTAACTATTACAAGCACAACCATTACATGATGCTGCCACCAATATGCTTGAAAATATGAAGAGTGGTACTTAGTAATGTGTTGTATTGGATTTGCCCCAAACATACACTTTGTATTCAGGGATTTTTTTCTTTTTTTTTTCTCGCAATATTACTTTAGTGCCTTGTTGCAAACAGGATGTACGTTTTGGAATATTTGTATTCTGTACAAGCATCCTTCTTTTCACTCTGTCAATTAGGTTAGTATTGTGGAGTAATTACAATGTTGTTGATCCATCCTCAGTTTTCTCCTATCACAGCCATTAAACTCTGTAACTGTTTAAGTCAACATTGACTTCATGGTGAAATCCTGTGATGGCTTGGTTGTGGTAAGGCCTCTTACTCCCACCTAGGGGAGGAGAGAGGCACACAACCAAGTCATCACACCCTAACTAGGGAGATTATCATCCCCAATCAGAGACAGCTGTCTAGCGTTGTCTCTGATTGGGGATAGTATATAGGCTCCACACATTTCCACCTGTGTGTGGATCATTGTTCATTTGTTTGTCTGCACTGCCAGCAGCATCCAAGTAAGTCACCGTGTTTTGTTTCTGTAGTCGTGTTTTTGTTTTCACTCTCCTTTTTAATTGTAAATGCTTCGTGAGGACATCTCATTTTCAATAAAAAGGATGACACTGCACCAGCGCTCCGTATACCGTCCCATTAATACTACGCACCGTGACAGAATGATCCACCACCCTGGGACGCAACGGGGGATAACTTTAGGAGATATCCTCCTCGGTATGGGAAAAATTACCGAGGAGGAACACTCCTATTATCGTTCGGTGGAGGAAGGCTGGGGTCCGGAGCAGTCGAGGCGCCGACGACGGAGGACACGTCACCGGGCTAGAACTGAGGACCAGCCTGGAGCCCAGAAAACCCCTCAAACTGATTTTGGGGGGGGGCTATGGGGGTGGTCGGGGATCGAGGGAGAAGAGCCCCGACCACTGCACTCGTGGGGGTTCCAGGAGGAGCCCCTACAGCCGTGGGAGCAGGAGTACAGAGAGGAGTCGGAGGAAGACGACAGCGATGTGCTTCTGTTCCCTCACTCGTGGGGGTTCCCGGAGGAACCCTCACAGGATGGGGATTGGCGTTGGAGTAGGGACGACAGGCACAGTCGTGCTCCAGCGTCAGTTCCCAGTCCGGTGCCTCCAGCGCCGGTCCAGAGTCGGAGGAGGAGGAGACCGACTCAGCGCACCAAACCATCGGTGCGCAACAATAGCCCGGTACGGCCCGCGCCTGCTCCGCGCACCAGCTCTATGGTGCGTTTGCCCAGCCCGGCGCGACCCGTGCCAGCTCAACGCACCGACCCAACGGTGCGTTTCCCCAGCCAGGTACAGCCCGTTCCAGCTACTCGCACCAGACCAGTGGTGCGTTCCCCCAGCCCGGTACGGTCTGTGCCTGCTCCTCGCACCCAACCTATGGTGCGTTTCCCCAGCCCGGCGCGACCCGTGCCAGCTCAACGCACCGACCCAACGGTGCGTTTCCCCAGCCAGGTACAGCCCGTTCCAGCTACTCGCACCAGACCAGTGGTGCGTTCCCCCAGCCCGGTACGGTCTGTGCCTACTCCTCGCACCCAACCTATGGTGCGTATCTCCAGCCCGGTGCGACCCGTGCCAGCTCCTCGCACCAGACCTATGGTGCGTGTCCCCAGTCCAGTACGCCCCGTGCCTACCCCTCGCACGGAGGCTACCGCGACGGTCGCCACCACAGGGCTGGAAACCCTCTCCGCGTCGGTGCCCAGGGTGGGCACGACGTTCAGTCCCGCTGTGGAGCAGGAGCTCCATAGCGTGTCGGTGCCCAGTCTGGGGCCGACAGCCAGCCCAACCACAGGGCTGGAAACCATCTCTGCGTCGGTGTCCAGGGTGGGCACGACGTTCAGCCCCGCTGTGGAGCAGGAGCTCCATAGCGCGGCGGTGCCCAGTCTGGGGCCGACCGCCAGCCCAACCACAGGGCTGGAAACCATCTCTGCGTCGGTGCCCAGGGTGGGCACGACGTTCAGTCCCGCTGTGGAGCAGGAGCTCCATAGCATGTCGGCGCCCAGTCTGGGGTCGACAGCCAGACCTGCGACAGGGCTGAAAACCACCTCTACGTCGGTGCCCAGGGTGGGCACGGCGTCCAGCCCGAGGCCTCCGGTGAAGGCCAGCTGCCCGAGGCCTCCGGTGAAGGTCAGCTGCCCGAGGCCTCCGGTGAAGGTCAGCTGCCCGAGGCCTTTGGTGAAGGTCAGCAGCCCGAGGTCCCCGGTGACGGTCAGCAGCCCGAGGTCCCCGGTGATGGTCAGCAGCCCGAGGTCCCCGGTGACGGTCAGCAGCCCGAGGTCCCCGGTGACGGTCAGCAGCCCGAGGTCCCCGGTGACGGTCAGCAGCCCGAGGTCCCCGGTGACGGTCAGCAGCCCGAGGTCCCCGGTGACGGTCAGCAGCCCGAGGTCCCCGGCGACGGTCAGCAGCCCGAGGTCCCCGGCGACGGTCAGCAGCCCGAGGTCCCCGGCGAAGGTCAGCAGCCCGAGGTCCCCGGCGAAGGTCAGCAGCCCGAGGTCCCCGGCGAAGGTCAGCAGCCCGAGGTCCCCGGGGAGGGTCAGCAGCCCGAGAGCTCCGGGGAAGGTGAGCAGACCTGAACCTCCACCGGAGCCCCATCCGGGTCCGGCCGTCTGCGTCACTCCAGTGCTGGAGCAGTCCGCTCCACCGGTGCCCAGTCCGGGGCCGGTCGTCTGCGTCGCTCCAGTGCCGGAGCAGTCCGCTCCACCGGTGCCCAGTCCGGGGCCGGTCGTCTGCGTCGCTCCAGTGCCGGAGCAGTCCGCTCCACCGGTTTCCAGTCCGGGGCCGGTCGTCCGCGTCGCTCCAGTGCCGGAGCAGTCCGCTACACCGGTGCCCAGTCCGGGGCCGGTCATCTACGTCGCTCCAGTGCCGGAGCAGTCCGCTCCACCGGTGCCCAGTCCGGGGCCGGGCGTCTACGTCGCTCCAGTGACGGAGCAGTCCGCTCCACCGGTGCCCAGTCCGGGGCCGGTCGTATGCGTCGCTCCAGTGCCGGAGCAGTCCGCTCCACCGGTGCCCAGTCCGGGGCCGGTGGTCAGCCCCTCTCCAGGGTCGAGGGCTCCCACACCAGGGTCCAGACAGGACTTGGTAAATGGCGGGAGTACTGAGAGGGGAACCATCGCGCTGGGGTCCGGACTGGACCGGGCGTGCAACAGAGAGGTAGGAGAGAAGCTACTCTCAGAGCTTGCGCCACGCCCGGAACCAGAACCGGAGCCTCCACCAGCAACCATCTCAGTACCCCGCCATGTCCCCCCTAGTTTTTTGGACATTTTTTTTGTTTTTTCCTTTCAGGAGAGGGGGGATTTATTGTGCGATCGGGAGTCCGCACCTTGGGGGGGGGGTACTGTGATGGCTTGGTTGTGGTAAGGCCTCTTACTCCCACCTAGGGGAGGAGAGAGGCACACAACCAAGTCATCACACCCTAACTAGGGAGATTATCATCCCCAATCAGAGACAGCTGTCTAGCGTTGTCTCTGATTGGGGATAGTATATAGGCTCCACACATTTCCACCTGTGTGTGGATCATTGTTCATTTGTTTGTCTGCACTGCCAGCAGCATCCAAGTAAGTCACCGTGTTTTGTTTCTGTAGTCGTGTTTTTGTTTTCACTCTCCTTTTTAATTGTAAATGCTTCGTGAGGACATCTCATTTTCAATAAAAAGGATGACACTGCACCAGCGCTCCGTATACCGTCCCATTAATACTACGCACCGTGACAAATCCTTGAGCTTTTTCCATCGTCTATGGCAACTTACCATTCATTTACTATTTAGCAGTGTTATGGCTTGTGGGTAGAAGCTGTTGGTCCGACAGCCGATGCTCCAGTACCGTTTGCCGGACGGTAGCAGAGTGAACAGTCAATTTTTGGGGCCTTTCGCTGACACCGCCTGATATAAAGGTCCTGGATGGCAGGGAGCTCAGCCCCAGTGATGTACTGGGCTTTAACGCTTTGCGTTCATCGGCGGTGCATTTGACACACCAAGCGGTGATGCAGCCAGTCAAGTTGCCTCGATTGTCCAGCTGAACTTTTAGAGGATCCGAGGGCCCAAGCCAAATCTTTTCAGCCTCCTGAGGGGGGACTGTGCAGGTGTGTGTGGACCATGTTAAGTCCTTAGTGATGTGAAGGTCTCGATGTGAAGGTCTCGACCCGCTCCACAACAGCCCTGTCAATGAAAATATTGCACAATTGGCCCTGTGTCGTCAGGGTTTGGCCGGGGTAGGCCGTCATTGTAAATAAGAATTTGTTCTTAACTGACTTGCTTAGTAAAATAAAAGGTTAAATTAAAAAAATGACATTAAATGTGGATGGGAGCGTGCTCTCCTCTCTTTCTCCTACAGTCCACGATCAGCTCCTTGGTCTTATTGACGTTGAGGGAGAGATTGTTGTCCTGGCACCACACAAGGTGGTCTCTGATCTCTGACCTCCTCCATGTCTCATCGCTGTTGGTGATCAGGCCTACCACCGTCGTGCCGTCAGCAAACTTGATAATGGTGTTGGAGTCGTGCGTTGTCACGCAGTCGTGGGTGAACAAGGAGAACAGGAGGGGACTAAGCACACATCACACAGGAGGGAATAAGCACACAGCACACAGGAGGGTCCTAAGCATACATTGATCCAACTTCAAACTGGTTTTTGAAAGGCTGCTCTTTGTTAATTAAATTAAGTTGGAAGCATTGTTATACACTCCGGTCAAAAGTTTGGAATATTACTCATTCAAGGGTTTTTCTTTATTTGCACTATTTTTTACATTGTAGAATAAAAGTGAAGACATGAAAACTATGACATAACACATATGGAATCATGTAGTAACCAAAAAAGGGTTAAACAAATCAAAATATATTTAATATTTGATTCTTCACAGTAGCCACCCTTTGCCTTGATGACAGCTTTGCACACTCTTGTTTACCAGAAGGAATCTACTGTGGCATTTTACTCTCCACATTGGTATTCTTACTTTTCATTTCCAATGTATTTAATCCATTAATAAATACTTCTCTTAAAGACATGCTCCAGAACTTTAGCAACTACTGAGTATTTTCTAAACCTCCCGCTTTGGGCTGGTTGTGTCAATGTGTAATTCATACATGTCTAATCTATGAGCATAATTATTGTCTTACCTCAATTAACCACAAAATCCCTAGTTTGAAAGCAACTGCTTTTCTGGAAGCTGTGATGTGCCAATTGACCCTACATTTTCCCCCACTTGGAAATTTCTCCCAATTTGAGTTCTAGCCAATGAGCTTCTGCCCCTTGTCATTTGATCGATAGCTAGCAAGATGCACACACAGCAGAGCGAGAGAGAGAGCAATGACATGGTGCACATACAGTATCTGCACATATGTATTACTTTCAGAAATACTGGCTAAAAAGTATACAAAAGTACTGGAGAATCTCTTTAATGCAGTATGGTATTCCTGAACTGTTTACATCTAAAAATGGTTTCATTCATGTTTTGATTCAATTCTATTCTATTCAAGGTATGTCAAATTACAAATTATATTATAATGTGGCCCAAACAGAGACATCTATAGTACAGTACAGGAAAGTAGAGTAGAGTTCATATAGAGTACACTACTGTACTGCACTATACTGAACTATACTGTACTGAACTCTACTGTACCTTCTTGTACTTTAGTGAACTATACTCACTGTACTCAAGTTTCTTACAAAGACGTTTTGATTAATTAATTACCAGCCTTAATAGTTTCAATATTCCTGATAGGTCGATATTTTATTGGGGCCGAGAGTAAACTGGAGATCAACTTCTTGTCAGTTTTTTGTTGCAAGCAAGTTTGTTTTAACACCCATGTGCATGTCATCTCCCTTTGATAGCATTTTGAGAAATCCAGTGCTAACCTGCGGCTGCACGTTAAATTCTGCGCGTTGGTTGCAATTAACCGGTCAAGATTTACAGGACACCTTTTCCATTAGTGTTTATCAGACAGAGAAAATCATAGCATGTTGTCACGAGAGGGTGCATACATAGACCAATGCGCAGCGCAGGGATAGTTGTTCAACATATTTATTATACTATGTAATACAAAACACCAATATCGAACTACTGAACAAACACGAATGGACAAAAAGTAAATTAGCACACTTACTTTTCACCGTGACATGCGAAATATGCGATAACAACCCACATCCCCGGTGTGGAACATACAAACCTATGTAGGATCCCTAATTAGAGACGATGCACTACAGCTGCCTCTAATTAGGGATCCAACACAAACCACCACCAGAAACAGAAAGAAAAGAACTGTCAGACTCTGACCATGGCTACATAGAGAAGCAAATAGGTTTCTCTATGGCCAACAAAATAAACACAAATACATGGGGGGGGGGGTTAATAGGGAGGGAAGACTAGTCCGTCGGGGGAGGCTCTGGCGAAGTAGAGCTGGGCAATTAACCGGACCCGGTGGGGTAAACGGCTCCGGCCATGGAGCGGGACCATTAACCGGGAGCGGAGCAGACGGCTGGACCCGGATTGGGCACCGGTGGAGCGGACCGCTCAGGCACTGGAGCGGAGCAGACGGCTGGACCCGGAAAGGGCACCAGTGGAGCGGACTGCTCTGGCACTGGAGCGGAGCAGACGGCTGGACCCGGATTGGACACCGGTGGAGCGAACTGCTCAGGCTCTGGAGCGGAGCAGACGGCTGGACCCGGAATGAGCACCGGTGGAGCGGACTGCTAAGGCTCTGGAGCGGAGCAGACGGCTGGACCCGGAATGGGCACCGGTGGGGCAAACTCTGACCATGGCTACATAGAGAAGCAAATAGGTTTCTCTTTGGCCAGAGCCTGACACATGTTAACTTCTCAACCACGCATCAACTGTCACCTTTTTCACAGCTCATTCAGTGGAAAACAAATCACAATGGTACTGTAGCTACATCTTTCCAGTATGATCACACAATGTAGGGTACGATACAGGGTATGATAGAATAATGGACTTTTTCACGTGGTAATATTGTAAGACTTTTTCCTAGATTTTGGACATACATTACAGAAAATGTTGGTGTAAAATCCCTCCAGTTACAATTCTGTGTTGGAGAGATTAAAACTTGATTTTATTGTCAGTGTGGGCTGCACAATACCTTTGCTCCCATCTATCAAAGAGCAGAGATATGAGAGCACAGAGAGCAAGACTGTGTCATCTTCTCCCCTCAGATGAGGTACTGCACGGGGCTGGGAGAGAGCTCTCCTCTGGGAGGGCTTATGAATGTCTCCAAAATGTTCTTTCCCTGCTGCTGAAAAGAGGAAAGAGGAACCTTTTAACAGCCATAATATCGCCCCAGGGACAAGTATTTTCCTTTTCTGTTGAAGTGTATGTGCACGCGTCTGTGTGCGCGTGTGCGCACATATGCATGCATTGGGGAAAGGGAGTGTGTGTGTTTAGCTACTGTAGGTGTGCGTGAGTGTGTGCAAGTGAAGGTTCCTCAGAGGAGGAAATATAAAAAATATATTCACGTCACCAAATTATTGATTAAAACACACTGTTTTGCAATTAAGTTTTACACTAGCCTCAACAGCACTCTGTAGGGTAGCACCATGGTGTAGCCTGAGGACAGCTAGTTTCCTTCCTCCTCTGGGTACATTGACTTCAATACAAAACCTAGGAGGCTCATGGTTCTCACCTCCTTCCGTAGACTTACACAGTATTTATGACCATTTCCAGAGGACGTCCCCCAACCTATCAGAGCTATTGCAGCATGAACTGAGATGCTGCCCACTCAATCAAAGAATCAGATAATTAATATAGTACTGAAAGCATAGCACTGCATTGCATAAAATGTGGTGAATAGCAAACTCAAAAAGAGAGAAAGACAATAGTTGAACAGTTTCAGACAAATGTATTAATTTAAAAATGAAGGAGAAGCAAGAGAGATATAAATAGATAGAGAGTTAGAGAGAGAGAGAGATTTAGTTGTATTTTTTTTTTTTTTTTTTCACTTTCACTTTCAGCTAGTGAATGCAGCTAGCTAGATTAACCTGTTCAAACACCCGGCTCAAACAGAGAGGGATGCTATGTTAGCTAGCTGGCTATGGCTATCCAACACTGGAACTCTTTCAAGTCAAGGTAAGTTTTGATTGTATTAATTTATTGCCACCAGGGCCCACCGGTGTAACTGCTATACTGCTTGCTGACTGTACACTGTACTGCATGATTGTAGTGGGTTTACTAACACGTTAGTTCTAGAGGTGAGAGGAGGAGAGCACGTAGATGCGAGAAGGAATTTATACAACGAGCAAAATGATAATGCTGTTTGTATGTGGCTGCTATGAAAGTGAACTGTGTTAGTGTGTGATCAGGGGTGTATTCATTCCACCAATTCTGTTGAAAAACCTTTCTTAAACGGAAGCAAACGGAACTAAATGGGGAAAAACATACCTGAATTTGTCCAATAGAAACTCTTGTTTGCAACAGTTGGACTAATGCTTACACCATAGATCAGATACAGTGGGGAGAACAAGTATTTGATACACTGCCGATTTTGCAGGTTTTCCTACTTACAAAGCATGTAGAAGTCTGTCATTTTTATCATAGGTACTCTTTAACTGTGAGTGACGGAATCTAAAACAAAAATCCAGAAAATCACATTGTATGATTTTTAAATAGTTAATTTGCATTTTATGGCATGACATAAGTATTTGATCACCTACCAACCAGTAAGAATTCCGGCTCTCACAGACCTGTTATTTTTTCTTTAAGAAGCCCTCCTGTTCTCCACTCATTACCTGTATTAACTGCACCTGTTTGAACTCGTTACCTGTATAAAAGACACCTGTCCACACACTCAATCAAACAGACTCCAACCTCTCCACAATGGCCAATACCAGAGAGCTGTGTAAGGACATCAGGGATAAAATTGTAGACCTGCACAAGGCTGGGATGGGCTACAGGACAATAGGCAAGCAGCTTGGTGAGAAGGAAACAACTGTTTGCGCAATTATTAGAAAATGGAAGAAGTTCAAGATGACGGTCAATCTCCCTCGGTCTGGGGCACCATGCAAGATCTCACCTCGTGGGGCATCAATGATCATGAGGAAGGTGAGGGATCAGCCCAGAACTACACGGCAGGACCTGGTCAATGACCTGAAGAGAGCTGGGACCACAGTCTCAAAGAAAACCATTAGTAACACACTACGCCGTCATGGATTCAAATCCTGCAGCGCACGCAAGGTCCCCCTGCTCAAGCCAGCGCATGTCCAGGCCCGTCTGAAGTTTGCCAATGACCATCTGGATGATCCAGAGGAGGAATGGGAGAAGGTCATGTGGTCTGATGAGACAAAAATAGAGCTTTTTGGTCTAAACTCCACTCGCCGTGTTTGGAGGTAGAAGAAGGATGAGTACAACCCCAAGAACACCATCCCAACCGTGAAGCATGGAGGTGGAAACATCATTCTTTGGGGATGCTTTTCTGCAAAGGGGACAGGACGACTGCACCGTATTGAGGGGAGGATGGATGGGGCCATGTATTGCGAGATCTTGGCCAACAACCTCCTTCCCTTAGTAAGAGCATTGAAGATGGGTCGTGGCTGGGTCTTCCAGCATGACAACGACCCGAAACACACAGCCAGGGCAACTAATGAGTGGCTCCGTAAGAAGCATCTCAAGGTCCTGGAGTGGCCTAGCCAGTCTCCAGACCTGAACCCAATAGAAAATCTTTGGAGGGAGTTGAAAATCTGTATTGCCCAGCGACAGCCCCGAAACCTGAAGGATCTGAATGGAGGAGTGGGCCAAAATAACTACTGCAGTGTGTGCAAACCTGGTCAAGAACTACAGGAAACGTATGATCTCTGTAATTGCAAACAAAGGTTTCTGTACCAAATATTAAGTTCTGCTTTTCTGATGTATCAAATACTTATGTCATGCAATAAAATGCAAATGAATTACTTAAAAATCATACAATGAAATTTTCTGAATTTTTGTTTTAGATTCCGTCACTCACAGTTGAAGAGTACCTATGATAAAAATTACAGACCTCTACATGCTTTGTAAGTAGGAAAACCTGCAAAATCGGCAGTGTATCAAATACTTGTTCTCCCCACTGTAAGTATTTGATACATCAGAAAAGCAGAACTTAATATTTGGTAGAGAAACCTTTGTTTGCAATTACAGAGATCATATGTTTCCTGTAGTTCTTGACCAGGTTTGCACACACTGCAGCAGGGATTTTGGCCCACTCCTCCATACAGACCTTCTCCAGATCCTTCAGGTTTCGGGGCTGTCGCTGGGCAAAACGGACTTTCAGCATCCTCCAAAGATTTTCTATTGGGTTCAGGTCTGGAGACTAGCTAGGCCACTCCAGGACCTTGAGATGCTTCTTACGGAGCCACTCCTTAGTTGCCCTGGCTGTGTGTTTCGAGTCGTTGTCATGCTGGAAGACCCATCTTCAATGCTCTTACTGAGGGAAGGAGGTTGTTGGCCAAGATCTCGCGATACATGGCCCCATCCATCCTCCCCTCCATACGGTGCAGTCGTCCTGTCCCCTTTGCAGAAAAGCATCCCCAAAGAATGATGTTTCCACCTCCATGCTTCACGGTTTGGATGGTGTTCTTGGGGTTGTACTCATCCTTCTTCTTCCTCCAAACACGGCGAGTGGAGTTTAGACCAAAAAGCTCTATTTTTGTCTCATCAGACCACATGACCTTCTCCCATTCCTCCTCTGGATCTTCCAGTTGGTCATTGGCAAACTTCAGACGGGCCTGGACATGCGCTGGCTTGAGCAGGGGGACCTTGCGTGCGCTGCAGGATTTTAATCCATGACGGCGTAGTGTGTTACTAATGGTTTTCTTTGAGACTGTGGTCCCAGCTCTCTTCAGGTCATTGACCAGGTCCTGCCATGTAGTTCTGGGCTGATCCCTCACCTTCCTCATGATCATTGATGCCCCACGAGGTGAGATCTTGCATGGTGCCCCAGACCGAGGGAGATTGACTGTCATCTTGAACTTCTTCCATTTTCTAATAATTGCGCCAACAGTTGTTGCCTTCTCACCAAGCTGCTTGCCTATTGTCCTGTAGCCCATTCCAGCCTTGTGCAGGTCTACAATTTTATCCCTGATGTCCTTACACAGCTCTCTGGTCTTGGCCATTGTGGAGAGGTTGGAGTCTGTTTGATTGAGTGTGTGGACAGGTGTCTTTTATACAGGCAACGAGTTCAAACAGGTGCAGTTAATACAGGTAATGAGTGGAGAACAGGAGGGCTTCTTAAAGAAAAACTAACAGGTCTGTGAGAGCCGGAATTCTTACTGGTTGGTAGGTGATCAAATACTTATGTCATGCAATAAAATGCAAATTATTTTTTTTTAAATCATACAATGTGATTTTCTGGATTTTTGTTTTAGATTCCGTCACTCACAGTTGAAGTGTACCTATGATAAAAATTACAGACCTCTACATGCTTTGTAAGTAGGAAAACCTGCAAAATCGGCAGTGTATCAAATACTTGTTCTCCCCACTGTAGATGCAGGCAAGAGTGTGCAAGGCAGTAATGAATGTCTCACTGTCTGTAACCTTAATGACTTTACATGATTACACTACATTGTAAACTTTCATTCATAGGCTAGGTTGTAGCAACCTCCTGATGGGTATAGGGAAAATCAAGTAATAGCCTTAACCTATGACTGTTACATTGAACTGGGTGAATGGAATATGAATGACAGTCATCTGTCTGTAACAGAAATAAGGCCATGCTCATAAAAAAAGTAATTGTCCTCCCTCATCTTAAACGGCACCTACCACCACTGTTGTGTGCGTGGGTTCAACCAGACAAACTAAAGAAGTTTGGTTTACAGAGTGTATTGGATTCCCTGGGCTCAGCATCCGGTAAATTATTCAGTGGTGGGACTGATAGTTTGGAGGATTATTAGCTCTGTCCATCGCGTGTTGCAACACAGCTTCTTATACATCACTGCCTGATTCTCAGAAGTAAGAGAAATCCAAATAATCAGGAATAGGAATTTATTTCACCACTATGGCCTATTTATTGTCTTCCTAACCTTACTGCATTTTGCACTACATTTGCACTCTGTATATAGATTCTCTATTGTGTTATTGACTGTACGTTTGTTTATTTCCCATGTGTAACTCTTTGTTGTTTTTTGTCGCACTGCTTTGCTTTGTCTTGGCCAGGTCGCAGTTGCAAATGAGAACTTGTTCTCAACTGACCTACCTGGTTAAATAAAGGTGAAATAAAAAAATATAAAAAATTAACTGTTATTATCAAGCCTACATTCTCACTAAAAGTATATTAATTATTATTTTTCAGACTTGTTACAGCTGGTTAAAAATATTACCCCCTAAGCCTCTTTCACCTACTTAGGTCTCATGAAATCCCATCTTATCTACACTTTTTAAGGGAAATTTTGACTTATTATTGGGCCAGTCAAACAAAGAGATAAAGAGGTGTGTTTGATTCCACCAAATACTCTTTATGAGCCAATGCTGATTTGTCATTGGCCAAATGTAACTCAGCTGCATTTCCAACCAGAAACGACTGTTTTAATATTGTTTAATTAACATTATGCACCTTATTCTAAAGGATAAGTCTGTTGGCAGAGGTGGTCCAAAACAAATGGTGGTCTATTTGTGTCCTCTCATCAAATGCAAGGAGCTCTCTACTACTGGGTTGTAGGAAATGTGTTGTGTTGATTTTTTGGCACCTTTCATTAATCTCAGTCATATTATAGTCCCTTAGAGACTCTCTTTTTGGGGTCAATGGTTGGGAAATGTTGCCCTTGAACATTTTGACTGACTTTTGTGTTTTCTGATTTACATATTTTCCTCTGCGGCTTGAATATCACTGAGGAGATGTCTGCTGACTCTCAGATCTTTCTTGGTCTAGTGGATGTGAGTGAAAAGGACAATATGTGTAACTGGTTACAGTCAACTCAATGCCAGAACTTTGTCAGCCAGTTAGGTAAATGGTATCTGATTTACAGTATTTTTTTTTCCCAGTTTTTGATGATAATGATATGGATTATCAAAACTTATCATTTTAATTTGATTATAATATTAATGCTTGTCCAAATTAATCCATCGGGAGAAATAACATCCACACAAATTATTGAGAGCAAAAAAACAAGTAAAGGAAAAGAAAACTAAAATGTGAGTCATGGAACTCATTTTGAGGGAAACAGTCTTCAGGCTTCCTCGCTTGTGAGAGTTTGTATAATTTGCTACGAGGGAAAGTTGTGGGTTCAGGGTTAATTCAAAGGAAACTCTGAGACCTTATAAACATTGGCATAGTTAATCATGTGTAAACACTCTGGTTCAAATCAGACCACATTAGCGGCCAACAAACACCACGTTGCCCTGCTCGTATAAAACGGAACGGGCTGTTCAGTTGTCGATTGAAAAAGGTAAATTACCAGGGTAACGGGTATAATCTGTGCTACTTTTAAGAATCCCTAACATGTGGTTTACAGAGTGGGTTTGATCACTCTATTCCCCAGGTTATTTAGCACCAGGAATCTGACCTGTGACCTGTCCTGTGTGTTGGGCAGATGAGGGTCTCTGACAGAGGTATACCTCTGTCAAAATATACACAACCACAACTGACTAGGAAACTGGGAGGACTTGGTGGAAACCATCCATACTCAGGAAATCTGGTGATCCTGGTTGGGGGTAGACAGAGGAAGTTAGGGTTAGAGGCCTACCTGTCAGAGAAAAAACATCTGGATTACAAATGTTTGGACTATCTCTAGCAACCGGCCTCATAATTGTCTGTCAAATAAACATGGTAGGGAGTTATAAGCCCAGATAAAGTGATATTTGCGGGGAAGGTAAATGTGTTCAGTCCAGCTAGCCAACGCATTATTTACAGACAGATTATTTCACTTATAATTCACTATATCCCAATTCCAGTGGGTCAGAAGTTTACATACACTAAGTTGACTGTGCCTTTAAACAGCTTGGAAAATTCCCCAAAATGATGTCATAGCTTTAGATGCTTCTGATAGGCTAATTGACATTATTTGAGTCAATTGGAGGTGAACTTGTGGATGTATTTACCTTCAAACTCAGTGCCTCTTTGCTCGACATCATGGGAAAAACAAAAGAAATCAGCCTAGACCTCAGAAAAATGAGCAATCTGTACAAACAATAGTATGCAAGTATAAACACCATGGGACCATGCAGCCGTCGTACCGCTCAGGAAGGAGACGCGTTCTGTCTCCTAGAGATGAAAGTACTTTTGTGCAAAAAGTGCAAATCAATCCCAGAACATCAGCAAAGGACCTTGTGAAGATGATGGAGGAAACAGGTACAAAAGTATCTATATCCACAGTGAAACGAGTCCTACAGCGACATAACCTGAAAGGCTGCTCAGCAAGGAAGAAGCCACTGCTCCAAAACCGCCATAAAAAAGCTGTGGCAAAATGGCTTAAGGACAACAAAGTCAAGGTATTGGAGTGGCCATCATTAAGCCCTGATCTCAGACCTATGATAATCAGTTCGTAGCAAAATTGCCCACTGGGCGCAGAAATGAATTCAATGTCAGTTCAACGTAATTTCATTAAAATGAAGCAGCGTTGATTCAACCAGTGTGTGCCCAGTGGGTGGTCTCCTATTGGATTTTTTCTTTCAACACTGCACATACTGTATACTCCCTGAGCTAACTGGTTTTGGGAAGTTCAACCTCTCAACTAGGAAGATGTTAAAACACAGAGGACAGGTACCAGACCCTGTCATTTGATTCTTCTTAGAGCTGGTCAGGTCAAAAATGAGCCACTCCATCAGCCCCTTTGTAAACTGTGTTGACCTCAGACCTGGCTTAGCATCCACTATCATGCTCAGTGTAACCAAAGGCAGCATTGTGTTTGTCTGAAGGTTGTGACCCCTACAGACCCCACAGATGGTCAGGGCTCTGCTGCTCAGGGCTCAGGGTGACTGATTGCTGCGTGAAAGCATTCCCTGTGCTTCTGTACTCTAGGGCTGTGACGATACCAGTATCACAAAAATGTTCCGTGGCAAAAATGAAAACACGAAGCAGACCAAACTCTTTGGTCCTTTAAAAACCTTCTGTATGGAAAATATTGCATGCTATAGCTTGGAAAATAAATACATGTAACTCTGGATGACAACATAATGATGTTTGTTTCCAACATTAAGGCTTTTTTCCTAAAGAAGTTTAATACATTTCGCAATACTGGTATCGTTCCGGCCCTACCGTGTTACATTTCTGGAAGAGCTTATCAATACTCTCCACAACTTCATTAACAATGTGCTGTAATGCATTGAATGGGCTGTTAGGCCATGCATGCATGTACAGCAGTGACGTAGGCAGAAATCCGTTGAAAAAATGTAGGCGGGCATGTTGGGCACTCAAACTATCATTATCATAAAAGCCTGCCCTATACCCTACTGTAATCGATCACACACAACAAACCATTCATATTACAGACAAATTAGTATTGTAGGCCTATGTAAATCTATTACTCCTGCATTTAACATGCGACTGACTCACATAGACCTACACAAAATAAACCACAATTAATAGACTATGAGACTAGAATATAATGCCCTGATATAACAGCAATAATCACAACAGGCAACCATAGCTTATATAGACTAAAATTATTGGTTGTTTACGTTGACTGGAAATAAATATTGTTTCATGAATTTACCTATTTTCATATATAATAAGAATGGTCCAACCCCGTATTATAAATAATGTCTTATAATGTCCCTTGTATTTCAAAGCTTGACTCTCAAGCTAGGCTATATGATAACACTGCTAATAGGTCAGTTGTTATAGCCTATTACTTGCGAGGCACATCGGAGCATCAATTTAAATAACTTGTTTTTTTATTTCACTGGACTGATAGTCATGTCTCAGCGGAGGGAGGGAGAGAGTGTGAGTCGAAGTGGAGTGTGTTTCATGATTTCTAAAAGTGTTTAATAAAATTGTAGTGCTGATAATCGTCTCTGAATGTACTGAAACAGATTAACATAGAGGAAAATGTAGTTTGGGTCTGTACTATCTCAGAATTTGAATTTATGCTGGTATTGGTAGTCTTTGTCATAATGGAAGTTAGTTAACAAAACGTATGGTGTAAATCAATATTACTGATTGATAGTGTCATATATATCAATATTGCATATTAAGTCTATTAAATAGAGGTAGGAATATAAGTATTTATTAAGCCTGGAGCTTAACGAGTTTTTCTCACTTTTTATTGAACACATCAATACACAGTTTAAGCCTGCAGCCAGGGCTATAGTCATTTGACTCCTGCTTCCTATTCTAATGAGTTTGCAGGAAAAAGGGGCTGATGTGCGTTTTCCATTCATTATTGATTTGTTTTCCTTGGCTTGATCTCCTCTACAAGGATTCAAATGAAATGCACCGATACAGCGAAACGCAGAATGCATATTTTCCATTCAATCAGCATCTGGTCACTTCTTTTATAGTAGTTTCTTGCGCTGAGTCGACCAAATGCTAGTCCATAGTCAGGTCATGTAGGTGAGTGTGTTACATGAGTTAGCACATTTACAGTAAACATGTGACGTACTCTAAAATAGGATGGCAGAGGATCAGCAAGCTCAGCTCAATGAAACAAACCTTTTAAATCTACTGAACCCTGCTTCTCGCCGGAAGCCCATATACGGTTAACATTGACCTGGGCTGTCAGGAGACCATTGACAGGGGGCATCACTCTTACCTCCAGGAGATCATTCCTCTTCCTCAATGGGCTCCGGCTATAAATCCAATACTAGTTGCAGAGCATTAAACACAGGCAGAAAATTGAGTGGGCAGATACCCATGACAGGCATAAAATAAACTGTGTGTATTCTTCTCTGCCACTGTCTTTATGTTCCAGTGAGAGTTGATTATGTAATTGTAAGCTCATTCGTATCAGATTTAGATGGCTTCCAATGTAAGAAAAATATGAATCAATCATTTGGTTACTCTCGAGGAATAACTGTAATATCAGGACAAGCTAAAAACATCCAGCTCTGACATAATGGTGTGTAGAAGAAGCACTCACTTCCTATCACAGTATACTTGGCAGGGCCACCAAAGGACAGAACTCTTAACTCGCTTACATAAGCTACCAGGCCGCCACGTTACCCCCCAATCCTGAATAGTATATTTCTGAAGGTGTCCTATTGACAAAGTGACAGAGGGAAGACAGTAGCATCATGCTTCTGTATCTTTCCATTTTACAGAGAGACCGACAGTTGGTTTTATTAATAATGTGCCGTCACATTGACCTCTACTTGGCAGGCACAGAGGAGGCGTCAGGCAATGAATAAACAGCAATAGCAGGAGACATTATACATTAAATATGGACAAGACCTTCAGGAGTCAGAGCTGCTGTTCTTAAAGTCCATTTAACTGATTCAAACTTAAACCCTTTCTCTCTTAGACATTGATACAGGCATTCTATTTTGAATATCAAACGGAGCAAAGTATCATATGTTTGTGATCGCTCACTGGCAAAATTATACAATGCAAAAAAGTTGGATTAAGATTTTAATACAGATTGATTTATGGGTTTTTTTCTTTGAGCTTGTGTATACTGTAACTTTCTCAAAAATGGATGTGAGTTCACTCACTTTCTCAGATGTGCTTATTGAAACCTTATGACATGAGTGTTTCAACAGTGTTTTGGAAATGTTCAATGTATGCCCTAACACATTACAAAGATAGATAGGTACTTTATTGATCCCCCGGGCGGGAAATTTCATAAAAAGCAGACAACATGGTCCTGAATCTACAATGAATATATTTGATTTGTGTGATTAATCATTATTGTAGATTTATTTCATGTGTCTCTACAATATCTGTTGCACATGGTTATGTAGGTGTTACAGTAAATACAGTAGAAGTATCTGGTCTAGCCTACAACTAGCCTATAAGTCACCTCCAACAGCCTCTCTAAAATCCTGTTCACACTTGGTTCTAACATGTGTCTGTTCTCCTGATCTTTTCCACATTCTGATTGTGATCACATTTTCGACAGGTGTAGACAATCAAAAGACGCATTGTGATCTGATTGTGATGAAATATTCCTGACCTCCTCCAGAGGTAGTCGAAGACGCATCTTGTACGAAGTGTAAATAAATCCTGACAACAAAAGCATATACTGTACATTTGGCCAATGTCACAGTTGTCCTGCCTTCTCCAAAAACTCACACTGGCCAGTTAAGGTATAATTATGGACAACGATACCTCTACAACTCCTCCAGAATTAAGATCATGGTCTTCATTAGAAACTAAGTGCCAGTAGACCCCAAATATCATACTCCCCCAAAAATACCCTCAAATTAAAGCTGACAGTCTGCACTTTAATTAACCTCATGGTTGAATCATTTCAAATCCAAAGTGCTGCTGTATAGAGCAATAACAACAACAGAAAGTTGTCACTATCCCAGTGCTTTTGGAGCTCACTGCATAATGCAATCCAGTAGGCTATGTAATAGTCTGTGAATCTTTAAGCATTTTCCAGACAAATCACTATAACAATACAATGCAGAAGATGTCCAAACTGATGCGTTAAAGGCACATAGCTTTCTCTAAGTATGAGTCCAATATAATGGACACTTTATTCCTCCATAGTGTTACATCCATGCTCCTTTTATAGGCCTAAACATGCCAGTTACTTTAGAGATGTGTAAAATATGAACATTAATAATAAGACAACATACGTAAAACATCCAGGCGTAAAGATCAACCCTCTCCAGACCTGTTTGAAAAATGTGTCACGCCATTCGGAGATGAGCTTTGTAGCCTACTTCTGTGCATTAGGGCTTAAGTATCATTTGTAGCCTACTCTGTGCATTTAGGGCTTAAGTATCATTTGTAGCCTACTCTGTGCATTTAGGGCTTAAGTATCATTTGTAGCCTACTCTGTGCATTAGGGCTTAAGTATCATTTGTAGCCTACTCTGTGCATTAGGGCTTAAGTATCATTTGTAGCCTACTCTGTGCATTTAGGGCTTAAGTATCATTTGTAGCCTACTCTGTGCATTTAGGGCTTAAGTATCATTTGTAGCCTACTCTGTGCATTAGGGCTTAAGTATCATTTGTAGCCTACTCTGTGCATTAGGGCTTAAGTATCATTTGTAGCCTACTCTGTGCATTAGGGCTTAAGTATCATTTGTAGCCTACTCTGTGCATTAGGGCTTAAGTATCATTTGTAGCCTACTCTGTGCATTAGGGCTTAAGTATCATTTGTAGCCTACTCTGTGCATTAGGGCTTAAGTATCATTTGTAGCCTACTCTGTGCATTAGGGCTTAAGTATCATTTGTACCCCTATTAATTAAGTATATGATGATACTTGGAGTGGCCATCACAAAGCCCTGACCTCAATCCTATAGAAAATGTGTGGGCAGAACTGAAAAAGCATGTGCGAGCAAGGAGGCCTACAAACCTGACTCAGTTACACCAGTTCTGTCAGGAGGAATGGGCCAAAATTCACCCAACTTATTGTGGGAAGCTTGTGGAAGGCTACCCGAAACGTTTGACCCAAGTCAAACAATTTAAAGGCAATGCTACCAAATACTAATTGAGTGTATGTAAACTTCTGACCCACTGGGAATGTGATGAAAGAAATAAAACCTGAAATAAATCTCTCTACTATTATTCTGACATTTCACATTCTTAAAATAAAGTGGTGATCCTAACTGACCTAAGACAGGGAATTTTTACTAGGATTAAATGTCAGGAATTGTGAAAAACTGAGTTTAAATGTATTTGGCTAAGGTGTATGTAAACTTCCGACTTCAACTGCATATAAGGCTTATGAAGCAGCATTTGCAAAATTACCCTTGGAGCTTTAGATTGATACTTGCATCAGTGTTGAGATGGAGCCCATCTCTGACTCCCTGTGTTATCTTAAAAGCCTGTTGAAATCTACCCCTATGCCATATTATTAAAAGTGTTTCTCTAAGGTAGTCTTTGCTCTGTCTGCACTTGCCACTTGCATTTACCGGAATTTGTGTCTCTTTTCTTTGAAATCTCTCACGTTGCTGTAAGCGTGACAATAATTATTGCTATTGCTTTATGGCTGACTGAAAGTGTCATTCATTTGAAGGCTATGCCATCCTAACCATGTCAAGGTTATAAATGGGAATTTAAAGATAAAAAAGGACATACTGTACTTGCAATGACCTTCTCCAAATCTCTTTACATTCTAATTAGGTCTATAACTTTGGGACATCACTCACCTAGAAGGCTCTTCCCCCCCAAAAAATGAAACTGAAAAAAATTGTTTCCAAACTTGGCTGGATGTCGTTGCTATTCATGTGGAACCTGGGATTTTACACTCTCGCTTGGCACACAGACATGTGAGCCTATATGGACCTCCATTCATCACAATGTGACCTTTTCATTTAGAATACCTGTCAGGAACAAGCCTTCACTTCCTCTGATATATCAACAATGTCAAGACCTCCATGGATCTCTTCCCTCTCCTTCCCAGCCAAATCAGGGTCAACATTATCCATTCACACACACTCCATGGGTCATAAATTCTGTCTGAACCATGGACATATCTCAGTTCCGTACCTCTCCAATGTCTTTCATTCTGCTAATAAGGGATTAATGTTAGAACACTCACCAATCAGCTTTTCTGTGGTAGGTATGAGCCTTGTCATTTTCCATAGCATAGCATAATGTTCTTTTCCCAAATTCATCCTGATGGCTTAATCCTACAGAGAAAGTTAGGACTGATTGGACCTGGTTAAGAATGTGTCTTCTCATTAGAGTTTGTTGAGGTTCAGTAGGTCTCCTCTGGTCCACGGGAGTTTCTAGGATTTCAAGACATTCGGGGCTTAGCCCAAAGCCAGTAGGGAGTTCCAGGGGCATCCTCCCCCAGCAAAAAAAGGAATTTCAAATGCAAGAATTTGGTGCACTTTAAGATTAAAATTGAGAGATTAGATATTTTTCAAGTAACTAGCACCTTCCCACGTGCCACAGCAAACACTGCCAGTACTCCATTACAGTAGCTACTGTGGGTCTCTCTACCTGGAAGACTCTCTACTCTGGAACACATACATCTACAATGTATTGCCAGAAACCTCCATACCACTCAACAGCTTCAAACATAGACTCTGACCTGTCCAATGAGACAAACTTATTAAAGAATCCCACAGTACCCAAACACCCTCTCTCTCACACACACACTGTGCAGTAATTAGAATCCATGGAGCAGCTGTAAGTGATACAGTCTTCTGTGTGCTGACCCCTCCTCTGCCTCTCTTCATCACTTTCTCTGTGTTGTCTGTTGCTGTCTCTTGTCTGCCCTCTTCTGTTGCTGTCTCTTATTATTCTATGTTGCTGTCTCTATTGCCTACCCTCCTCTCTCGTCCTGTCCTTGTTGTAAAAAGTGTAAAAGTAAACAATTGTTTTAATAGTAATGTCACAGGCTTTTTCTCCTCACCTGCAAATTCTTTGTTAACCATGTCTGTATTTCACCTGTTATAATTTGTGCAAATAAATAAAAGTAAATAAAATCTATAGAGCAGCTTGAAGTGAGTCTACTGTTCAGCCCACCTCTGTTATCTCTATCTCTTCTGGCACTTTCTCTCTCTGTCTTGTCTGTTGCTGTCTCAGGTTCATGTTTGTTACTGTTTCCTTTGCCTATCCTCTTCTGTCATGGACCGTACTGTTCTTCTGGTGTCTCTCTCCATCATATCCTACTATTCTGTTGCTGTCTCTGTGTCTTGCCTGGTGTCTCTCTCCACCATCTTCTCTTCTGTTGCCGTTTCTGTTTCTTGTCTGTTGTCTCTTTAGTTTTGAAATCCAAAATGGTCAAGGGGTTACTGGGGCAGCTTAACTTGTGGTTAGAGTGTCCAACCTGATATTGGAAGGTTGGAAGTTCGATCCCCGGCCGAGTCATACCAAAGACTGCAAAAATGGGACACATTGCGTCTCTGCTTGGCACTCAGCATTAAGGAGATAGATTGGGGGTGAGGCCCTGGGATAGACGTGGTTCCTATCCAGACGTTTTAAAATGTAGATGTTCCAAAGGTCTGTATCAGTGGCTTGTAGGCTATGCGTGTCAGCTGGTGATTATTATTCAAATAACTGCCGGTCTTATGGTAGTCTCCGGCTTCCACGCATAGCCTACAAGCCACTGATGCAGACCTTTGGAACATCTACATTTTAAAACGTCTAATAAATCCATTTAATATAGCCTACACTATCACAATCAATCCATTATTTATTTTAGGCAAGTTCAAAGAAACATTATGATATGAACAAACTGTAGCCTATTTCAGAAGAACAGAATAGCATATTCTGAGTCGTCCTTATGTTAGGCCCTGATCTGGCTATGCCTTATGGCTGTGGGCTACACTAGTTAATTTAGCAGGCAAGATTTGCTTATAATTCCGTGCCATTATTTTATATTATTTTAAAGTAAGAACAATACAATTGAACATAGCTGAATAAACTAGAAAGGATATTTTTCCCACAAACAATTTGTGTTGAGCGGTGAACAAAGAAACAGGTCCTCCTACAGTATATGCTTCATTTAGAGTTATTTATGCAACTTTAGTTGTGATACAAACTTTAGGCTATATGTTTTTGATTTCTAAGACATTCTAAGGCTGCATGAAAGGGAAGCGATCTGCTCTCTTTCTTGAGCAGACTGCACACACTTCATCAGTCTCTCATTCACAATTTGACAAGCACTTGATAATATTCTAATGCAGTATTCTCAATTTAATCTGATCTTTACATATACTAAATAATATGTGTGAAATTAGTTTTGATTTAGAATTGGTCATTATCATGCACCTGTCGGAACAGGGGCAGGGTATGAAAAAAAATCCACTATTTATTGGATATTTGAGTGATATAAAAATAAAATTGAACTATACCTGACAAGTATGAGTGGTTTAGGTTCATTTCCCATCCTTTGGGGGCTCTACCTGTCAAGCAACAGAAGGGTGCATTTGCCAATGTACTGTTAGCTGGTAATGTTTACATTTCAAGCTACCGTTAGAAACTTTGTAGGCTAAACATATAGTGGTAAGTAGACCTGATGTACTTTTTTCTTCAACCAATGTAGGCTTACCTAGTGAAGTTAGATAATGTCCCCTTTTTAACATTGTTTTTAAGAGTGTTTAATCACGATTGCTGCTGACAGACATGATAAGCTACATTGATTGATGGACCACGTCAAATTGGCTAGGTATCTAGCTAATAACAGATTGTGTCAATATGGTTAGTTAACAAACTAACTTTCAGGGGATAAACTATATGGCTGTATCCAAATATTGTTTGATTTCATTGCCATCTACACTGACCGGCCAGTTTATTAGGTATATCACCCCGTTCACGAAAATTGATCGCTCCTACAGACAGTCACGTGGCCATGGCTTGCTATATAAATCAGGCAGACAGGCATCCAGTTACTGTTCGATTGAATGTTAGAATGGGCAAAACGAATGACCAAAGAGACTGAGCGTGGTATGATCGTCGGTGCCATGCACGCCGGATCCAGTATCTCAGAAACGGCCGCCCTCCTGGGCTTTTCACGTACAGTCTCTAGGGTTTCCCGAGAATGGAGCGACTAACCAAAAAGCCTCCAGTGAGCGGTAGTCCTGTGGGCAAAAACAACTAGTTGATGAAAGAGGTCAAAAGGAGAATGGAAAGAATCGTGGAAACGAACAGGCGGGTCACAAAATAACCGAGCAGTACAACAGTGGTGTGCAGAACGGCAACTCAGAACGCACAACTCGTCGATCCTTGTCACGGATGGGCTATTGCAGCAGACGACCACACAGGGTTCCACTCCTATCAGCTAAAAACAAGAATTAACGGCTCCAGTGCGAACGCATTCATCAACACTGGACAATTGAGGAGTGGAAAAACATCACCTGGTCCGGTTCCTTTTGCGTCATGCTGATGGCAGAGTCAGGATTTTGCGTAAGGAGCATGAGTCAATGGACCCATCCTGCCTTGTTTCAACGGTACAGGCCGGTGGCGGTCGTGCACCACCGCACAATCTGCAGCAACTGCATGATGCCATGGTGTCAGCATAAACCAACATCCCTGTGAAAAGTTACCGACTTGTACAATCAATGCTCCGAAGAACTGGCCGGTGAGTGGTGATGACAGTAGTCCGGATTGACAACATTCCCAGTCCAGGACTAGGAGCTCTTTCCAAAAGCCTAATCTCTGACGAAGCAAACTAAATGACACCTTGTTTGCTTGGCTAGCTAGCTACACGCCAAATGGATAGGCTATCCTCATGTATCTGAAATTACATGATACATTTTTGTTTACTGATCAGCATGCAGTTACTTGTTGTATAATGCTAAATGTGTTATAATCTGAAATGTGTTGTTCTGACTGTACTATTTAAGAGGTGATCATATTAAAACCATATAGTTATAACATTTATTTAACAATCCCTTGAAAACGGCACGCAGTTGTCAATGGTTTTAGCGGAGCTGGAGTTCTCCTTGCCATCCAAATGTCAAATCGATTGCCCTGCACCATATTGTGACATTTTATTTATAATGACCTATATGGAAATACCAGACATGAGACAAGCATGTTTATCTGTGGAATAGGCTAAGACTATGATTAATTTCATTTTCTGCCACCACAACATCGCCCATGTTAAACAGGGTTAATATTAAGTTGTAGTAAAGTTCAGCTTCAATCCACAGAGTGGCAATGTGTCATTGTCAGAAACATTTTCTCTCATCTTTTTGGTCTCAGCTAGCTAGCCAGCCAGTAGCTACCGAAGTGACAAGCCAGCCAAGCTAGCTACAGAAACGAAACCCATCAATACACTTCCTGGAAATAAACAGTTTTTTCCAAATATCATGACTTATATTAACATCCTTAGCTTGCCCATTCACTAAGTATACTGTTAAATAACTGACACCAAATAGCTTAAGGATGCTAAGTGCTAACACTAACTTATTAGCATTAGACAACCCTTTAGATTAGATAGATAGATAGATAGATAGATAGATAGATAGATAGATAGATAGATAGATAGATAGATAGATAGATAGATAGATAGATAGATAGATAGATAGATAGATAGATAGATAGATAGATAGATAGATAGATAGATAGATAGATAGATAGATAGATAGATAGATAGATAGATAGATAGATAGATAGATAGATAGATACTTTATTGATCCCCGAGGGGGAAATTTCTTTGTCAAGCAGCTACAACTTAACATTGTGCAGGTGCAAAATGCCAGAAGGAAAATACACAAAAGACAGATACATGATACATAGAGCGGCAGTATGAAAATTTATAGAAATACAAGATGTCTGGAGTGCAAAAAAGCTATAAAGAGACATTGCATAGTTTGGGTGGTTGGCTGAATATGTACACTATACATTGGTGGATGGTTAACTATACTGTACAGATCGATGGCAGAGAAATACTTAAATAGCTAAAAGTGTGTATGATATGAGTGAGGGTAATAATAGTTTACTTAATAGACAAACTGGTTAAATGAACAGGTAAGTGAATATTTTGCATGGTTAAATTAGCTGTACAGGTAAATATACAGTTATATTTACAGGTAAGTGAATACTTGCATGGTTACATAAACTGTACAGGTAAATGACAGGAAGAGATACTTAAATAGCTAAATGTGTGTATGATATAATTGGGGTAATAATAGTAATTCCCTTAAAATACAGTCCTTAGTGTGCAGGGTTTAATTACAGATAACTGCACGTATTGCACATTCGATATACTAAAAGCAATGAAAAAAGATACGACAGGATACTAATATGCATTCCTGAGTGAATGACTACGTAAATGAAGTCCAATAATTACTTACAACTGCACATGAGTATGTATATACAGACCTGAATGAATAAATAAGTCCTGAGTGAATGAGTGATTACGGACCAGAGTTACTCACGGATGGATGCATAATTGTTAAACTAGGTCCTAGCACCCCAACAGTTCCAGGTCTGTGTTGCCGACGGCAGGATCCGTCTCTCCGCCACCTCCTCTAGAGTGTCAAGGCTCATCCCAGGACAGAGCTAGCCTTCCTGATCAGCTTATTTACCCAAGAAGCATCACCGGCTTTTATGTTGGCTCCCCAGCACACCACTGAAAAAAATATGGCACTGGCCACCACAGACTGGTAGAAGGTATGCAGTAGTTTACTGCACACGTTGAAGGACCTGAGCCTCCTCAGAAAGTAGAGTAGGCTCTGGCCCTTTTTGTACAGGGCCCCGGTGTTACCAGCCCATTCCAGCCTGTTGTCCATATGGACTCCCAGGATCTTGTATGACCCAACCATTTCCACATCCATCCCCTGTATAGGGACTGCAGTCAGTTGTGCCTTGGTTCTCCTGAAGTCCACCACCATCTCCTTTGTTTTGCTGATGTTGAGCTGAAGGTGGTTCTGCTCACACCACAACACAAAGTCACTGATTGTGCTCCTGTACTCCTCCTCCCACCCTGCAATTGCGGAGTCATCCGAGAACTTCTGTAGGTGGCATGTTTCAGAGTTATATCTGAAGTCCGAGGTGTAGAGGGTGAACAGGAAGCGGGACAGGACCGTTCCCTGGGGGGCCCCTGTGTTGCTCACTGCCCGTTCTGACACACAGCTCTGTAGTCGCACAAATTGTGGCCTATCGGTCAGGTAGTCCGTGACCCAGGAGACTAAGGGTGCTTCCACTTTCATCCTCTTCATCTTCTCACCCAGTAGCAGGGGCTAAATGGTATTGAAGGCACTGGAGAAGTCAAAAAACATAACCCTCACAGTGCAACCTGCGTTGTCCAGGTGAGATTGCATCATCCACCCGATGTTGCGCTGGTATGCGAACTGCAGGGGGTCCTGTGATGTACACACCAGGGGTCTGAGGTGAGCGAGGACTAACCTATCCCCCGAAATGGCAGAGAAAGCACTGGGATGCACTGTCTGTAACCTCGCGATAACAGAGTGGATGACGTCACATGCTGTGTTTGCGTCCGCGGAGGGCGGGATGTAAACAATAACAGCAATGCCCGCCGTGAATTCCCTCGGCAAATAGTAGGGTCTCAGGCTAACGGCTAACAGCTCAAAGTCCGGGCTACAAAACTAATAAAGCCAGCCCACCACCCTTGCTCTTACCGGAAGAAACGCTATCCCTGTCTGCTCTGATGGTCCGGAACCCCCCGATAGTGACGTTCTCTATGGGGATGTTATCGTTCAGCCAAGTCTCAGGAAAAAACATTAGGCTCTCTTCCCGATAGTCTCTTTGACCACGGACAAGAGCCTCAAGCTCGTCCATTTTGTTATGCAGTGATCTCACGTTGCCCATAATGATAGACGGTATAGCCGGCTTGTACTTCCTTAGCTTCGCCTTACACTTCAATCCCGCCCTACGTCCACGCCGTCGCCTTTTCAACTCGTCCGGAATATCGAACCTTACCCTGGGGTACAGCAGCGCTGCGTGTGCTAAATCCAGGAGCTGGGCTCTGTTGTAAATAATAATAATTGACGACTCCTGTGGACGTTCAGCTGCGAGAAAAATAAAGAGTCCCTCAGTGATAAAAAGGAACGTTAAAACCTTCGTAAAACCGTAGCACTCCATAATCCTGAACTATTATAGTTCAACTGTAGCAAAAAAAACTAAAGAAAAGAGACAAAAAAACGAACTAAAATGAACTAGAAAAACAATTTATGCACGAACAACGGGAGCTGCTTAACAGGCGACCACGGAGGGCGGCGCCAAACATTCATGCTGAGGGAGACTAGCTAGTTAGCTACCAATCAAATGTATTCATAAAGCCCTTTTTACATCAGCAGATGTCACAGAGTGCTTACACAGAAACCCAGCCTGAAACCCCAAAGAGCAAGCAATGCAGAAAAACTCCTTAGAAAGGCAGGAACCTAGGAAGAAACCTAGAGAGGAAGCAGGCTCTGAGGGGTGGCCAGTTCTCTTCTGGCTGTGCCGGTGGAGATAAGAGTACATGGCTATTAAGGCTAGATCATTCTTTAAAATGTTCAAACACTCATAGATGTCCAGCAGGGTCAAATAATAATCACAGTGGTTATAGAGGGTGCAGCAGGCCAGCACCTCAGGAGTAAATGTCAGTTGGCTTTTCACAGCCGAGCATTCAGAGGTCGAGACAGCAGTTGCGGGAGAGGGAGAGAGAGAGCGAGAGCGTTGAAACAGCAGGTCCAGGATAAGGTAGCAGGCCCAGGATAAGGTAGCAGGTCCGATGAACAGGTCAGTGTTCCATAGCCGCAGGCAGAACAGCAGAAACTGGATCAGCAGCACAACCAGGTGGACTGGGCACGGGAAAAGGCAAGAGTCATCAGGCCAAGTAGTCCTAAGGCATATTCCTAGGGCTCAGGTCCTCCAGGAGGGTAGAGAGAGAGCGAGAGATGGGAGAATTAGAGGGAGCATACTTAAGATAACACAGGACCATAAAAAGGTTCAGGGCTGGACCAAAAACAGCTGAAGCCCCGGCCTGACACCACTGCTCTGGTTCTAGCAGTTTTCCACAGGACAGGTTTATTTGATGTTCCAAGTGGTCTGAGGGTGTTGCGTGAAGCAAACCCCCATCTCTCAGACAGATAGATGAGATCTGCCCAAACTGCCTGCATTAAAGCCAGCCATTTGCAAAGGAAATCTGAGCCACTCTGTCTCTCCCCCTTTTTTTGCCCACCCATCTCCCATCATTACTGAAAGCCTGGTTGAGAGGGGCATGTGATTTGTACCAGTAGATGGGTGGATTATTGCTCTACTCACCTCTGCCTATCACAACTCTCTGAGCACTACTGATGGACGACCTGCTTGCAGCAAATTTGGGCCAAGTCAAGTGCTCCATCATTGTTGTCTTCTAAACAATTCCAGTTATGTATCCAGGTTTTTCTTGGCCCCTCTCTCAATCTCTGTCTGTCGCTCACACACACCTACTACCTCCATAATATCTGAGATTAAAGCATAGCCAAATATTCACTTCATCTTCTTCCAAAATCCTCCATCATCCTCTATTGTCTTTCCTGTCAGGAGGTTACCTCAGAAAACAAACAGGATGCAGCTGGTTTTCGCATGTCATTCACTGTGTTTATGTGCTGAACCATAATACTTATAGTAATTTCCTCTAAATACAGTTGGGTGGGAGGCTTGTTTACTTGCAGGCTACATCAATAAAGGTTGAACACCATGAAGGCCTTCTCCAACACACCAATAGTAAGGTGCAAGGCTTTAGTTTTCCCCCAACCCTAGGGAAATGGCTGCCAAACATGTGATGTGTAATTGGGCATTTTGAAATGGTTTGATCCCCTTTATAGCCCCTCTGCTGCCCTCCCTCTACCACACCTCCCAACAGCCAGAGCCAGACAACCCCTGACGCAATGCTCAGCCTGATTCAGCCATTGAGGGAAAACATACCTTATAAACAATGCAGAACAACAGGCAAGATACTTCACATCGCTGTAAATAATTAGGCTACCCAAATATGTTGTTATATATTGTTTACACGTATGATTGCATTGTGTTAATGAAAATGTTTGGGCCAAGGGAGAAAGAACGGATTGATCGCCAGGATCCTTTCCAGGGACTGTCACAGGAAGTTGACTTCCAAGCATTGATGGATGGAGAGAAAGGTTCAGCATAAGACTAAGCTACTAACTGATCAAGTGGACCCAGTCAGGTAGGTGAAGGATTACACTAAATAGCTTACACACCATCCCAGCCAAGTCCGATCAGTGATCACTCAAAAGTAGTGGGAAAACGTCAGAAGCATGTCAAAGTATTCTAACAGAACCTATGTATGATGAGGGGATGTAGGGCGGCCCTATTGTGTGGTGAGGGTCTACCACTGAGTCACAGCTGACTCTCAGACTGGGAATGGCAGGATGCACAAGGTCACATTCCATCCTGACACACACTACTCTGTCAATCCTGATTGGATTCTCTCAAAAGAATTGTATATGATTTACACATGTTTTTTTTTACAAAGGTGAGCCTTTTGAAAGGAAACCAACTGGTCTTAATAGTTTGTTGAGGGCTGATAATTTGCCCTAACAGTTTGCCCTACAGCCAATTCTGTCTAATCAAAAGAATTTGCAAAAAACAAACAGATGTCGACTGAAATGTGGCTGAGACACAAAGGAAATTCAAGGAGGGGGTACAAAAATGGTCAGATTAAAACTGTCATTGAGACGATCTCTTTCAAGGACAGTCTCGCAAAAAGAAGCATTCTTGCATTCTAACTAATGTTACATGCTACTCAAAGTGCTCTGAACAAATTATGGGAATTCACAAAGAGTTCAAACATTGGCACATTCTAAGATCCGATGACAGTATCGGTAATGGATTTTCGGTAGTGATGTGTCATGCGCAAAAGATGCGGCTCTGAGAGCCGATGCTTTGTAGTGAATCAGAAGAGCCGGCTCGCATCGAGTGAGAGCCGGCTCCCAGTTTTTTTCCTTTCGCTGCGTGCGTACAGGCAGAACTTTGTTTTGATTGGTCAGCAATCGCATCGCGGCCAATCAGATGTGAGGATATGGGATCATACCATTATGTAAAAACAGAGAGGGGGGTGAAGTGAAGCGGCACTCCACTGCAAGTTAATGAGTCGTAACAACGTTAATAACGCCACTGTCTGTCAGATAGCGGTGAGGAGAGTGTGTGAGTCGTAACTATGAGTGACACCCGAAAGAGAAGCAGCATCTGGCTCCAGTTTAAAGACAATGGAAACAACAAAGCAGAGTGCGTTCACTGCAAGATGAAAATTACTTTAAGAGCAGGTTCCACCACAAACCTGCATAGACATATGAGAACTGTCCATCCTACAGTGCAGTTAGAGGAGAGAGGGCAAGCTAGCACCCCATCTACAGATCCTGGTGTGTCTCATCCCCAAAAAACAGCAACTGCAGCAGCATCTACTGGCTTCCCCACACATGCAGGTATAACCTCTCCTACTGCAGCTCAAAGCAAAATAAGCCAGTTTATACCCAAAGTGATGACCCCATCCAAACAGCACAGCATTGATGTAGAGCTAGCTAAAATGATAGCTACTGATTTCCAACCCTTTTCAATTGTGGAGGACAGAGGTTTTAAAAGTTTTGTCAAAACTTTAAATCCCACATACACTCTTCCCAGTAGAAAAACATTGTCCCAAACAACAATACCTAAACTATATGACACAGAACGGGCATTATGGCAAGTAAGGGTGAAACAAGCTCCATCAGTTTGCCTGACAACTGACTGCTGGACCTCCAGAACAACCTGCTCTTTCATGGCTGTTACTTGCCATTTCATTGAAAATTACAAGATGACATCTTGCCTTTTGGACTGCTTTGAGTTCACAGAGAGACACACTGCAGAAAACCTAGCAGATGAGCTAGTAAGAGTGGCAAAAGAGTGGCAAGTAGAGGACAAAGTAGTGTGCTGTGTGAGTGACAATGCAGCAAACATCACCAAAGCCATAAAAATTCTAAGTGGACCCATCACCCATGTCTGGCACATACACTAAACCTCATGATTAGAGATGCCCTAAAGGTGGTCAAACCAACCGTGGATAAGGTGAAGGCTGTTGTGGAGTTTTTCCACAAAAGCACAGTTGCAACACAGAGGCTAAAGTCCACACAGTGCCAGATGGGGATGCCTGAACTGAGGCCCGAACAAGAGTGTGCCACCAGGTGGAACTCAACATTTTATATGTTGAAACAAATTCTTGAAACAAAAGATGCCATCATCTCCACCCTGGCCCTCATCAACGCACCAGTTGATGCTCTATGTCAAGAGGAATGGGAGCTGGTGAAAGAGGTCTGCACCGTCCTGCAACCATTTGAGGAGGTGACTGTGGAAATAAGTGCAGACAGGTACCTTGGACCATTTTTTTTCACTACTACCATTCAGTCACTATTATACATTGCAGAAACAATACAGTATAATGTGCCACATATAATATGCCACATACTTTAAAAAAAGCTTCATTTTAAAAGTTGCTGTTTCTCTCCCTCAGCTATGTTTCTGCCTCAAAAATGCTCCTACTATGCAAAGGTTTGCAGCGTGTGACAGCCCAACAGACTGTAACCATGCAGAAAGGGAAAGAATTGGTTGCAGCTCTTTGTTCAGCCATGGACCGGAAATTTCTGCGTATGGAGTACAACACTGTCCACTCAGAAACCACATTATTGGATCCTAGGTTTAAAAAACTTGCATTCAATGACAACAGAGCTGTTGATGAGGCACTTCAGAGAATTAGTGCAGCAGCAGCAAGATGCACCCCTAGCAGCCAGCCAGCTCCGCCATTAGAATGCCAAGTGTATGAGGAACCACAAACCTCTGTTGTTTGGAGGCTTTTTGATGAAAGAGCTACAGGAGATGCTACAAGAAGAAATCCTACAGCTGATGCTATACTGGAGGTGAGGTCTTATCTTGAGGAGCCCATCATCCAACGAGCAGAAGACCCACTGAGCTGGTGGCAGGCCAAGGCCTCAGTCTTTCCACGCCTGGCGAAGGTGATGGAAGGGAGACTGTGTATTGTGGCAACATCGGTTCCTTCAGAGAGAATCTTGTCAAAAACAGGGCAGATAATCTCAGAAAGAAGAAATAGGATCAGTCCATCAAAGCTGAGGCATCTGATTTTTTTGAATGCCAATCTTCACTGAGGACATTAATACTGTTTGCTTGAGTTTGGTTCTAGTTCTGTTCTAGTTCAATTCTGTTTATTTGCTGTTTTTTTGTTGTTAATTTGTGCAAAAAAATGTTTGATTAAAATGATTAAAAACAAAAGAATGCTTTTGTAACAAAATAAATGCATAAAAACACTGCACATGAAAGGGTTTTCAACACACAAACCATTTTTTTTTTTTTTAAGTTAGGGTAAAATAAAGGCCTACAAAAAAATCCTAAATTAAGAGCCGTTCAGGAGTCGAAAGAGCCGGCTCTTCTTTGGGAGCTGAGCCAAAAGAGCCGGCTCTCGGAAAAGAGCCGAACTTCCCATCACTAATTTTCGGACCATCCCTTGGTCGTATTCTCGCAGGGCAGAAATCTTAGAGATCAATTGGTAAACTCCGATTTACCACCCCAAAATATCCCAACACAATATCTACTTGCGCCTCTAACGGTGGAAACTACAAGTGTAATGGCTGCGCTCAATGCAATGGCACTTACAAATGTAGATCCTTCAAACACCCCCAAAAAGGGAACCAGATCCCAATCAAAGGTGTTATCACGAGCTCCACTAAGACAGCTATTTATCTTGTAACTTGTCCTTGTGGTAAAAATGATGTGGGTAAAACAAAGCGCAAATTAAAAGTACGAATCTCGGAGCATCGTAGCAGCATTAAGTTGCGGACCACTTTTTGAAAGCAAACCACTATTTCATCACTGCATTATATCGGCATCTAACACGTCACCCTCCGTAGGAGTCGCTGATCTTGACAATGTATTGTTAAAACGAGAGGATGCCTTCGGTCTGAAGACATTCTTGTGATTTTGCTATTCATTGTAAATGTTTGTAGGCCTGTGTAGCCAGATGGTATCTATGATCGTATGCTATCCATTAATGTTTTCTAAATTCGTGTTTTTTGTACATTATATTTATATCTGTAAATTAACCAATGATATAAAGCCATACCCAGACATGATTACAGACACCTGTGTGTGTCCTTTGACACTATTTAAGCAATAAGGGCTGAGGGGTTGTGGTATATTGCCAATATACCACACAGCAATCAGGGCTCAAACAAGCCAGTTTATAAAAACTAGTGACCTGCAATGTTAGTCATTATACCTTGATGAAGACCGCTTGTCTGTCAATGTTGGTTATTCAATTATTGCATCTGAGCTCCTAGAGTGTGTGGCTCTCCTTTTCTTTTTCAAGCCTTTGAAAGAAAAATCTAATGTTTCCGTTGGCCAAAAATCCTTCATTCAATTAAATGAAAGCAGAGTGGAAAGAAAATGTCTATTACTACTGTTAAAACCAAGCATATAATTCTGGTGTCATCTAATACCCTTATAGTATAATTGCTATACATTGTAAAACAAAGTTTGTAGAACATAAGGGACACAGATCACAGGAGGTTGGTGGCACCTTAATTGGGGAGGACGGGCTCATAGGAATGGCTGGTGCGGAATTCGTGGAATGGTATCAAATACATCAAACATGGTTTCCATGACGCCATTCCATTCTCTCCATTCCAGCCATTATTATGAGCCGTCTTTCCGTCAGCAGCCTTCACCAATATAATAAGAGACCGTCTTGTAGCCCCTAAATCCATACTGAATCTATATCACTATATCACATTTGTTTTTCTTTTACACATTGTGAGAATTAAGACCACCATGGACGATTGACCTCGAGCCAATATATCCAGAAGCAAAATAATAACCCTGATGAGGTCTATATTTGAGGTGACCAGTGGTTGCCTTGCCCAGTTGTAAAAAATCTAAACAATATTTCTCTCATACATTTTAGCCAATACATTATTTTGCACTGATGTTGGCAACCAGTGTAGGAATGAGTTTAAAATAAAAAAAAGTTCAACCAGTTATTCACCAATTCAGCGGTGTCCAAAAGCAATAAATGTTTTACAATAGAGCCCCACAATACCCATAAAACAACAATCGTTGTTTATAAAAAACACTTACAATACGGGCTGTGTTTCGTGTAGGCTTACGTTTTGATAACAATATAAATCTCTCGGACATGGTGACTTTGATCAATATATTCGGCTCTATTTACTCTCAGATTTGAAACTGATAATTAGTAGACATCATGCAAGACTACAAAATTGACCCTGCAAGCTCCTGCACATCATCTCTAGCTGACAACTTTTGGAAACAGGTATTGTGTCAATGCACAAGACAGTTCACAGAATTGTTAATTTAAAGAAATGTAGCCAATTAATTAATTACAACATTTAGCTAACATTAGATACACAGAGATGCTTACCTTTGCCTCAATCCGACAGTCTTGTCCAGCTCATCATTGGCATTTGCAGTTCTTTATGATAGCCACATTAGCAGCTAATTAGCGTTTCATTTTTGGGTGGTAAATACAGGCAAATATATTGATAGAAGTCACCTTGTCCTAGAGAGATTTACAGTTATCAAAACATCACACCAGGGTAAGCCCACACAAAACACAGCCTTATTTTAAATGTTTCTAAACTCCCTTATGGGAAAAATGGTGGGAAAACAATTGGAACCATTTCCTTGTTTGACCAATAGGTTTTATGACTCACACTGTGGTACTCTTATTTGCTTGTTTGGGAGGCTAATGCCTTCTGATGTCATTCTCAGATTAACTGTGATCTAAATGGATGATTAAGAGGCCCTTGCAAATTGGAGTTCATTGGTGGAAATTGGCTGGGATGTTAGCCAATGTCTCCACCATATGGCTAAATCAAGGAGGTGCAAGATACAGACCATTAGACCTACATAAGTTTATTCAAGGAATATTCAATATACAATATACATGTCAATATATAGTCTCCCCCTCAGGCTGTTTACATCCTCGGTGGTCCCGCTAATCTCCAGCCCTCCATCTTGCCCACCTTGGTGAACATGGCCAGTGTCCCCAGCCCAATACACGCCGTCGTGCCTGTCATTGCACTGTGAGCTGTGGATCAAAGAGACACAAAAGACATGTTATTTGTGTAAAAGATATGGAGATAGGATATTCTCTGAGATGCCTCTGCATCTCTAGCGATGAGAAGTTCACTGCCCTACAACGATTTTATATAGATTAAAAGATGACAGTAATATGAAGGTAACTATGTAGAGCTATTTACCAGTCATCTTAGATATGTATAGGTTAGTTAACAAGCGCTGAAGTGAAAATACCACTTTTTGGAATGAAACGTTGGAAGAAAATGCTTTGAAAACGGAGGATGTTGCACCCAAACGTTCCCAATGAGAATACAAATGTTCCTTGTGTTTCAAAATGTTTGTTCCTACTGAATGCAACCCAGATCCTCAGCATATGGTGTAATATACTGTATAGCCTACTCACTACGAGCTCCAAGAAAGACTCCTGATGCACAGCCTCCGATGAAGTAGTTCACAGGGTCATCAGGAGCCTCCCGGGCCTGTGCAGCTAGACAAGTGGTCATTCCAAAAATCGCCCCCAAGGCAGCTGTTAAGGAAGAAAAGGCAAAACAAACTAAATTAACTTACACTGGATTAAATCTAGCCTGGTTTCCATCTCTTTTCGATAACCCTCACAGTTATCATCCACATTAGACTGACAGGAAAATACTCTAACTTTTATAGCAGGTGGTGGTAAAAATTCAATAAAAGGGGAATCCTCTGTTCTTCCCGTGCCCAGTGTTTATGTTTACAATGAAATGTATGGATGGATATACAGTGGGGAGAACAAGTATTTGATACACTGCCAATGTTGCAGGTTTTCCTACTTACAAAGCATGTAGAGGTCTGTAATTTTTATCATAGGTACACTTCAACTGTGAGAGACGGAATCTAAAACAAAAATCCAGAAAATCACATTGTATGATTTTAAAATAATTAATTTGCATTTTATTGCATGACATAAGTATTTGATCACCTACCAACCAGTAAGAATTCCGGCTCTCACAGACCTGTTAGTTTTTCTTTAAGAAGCCCTCCTGTTCTCCACTCATTACCTGTATTAACTCCACCTGTTTGAACTCGTTACCTGTATAAAAGACACCTGTCCACACACAATCAGACTCCAACCTCTCCACAATGGCCAAGGCCAGAGAGCTGTGTAAGGACATCAGGGATAAAATTGTAGACCTGCACAAGGCTGGGATGGGCTACAGGACAATAGGCAAGCAGCTTGGTGAGAAGGCAACAACTGTTGGCGCAATTATTAGAAAATGGAAGAAGTTCAAGATGACAGTCAGTCTCCCTCAGTCTGGGGCACCATGCAAGATCTCACCTCGTGGGGCATCAATGATCATGAGGAAGGTGAGGGATCAGCCCAGAACTACACGGCAGGACCTGGTCAATGACCTGAAGAGAGCTGGGACCACAGTCTCAAACCATTAGTAACATACTACGCCGTCATGGATTAAAATCCTGCAGCGCACGCAAGGTCCCCCTGCTCAAGCCAGCGCATGTCCAGGCCCGTCTGAAGTTTGCCAATGACCATCTGGATGATCCAGAGGAGGAATGGGAGAAGGTCATGTGGTCTGATGAGACAAAAATAGAGCTTTTTGGTCTAAACTCCACTCACTGTGTTTGGAGGAAGAAGAAGTATGAGTACAACCCCAAGAACACCATCCCAACCGTGAAGCATGGAGGTGGAAACATTCTTTGGGGATGCTTTTCCGCAAAGGGGACAGGACGACTGCACCATATTGAGGGGAGGATGGCTGGGGCCATGTATCGCGAGATCTTGGCCAACAACCTCCTTCCCTCAGTAAGAGCATTGAAGATGGGTCATAGCTGGGTCTTCCAGCATGACAACGACCCGAAACACACAGCCAGGGCAACTAAGGAGTGGCTCCGTAAGAAGCATCTCAAGGTCCTGGAGTGGCCTAGCCAGTCTCCAGACCTGAACCCAATAGAAAATCTTTGGAGGGAGCTGAAAGTCCGTATTGCCCAGCGACAGCCCCGAAACCTGAAGGATCTGGAGAAGGTCTGTATGGAGGAGTGGGCCAAAATCCCTGCTGCAGTGTGTGCAAACCTGGTCAAGAACTACAGGAAACGTATGATCTCTGTAATTGCAAACAAAGGTTTCAGTACCAAATATTAAGTTCAGCTTTTCTGATGTATCAAATACTTATGTCATGCAATAAAATGCAAATTAATTACTTAAAAATCATACAATGTGATTTTCTGGATTTTTGTTTTAGATTCCGTCACTCACAGTTGAAGAGTACCTATATAAAAATTACAGACTTCTACATGCTTTGTAAGTGGCAAAATCAGCAGTGTATCAAATACTTGTTCTCCCCACTGTATGTATATACATAAATATATATACACACATAATTGGGCTAGGTTACTGGTTCAAAAGCTATAAGAGGAATAGAGCAAGGAATGAAGAGAGGCCATTGGAGATGCATGAATTGTGCAAGGGAACAGCGTAGACAGTTGAGTAAATTAGAAGTTAATTCATGGCCTGAGCTATTAATCCACCATTCATATGCTGTTACAAAGTGGGATTATAAAACACTAATATATCTTCATTAGATACGTATTCAACCCCCCCCCAATTCAATACTTTGGCAGTAATTACATTTTTGAGTCATTCTGTGTCTAAGAGCTTTGCAGACCTGGATTGTACAATATTTGTCAAGCTTTGTTAAGTTGGTTGTTGACCATTGCTAGACAGCCTTTAAGTCTTGCCATAGATTGTCATGGCGATTTAAGTCAAAACTGCCACTCAGGAACATTCAATATTGTCTTGGTAAGCAACTCCAGTGTATATTTGGCCTTGTTTTAGGTTATTGTCCTGCTGAATTTGTCTCCCAGTGTCTGTTGGAAAGCAGACTGAGCAAGGTTTTCCTCTAGGATTTTGGCTGTGTATAGCTCCATTCTAGTTATTTTTATCACAAAAAAACCTTCCTAGTTCTTGCCGATGACAAGCATACCCATAACATACCAATAGCAGGAGGGTGGCAACATGTTGTGGGGGTGCTTTTCTGCAGGAGGGACTGGTGAACTTCACAAAATAGATGGCTCATGAGGAAGGACAATTATGTGGATATATTGAAGCAACATCTCAAGACATCAGTCAGGAAGTTAAAGCTTGGTCGCAAATGGGCCTTCCAAATGGACAACGACCCCAAGCACACTTCCAAAGTTGTGGCAAAATGGCTTGAGGACAACAAAGTCAAGGTATTGGAGTGGCAATCACAAAGCCCTGACCTCAATCCTATAGAAAATGTGTGGGCAGAACTGAAAAAGCATGTGCAAGCAAGTAGGCCTACAAACCTGACTCCGTTACACCAGTTCTGTTATTTATTTCATCACATTCCCAATGGGTCAGACGTTTACATACACTCAATTAGTATTTGGTAGCATTGCCTTTAAATTGTTTAACTTGGGTCAAACGTTTTCAAGTAGCCTTCCACAAGCATCCTACAATAAGCATCCTCCTGACAGAACTGGTGTAACAGACAACCTACATTGTTCTACAGGGTCAGCCATAGTAGTACAGCGCCCCTGGAGAAAATTAGGGTTAAGTACCTTGTTGGCTCAGGTATTCGAACCAGCAACCTTTCAGTTACTGGGCCAACACTCTAACCACTAGGCTACCTGCTGCCCCATAAATGTAGTACACCAATCTGAGATAACCTTCTAGCCTGAACACTATTGGCTAAGCTTGATATCTTCATGGCAGTAAACCAGGTTATTATTATTATTACTGCTGTGTATGAGATTAGAGACATACATACATACCCATGGTTACTGTGCCATTTGTGGCTCTCTGAACAGCTTGGATTGCAGAATCAGGCTGGAATGCCACAATGTGATAGGCTGAACCCACCAACCCTGTGTAAAATAAAGAGGAAGTTAGACTACTGTGCAAAGTTGACTAGCTAGTCACAACAATGTTAGCTATGATTAGATTGCTAGGTAACTGGTAAACATCAAATTCCAAAGTTCACTATCCTAGTTAACTGTACCGTCTTACAGCAGCTACTGGCTAAACAACTGGCTGACCTAACAACGTTAACGTTACATTAGTTGAAAACAACACATTGCTTGCTATTAAGCTAGCATGGCATTGGCAGCTAACTATGGCTATTTAGCTTTACCGCTCTTTACCAACAGTTAGCTAGCTAACGTCATTAATGTTTTCCTTATTGTAAGACTTACCTAGTGCTGTGCCCAATTTGGTGGTGATCCATGTTTTCTCGACACAATCCTTACCCTCTTGCAGATCCCAATAACCCATTTTGGATTTCACATGAAGGACAAAGAGTGGGGAAGCATCGCGAGATTTAAAAAAGATTAAGACGAGTATTGCTGTAGTAAAACTTTATTGATACACGTGTATTAAACAAACATCATATGAAGAGTACTTTGTTGACAAATTAGCCTTTTATACGTTTAATATGTAATTACGTTTTAAATGTGTTATTAGCTACATAATCATTATGTGTTATTGTTTTTATCATCGAGGACCACTTTGGAAACAAGCGTTTTAATTAATACTTTCAAGTGATATCATCTGGGTCCACGTTGTACATTTTGTTGTATATGTCTGTTAACCAAAATAAATTCAATTCAACATGTTTCTAAATTGTCTGTAATGCTGTTGATGCAGCTAACACACCAGAGGTGGCTTCCTATAGACATTGATTAGAAATCACTGGCCACTTTAAGGAATAGAACACTAGTCACTTTAATAATGTTTCCGTATCTTGGAATCCTGTCAATGAATGCTCCGTCCTCACAGGTACCAGAGCGTGTGTAGCGATGTGACTGAAGTAGTGGAATGGTTTGATTTATTTTTGTATTTTGTATTAAACAATTTAATTTTTTTTTTTCAATACCCCGTACAGTAGGTGGCGGCAATACACCAATAGGTGTAGTTTGCCATAAATATTTTTTTAAACCGCATCTCTAACCACAGACTTCTCTTTCCGGGGCGGAATTTAATCCACAGGTTACAAAACTGTTACGAACTTCATTCAAATTATCCCGTTTTTTTTTGTTTTTAATATAAAATCAGTGCTAATAACGAGTGTTATAGTGCACGAGTAATGTTATTCGTAATCATCACATGGAATTATTTATATTGTTAAATGTCTCATGAGTTCCAGAGATTAGTTTAGAAATATCGTAGGATGACGTATCGGTAGCTGGCTAACTAGTTAGCTGTTTTGGTTTATAGCATAGCATCACCAAGCATTTTTTTCTGGACACGGAACAATGTTTTTTGGTGCATTTGTACAGTTGTTTGCCGAGCTAGGAGGACCTATACCAAACGCTGAAGAAAGTGCAGCCATGGCAGGAAGAGTAAACACCAGCCCTCCGGTGAAATGCTTGTTCACGAGCCAATCAATCGTCACGATCAGTCTTCTACGGTGAGCTAGTGTAAAATTGACTTTTAGGTCGTGTCATATTCCTCATGTGACATGTCCTCGCCATCACCGGTCCAAATTCGGGAGGCGAACGCACACCTCGCCGCTGTGCACAGACGGGTAGGAGAACTGGAGCAGCGGCTCGAGGCAGCAGAGAACACCGTGAGGGAGCAAGCAGAGAGTCTCATCAGGAAGGACGCGCAACTGAGGGCTGCTACCCAGGAGATCACCGAGGCCAAGAATAAGTAAGTGATGGAGGTCTGGTCTCTTCAGGCATTGCCAAAACTCCCCTTTCATTTAACAACTGTTGTTTCATATGTGGTCTAAGACGCTGAATCTCAGTGCTAGAGGCGTCACTACAGACAACCTGGTTCGAATCCAGACTGTATCACAACCGTCCGTGATTGGGAGTCCCATAGGGCGGCGCACAATTGGCCCAGCGTCGTCCGAGTTTGGCCGGTGTAGGCCGTCATTGTAAATAATAATTTGTTCTCAACTGACTTGCCTAGTTGAATAAAGGTTAAAAAATATATGTATATGTGTGCTCTAGACTGCAGAAAGATGTGTTTACAGATTGTCATCGATTTATCTTTTAATCTAATTATTTTCTCTAGAGAGATGTACTACCTCCACGAGAAGCTGTGCAAATCCGATGAGACCATCCAGAGGTTTCAGAACATGGTCAAGGAGAAGGTATCTATGATAGGCCAGTTGCTACATCGCTGCCAGCTCCTGGACAACATCTGTAAGAGCCGGCCTTTACTACACAGTATGCTGTTCCATATTGCTGAGGCAGAAAGACTTGGGCCAATAGTGGGGATGGTTGAACCCACTGCCAAAACATCCCTCACAGACGGGGAGTCAAACTGCAGTCCCAACCGCATCTCTAACCACAAAGACTTCTCTCTCAGTGAGGATGGCCAGGAGCAGGATGAGATGGTGTTTGGAACAACTGTATAGTACAAGGCCCCTGAGTAGAGTTGGGATAATAAAGAGGTTCTAGAAGAGGATGGTACATGAAGTAGAGGCATGAGTCATTTCAAAACACGCATTTTGTGTTATTTTCTTTTTTTTTTATCTCAAAGGAAACATTTGTGCTGTAAGTAGTTGTGTATGTTAAGCACATAACTTACAAGTTAACATGATGCCACGTGGGGGGAACTGCTTGGCATGTTATGTAGCCTTTGATTTAACCAAATAGAGTCTAATCTGCCTTGATTCCACATCTTAACCAGGTGCCCATACATTTCACATCAGTTCCTGTTGTTTTAACTGCTGTATTTTTGTACTGTAATATTTGGAAATGGTGTAAAAATGACCTGTTTATGTTCAGCTTAAAGTGTTGAGAAGGTCAGAGTTCACACATGCAAGGCTAGGTTGTACTCCATCCCATGCATGTAGTATAAACGTTTCAGTCATTCTGCACTAACAACATTTTTAAAAGTGACAATTCAATTTAAAGTGCTTGAGGTTATTATTACACTTATCCCATGTAAACATGACATATTTAATGGTTAATCTAAGACATACATTAGCCTCTTGTTGGCGTCAATTTTTGCTTCAGTGAAGCAACGTCTATGCAACATTGAAGTTTGCTTCACTCTTACAGTACACTCACTCTTGCATTACATAAGATGCTACATATATGTCACATTCCAGTACGGTCAAAAGCAGGGGAAATCATGTCTTGTGCTTTCATTATAATTATACTATACTGTTTTGCTTAGTCATTTATATAAGCAATATTATATATTGTGTTGGCTTAAATCATCGTAAATCATCAGGTGGCTAAAAGTATTGTGTTATTGTCTGCTGTGTCTTTCAGTGCAACTGCATGATTGTGCAGCTTAAACTGTTCCTCTTGTGATCATTGTATCCGCTTTAGCACAGGAACAGTTTTTCCTCTGAACTGTCAAAGGAGTGTTGCTCTGTTCATTTAAGAAATTAATATTTTCTGAGAAGAGGTATTTTGATTCAATGAGGAATGTTTTTTTTTTAGCAACAGACCAGTCTGCTACATGAATAAATTATTTATTTATACAATATTTACTTCATTTATTTGGAAAAATACAAAGTTAATAGCTTGGCAGTGTCACTAGCTACTTTTCCCACTTCAGGGATAATGTGACTGAAAAACATATTTGTAAAACACCACACTAGTGAAAATATGCAGGCACAAGGAATGGTGCCTGACACAAAGTCTATGGTGGCAATGTTATTTTGACAACGCTATCCTTATGGAGATGCATACATTAGAAGTTATGCGAGGGAAGTTCAGATAACTGCTCAAGACACCTACAGTCAGGAATGCAACTCTATTTTGTTTAACCCAGGATTTTAGAAAAGTTCATACTGGACATATCAAGGGAAAGAAGAACAACATTTTAACACTGTTGAAAGTACATAGTAATATTTATAAAATAGCATTTTCATAGCAGGAGTGACCAATGTCACTTTTTTTCTTCCATTCATTTAGATAAACATTGAGACAATAAAAAGTCATTTTGCACAATATATGGTTTGTTACATTATAAGATTCCAATCATTATTTGATTTGGGCAATAGTGATAATTTTGGCCAGGCTTTATCATTGCTGCAGTACCAGCTTCGACCTGCCAATGCAGTTGTAGAAGCCTTTAGCATCATCAGGGCCAAGCGGCTGGCACAGCACCTCCACAACGCCCAGTGGCCTCTTGGGCGGGCTAGGCGAGAAGGACCCACCTCTGTCAGGAAAGAAGGAATGGGCAGCAGTCTTCTGGCGCTGGACCCAGGGGCTACCCATTAATCCCACACTATCCTGGGAATAGTCCCCAGAGCACTTGCTCCTGACAAAAGTTCCTGTTGCCACTGATCACAGGTCTGCTGCTGAACACTGGAGCAGCCAGCGGGGAGAGAGTGCCATCCTCAGACTCCTCTGTGCAGTCCTGGCTGACCCCTGGCTTCCTGGTACCCCTGCTGCCTAGGAGCACCACACGCGCCACCAGGTTCCTCTGCAGCTCCTCCTCAGCCTGCGGGGCCTCATAGGCCCTCCGTGACTTCTCCAGCTACTTACACTCCACCACGGCACACACCATACACCTCAGCTCCGTGTGTTTCTTGGCATACCTCTTGAGCTCGGCAGCATCTCCTTCCCTGGGCGGTGGATGCGGAGGGAGGGGATGTCTCGATCAGTCTCATGGCTGTCTCCATCAGGCTCGGCTGCTTCACTCCCGGGGCTACGCTCTCCTCCTCATCATCATTGGCCTCTCCTCCCAGGAGGTTCTAGGCCACAGCAGGTGCTGGTGGGAACACAGCAGCCAGTCAGGCACAGCGTCCCTCAGTCGTACCTTGGTTCCCTCCTTGTTGATTTACAGCTGCCGTGTGGTGCGGGCCGCAGCCAGTCGCGTGTGAGCTCCCTAATCTACGACTGAATATTTAGGTTAAGTCATGTTCGCAAAGGTTATACTTGTTGACAAGAAAAATGTCAGTACAGGCCATAGTGCTGTGAGCAGGGTAGTTTTGAACAACATAAGCCATTTACATGCGTGGTACTCTGAATTGTCCCATTATCCCAATTGTTACACCTATAATGCTGATCGGCTAACAGCTGTGGTATATATGACCGTATACCACAGGTATGACAAAACATTTATTTGTACTGCTCTAATTACGTTGGTAACCAGTTTATAATAGCAACTTTGAGGTTTGTGGTACACGGCAGATATACCACGGCTAAGGGCTATATCCAGGCACTCCGCGTTATGGGCTGTTCGAAAATAAGAACAGCCCATAGCCGTGTCTCAACTTTCAGATGGGCCAAAACACAATTCAGACATATATTTGTTATGTTTTTATTTTAATAAGTGAATCAAGATAAAATTATCACACTTGATGTAGGCTACAACGTTGTATGGACGGAACTGGCCAGGGAACGGAAAACTACATTCCCCATGTTGGAATCACAATTACAGGAAGTCACGTCGAACATTGTTTCAAGGGCAATTTTTCGAAGTGGTTACATGAGCTACACGTGTAATGACTATCTAGTTTAATTTATTAAATATAATACTATCGCAATTAGATATGGACGGATTTGGTTCCGATTTTTCATCAGGTGCTGGGTCCGGAAAAATGGACACCGGGACAATAATGGAGCAAGTAAAGGTCCAGATTGCGGTGGCTAATGCGCAAGAGCTCTTGCAGGTAACGTTGAATTGTTTTGAGCTAGCAAGCTAGCTAGGTTGTAGAGACATTGACATTGTTTGTATCCAGGTACTGTATACAGCTGGCTGATTAGATAATTGTCGAGTCTAGGAAGTTAAAATAGCTAACTTGTTAATGCAAAAGCCATATCCAAACTGGGCATATCCAGCAAATGCTTGTAATTGTTGGCCTTCAACTTGCTATCTTCTACTGCCTATGAATGAATGTTCTTTTTTTTTTTTTTTTTTAAACAAGCCATGCCAATATTTTATTACATTAGAGGTATTTTTCTATCATAGTTAACTCCAAGATTGGTTGGTAGGCCAGGCCTATTATTATCAATGCAATTAGCTAAACTGCCCGTCAGGGGTCGTGGAGCCTGAGAATTACTTTCTTATCTAGCGCGATGAATGAAGGTGGGTTAAGCCTTTTCTTTTTTCTCTGTTGTAGAGAATGACAGACAAATGTTTCAAGAAATGCATAGGCAAACCAGGAGGCACGTTGGACAACTCTGAGCAGGTATGCCAGTGTATTTCATTTGCAGATTATTGATGGGATTAAATCTATATGTATATTAAGTGAGGTATTGTGACCCCTCCCTTGAGTCAATTACTTGTAATTTGAGACCTCAGATAAGGTGCAAATTTGAATGCAAATGTGAAAATGCTAATATTATGCTGTGGGACCATGTAATGTTCACTGATATATTTTTCTGTTTATTGCAGAAATGCATCGCAATGTGCATGGATCGATATATGGATGCATGGAATACTGTGTCCCGTGCCTACAACTCCAGACTACAGAGGGAAAGAGCACGTATCTGAACATCATCCTACTCTTCCAGCCACACCTTTGCAAAGGCAAAATGTATGGCAGGGCCGAGGCTGCAAGAGCATGTGACCCACACTTCTGTGAGAACACCTAACGGACAGGTTTGGAGACCCTGTGAACGGCAGCAATAATCATAGTGGACATTGTCCTTTCACTAAAAGGATATTTTAACAAATAGATATCTTCTGTTTTTTTATTATTATTAAAAAAGTCATGAATGAATGTTAACAAGGAAAGATTCTCTGCAATTATAATGTGTCACTTTCAAGTCTACTCTCTGTAACTGTCCCCTAAAAGTTCAATGCCAGGTACCTATTCTTCAGTTGGCTACTGACTGTGGGTGAAACACTAGTTCCCTGAGGGGATTAGGCTTCTTTTACCACCTTCCTAACCCTAGTCTCTTCCCTGTGGAATAATTGAGGAAACATGTTTTGTTTTCATAACTGTGAACCAGGCACTCAGACCAGCTAAACTATCCTCTATCATAATGTGTCGAGAACAAAACAGTATTGTCAGACTTGTGTTCCAGTTGTCACTATCTGCCCTAATGGATCTGTTTTTAACTGGGTGTCTGTTTTAACAGAGTCTGCTGTGGCGCAGACTTTGTATTGAACCTGGCTGGCTTTGTTTGTCAGATATATGGGAACAGCTCTCCTTCATTCATCCCTTTGACTTGTGTAGGGAAGTAAAAAATAAATGGCCTGTGAGTGCTTAAATATGGGTTTACTGCTCAGAGGTGTGTTTGTGACTGACTGGAATGGCCTTGTGAGATGTAAATAAATCAATTCCGATCAAGCATTTGTGACCTGTTTTTTTCTTTCTTTTTTTACTTATTCCTTGCATATTTAATACACGTTCTCCCATGCTGGGGGAAACAGTGTCGTTAGGTCATATTTCTTGTAGCGACTGAACTGCTTCCAGAAGTATAGATTTAGCTACACTACATAAAGATGCTGTCAGGCAAGGTTCAGTTTCTGAGCATCTATAAAAAAATGTAGCTTTGTCCAACTTTTAGTTGGCCCACAAAATGTACATTAAAAAGCTGGTTGGCCACATATTTTTTTATTTAACCTTTATTTTACTAGGCAAGTCAGTTAAGAACAAATTCTTATTTTCAATGACAGCCTAGGAACAGTGGGTTAACTGCCTTGTTCAGGGGCAGAACGACAGATTTTTACCTTGTCAGCTCTGGGATTCGATCCAGCAACCTTTCGGTTACGGGCCCAATACTCTAACCACTGGGCTACCTGCCGCCCCCAAAATATGAAAACCACAGTAATGTAAATGTCAATAAATTAAGTATAACTTTTGAACACACAAATCTAAATGCTTTCACTGTATAGATGTTTTCTCAATACATACGATAAACTAAATACACAACTTCCATGTTAACATGCATGTTTTAGTACAGTGTCCACACACCACCGTTGTACACATTAGATTTCAGCTGGATCTCCTGGTATCTCAAGGTAGTTTCATGATGTTTATAGTAGCATACATCATCCTTGACCAGTAGTGCACGAGAAATGCCAGTGGTGGCTGCGAAGTAGAAAATCCATTGTGTCCTCAAGTATTGTATGTCTCAATTCCACCTCTTTTCCATAGCCTCAAATGGGCAGATAGTTGGATAACCATTCCCTGATGGCAGTGACCCGCGTGTAGACTCCTATGAAACCAGTCCGTCTGCAGCCATGTCCCCAGCTGGTCATCCCGGCAACAAACCACTGGCCAGAGGGTTCACGACACGTTAGGGGGGCACCATAATTTCTCTGGTTTTCAGGAAGAGAGCAAGACCTCGATTGAGAACTTTGCGGTAGAGAATTCAGAATGTGCGTTGGTCCTGGGAAGGTCGATAAGAGCATAAGCACAAAAACAAGTCACTGGATTTTACACGTTTGTCACCATAAAGACTGTAAATGAACAGTAGCTAGGTTTCCATCCGATTGGTGCATAAAAAACAATTTGCATAAGAACAACGTGCATTTTCCCACCAGAAGTGTATTCCCATCAAACAGACGTGTTGCAGATAATAAAACTGCAGTTAAGTTCCCATGTACCAAATAAATAAAAACATAAGTTAAATGGGTTTCCATCGCATTTTCAACTCATCGATGGTTTTGTCACAAAAAACAGTTGCAATAAATGGCAAACTTGCCCAATGTGGTTTTGGCACATGCTCTCTAGACAACAGTTAGCTGATAAAGTGGACAGAGGGTTATGATGAGATATGGATAGGAACAAGGTCATTTTATTTGATAATTGGCAGCCAAGAACCGCTTATCATGTCACCGACATTCAAATAATAGCCTACCCTCGATATTTAGCCTACTGGAAATTTGCATGATCATCGTACCCTTAACCACCATGTGAAATTCATCATAACTATTTAATCTGCCTATAAACATGTCATGCTTTTCCACGTCGTGCTCGTAGGCCTATACGTAACATATCGTCACATGACTCCAAGTTTACTTAGGAATGATGGTTATTATATCAATATTTGCGCATAAAGGTGTTTCCTTTCTGTCGTATGTAAAACTCATGTAGACTCCTATGAAACCAGTCCGTCTGCAGCCATGTCCCCAGCTGGTCATCCCGGCAGCCACCGCAATTTCTAGCATGGGATGTTTTTCCTGGAGAGAAGTGGCTTCTTTGCTGCCCTTCTTGACACCAGGCCATCCTCCAAAGGTCTTCGCCTCTGGTGGTGCCCCGATCCCGCAGCTGAATCAACTTTAGGAGACGGTCCTGGCGCTTGCTGGACTTTCTTGGGCGCCTTGACGCCTTCTTCACAACAATTGAACCTCTCTCCTTGAAGTTCTTGATGATCCGATAAATGGTTGAAATCTATGTCAGTCTCTTGTTTTCTACTTCTCCCAGGAGAAAACATTGTAGTCACTGGCGGCTACTTTCATGATGAGGTGTTTTGGTACAGCGTGGACTGGGTGCGGATGTACCATTTTGGCAACCAGCGCTGGGGGGATGGCCCCCCGCTGCAGAAGTCCAGGCACAGCCACTGTTGGCCTGGGGCAGGAGCTGTACATCCTAGGGGGCAGCATGGACAAGGGGCCTGTGGACCACGTGGAGAAGCTGTTGCCGGGATGACCAGCTGGGAGCAGAGGGCTGGGAGGAGGTCAACCCCATGGTGCGGGCTGTGGAGAGGGCTGCCACCGTCACTCTGCGTTTGTGTATTTATGTGGCTTGTGGACTGGATGAGAGGAGGAGCTGTACAGCGGCATTCAGAGATACCTGGTGAAGGGCGTGGTTACCTACTCCCCTCTGCCCAGGTAAGTGAACTAGTTCTACTATGTTGAAAGTCATTGAACTAGGTTGCATCAACAAACTTTTGTCTGGGACAGGTTCCTTATAAAATAGATTTGTATGTCCCGTAGGTATGACCTTCTCGCAACAGAGCTCAACGGGGCCCTCTACCTCCTGGGAGGCTAGGTGCTAAGGCTGGATGTGGAGACAGACGAATGGGCAGCTCTGGAAGAAGAATGTCTGGACAGAATGTTCTTTGGTGGATGCACCACAGTCAATGGCCAGATCTATCTACTGAGCGAGCAAAAGATGAACAAAGCATTCCCCAACATGGTACTGATGGATCCTTATATCGACACCTGCATGGAAATAGACAATGCCATACCCTGTCCTATGCCTCTCTGTGGCTGTGTCACCATGCGCTTAGTTACATGACACTGGTGAGCTGCCAGTAAGCTAGTTTGCAGTTCAAAACCTCACCAGCTATCTCTCATCAATATAAGATATATTTATCTATTGAAATGGTTAAACACATCAGCTATTGATTTTTCCTTTGAATGAAAAGGTACAAAAAAATGTATCAATAGTTCAACAAAAGTCATTTATTTATTGTGTTGAACTGGCCACAGAGTGAACAAACTTATGAGGTGTGTGAATTCATGATACGCAGAACAAAAATACTAGTTCTATGTTCTTGCCATGACAACCATGGCATTTCTCTTGTTGCAACAGTTGAACTTTTAATAAAATAAACATCCCATAATCATGATTGAAGTGAGCCATTGAGTGAATCAGCCCTTTTGGTGCTCTAAAAACAGACCACAGATAAAAACACACAGACACTCAGTGTGAACGTTTCATACTGGAGACAATAGTAGGTTAACAGAGAGTGAGGCAGAGTAGACCCTGGCAACAAAGAAGTGTGTTCCTACCGTGGTCCATATGTGCTTTAGTCAACTCATTTGATCCTCATTGACATTGCTTTATACACGTAAAGCACATACAGATCTGGGTCCCGGCTAGTTAGTGTATTTCAGTGTGAGACGGATAGAGATGATTGTGATTGACACAACTCTGGGCGAAAGATAATTACAGGTAATTTCAAACCACCACCTTGTACAGTAGTATCATGCTTTCAGTGCAAGAACGATTTGTCACATTTCAAACTACACATTTTTTGCAAAAGTGCATGTCAGTTATATGAATAGCATGGGTACATTACATGGCTCTCCTAAAGATGTAAGATCTTAAAGACATGCTCCGCTACTTTGGCTACTAAACTATTGATTTTTATTTCTGGGCTGAATGTGTCAATGTGTAGATCATACATGCATAATAGATGAGCAGAATTACTGTCTTACCTCAATTAGCCATGGAATCCCTAGCGTGAAAGCGACTGTGGGCCATTTGAGTTCTAGCCGATGAGCCTCAGCCCCTCACATTTGAGTGACAGCTAGCAAGAGGCCTGCCCAGCGTTATCCAATGAGGTTGCAGGGCAAGCCCAACGGCTCAGTGGACACAGCAGAGGCCCGAAAAATGTCCAAAGACTCCAGCTATAGTCTGTTCACCGTGCCACCGTGCCACCGTCCGTAAAACAGCTTCTACACCCAAGCAATAAGGCTGCTAAATAGCCATAAGACTGTTAAATAGTTAATTAATGGTTACCAGGACTATCTGCACTGACCCTATCTTGCACTGACTCTATGCACACTCACAAGACCATATACACTGAGTGGACAAAACATTTCCATGACATAGACTGACCAGGTGAATCTAGGTGAAAGCTATGATCCCTTATTGATGTCAACTGTTAAATCCACTTCAATCAGTGTAGATGAAAAGGAGGAGACAGGTTAAAGAAGGATGCTTAAGCCTTGAGACAATTGAGACATGGATTGTGTATGTGTGGCATTCCGAGGGTGAATGAGCAAGACAAAAGATTTATGTGCCTTTTGAATGGGGTATGGTAGGTTGTAGGTGCGAGGCGCACCGGTTTGAGTGTGTCAAGAACTGCAACGTTGCTGGGTTTTTCACGCTCAACAGTTTCATGTGTGTATCAACAATTTGATTTGAGATAGAGAGTGAAAGCGCAATGACGTGCAAAATGTAAAACTCGTAGTTTATTTGAGGTTTAAAAAAGCTTCTAAAGTTTGTAGGCTTCACTTAAGAAAAATGTATCAACCCCTTCAAAAATGTCCACCAATTATAATCCACATAATCATTTACATTTCCTGTTGCTGCAGGATTATTTTCCTGCTGTAGCAAACTGGTTCAAATTAAGCTCCAACATCTGTAAATAGGCACTGGATGGCTCTCCAGATTCTCAATAAAAACTCTTTGAACAAGAGCAGCAAGTGAAGATTTTTCCCAATCGTTTGTAAAGCTATACTAATACATAGAGCTACATAACAAGTGCTTGTGACAGAAAAAGTAAAAAAATAGCAGCCAAGGCACAAAATAACAAAGTTCAGTAGCACAGAGAATAACACCTTGTGGAGAAACATGCAAGATCTTGTCTATTGCCACATTGATTATAGAAAAACACATATTTTTTCCCGAAGGCTTTATAAAATGTTTTATAAGGGAGCAGGAGTAGTTAGCCCAGGATACTGATCCAAGGGCAGTTTTGTGTTTGTCACCTACAATCCTATGACAACGTCTACTTGGGGGATCCTAATAGGTTTTCTTCGCAAGAGGGCGCTATCATCATTCCAACAAAAGGAATATGACCAATTCAATCTTCTAAAATGTTGAGCACTTTTGGGAAGTTTGTATCAGCTTCCACAGACAAAATTGTCTGATAAAAACAAAGCTATATTATCTGATTTCTAGAGGCTGTCATAATGTGTTGCCTATGATATCCTTAATTTTAATAAATATCTAATTGTTCAATAGATACATTATTCTATCCACAATCTATGATCTTACATGTGTTATGTAGTGCCACAGTGGTTCATATAAGGAATAAGAATGCCCTAGATTACTGTCAAAATCCTGATCCTGACATGTTTCATAAAATTATCAAATTTATCCAGGGAGGAATTGACAGCCTTGTTAACGTCACCAACGCTCTAGATAACATGAAAACAGCCTAACCAGCTCTGCTAGGGTGAGTAAAATGGTCAGAGTGAGGTGTTCTCTCATTTGTGTCTGGAAGTAGCTAGCAAGCTAGCCAACTTTAGCCAGTTAGCTTGGGTGCTTGACTGCCGTTGTGAGGTCAGAACGCTCTGATCAACCCTACTCCTCAGCCAGAGCATCCAGTGTGCGCTCTGAACTCTCAGAGAGCGAAACTCTCTGAATTTACATACGACCCAGAGCACACTTTGACACACTGGAGGCAATTTACAAATGCACCCTTTGACTGTACCATAGTTAATCTGGACAAGAGAAATACCTATGTAAGAATGCTGTTCATCGACTACAGCTCAGCCTTCAACACTATAGTTCCCTCCAAGATCATCACTAAGCTCAGGGTCCTGGGTCTAAACCCCTCCCTTTGCAACTGGATCATGGAATTCCTGACGGGCCAACCCCAGGTGGTAAGGGTAGGCAACAACACCTCCGCTACGCTGATCCTCAACACGGGGAGCCTCAAATGGGTGCATGCTCAGCCCCCTCCTGTACTCCCTGTTCACCCATGACTGCGTTGCCACGCACGCCTCCAACTCAATCATCAAGTTTGCTGACAACACAACAGCAGTAAGCCTGATTACCAACAACAATGAGACAGCCTAGAGGGACTAGGTGAGAGCCCTGGCGGAGTGATGCCAAAAAATTTACCTCTCCCACAACGTCAACAAAACGAAGGAGCTGATCGTGGACTACAGGAGACAGCAGCAAGGTCACGCCCCCATCCACATCGACGGGTCGCAAAGGAGAGGGCCAAAAGGTTCACGTTCCTCAGCATGCACATCCCTGACAACCTGAAATGGTCCACCCACACAGACAGTGTGGTGAAGAAGGAGCAACAGAGCCTCTTCAACTTCAGGAGGCTGAAGAAATTCATCTTGGCCCCTAAGACCCTCACAAGCTTCTACAGATGCACCATTGAGAGAATTCTGTCAGGCTGTATCACTGCCTGGTCCGGCAATTGCACTGTCCACAAACTCAGGACTCTCCAGAGGGTGGTGCGGTCTGCCCAATGCATCACTGTGGGAACACTGCCTGCCCTCCAGGACATCTACAGCACCCGATGTCACAAGAAGGCCAAGAAGATCATCAAGGACCTCAGCCACCCGAGCCACGGCCTGTTCACCCCGCTACCATTTAGAAGGTGGAGACAGTACAGGTGCGTCAAAGCTGGGACCAAGAGACTGATAAACAGCTTCTATATCCAGGCCATCAGACTGTTAAATAGTCATCACTAGCCGGCCTCCGCCCAGTAACCTGTCCTGAACCTTAGACACTGTTCTAGCCGGTTACCACCCAGTACTCTACCCTGCACCTTAGAGACTGCTGCCCTATGTACTGAACACTGGTCACTTTAATAATGTTTACATACTGTTTTACCCACTTTATACACTGTATGTATATACTGTATTCTAGTCATGGCTCATCCTATATAACTACTGCTGTACAAACCTTTTCTATTAATTTACTGTCTATAATGTCTATACACACCATTTTATATATATATATTTTTTTCTTCCAGTCTGACATTGCTCGTTCAGATCACTCTTCATTTCTTAATTTCTTAATTTCTTTCATTTCTTCATTTTGTATTTTATTTTTCTGGATTATGTGTGTATTGTTTTTTATTGCTAGGTTATTACTGCACTGTTGGAGCTAGAAAGACAAGCATTTCGCTGCACCTGCCATAAAATCTGGAAATCGGTGTATGCGACCAATAAACTTTGATTTGATTTGAGTTCATGTCTTTCACTATTTACACACAATCCAAACAAAAACAAATCAATTATAAATATAAAATATAGAAAAACATACTTCATCTTAAAGTAAAACCAGTGCTCTTCTTGTTTGGCCAGACCATTATGTTGACAGTGCAGTTAACATGTACTCCAAACGTAGTGAAGTGAAGTATTATCTGAAACCATGAATGAAATCATAAATGGACCACATTGGTAATATACAAGCCATATAAATTCATTATATCTTACCAGCATATACTGTGGAAGGAGAGGAAAACTTTCTAAATTTAACCTGGTGTGAAAACAGAGTGGTACTATCTGGCTTTGGGCAGTCTGCTGGTCATATTTCTCTGGTTGGTTAGGTTGTTCAGGACACAATTGTTGGCAAGCGAAGCCAATTTGGAATTGAGGGCGTCCTTTCTTTGCTCCCAGCTAGTCTCCTCTTCCTCCTCTGCCTCCACCTCCTCCTCGGGCTCGCTTTCCTCATCGCTGCGCTCGTCTTTCTCCACCTACAGCATAAAATATATGCAAGTGAATGTTTAAGAGGCTGCAAAATAAATCTACAAATGGAATATAACCAGATGGTGTAGCACAGAATGTATTGATAATGCCAATACATATTGCCTTAAAGGCAGTCCCCTGGGATACTTCCAATGTGTACAATGAAAGAAACTGATAGAACACCATAATAATCTTCAATGACTAATGTATTCTTTGTACGGATGTGTTTTGGCCGCAGTTGGGTTTTGGCCGACATCTGTACAAAGAATAAATGAATCATTGAAGAATATTCATGGTGTTCTGTCCATTTATTTAATTGTGAGCTTTACTAAGATGATTCATCACCCAACTACTTCTGACAAATAATACGAGTGAGCACGTTATCTATTATTCTACTGTATCATGGCACCCAATGAAAATCCCTATTAGTAAGTAAGGTGGATAATGGCATTAGTCTACTGACCTTGCCCATAAAAACAAACTTGTAGACCATGCGTAGGATGAGCCAGGCCCAGAAGATGTGCAGAGCTTGGAGCACAAGTAGCAGGGCATTGAAGAAGTAATAGCCAAAGAAAGGCTGGAAGAAATCCAAGGATACAACCAGGGTGGAGTGGACTATTCTGAAGGGGCAAGAATGTGCATAGAAAACAGTCAATAAAATGGTACTTCTGAACACATTCCCTTAACTGATTTACAGTACACGCTATGTTCTGACTTGAGATCTGTGTACATCAGAAGTAATGGAGTAGTTGCCTGTAGGCCTACATTTGAGTTACAAGTGTAAACTGTCAGAAAAAAGGATAGACCCCGAGTAATCTTATTACTACTTGTATTATACTTGACATTTGTAAAACACTCCTAATAAATTGTCAAATGACCGTGTGAGAAAGCCTCCAGTCTCACCGGCCAGGGAAGACCACTAGTCGTGTTAGCAGGAAGACCAGGGCGAAGATGACAAACAGTGTGTCACATGTCTTCCTCCAGCCAGCGTAGTTGAACATCTTGGCAGACTGTAAGTGAAATATAATAATACTCACAGCTTATTCACAACACTCATGAGGCACTAGTAATGATAGTAACTTTGTGCTACCAGCTGGGTTGGCCAATATAGCACAGAGGCTGTACAAATAATAACATACAGTAATGATGTTCTCCAAAATATTGTATGACCTCCCAGTCCATACTCTCTGATGGAGTAGTTTTCTCTAGCATAAATTGACAAACAATGTCCCCTTCTGACCCAATGTTTCACATTGACTGCTTCTAAAGGAGGCATCATGTCACGCCTGGATCCACACGACAAGCTATACATATTTCATCAGTCCCAAGATGATGGAGACAATGTTTATTGTGAGATAACATCAGGGCAATACTACACTGCTTTACTGAGTTCATTTAAAAACATATTTAGGAATAAATGTGATAATGGGATTTCTATTTCAGAGCTGAAAGTCTCTTGGGAGATGTAAGAGAAGTTCACCCCCAAGACATGTTTTCCTTTTACCACATAAAATGGCTAATTATAACCAAATGTGTTTGATCGCTATGAACCAACAAGTGCAGGATCTTCATTTGATGACTTGTGTTTCGGAGAATGTTCCTGCAAGGCAGGAAATGCAAACTTGTAGTGTATTTGAGTTTAAAAAAGACTTCTAAGTTTGTAATTTCCACTTTGAAATTTCAGACTTGATTTGCCCTACGGAAAAAATGTATCAACCCTTACAAAAAATGTATATTAATTATAATCCACATAATAATTAACATTTCCAGTTGCTGCAGGATAATCTTCTTGCTTGTGGCAAACTGGCTCAAATTAAGATCCTACATCTGTATGAACACAATAGTGTGATTCACAGTCAAAATAAGATTAAGTTATGTGAACAAACAATCCCTGTATTCAAATCAAGTTTACAGTGACCTACATGTGAACAAAGAGCCTTGCTTAGATAACCACACAACCCATCAAAACAGTCTGTGGGAAAATGGTAGTACTAAATTAGCTTGACCAAATGCATGTCTGATATTTCCCTGTGTCTGTATGATTTGTGTGAGACTTGTAAACTGAGACAGAACTCCTACCTCCAGGAGGAAGTCTGAGGAATCATGAACTAGTATCACCAGAGTGCCAACGCGCACATAATTGGCACAGTACGAGAAACCGATGAGGAAAATGGTAGCGATGTGGTGGATGATCTGTTCCTTGAAATCCTGAAAACACAGACAAACCACACAGCTATAGAGGATATACTATAACCTGGGCTTTAGCAGTTCTGGCTCCTGGTGCCGTAAATCAGTCATCTTTGTACTGTATGGATTGATTTATCAATGGTACAGAATACAGAAAAAGTTGCTTAAAAACCGTACAAATCAGATATACGTGACAACATCTGTGAACCCCTCCTGCTTGCATCTGATGGCTATCTGTAGAGCAGGTGATCTTTACAGGGTGTTCCTGATGAGTTTCAGAGTGGAAAGGTTGACTGTTTTTCAGATCATGGACAGAGAGCTGAGTCAAACCAAAGCAGACCAGGATGGGGTTGGTCCACATGAGGGGAAGGAATAGCAGGAGAGGATGAGGAGAGGGGAGGAGGGGGGAGGCAGGTAATCTGGGTCCTGGGGGGCTAGACTTGTTTCTAATTACTAAACCTCATTGTACATCGTCCAGATACATAGTTATCCTTGAAAACATCAACCACCTCTGCGGGCAGTTCGTTTAGGGAAACATGACTATACAAATGTAAAACAGCTGGGAATCTGCTGTGAACACAAACTATAATCTGGGAAAGTAATACTTTTTTCAATGAAAGCTGAGGCTGTTCTGTGGATTGGGACTGAGTCACTGTGACAGGAGACAGGAGTGTGTGTGTGTGTGTGTGTAGACAGGATTGACATATACCTTCCGCTTCACATCCACAGAGACACAGAGCAGCAGGGACCAATAGAAACCCAGTTCTGTGATGTAATACCAGTAGTGAGCCTCAGCGACAGGCTGCAGGGACAGACAGAAACAAAACAAACACCAGGGGGTTGAAGATTACTGAGCATTACTCCAGGGGGTGCATCCCAATACTCTAAAGTGGCTTCATTTAATTGACTCCTCACCTTTATCTGCACCGATCTGACAGAAAAGTAAAGTTGAAGGTTATATGACGAAGATCTGTTTTGGATCGAATGGTTGTCAATAAACCCATATAACCTTCTAGTTCTATACTAGAAGGTTATATGGGAATTGAAGTCTACATGGGGGTATTTGCTTTCACCTGTCCGGTTCTCACACAAAAGCATAGATGACACAGGAGGTTGGTTGCACCAAGTGGTAATGGCTGTAATGGAATAACTGGAATGGTATCAAATACATCCAACATATGGTTTCCATGGTTTGAAGCCATTCCATTTGCTCCGTTCCAGGCATAATTATGAGCCTTCCTCCCCTCAGCAGCCTCCACTGGTAGATTACAAAAAAAGGGAAACCAGGGAGAGGAAGGAGGCCTTCTGAGACTAGTGAGACACAGCCCAGGTAGGAAGGAGTTAATGTGTGGACTGACTGTGACTCCATCCCCCACCTGTGCACTGGGAGAGATCAGTCAGTCAGGAGAATTTACCAAGAAGGCCTTTTCCCAGCAGCAGCAGATAGACACCCAGCCCATTGCCAGGCCTGATAGTCCACACAGCTGAGCATTTAAACAGGGGGCTCTTTGTTTAGGTGGCAGCCCTCGACTGAAATAGAGAACCTCAGGATTCCACACACCTGGAGCACAGGCTTTGAAGCAACGCACACCTGGGGCGAGCCAGTAACCAAAATTATGCTGGTTTGAATCCCAGAACCGACTAGGCAAAGAATCTGTCTATGTGCCTTTGAGCAAGGCACTTAACCTTAATTGCTCCTGTAAATCACTCTGGATAAAACTGTCTGCTAAATGACCAAAATGTAGACTGCTGAATGCTGCCTTTAAACCCCCTCATATTCCCAACCAAAGCTTTAAAGTGGAAGCTTTGTAACCCCCTTCCTTTAGCCCCCCTTCCATGCTTCCACAGTCAAGGCTTAACATTAAAATCACAGCGGATGTGTACATGTATAGAAAAAGGTGAGAAATCAAATTGGTCGTGAAGTGACCCAAACACCCACCACCAAACAGCACTGTCCAAGGCTCCAGAGAGACAATAGAGGGAAGTTAACTGAGCCATGTAACCCCTAGAAATCACATCCTCCCTCCCTGCAAGGCACAGAACACAGCCTGGCTTCAAAAAAGGGGAGGTCAACAGCATTGGGGAGTTACAGTACCATAATAGGTTTAAGTGTAGATAGAGATGCTGTGTTATTTGTGTTTTCTGTTTCAGGACATCCCCCGTCTAGGGAAGTAGGAGGAGGGGTTAAGTCCCCTGTAGGAATGTCATAACTGTTATCTGGAGGGGCGTTGTTCAATTCCTCCAGACATAGCTGTCAATAGCGGTCCAGCACAGCAGAAAGAGTGAGTTTCCTGAGATTGTCCAAAGCTTTTAATAGATTCCCAAATCGTGTTTTGGGACTCAAGACTCAATGGTCTGGGATGCGGCTTATTGGTCAACTGAAAGTTAAAGTGGACTGTTCTACTCACTTGTTTGGGGTAGCCCTGCCAGCACTCTCTGTGGTCCCAGAACCAGGGGGTCTGAGGGGTAGAGGGACAGAACAAATGGTCACAGTGAGGGCCTCTTAGTAGTAGTACAAGGAGCAATAGCACTGTTCAGGGTAAAGATAGTCAAAGTGAATGTGCTTAATATACTCACATCAATCAGGGAGGCAAGCGCTGCTACAAATGCAATGAGGTAGAAAACAAATCTCCAACTGCAAAAACAAAACAAAATATTTGTCATAAGATAACTTAATATCCTTTCTATAAACTATACATTGAAATGAAATAGATCACATGAACAGAACTCTGAATGAGAGCTGACTCACGAGGCTTCACAAAACTTCTTGGTGTTGCTCGGCCTGTCTTGGTTGCGGCGATGGTGGAACCACGTTTCTATCTGGCGCTGACTGAGACCACACTGCTTCCCCAGGCCCAGGACCTCACTCTGAACATAGACAGGACCAAATCACCTCAGAGAGAGAAGCTCCACTGTTCCTTTCCTAAGAAGACCCTCAGAATATCTTTCATATACAGCTTTTTCAGAGAGATAACCTAGTTCCTCACCTTAAATGATCTCAACAGGTGTTTTATCACAGCTTCATTAGAGCAGAACTCCAATATTTACAGTATGTAAAAAAAGGAAGATTCTTAAAATGACAAATGTGTTAAATCCCTCCATTTGCCTTCCCCTGATTCCTGCTCTGTGTAAGCTATACCCTCTCCCCTCCGCTCCTCCCTGCCCACATGAAAAAAACACTACAGTACTTACTATACAATTATATAGTACTGTAGACTACTGTACTACACACTGTGGGGGCGGCAGGTAGCCTAGCGGTTAAGAGCGTTGGGCCAGTAACTGAAAAGTCGCTGGTTCAAATCCCTGAACTGGCAAGGTGGAAAAATCTGCTATTTTGCACTTGAGCAAGGCAGTTAACCCCTACAAACAACTGCTCCCTGGGCGCGAATGACATGGGCGTCGATTAAGGTAGACCCCCGCACCTCTCTGATTCAGAGGAGTTAGGTTAAATGAGGAAGACACATTTCGGTTGATTGCATTTAGTTGTGCAACTGACTAGGTATCCCCTTTCCTCTTTCGCTATTATCACTCGATCTTGTGTAGAACTTACTATAGAATGTTGTAGTATACTGTAGAATAATACAGTAAACACTACAGTATTATACACAAAAAACACACTGCAGTGACAGTAATGTCCACAAAAACACTACACTTGTTTTAACTATAGTAAATACTACAGTATATAATTTGCATATACCCTGCCCATTCCCCTCCCCCATATCACATTTTGTGCCACCCATAAGTGAGAAACCTTACATGCCAAGTATAGACCATATTGTGTTCCCTAAAGGTTATAGCAAAGAGCACAAGTGCAGAACTATTGGTTCAGACCCCAGTCCTACAGGTTATGGAAGACGTGCTCTTTAGTATTTCTCCAGGAGGTTTTCTGAAAGAGAAAGCCTCCACTTCTTTGTCAAAGATAATAATTAAAAATAAACACCATAGTAAATACTACAGTTATGTCTGCAAAAACACTACAGTAAATATTACAGTATTCTACAGTTTGCAAAAACCCTACATTAATTACTACAGTAATACTACAGTTTCCTTTAACTACAGTATTTATACTATTGTTTACTGTAAATACTACAGTATACTACAGTAGACACACTTTAGTCCGCAAAAACACTACAGTGAATACTACAGTAAAGGCAGTGAAAACACTAGTGAATATTACAGTATTTATAATATAGCCTTTTTTCATGTGGGCGACACATTACACTACCTAGGCTCACACTTCTACTGTACTGTAGATTGACTCTTGTGTGGGGGGCTCCTGGTATTAGTATGAGTATGTCACTCCTGAGTAAAGGCAGAACACAGAGACAGACAAACTGCTCACATATAAACCTTTGAGAAAAGTTTTGTTTGGAACTGATTTTATTTGATTTTATCATCGTGGCATACCAATCAGGTGGTTACACAATATGGGTGTGGGCTAGTGTAGTCCTGGTGATTGTATATGGTGAGAGCATTAACCTTCACGGAACATCCAGGGAACGCCCATAGGGAGACCCTGTGCTTCATGAAAATGTGAGGTTTGCAAATGAGGCAGGAAGAAGACTGAAGCGTATTAGTTCTAACACAGAGACTGACAGCCAGGTAATACTGTACCAACAACATAACCTGCTTCAACAATAGACAGAAGACACCTAAATGCACAGAGAGAATAGGATTTGTGTGTTTCCATATTCTATGGTATTTCTACTAGCAGACATTTGACCGTGTAAATGAGGAGGCACATGCCCCGGCAGAAGTACAGTCCAACATGTCAACACTTGTAAATTCTGCCTCGTAACTCCTAACAAGTAAAAAGGGAGGAACATTTCCATGTGAACCGAGCCAAGCCATTAAATATTACCTGCACCTGCACCTGTACCTACCTGACTGACAGGGAATGGATAGGCTAATAGAAGAATGCCTGCCAAAGCATTAAACCCAATTCATTTCTTGCGTAATAAGGGTTTTACCCATGGAAATACTCTATTATTTATCCTATTCCACCAAATATACCTGGCTAATAAACAACTATCTTGTCATTTCCTGGTGTACTACAACCCACAGTAGTAAAACCCTAAACCCAACCCAAACCCTAAACCCAACCCTAACCTGATACCCCTAAACGAGTTCCACATAATGGTTCCCTATTATAGCAGAAACGACTTAAACTTCGACCTGATCCCCATTCACACAGTAAACCATATAATTACAACTCAACCTTTATGCACCAATGCTCTAATTCTACTTAACGCCTATACTCATGAAGCAATAGAGTTTCTCCAGGGGGAGAAATTGTATTTCGTCTCATCTCTCATCTTATCTCATGTGTAGAGGCTTGTATAAGATTTAGTCATCTGTGCTAAAAGATACTCCTTATCAATTTCAGAATCAATCATAGATGTCTCTACAATTCTATACAGGAATATTCCATATCCCACTAACAGAGTGACATGCAGTAGATGGATTAAGTCGATCTTGTTGAGTGTATCATAACTGACCTGCGAGGGTTGCTGCTTGTTCTGTTTGAAAAATGTCTCCAACTTTGGGACAGGCAGGGCTCGAACCCGCACCCTGTCTCTCACCCCCAGCTGTCTGCTCAGTGGCATGGCTATGACCCTGTAGAAAAGACAGACGGAACATTTAGTTCTACAGTAGTTCAATGCAAAGGCAAGTCTGAGTTGCACCCTATTTTCCATATGTAACACTGCTTTTGACCAAAAGTTGCATTATTTATGTGGGTTTCAGTAAGAGGTAATGCACTGGGCACTATTGGTGAATAGCTTAAGACCGGGTGTGTGGCTTGGGCAGGTCAGGTGGGGTGAAAAACAGTCAGGGAAAATTCCTATCCCTTGATATAGAATATCACTTAAGGCACAACCATTATCTCTTCAACAACAAAGAGCGGGAACACGAGAGCTCCTCATGTCGCTCCATGTCAGTCTTCATCATCACAAATGCACCGACAACCACTGGATCCTCTCCCATTCCCATACAGTGTCCCATTGGGCCAGACAACCTTTGTATTTAATTGATACTACGCCTCCAGGGACACTTGATCTATGTTTGTGTGTCTGAGTGAGCTGGTGTGCATGTGCTTGTGTGTACATTGTTCGCAGAGGTGGGAAAGTGTGCAGGTAAGTGTGTGTGTGTGTGTGTGTGTGTGTGTGTGTGTGTGTGTGTGTGTGTGTGTGTGTGTGTGTGTGTGTGTGTGTGTGTGTGTGTGCGTGCGTGCGTGTGTTTCTACAGTACGTGTGTACAGTATGAGTGTGTGTTCCTCTACCAGAGAGATAATCATAGGTAAGTAGAGTAGTTTAGCTTGGAGACTCCAGGGCTTTCCGGTTACAGGAAGCCCACAGGAAACACCTGCTGTTAATGAAGTCCCCACTGTATCTCTTCCTGTCATTTACCTGTACAGTTAATTTAACCATGCAAATATTCACTTACCTGTTCATTTAACCAGAATGTATAAAGTAAACGATGAAGTATTTCTCTGCCATCGACCTGTATAGTATAGTTAACCATGCAAATACTCCTTATTTATCTATATCAACTTGTAATATTTTTATCACACTGTAACAATGTATAGTGTACATATTCAGCCATTCACCCATACTATGCAATGCCTTTTTATAGCTTTATGCACTCCAGACTTCTTGTATTTTTATACTTTTTCATACTGCCGCGCTATGTATCATGTATCGTGTATCTATTTTTTGTGTATTTCGTTCTGACATTTTACACCTGCCCTGTGTTTTTTCGTAGCTGCTTGACGAATAAATGTTCCCTCTGGGATCAATAAAGTATCCATCCATCCATCCATCCATCCACTAACTACTACTACTCACATGTTAACAAACCCCTCCCTGCCCTGGCCCAGCTTATCTCACCTCAGTCACAACACACACGTGCAGGCACCTCAGCTCAGCCCTGCCAAGGTACAGTGCAGTTCACTAATAAACCGCAAGGAAATAACTGATAAGGAAGCGCATGCAAAAAATGAGTGTCCTATCGATCGCCCCATCAGACTTCTGTTCTTCCTGTCTCCTGATCTCCACTTTACATTCTTACCCTGTCTGCCTCCACCTGGCTTCCAGCTCTAAAGTAGTGTACAGTACAAACTTCTACAACTAATGTCAACACGTGGAGCGTACAATAAATGCCATGAGGACAACAAGAAAAACACCTGCACATTGTCAGGTTTCTAGAGCTTTTCTAGATCAGGAGAAACTCCTGGCCATATCTTTAATTGCCCATAAAAAAATATGGATAAATGCTCCCAAGTACATTTACTATAACAATGTTTCGACCCTAAGATCTTCATCAGGTTTTAGAAACCGTTTTCTAAATCGTTGAAATGCTGTTATAATAATGTTGTTATAACCCAACTGGGAACAGATCTCTGTGTGCAGTGACGTCCTTTTTTGCTCCCGATTGCTCTTAGCAAATTGTATGACTTGCTGTCAAACTATGCTAAATCTGAATTATTAATATTGGGTGATCTTAACCTGGATTGGTTGATTCCAGTATCAGATAGACTGAAAGATATTTGTACTGAGCTACATTTAAATCAACTGATAACTAAACCCGCCCCAACTTAAAACTACTTTTTTGGATATCATTCTGACAAAGTATAAAGCCAATGGAATCTTCGTTAACGAGCTCAGAGGCCATTGTCCCATTGCCTGCATTAGATGTAATAAGCTACCTAAATCATATCAGTGCTTTATTACAAAATTAGCAACATTTCCTGTATGACCTGGGGTTCAAGGCTTCCGTTAGCCACAATTTAAACTACTATTTTTATTTCTCAACTGGTAATTGAAACGCGCTTCCCATTCGCCATTCAAGTACATAGGCAACTAGGCAGGCTTCAGTGCGTCACACACCACTTTGCAATGAGCTGGATGCAGTATGCATTTTGAAAATATTTACTTAATTGTTTAAACCTGAACGTTTTACTACATATTATGAGGCATGTCTTACCTTGCTTCAAAGCCTAGACAAAATCCAACCAAACATGCAGGCAATGATTTTATAAAGACTTCCATATGCCATTGAAACCAGTAGCCTTTTTCTCTCATGTTCTATCGGTTTTCAAATCAACTTTCTTTAATTGTCCAGTAGCCAAAGGCACAATCCTAGTCATATTAGCAACCCATGCTAGATGATGCATATTTATATCTCCCCTTTCTAACAGATATTTTAATCTCTGTCACATTAAATGGTGTTTTCCCGCTAATTGCATTACGGAACGAACATTTGTGTGTAGCCTACTGCCTTGTGCACATTACTGCGCTTATGATGTTAAGAAATAATCATTTATCAACATTCTTTGCCAAACATTCTGTTCTGTTGCATGAACCTCATAGCTTTTTTATTTATTTTGGGGGCTGATAGACTACAGCTAGGCTACATAGCCCCCAAAATAAATAAAAAAGCAAATGTCCTAGACTCTGTTTGGAATAGGCTATTTCTTTCTCGCATAGAACGACAAGCTGACCAATAGAATAGGTCAACTGTTCTACTATGGGGGGATAGTAGATTAACATAGGCTGGTGATTTTACTGTTTGTTACTCGTCTTGTTGGCTGAGGAAAAGTAAATGTAGTTATTTTAACATAGACGGCACATGGGTTTCAAGTTGAAAGAATTACATGCATCCTCACATTTGCCTACTATTCCTAATGTGATGATTAGATTGGATAGTCATAATTTAGGCTAATAATATAACTCAATCACTGTTTGCGAAACAATACTGTTCAATGCAGCGTGTAGTGGCTTAGAGTAGGCTATAGGCTACTGTACTATTTACAGTATACTATTGTATAAATACTGTAGTAAAAAAATGTTAGTATTTTTGTAGACATTTCTGTAGTATTTACTACAGTGTTTTTTGGGTGGATAATTCTGTAGTATTTCCCATAGTATTCTATAATATACTACAACATTCTATACTAAGTACTACACATGAACGAGGGATACTACAGTATGTAGTATAGTCTACAGTATACTACAGAATTCTATAGTATGTACTGTGGGTTCGTTTTATCACAGGTGGCTGGTTTGATACTCATCACTGAATCCTTTATCAGAAGGTCAGCTGGACCGCTCTAAATTCCCATAGATCACTTAATTTCTTCCTTTTTGTTTACAAAGCTCTGCTGTACAAGCTTCCAACATATCTCACTTCTCTGTTAAAGTATAAAAATACGAGGCACCAAACCCGCTCACTGGGTTGGTTAACTCTTGACGTCCCTGGTGTATCTACCAACCTAGGTAAACCAGCTTTGAGTTTTAACGCCCCCATGTTTTGGAATAATTTACCATCCTCATTACATATTGAACACCTGGTGGCAATAGAGCAGTTTATAACACTGATGGGGAACTAATTCACTGAGGTTTGCAAGTGTTTTGGTTGATTGTAATAATTTATTTGTGTTGAAATGTAGTGTATCTGTTGTATCTTGTAGTTTCTTTGTTTTGCTGTTTTATTGAATTAACTTGTTGATTTGTGAATTGTTTGTTTCCAGGAAACCGTTGAAAATGAAACACTGATCTCAATTGGGCTACACTAAATAAATAAAAGTTCAATTATAAAGATGCTTATTTTCAATATCCAACACCTTCTGAGAAACCATTGAGTGCATATCATTCTCAGCACCTGCTGTAACCCAACCCATGTCTATCTACTGTACATAAGCTTGATAGAAAAACACACCATCACCCTCATCCATCACCCTTTCTGCCACAGCCTAAGTCAATGTGAACCTAACAGCAAAAACGGACTACTCATCAGGCATGTAGTCTACTGGGAATACTTCCAATGGGCAAACGCCCCCCTGCCGACATATTGCAACAGTGTGCCCAAATGAATGCCACCCAGCTCACCTCTCAAAGATGTAGCGCAGGACGATGAAGCCCAGAGCCAGCGGCAGGGTGTAGAAGAGGTCCTGGGGTAGAGGGTACCGGTCCCCTTCCATCTCTATGTCCTTCCAGGTGACCCCTGGAGGCAGCCAGTACTCCTCCTTCCATAGCCATTGGTCCAGCAGTCCCTCCATCCTACAGAGCGAAAAGGAGAGGGGAGGGGAGGGGAGGGGGAAAGGAAAGAAGAATGTTTGAAAGCTCAATCCTTCAGAAGTGTCTGTGCCTGCTGAAACATTGAAGCTGGGAACCTCCAAATTAAATATGCTACAGAGAGTCAACAATCAATGACTTTGTGGTGTGGTGTGAGCAGAACCACCTTCAGCTCAACATCAGCAAAACAAAGGAGATGGTGGTGGACTTCAGGAGAACCAAGGCCCAACTGACTGCAGTCCCTATACAGGGGATGGATGTGGAAATGGTTGGTCATACAAGTTCCTGGGAGTCCATATGGACAACAGGCTGGAATGGGCTGGTAACACCAGGGCTCTGTACAAAAAGGGCCAGAGCCGACTCTTTCTGAGGAGGCTCAGGTCCATCAACGTGTGCAGTAAACTACTGCATACTTTCTACCAGTCTGTGGTGGCCAGTGTCATCTTTTTTGCAGTGGTGTGCTGGGGCGCCAACATAAAGGCCGGTGATGCTTCTTGGGTAAATAAGCTGATCGGGAAGGCTAGCTCTGTTCTGGGGATTAACCTTGACACTAGAGGAGGTGGCGGAGAGACGGATCCTGGCCAAACTGTTGGCCATCATGGACAACGTCACCCACCCTCTGCACGCCATGGTTATGATGCAGAGGAGCACCTTCAGTCTCGCATATTAGTATCCTGTCAGTTGTATATTTTTTACATTGCTTTTAGTATATTGAATGCGCAATATGTGCATTTATCTGTAATTAAACCCTGCACTAAGGACTGTATTTTAAGGGAATTATAATTATTACCCTAAATTATATCATACGCACATTTAGCTATTTAAGTATCTCTTCCTGTCATTTACCTGTACAGTTAATGTAACCATGCAAATATTAATTTACCTGTACAGTTAATTTAACTATGCAACATATTCACTTACCTGTTCATTTAACCAGACTCTATATTAAGTAAACTATTATTGTCCTCATCATACGCACATTCAGCTATTTAAGTATTTCTCTGCCATCGATCTGTATAGTATAGTTAACCATGCAAATATTCCTTAATTATCTATATCAACTTGCAACATTTGTATGATTTTTTTTCTTCACCTAACGCTCTGTAACAATGTATAGTGTACATATTCAGTGATTCACCCATACTATGCAATGTCTTTTTATAGCATTTTTGCACTCCAGACTTCTTCTTTTTATACTTTTCCATACTGCCGCACTATGTATCGTGTATGTCTTTTGTGTATATTCGTTCTGGCATTTTGCACCTTCCCTGTGTTTTTTCGTAGCTGCTTGACGAAGAAATTTCCCCTCTGGGATCAATAAATTACCTCTATCTATCTATCTACCAATCTAAGTTGAGAACCCTATTGAGTTTTTATTTGTATTTTATTGTCTTGGGAAATTTATCAGCGGGCCGCCAGTTGATCATCCTAAGATGTTGGTTGTTCCCATAGGAGATCCGGGTTCATATCCCGCATGTTACAATGGCGGTCTCTTATGGGGGAGGAGGTCAAAGGGGTGTAAATAGAGTATCACAGTATGATTAATGATACCCATAAAACCTAGCGGTCAAACAGAAATGGTTCCCATCATTTTTCCACTATTCATTTTTCCCATAGGGGATTTTAGAAACACTTAAAATAAGGGCTGTGTTTCAATATATTGATAAAAGTCACCTTGTACGAGAGAGATTTACATGGTTATCAAAACATTATGCCAAGTGGAAAAATGATTGGAACCATTTCCCTGTTTGACCGCTAGATTTTATGGGTATTATGACATCTCCACTGTAGGGCTCTATTTAGCGGACGTGAGTCGTTCATGGTTAAGTGATGAGGTAACCCTGCCTGCGAACTTCAAAACCAGTGTCTGCCTGATCTGGGAATTTCCTCATGGTCTAAAGGTCATATTGGAACTTGCTCCCATGGGAGACCCGGATTAATATCCTGCATATTTACACATACGTAAATATTGCATTTGATTACTGCTACAGTGCTATTTGGGTTGTTAATCAGATTCGTCCCGCCGTTCTTGATTTCTAGTATCCCCCCTTTGAACTGTTTTAAAGCATTGTTAGGCGCTAGTAACATTAGCAGTGCTTAATTTGAGCCAGGTCCCTACGTAATCACGTTACGTAGCCTAGGCTAATTGTCTCCCTACTGAATTTGAATCGTGGGAAAGCCAAATAAAACATGGATAAGAAAAGGCGGGGTTGGCAGTGCCGCCACCGACGAAGTGCTCAGAGCAGGTGCAATTTACAATTCAAGAACAAGAAAATGTGGCTTGAATGTACAGTTAGTTAACATCGTGTGCCTCAACAAAACAACATCAAAGAGCCCTCAGAAAAAAAGGTTTTTGAACGTGCCCGAACCAAGGCGTATTTGGTGGCAACAAGCCTTGTAGACCAGGCTGAAGAGACACCCAGCTTATAGTTAACACTCTAAATGAAAACATAGCCTCTACAGCCAGTCTTCAGAACAGCCTTAGAAGGAGGCTAAACGACACAGCCTCAGGCCCGCTCATGGCTTTGAGCAAGAAATTGACTCTGGACTTGACATGGGGAGAGTCATTGTGGGAGGTTTTGAACCCAACCCCCCCCCCCCCCCCCGACCAATAAACGTCGATTTTATTTTGATTTATCAAGTTGATGGAATTGTTGTTGAGTGGGTATGGACCTCGCCTCACTGAACAGCAATGCAAACAGTCCCCCTATTAATGAGTGCGCATCTCTCTCCATCAACCTTGCGCGATTAGATCACTTGCCTTAATGTGCCTTCTTCAGCTAATTTCTCTGCATTTATCAGCCTGGTGATAAATCCCAATGCATACTCCTATAATAACGATGCAATGACCAAATGAAGCGTTTGGCGTAGCCCTTTGATTAATTGATCAATCGCTCCTAATGTAGCCTACTGTCTAGAGACCAAAACACAGGCCCGGTCAAAGACAGCAACGGTTTCAGTCAAATGGAAAGTAAGCGCAGGATAGGCTTAAATCAATTGCATAATATTACGATGTATAGCCTATAGGTTCAGCCCCGCAATCTTCAACAAACCTGTCTAAATACCCTACGACAACAAAAACAACGAGATAGATAGATCAACAATAGCCATCTATTGGGTAGCTTACCACATCAATTCGCAAAAAGGCATTATGGAAGACGGTCAGTGTTACTGAAATTGATTTAAATTAACAACAATATTGAGTTTACCTGTCCACGCTCGAATAATGGGATGGGAAGCACAGTGTTGTCACAGCGGTTAACGGGCAAGGTGGAGCCGATTGACGCAACCTGCTTCTGTTTGTGGCAGACAGGCGGGCGGGCGCGCGCCACATACCCTTCAAACGGAACACTGGAATAAAGCACCGCTCACATCAACACACCCTGAACACAAGGCGGTCAATATGGCGCTTTCCCAGTTTTTAGAGAGAAATGGTAATGGCGTCTTTTTGTAGACATTTACTCCGCCATGGTTCGTAGTAGGGTTTTTGGATAAACGTCGAAAATAAGGTATGTAGTAAACAAAGGCTTAGAAGAGCCCATACGTTTTTTTAAAATAAGATAGAATAATCTTCCTCAGCTAAATTTTGAAGCATTTATGTAATAATAATAACAAATAATGTGCATAAAGACTTCATAATTCATAAAGGTCATGTTAACTGACTGATATTATCTTTTTTTGTATTTTTTAAAATAATATCTCATAAGCCTGTGTTAAACTTATTTTTGACGTTCATTCCAAAACCTTATTCTTTCCCCATTATTTTCCCCCATAGGAATGGCTGAACGAACCAGAGGTAAATAATTTTAGTTTTTTAGGACTACAAACTGGGAGCTTTATAGAACCCTAGTAAAAAAATAAATAATCAAATATCAGAATCCTATCAGAATCCTATTATCCTATTGATGTACAGTCATATATAATAGTCAGCTATGCATACAAAATATAGAAAGTTCCCTTAACCTTCTTAATGTTGGTACAGGGAGAGGAAAATAAAAACCTAAAGATAATGAAACATTGAAGTCCTGTAGGATCCTATATCATTCCAATACATGCATCCAATTAGAATCCAATAGAACAACCATTCGATTTTTGAACCAGTCCTTTTGGTATCCTATAGGATTTTATATACAATAATCTAAACAAAAAAATCAGTGTGCTGGAGTCTGGTGTGGAGTCTGTGCCCTTAACCACTTTCTGTACCTGTCCTCCTATCTGTACTTAAATCTGTCCTGTCAGAAAAACAATAAAATATTATTATTTTTTTTAAATCCCATAGGATTCCAATAATAAAAAATCATATTAGAATCCAAAAGTAAATCCTATCAGATTTTGGAACCAGTCCTATAGGATTCAAAAGGATGGGTTCCAAAATCTGATAGGATTTTCTTTTGGATTCTAATAGGATTTTTTTATTTATTGGAATCCTATAGGATTTTTTGACAAGGTTAGGCTGCCTAGGCAACAATTTTTACAGTTGAAGTCGGAAGTCATTAAAACCCATTTTTCAACCACTCCACAGATTTCATGTTAACAAACTATAGTTTTGGCAAGTTGGTTAGGATGTCTACTTTGTGCATGACACAAGTAATTATTCCAACAATTGTTTACAGACAGATTATTTCACTTATAATTCACTATATCACAAATCCAGTGGGTCAGAAGTTTACATACACTAAGGTGACTGTGCCTTTAAACAGCTTTGAAAATTCCAGAAAATGATGTCATGGCTCAATTGGAGGTGTACCTGTGGATGTATTTCAAGGCCTACCTTCAAACCCAGTGCCTCTTTGTTCGACATCATGGGGAAATCAAAAGAAATCAGCCAAGACCTCCGAAAAAAAATTGTAGACCTCCACAAGTCTGGTTCATCCTTGGGAGCAATTTCCAAACACCTGAATGTATCACGTTCATCTGTACAAACAATAGTATGCAAGTATAAACACCATGGGACCACGCAGCCATCACACCGCTCAGGAAGGAGACGCGTTCTGTCTCCTAGAGATGAACGTACTTTGGTGCGAAAAGTGCAAATCAATCCCAGAACAACAGCAAAGGACCTTGTGAAGATGCTAGAGGAAACAGGTACAAAAGTATCTATATCCACAGTAAAACGAGGCCGATATCGATATAACCTGAAAGGCCGCTCGGCAAGGAAGAAGCCACTGCTCCAAAAACGCCATAAAAAAGCCAGACTACAATTTGCAACTGCACATGGGGACAAAGATCATACTTTTTGGAGAAATGTCCTCTCGTCAAAAATAGAACTGTTTGGCCATAATGACCATCGTTATGTTTGGAGGAAAAAGGGGGAGGCTAAGATGTATATTAACTTCCAACTTCAACTGTATACTCTGAGTATACCAAACATTAGGAATCCATACCCATCCCTTACCCAATGAGCTGAAACCTTCTGTAGGCTTACTTGAGCATGTGCACTAATGAATAAGCATATGGTTGTATAACTATCGTGCAACAATCATTTCAGCTTATGACCGCATTAAATAAGTTGGCACTTGCACAACAGCAAACCCTGGGAACCACGGGAATCAATGAAAAAGATGCCTGGAGTCATACTCACCCAGTAAAGAGTGGGTAATAATACACAATTCCCAGTGAAAGGAAACTGAACTAGATAGGTTTAGTCATACAGATAAAACTATCAGACGGGAGGAAAAAGGGAATTATAAACACTTTACATATACAGTGTACTATACACAAAGACTTTATACGTATACTGTACTGTATAAGGCACTTCCCTTGGCTAACAGTGAATAATAGTTCACCTTCAGTTACGCCCTGCCTTAAAATGATCCACTAATACCCACTCTAATGACATCAGTACAGCATTGTGTACAGTACAGCACCATGTGGGTGCTGTACTGTACATAACCTAGCCAATCTGACAACCATCTATTTTTTCTAGGCTGCTAGGCCATAGGTAGCTTCAGGCCAAAACCTACATTCTTCTGAGGGGAGGGGGTTCTCCAGAGTTTCCCTAGAGGACCACTGTGGCTCTACAATGCATAGCTCTGTCTGTTTATAATCCCCCCCCCCCTTAAAAATGCTCTACTCCGTCTTTCCTCAGGAATTCAGAGTATGTATACTGTGAGTCGTGGCATCTGAGATGGGGATACAGCATGTGTGTCTACTATCTACTCTCTGAGTACCTGACTGTCAAGGCATATTTATACTCCTATCAGATTCCAAATAACCTGGAGACTAGATTAGATGTTATTAATGTGTGGATTTGTATATTCTTAATATACAGCCAGCCTGGTCTCATAGACTAGACATAGTAAACTTAAATCCGGGACACTCATGTTAGTATTATAGTATGTTACGTTTGGTATGATTACATAAGACAGAAGGATACTTAAGGCAAAAATGAAAGTAGGGTGGTTGGTCGGAGTGGATGGATGGGCATATAACGCGAACGTCTAACAACCAAAAGGTTGCATGTTTGAATCTCATCACGGACAACTTTAGCATTTTAGTTCATTAGCAACTTTGCAACTACTTACTACTTTTTAGCTCCTTTGCAAATACTTAGCATGTTAGCTAACACTTCCCCTAACCCTGACCCTAACCATAACCATTTAAACTATCCTTAACCATTTAAACTAACCCTAACTTTAACACTAACCGCTAGCTTAGCTAACGTTAGCCACCTAGCTAGCGTTAGCCACCTAGCTAATGTTAGCAACAACAAATTGGAATTCATAACTTGTCATACGTTTTGCAAGTTCCTAACATATCATACGAAATAGATGATGTACATCCACAAATTATTACACACCATACAAAATGTAACATATCATACTAATTGGTGTGTTCTGTTTACTATGTTACGTTTACCCCTGAGTCCAGGTTGATGCTGCATATGAGTATAATATCTGATATTTTTGGAGAAGCCATCAGTTAAAATGGAAACAACACTAACCAAACACAAGCTCATGTACCAAGCTATCATTGTACATAAAATCCTATTGTCTATTTAACTTGACACACATCTAATTTAACCAAAACATTTTCACCTTTGTTATCACAACCACTTTTAATGTGATTTCCAATCATGTGTTTGCAACAGTACGATTTATGTTTCCTTTACTACTGTCCCCAAAGGCACCAGCTACACAGGTGGGGGGCATGGTAACCACAGCAACCATAACAGTGCTGCTTGTTCTTGTTGACAGGTTTATTTTAGTATGCACTGTAGGGCTGAGACCTCGATAGCATCTCCACGGGGCAGGAAATGACCTAGTCCTATAGTTTGTCGTCATCTGTTACCATTGAATGCTTGTCCCCAGAACTACAAGCAGCACTGCTTTCAACATTCGCATAATGCTTTTTCATGCCCACACATGAACACACACACATCAGTCCGATGGTTAAGCTGTCACAGGGCATGTTTGCCATGGAGCCCCGGCTGCAGCGATGTAATTTATACGCTCAAAGCAATCAGCGAATCTGTGAGACGTAATGGTGTTATTAGACCCATGCTGGAATGTAGTCTGACTTGGACTGGGGTGTTGAGGCAGCCTCCCTTGCCAGCCAGCCAACCAGCCGGCCTGCAGACAGCATCAGGGAAAAAATAATCAAAGTGCCCTCTGAAGGCCTCAGTCATTACACACACAGACAGGGGCAGAGGGGGGAAATAAACAACCTGAGAAGGACAGATGGGCATTTCCCCCCATTGAGCCTGGAGGTTGTAACTTCTTGAAACATTGTAGGGAGAGGAGGGGGAAATCCCTGCTTGGTGTTGGTCTTGACATGAGGCCAGAGAGTGTTTTATAGTGTGGCTTTCTCATGATCAACAGGGCCAATAACCTTTGTGAAAACAGTGTGTCATTCAGCGGGGTTGTGTGTGTGTGTGTGTGTGTGTGTGTGTGTGTGTGTGTGTGTGTGTGTGTGTGTGTGTGTGTGTGTGTGTGTGTGTGTGTGTGTGGTGGGCGTGCATGTGTGCCTGTTAGATGGTTGTTACTACCGACAGGGACCAGTGTCCAAGCATATGAGCCCTGAGCTCATGAGCTCACGTCCTGTTACACAGCCAATCACAAAATAGATATATAAATACGGTTGGGGTTCTAAAATGTACAAAATGATACCGATGACTAATGTAGGTGTACAAAGTGAACCTGTTTCAGACAGTCTATTGGATCTTTAGTAGGGAAAAGAAAACAAAGTCACCCAACCTGCACAGAAATGCATTTACATGAATAATTCATGCTTCCACGTTCAAAGTCAAAGGTATCAATACCAGCCATTACAAAGCTGAGCTGAAATACAGTACAGAAACAATTGGGAACATTTCAACATAGTTCACTATTTTCTGCATCTTCAGTTTGTTGTCTTGTAGACAGTGATGAGAGCCTTCTGTTTTTCAACTGTTAAAAATGACGGTGTGATGTGTGGTGGAAGGTAAAACTGACCATAGTTCTTGTCCTCTCATAGCCTTTGTTAATGGAGGAGACATCTCTAGTCTGCCAGTGATGCAAGCGGTTCTGCTCTGGCTGGACTTCCCATGGATCCAGCTAAGTCTCAGACAGCCCAGACTCAGCCTCAGAGAGGAAACAACAATTAAACAGACAGAAAGGGTGTGAAACAAGTCGATAGGAGTCAGATATAATAAAGTGGACCTAACTGGCTGCCAAGAGTCTGTGGGTTAAGCAATACCACAGGCAAGCAGTCCTGAGGGGCCGTAGAGAGGTTGGGGAGGCCCCGCTATGCTTCAGCCTCCCAGCCTGGTACCTCTCTTAGGGCCAACAATAACACAGCCGGGGAGGTAGGGAATGTGGACAGGAAACCAATATTTCACATCGCCGCTGAGCTGCTGAAGACCTGGCCTTAGTGGAGTCACATTTTGCCCAAAGAGAGAGGTCCTCCAGGAAACACACTGCGTTCCCACGGGATGCTCCTGACCCAGGTTCACACACACGCAACCATGTATACACACAAACACACACATGCAAACACACACGCAAGCAAGCTAACACACGTGTTTGCACACATGCACACAAACACATACACACACAAACCCTTCAAGCCTGGTTCCATCTTTCCTCAGTGCCAGTCCCCATGCTCCTATGACTTTCCACCCTAAGTCCTGCCCCCAACAGGGCAGAGGCAAGCTGAGCAATGTCTCTGTCTGTGTGTGCCAGGTGTCTGGACTGCTCCCTGGTTGCCTACACAACAGGACCACTGTTTCAAACTGCACATAAAACATTGCTGGGTACCTTTCTCACTCAGAGAGAAAAATCTCCTAAGTTCTAACCACCACTGTCCCTGACCCTCCTCCTTCCTTGCTCAATCCTTCCACGCAGTGTTGTTTTTCATCCTGTTGTTTTTGGAGTGGACCCTCTCGGACCCCCAGAGCAAGCACTCTAATGCTGAGCTAAAAAAAAAAAACAGACACACAATCTAAGGCAAAGGATAACACAACATCTTGGAGACATGAATGTGGCTCTGGGGCCAGCTAATTGAAAATCGCACTCACTGACAATTTTCAGAAACTGACTGCAATACCTGTATCGTCCAGCAGAGAGCGCACATGAGTATGAGTCTTGGGCTGATGCATTGTGGCTCTGCTACAGCTCTTTGGGATAAATTACATGGAAAATGGTTATTCGACATTATTTAAAACCCCTTGGCTGCTGAAATGTATCATTGTTTTATTGTGTTACATAGGAAATGAACCCATTTGGCTTTTCTATGTATGACTTGGGGAATAGACTTTGTTGCAATAGCCGTTTCAAATTGCTTTGACAGTATAATAAGTGGAATCAAAATGATTTCATGTGTCCAAATATATCCTGTACTGCAACACAGTATTTGTCCCGAAAAATGTTATCAACTTGGCTCAGCATGCCATCATTTTGTATTCTAAGGAATGTCTGGTACACTACATGACCAAAAGTATGTGGACACATGCTGGTCTAACATCTCATTCCAAAATCATGGGCATTAATATGGAATTGGTCCACCCTTAAGCTGATATAATAGCCTACACTCTTCTGGGAAGGTGTCGGGAACTTGCTCACCCACAAGAGCATTAGTGAGGTCGGACACTGATGTTGGACGATTAGGCCTGGCTCACAGTCGTGTTCCAATTTATCCCAAAGGTGTTCGATGGGGTTGAGGTCAGGGCTCTGGACAGACAAGTCAAGTTCTCCCACACTGATCTCGACAAACCATTTCTGTATGGCCCTCGCTTTGTGCATGGGGGCATAGTCATGCTGAAACAGGAAAGGGCCTTCCCCAAACTATTGCCACAAAGTTGGAAGCACAGAATCATCTAGAATGTCATTGTTTGCTTTAGCGTTAAGATTTCACTTCACTGGAACTAAGAGGCCTAGCCCGAACCATGAAAAACAGCCCCGGACCATTATTCCTCCTCCAACAAACTTTATAAACTTTTATAAAAAATAAAAAAAACAGGAAATATCTTAATTACAAAAATATTCGGACCCTTTACTCAGTACTTTGTTGAAGCACCTTTGGCAGCAATTACAGTCTTGAGTCTTTTTGGGTGTGACGCTACAAGCTTGGCACACCTGTATTTGGGGTGTTTCTACCATTCTTCTCTGCAGATCCTCTCAAGCACTGTCAGGTTAGATGGGGAGCGTCGCTGCACAGCTTTTTTCAGGTCTCTCCAGAGATGTTAGATCGGGTTCAAGTCCGGGCTCTGGCTGGGCAACTCAAGGCCATTCAGAGACTTGTCCCGAAGCCACTACTGTGTGTAGACTGATGAGGATTTTTTTTTATTTAATCAATTTTAGAATAAGGCTGTAACGTAACAAAATGTGGAAAAAGTGAAGGGGTCTGAATACTTTCCGAATGCACTGTATGGTGTGTAAGTATAAAAGCTGAGCTGGTGTTGATACTGCTGCATTACTGTAATGAAACCTACTTGGATAAATGCCAAAACAGTTCCCATCATGCAATGAATGGCCTAATTGTCCTCTTAAAAATCTACTTCCATCGACTTCCACCCATGAGGCAGAGGAGAGGCTGAAAAGATGGCTCTGTTCCCTACCTCCCAGCAGTTCTTTATCAACCTTTGTCTGGCTGCTACTCTGAGCTTAGGTGGTCAGACCATGTTATCGGTTTTGTAAGGGCATGGGTCTGGTGTTGCTCTGACTGACTTCTCTCGATTTATGACTTCTTCATTACAGTAGGGGTGAATTCAGGGTAGGCAACTTGTTTTATATACTTCAGTTCCCACACACACACTCAACTTATTCAGAAAATGGAAGCATCTACCTGCTAGGGAAATGTAGTGTACTTGATTTTTGCAATCAAACCCATTTAGCAATTTGATTTGACAAGAGAGAGAAAATATGTTTACTTGTTACTGTGTAAACACTGCAATGTGGGTTTGATTGAGTTGAGCCCAAGAGTTCTGTCTGTCCTATCATCTCTCGCTTTGTCTCCATAGTGGAATTCAGTGGAGATAATCGAAAACACAGTCAGTGAGGCAGCAAGCACAATGGAGACATTATATGTCATCTGTTTGGAATGTAAATATAAATGTAAGTTTTTTCTTCATTCTTGTACATTTTCCATAACATTGTCTCATTGCTTCAATGGTGATATGCATTGGAAACTAAAAAGACATCAGAACGGTAAAGTTAGGTAATTATCATATGTATTTTTCTTAAACTTACTTTATTAAGTGAAAACATGAGGTAGGCAATTTTTTGTTGTTGCAAAAAGTAATAATAAAAACTCACCCCCTTTACTAGCTCAGACTTTTCTGATAGCTACTTTATTGAGGGCAATTTTACATACAATGGCTGTGATATGTGGTTGTCCCGCTTAGCTATCTTAAGATGCACAAACTAAGTCATTCTGGATAAGAGCGTCTGCTTTAATGACTAAAATGTCAATGTGATGTCCAGAATCTGATTGTTTGCACATATTGTTCATATTGTTTCAAGGTTCTGGAATCTGATTGTTTGCACATATTGTTCATATCGTTTCAAGGTTCTGGAAAACCAGAGCCAAGTAACCCAAAGTAGTTCAGTTGACTGACTGGCCAGAAGGTGGCTCTCCTTTTCTAAAACGTTATCTAAATATGAACTGAAATGTTTTTCACCATAAAAATTCAACTTAACCTTTAATAAAGGTCTAATGGTAATCTAATTTATCAAATTAAGTGGTTTGGAAAGGAATCCAAAAACGACAACGTCCTTTTCAAAAAGCAGTAGTATTAAAATGGTTAATAGACTCAATATATGGTATCGTCATGACACAAGGAAATATATACAGTATAACGACATCTTTAGATAATAACCCTCAATGCCATTTAAATTAATGATATACCATTCTCTGACTCTTCTGTTTTGTTTCTCTATCCCTCCATTCACTGCTCAGATGGCTTTCCCAGAGAGCTAGTCATCTTTTCCTCTCCTCTGTCTGGCTCCTTGGATCCCCTCTCTCTCTTCTCTCATTCCCCCCACCCCCCCCACCCTTTCCCTCTCTCTGCTCTCTCTCTCTCTCGCTCTCTCTCTTTCTCTCTGCACTCTCACTCTCCATAGTTTGGAAGAACATCAGCTATATTTTTTTATTTCTATAAGTAGCTGTTAGTATTTTCTTGCTAGGGTCATTTAATTTAAGTGCTGTCTTTTACCTAGTAGCGTACTTAATCACTGCTGTTTTAACTGTCTGGTTGCTCAGTAATCGTGACTGTGGTTGTAGATGTAGATTAGTTTCAGGCATATTTGTGTAACAGTCTTGCTAATTTGTGGGCGTGTTGCCAGGTAAATCAGCAATCAGTGCTGGGAGGCGTGTCTTTCACCTCTGCTAGGCATTTAAGTGGCGGTGTTGTTGCCAAAACCAAGACGTTCTGCCCAGTTTGGTATTTTGGTATTTTATTAGGATCCTCATTAACTGTTGCGAAAGCAGCAGCTACTCTTCCTGGAGTCCACACAAAACATGAAACATGACATAATACAGAACATAAATAGACAAGAACAGCTCAAGGACAGAACTACATACATTTAAAAATGGCACACATAGCTACATATCATTATATACACACAAAATATCTAGGTCAAATAGGGGAGAGGCGTTGTGCTGTGAGGTGCTGCTTTACGCATATTACACTGACATCCCTACACACACACACACACACACACACACACACACACACACACACACACACACACACACACACACACACACACACACACACACACACACGCTGCTGCTATTGTCTCTTATGTATTCCGTTGCCTAGTCACTTTACCTACAGTATATACAGTATAAGTACCTCCATGACCTCGTACTCCTGCACATTGACTCAGTACTGGTACTCCCTGTGTATAGTCCTGTTACTTTTACTCCTTAGTGTTATTCACTGTGTATTTATTTTATTTTATCACATGCTTCACCATAATGGGGCATTTTGTCACAGAGGATATGAGGAATATAGGTCTGACTTGCGTATGCGTCTTCCATCCAGCTGTTTATCCCTCAGTTGTGTGTGTGTGTGTGCACGCAACACACACTCACACCACACACACATAAGCCCAGCTCTGTCAGTTCACACTCACAGCTGCCTCGCCTGCCTGGGTCCCTCATAGTCGCCGCATGACATGATCATTTCTGTAATGATTATCATTATCAACTACTATTAAAAGTCTGCACTGGCTGCATCATATTTTTTGGGTGGGGGTTGTGAGAACAGGTTGCGTGACGGAGGTGGAAAGGACAACAGGGAGGTAAGTGGAACCACATTGGGGTGATTAGCATCTAGCTGTGTGTTGCGCAAAGTGGTGCGTAAGCTTGCCACACATAATTAAGACATTTGTTTTCTTATCGTGATCACCGTCATTATCAGCACGATATCGTCCCCGTTACAGTAGATCATCTCAAATATCTATTCATACATTACGATGAACAGTAGATCATCTCAAACATCTATTCATACATTACTATGAACAGTAGATCATCTCAAACATCTATTCATACATTACTATGAACAGTAGATCATCTCAAACATCTATTCATACATTACTATGAACAGTAGATCATCTCAAACATCTATTCATACATTACTATGTACAGTAGATCATCTCAAACATCTATTCATACATTACTATGTACAGTAGATCATCTCAAACATCTATTCATACATTACTATGTACAGTAGATAATCTCAAACATCTATTCATACATTACTATGAACAGTAGATCTTCTCAAACATCTATTCATACATTACTATGAACAGTAGATCATCTCAAACATCTATTCATACATTACTATGAACAGTAGATCATCTCAAACATCTATTCATACATTACTATGAACAGTAGATCTTCTCAAACATCTATTCATACATTACTATGAACAGTAGATCATCTCAAACATCTATTCATACATTACTATGAACAGTAGATCATCTCAAACATCTATTCATACATTACTATGTACAGTAGATCATCTCAAACATCTATTCATACATTACTATGTACAGTAGATCATCTCAAACATCTATTCATACATTACTATGTACAGTAGATCATCTCAAACATCTATTCATACATTACTATGTACAGTAGATAATCTCAAACATCTATTCATACATTACTATGAACAGTAGATCTTCTCAAACATCTATTCATACATTACTATGTACAGTAGATCATCTCAAACATCTATTCATACATTACTATGAACAGTAGATCATCTCAAACATCTATTCATACATTACTATGTATAGTAGATCATCTCAAACATCGATTCATACATTACTATGTACAGTAGATCATCTCAAACATCTATTCATACATTACTATGAACAGTAGATCATCTCAAACATCTATTCATACATTACTATGTACAGTAGATCATCTCAAACATCTATTCATACATTACTATGTACAGTAGATCATCTCAAACATCTATTCATACATTACTATGAACAGTTGTTTGTCAACATAGTTTACATTTAATGGCTCATCCTTTTGAGAGAGTATGTTTCCCATGCCAAGAAAGCCCTTACATTGAATTGAATTGAGAGAGATTGAGAGAGTATTTTTCCCATGCCAATAAAGCCCTTACGTTGAATTGAGAGAGAGAGTAAGAGAGAAAGAGAGAGAAAGAGAGAGAGAGCGAGACAAAGAGAGGGAGGACTTGAAAGTGGTTTCTATCGTTCTCCCCTTTTCTTGAGCCCTGATGTGAGGCCTCTAATCATAATTATTTGAAAAAACAACCATCCCACCTGTTGTCAGAGGTGTAAATTAGTTCCTCATTAGGCATGTAGAGCCACACCAGGCCACACCAGACCCTCCAGGACTGAAATGGGCAACCCCTACAGCAGGTACAGGGTACCTTTACTCTCAATAGTCTAAAGAGGCTGAAATGGTGAATGCAGCTTCCCAGTAGGCATCCAGCATGAGATGTACCCATTTACCCGTACAGTACCGACTAGGGGATCGATGAGGGACCCATCCTGTATCCTCTCCAGCTTGACCCATTTGGATTGGATTTATTAGGATCCCCATTAGCCGACGCCAAGGGCGACAGCTAGTCTTGCTGGGGTCTGACACCTAACGAAAAATACATTACACACAGAATACTTTACAATTTACATACATTTGTGTGTGTGTGCATCTATCAGTTACACATGCATGTCAGTACATACACACAACAAGTAGGTCACATGGGGCAGAGGCGTTGTGCCGTGAGGTGTTGCTTTATTTTGCTGTTCACTTGCACTATAAAAGATGGAAGGGAGTTCCATGCACTCATAGCTCTGTATAATACTGTACATTTCCTTGAATTTGTTCTGAACCTGGGGACTGTGAAAAGACCCCTGGTGGCATGTCTGGTGGGGTAAGTGTGTGTGTCAGGGCTGTGTTGACTACGCAAAAATAATTGAATTTCCAACACATTAATGTTTCTAATAAAAAGAAGAAGTGATGCAGTCAGTCTCTCCTCAACTCTTAGCCAAGAGCGACTGGCATGCATAGTATTTATATCAGCCCTCTGATTACAATGAAGAGCAAGATGTGCCGCTTTGTTCTGGGCCCGCTGCAGCTTAACTAGGTCTTTCCTTGCAGCACTTCACCATATGATTGAACAATAATTAAGATAAGATCAAACTAGAACCTGCAGGACTTGCTTTGTGGAGTGTGGTGTCAAAAAAGCAGAGCATCTCTTTATTACGGACAGAACTCTCCCGATCTTTACAACAATTGAATATGTTTTGACCGTGACAGTTTACAATCTAAGGTAACGCCAAGTAATTTAGTCTCCTCAACTTGTTCAACAGCCAATCCATTCATTGCCATATTCAGCTGAGGTCTGGAACTTAGGGAATGATTTGTACCAAAATACAATGCTCTTAGTTTTAGAGATGTTCAGGACCAGTTTATTACTGGCCACCCATTCTAAAACTGACTGCAACTCTTTGTTAAGGGTTTCAGTGACTTCATTAGCTGTGGCCCCATTTAGTGGGGCCTTGCTCCCGATGTGTGTGGAACTTGACTGATCCCGGTGAGGAATTTGCTCTAAATCTCTGTGGAGAGCATGAGCTGTAAATCACATGACAAGTATGTGGGAACGGCTGTTACATGTAATGAAGATGGAGGCTGAGGAGGAGAAGGGTGGCAGTGGAGGCTACATTCCTCTAGGCTAACTTATCTACAGCTCACTTACACACGCACAAACCCACACACAATGTAGAAAACTGTTTATGTGTGTGCATGTATAGCATTGCATGTAAACTGTTTGTGTGTATATAAACTATTTATACTGTGTGTGTGTGTGTGTGTGTGTGTGTGTGTGTGTGTGTGTGTGTGTGTGTGTGCGTGCAGCATATGTGTGTGGAGGATAATTGAAGTTGAATGTCACCTGGTGTATGAAAGAGACCTACGGACTTAGTGTTGGCGGACTGGAAGGAGGGAGGAAGTCTTAGCACCAGGAATCCAAGCTTAGGGTTTTTTTTATTTTCTTCTTGTAGGGCTCCAAAAGACAAAGTAGCGCCTGCGCAGTGAAAAAGCACTCAACCAATCGTGTGCATTTTGTATTGGAGCTGCAGACACCTGCAGACTCCACCATTCTGTCCTGGAGAGAGAAACTCAGAAAAACAAAGACAAGAGTTAATGGTAATGTTAATCAAACGAATAGGATTAAAAATGTAAAAAAATAACTGGTATGTTTGAACGTTTTGACAAAACAATGGAGCTTAGAGTGAAAGGTGTAGAGTCAGTGGAAGAGCTCGATCTGCTTCTCCACACCTGGCTCTACTGACAAGAGATGAAACCATGTTCTTTACAACCGTGTAAAAAATGGTTGCCACCTTTTGTAGCTGTTCAGAGGCAACGGGCCACACGTGGAGAGGAGAGCTTGGCTATACCTAGCCTTCCTTGCTAATCAAGTCGCATGCTGCCTTGACATTGCTGTGACTCACAGACTATGCAGAGCGAAATCAAACAGCCAAGCCTCAACAAGTAACAGATGCTGGAAACAATGTTGAAGAGAGGCTTATAGCATACATTTTTCACCCGCTTTGAGGAAAACACCTTCTTCGCCCACTTCAAGGAAAACACAATGCCGCCGACGCGGGCCGCTCACAAGGACTGTGAGCTCTCGTTCTCCGTGACTGACTTGAATAAGACATTTAAGCATGTTAACCCTCGCAAGATTGCCGGCCCAGACGGCATCTCAAGCCGTGTACTCAGAGCATGTGCAGACCAGCTGGCTGGAGTGTTTACAGACATATTCAATCTCTCCTGTTGGCCCCACTTGCATCAAGATGTCCACCATTGTTCCTATACCCAAGAAATTACTATCCAACTTGATCTCATAGTTTCACTTCGGGATTTGACGTGATTGGACGAAGGTTGATTTTTACCCATTAATTCTGCGTAGTTACAGGGTTCATGCTGCTTGGTTACAGGGTTAAAACAGAAACAACTCAAGGGGTTAAGTTTAGGTATTAATTCAGAGTGGTTAAGGTTAGGACTTGGGGAAAGCATAAAACTAAATAATACAAAAAAAGTGATGTTTCCATTTAGTATCATCAAGTACTCTCTCTGCCTGCAAGACATTTGTGAACCGCTGTGGCGCAGGGGTCTATGCAGTGTGCTCTGGCTCTGAGTGTTGTGATTTCAAGTCCAGTGCTGTGCCATTGTTTTTGGTGGGGCTGAGGACGGCATATACGACATCCTCAGGATCTTTTCAAACGTCCAAAATCGATGTGTGTTTCTAGTGACCAGCCTGGATTATTGCCCTGTAGTACTCACTTCTGTCATCATGAAGTGCTCTGAGAGGCTGGTTAAGGAACATATCACCTCAACCTTACCAACACCCTAGACCTACTAGAATTTGCATACCGCCCCCACAGATTCACGGATAACGCAATCGCCATTGCACCACACACTGTCCTATCCCATCAGGACAAAAGGAAAAACTATGTAATAATGATGTTCATCGACTACAGCTCAACACCATAGTGCCCTCCAAGCTCATCACCAAGCTCAGGGCCCTGGGTCTGAACCCTGTCCTGTGCAACTGGGTTCTGGACTTATTGACGGGCCGACTCCAGGTGGTGACCAAAGGCAATAACACCTCCGCTACGCTGATCCTCAACACGTCTCCAACTCAATCATCAAGTATGCAGATGACATAACAGTGGTAAGCCTGATTACCAACAACGATGAGACAGCCTACAGGGAGGAGGTGAGGGCCCTGGAGGAGTGGTGCCAGGAAAATAACCTCTTCATTAACGTCAACAAAAAGCCTCTTCAACCTCAGGAAGCTGAAGAAATGTGGCTTGGCCCCTAAGACCCTCACAAACATCTACAGATGCACCATTGAGAGAATCCTGTCTGGTGGTATCAACTCCTGGTATGCAGGGCTCTCATCACCGGGGGTACACTGGTTGCCCTACATGACATCCACAGCACCCGGTGTCACAGGAAGGCCAAGAAGACCTGCTACACTCTAGAAGGTGGAGACAGTACAGGTGCATAAAATCTGGGGCCGAGAGACTGAAAAACAGCTTCTATCTCCAGGCCATTAGACTGTTAAATAGTCACCACTAGCCGGCTAACATGCGGTTACTCAACCCTGCACCTTAGATACTGCTGCCCAATGTACATAGTAATTGAACACTGGTCACTTTAATAATGTTTACATACTGTTTCACCCACTTCATATGTACACTGAACAAAAATATAAACACAACATGTAAAGTGTTGGTCCCATGTTTCATGAGCTGAAATAAAATTTCCCATACACAAAACAAATATTATTTCTCTCATATTTTGTGCACAAATCTGTTTACATCCCTGTTAGTGAGCATTTCTCTTTTGCTAAGATAATCCATCAACCTGACAGATGTGGCATATTAAACAGCATGATCATTACACAGGTGCACCTTGTGCTGGGGACAATAAAGGGCACTCTAAAATGTTTTGTCACAACACAATGCCACAGATGTCTCAAGTGCAATTGGCATGCTGACTGCAGGAATGTCCAACAGAGAGAATTAAATGTACATTTTTCTACCATAAGCTGCATATCTGTATTCCCAGTCACGTGAAATCCATAGATTAGGGCCTAATTAATTTATTTCAATTGACTGATTTCCTTATATGAACTATAACTCAGTAAAATCTTAGAAATTGTTGCATGTTGCGTTTATATTTTTGTTCAGTATAATATGCTGTATTCTAGTCAAGGCTCATCCTATATAACTACTGCTGGACACACCTTTTCTATGCATTTACTGTACATACTGTCTATACACACCATCACATACAGTACATACACATATATATTTATATTCCGGACTCTGACATTGCTTGTTCTGATATTTCTTAATTCATTTGTTGTTATTTTGGGGATTTTATGTGTTTTGTTTTGTATTGTTAGGTATTACTGCACTGTGGGAGCTAGAAACATGAGCATTTCGCTGCACCTGCGATAACATCTGCAAAATATATGTATGCTACCAATAAAATTTAATATTTTCATAAAATAATACAATTATATTTCATTTCCTTAGCGACACCACACACCTTTTAAATCACTTTTTTGCTCTTTCACTCTCCAACTGCCTAAAAGGTCACAACTGATTTCAGATTAATAAAAACCACCAGATGAAGTGACTCATTTGGATGAAAGATCTGAGGCTGCATTGCTGATCCCAGCTCTTACACTTAAAGTCAACATTTTCCACACTTGACTATCTGATAAAAAGCCACAGTACCTAAAGTTGAACACTGGTGCATTGACAAATATTGACTCTGGGGTATCCTGTATCCGCCCGCCACTTCGCTTGCTTTGTTAACTGCTGGGTCACTCCGGCCCCACCTTTCATGAAGGCCCACCCTACCCCACTCCGACGCGCAACTCCACACTTCAAAGCCTCAGCCTGGGGGTTCCAGTGGGGTGCCAACCAGCCACAGCACAGTATAACTGGATCACGCTTGTTAATGCAGAGCAAACAGACATTTGTTGGGGTGTGAGGAATAGCTTCTTGCTGGACCTCCTGAAACACACCTCCAGTCCACTGGAGAGGCTGTCAGTGTCACATTGCACTCACCAACTGTTATGGAGGGCTTTCCAACACCACTCCACAGACTACATGGGAGCACAAAACATTTGTAGACAATCTATATATGGTCATACTATGAACAAACTACTGTATATGTTCATAAGCAACTTCTTGCTAAGGTTACGGTTAGGGTTAAGGTTAGGCCTAGGGTTTGGGTTAGTGGATGGTTAGTTTAAATGTACTGATAGTCTGTAGAGCATCTACAGATGGTACCTAATTAAATGTGTACAATACTGTAACTTTAATACAGGTATGCTTATCCTCTTTGTTTTAGAATGTGTACTAATCTAACATGGCTGTGACCTGGTACAGAGGATGAAAGTGCGTTAAAGGGATGTGTGTTAATTGGCTCCCCAGTTCCACTATCAGAACCAAGCAAATACAGCTGGCCACCGATGCCATAAGCGACATAAGTGGTCGCTATGGGTCCCGGCCGCTAGGAGGCCCCACGACCCACAAAAAAAGTAGCCTATACAGGTGCAATTTCTAAATGTGGTTTTGCATCAGCAGTTTTCCTCTTGTTATGTCAGTCGCTGATAGTCACTCAATAAGCCATGTCAGCTAACAATTTTTAGATTGGTAGTTAGTCTAGCCAGCTAAACTTGTAGTAATCATGGCTGAATACCGACCAGGTATGCAGGGCACATGCCCAGGGGCCCTGACCTCCAGTGGGCCCCCATTGAGTTTGTTAGTCATTCTCACTCAGATATCATATTAACATGGCATTCGTCAGGAAATTAGCTTTAAAACAAAAAATAAATGTCTCTCCACCTATTAGCACTGCTGGGTGATTTAAAAAGTCATAGTCAATTGATCCATAATATAATAATACTCATAAAAATGTTTATCTTTAACTTACAACCTGTAGAAACTATGAGAATAGAAAGGTTCAGAAGTTTTGTGAAACATCACAGCACAGTTGAAAAATATATGGAAAATAAAACTGGAGAGATAGATGGAAGGGGTTGAGTGGAGCTGAGTGTGGGACCAAAAATAACAAGATAACTATTGTAAAATATACTGTGTCCGTAAAATGTATATAGTATGTATAAGCTGGAAGTAGAAGCCTAATTGTGGTTGTTCATTAGTTTACTCCAATTAGGGGAGGGTGGTAGGGTTAGGGGAAAATAATAAAGGAAAATATATTAAAATATATATATGGGGGATTGGAAATTATGCAGACAATTACATTGATGGAAGCCACAATCTATCTGCAATATTAAAGCTGATCTACCTCCTAAAAATAAAAATAACTAAAAAGGGTCCCCAAAAGGTTAGAGCCGGCCCTGGACCCTCCACAAAACAAGATATGGCTTTGACCACACAGTCATATGTCATGAGGTGTGTTTGTGCGTGTGTGCGGTGTGTGGGGGCGTCTGTATATGTTAGAGGTACTGAGTGTGAAAATTGACTGATTATAGCTTCAGATCCTCCCAGTGTCATTACGTGCAGTCCTGTGTTCCTAGACTAAACCCTCTGTCCCTTTGGTTTGTGTAAAACTCCTGGGTGGTCCATTGATACAGTTTAATAGGCATAGAGCATCTGCATATGGTACAGAAATAGACCTCAACCTTATACAAACATGTCACAGGGAATGTGGCAAGATTTGCAAAAACAAACAAGTTTTCTGTTTATCATAATTAAGTCATCTTTGTATAAACTAAATCAGAGTCGTCTTTTCAATTTGTTTGTATTTTCCGCCAAACAAATGGTTATCAACACCCGCTAACACATACAGTACACAAACATATACTATATGCATGTAGGTACACACACACACACACACACACACACACACACACACACACACACACACACACACACACACACACACACACACACACACACACACACACACACACACACACACACACACACACACACACATACCAGTGGAGGCTGCTGAGGGGAGAACAGCTCATAATAATGTCTGGAACGGAGAAATGGAATAGCATCCAACACCTGGAAACCATGTTTGATGTATTTGATACCATTCTACTGATTCCGCTCCAGTCATGACCACTAGCCCGTTCTCCCCAATTAAGGTGCCACCAGCCTCCTGTGATACAGAGCCTCTCTTTCACATTCATCTGTCTTGGTAAGCACTGTGAAAACAGCTGCAGGAAGTGTGTGAGACTTGAGATGTAGGTAGGTAGGACACTCTGCTACAAAGAACCTTAGCATCTGTTGTTTAAACCCCTAATTATCGTGCGGCTGTCCATCCTTTTCTCCAGGATACACCTGCTTTATGAGAGTTTCACACTCATAAAAGTATTTTTGTGGCTTTTCCACTGCTCACACAGGTCAGGCTGATGAGGTGTTGTTGTGGCTGGGCAATTGCAGGCTTGCAAGGCACCGGGTCATTTGGCCTGATTACAAAGCATTGGGAATAATAACAATCCATGGAGATGATACTCACACTTCAATGCTACATAAATCCTCTGGTGATGTTGAGGTAAACCCAGGCCCTGTAGCCCCCAGTACTACACATATTCCCCAGGCGCTCTCATTTGTTGACTTCTGTAACCGTAAAAGCCTTGGTTTCATGCCTGTTAACATCAGAAGCCTCCTCCCTAAATTTGATTTATTCACTGCTTTAGCACACTCCGCCAACCATGATGTCCTAGCCGTGTCTGAATCCTGGCTTAGGAAGGCCACCAAAAATTCAGAAATGTCCTTACCCAACTAGAATATTTCCCGTCAAGATAGAATTGCCAAAGGAGGCGGAGTTGCAATCTACTTCAGAGATAACCTGCAGAGTTATGTCATACTGTCCAGGTCTGTGCCCAAACAGTTTGAGCTTCTAATCTTAAAGATCCACCTTTCCAGAAATAAGTCTCTCACTGTTGCCGTCTGTTACAGACCCCCCTCAGTCCCCGGCTGTGCCCTGGACTCCATATGTGAATTGATTGCCCATCTATCTTCAGAGTTTGTACTGTTAGGTGACTTAAACTGGGATATGCTTAACACCCCGGCCATCCTTCAATCTAAGCTAGATACCCTCAATCTCACACAAAGTATCAGGGAACCTACCAGGTACAACCCTAAATCCGTAAACATGGGCACCATCATAGATATCATCCTGACTAACTTGCCCTCCAAATACACCTCCTCTGTTTTCAACCAGGACCTCAGCGATCACTGCCTCATTGCCTGCGTCCGCGGTCAAACGACCACCCCTCATCACTGTCAAACGCTCCCTAAAACCCTTCTGTGAGCACTGTCACCACCGATAAATTTACGATAATTTAACATTTCAATATGCATTTTGCTACGGCTGGCCATGCTTTCCACCTGGCTACCCCTACCCCAGCCAACAGCTCTGTACCCCCCGCAGCAACTTTAAGCCTCCAAAACTCTACTCAGCAAATTGGATGTAGTCTATCACAGTGCCATCCGTTTTGTTACCAAAGCCCCATATTCTACCCACCACTGCGACCTGTACGCTCTCGTTGGCTGGCCCTCACTACATATTCGTCGCCAAACCCACTGGCTCCAGGTCATCTATAAGTCTTTGCTAGGTAAATCCCCGCCTTATCTCAGCTCGCTGGTCACCATAGCAACACCCACCCATAGCATGCGCTCCAGCAGGTATATTTCACTGGTCATCCCCGAAGCCAACACCTCCTCAATCCTGTGTCAGAGCTCTACGGACAACTCCTTTGACCTCATGGCTTGGTTTTTGCTCTGGCAGGCACTGTCAACTGTGGGACCTTAGATAGATAGGTGCGTGCCTTTCCAAATCATGTCCAATCAATTTACCACAGGTGGACTCCAATCAAGTTGTAGAAACATCTCAAGGATGATCAATGGAAACAGGATGCACCTTAGCTCAATTTCTATTCTCATAGCAAAGTGTCTGAATACTTATGTAAATAAGGTATTTCTGTTTTTAATTTTTTATACATTTGCAACAATTTCTAAAAACCTGTTTTTGCTTTCTCACTATGAGGTATTGTGTGTAGATTTAATTTTAGAATAAGATGCCACAACGAAAGTACACAAAAGACAGATACACGGTACATGATACATAGAGCGGCAGTATGAAAACGTAAAGAAATACAAGATATCTGGAGTGCAAAAAAAAGCTATCAAAAGACATTGCGTAGTATGGGTGGTTGGCTGAATATGTACACTATACATTGATGGATGTTGGATGGTAAACTATACTATACAGGTCGATGGCAGAGAAATACTTCAGTAGCTAAAAATGCATATGATATGAGCGAGGGTAATAATAGTTTACTTAATAGACAGACTGGCTAAATGAACAGGTAAGTGAATATTTTGCATGGTTAAATTAGCTGTACAGGTAAATATACAGTTATATTTACAGATAAGTGAATACTTGCATGGTTACACAAACTGTACAGGTAAATGACAGGAAGAGATACTTAAATAGCTAAATGTGTGTATGATATAATTTAGGGTAATAATAGAAATTCCCTTAAAATACAGTCCTTAGTGCGCAGTGTTTAATTACAGACAACTGCACGTATTGCACATTCGATATACTAAAAGCAATGAGAAAGGGTGCAACTGACAGGATACTGCATTCCTGAGTGAATGCCTATGTAAGTTAGGTTCTAGAATTACTAGCAATATTGCACGTGATATGATATAACAACTGTACATGAGTATGTATATACAGACTTGCATGAATAAATAGGTCCTGAGTGAATGAGTGATGACGGACCAGAGTTACTCACGGATGGATGCATAATTGTTAAACTAGGTCCTAGCACCCCAACAGTTCCAGATCTATGTTGCCGACGGCACGGCACCCCGGTGAGGCATTATATAGTCTAATAGCCGCCGGCAGGAAGGACCTCCTGTAGCGCTCTCTGGCACACCGTGGTGGGATCAGTCTGTGACTGAAGGTAATCCTCTGCGTCATAACCATGGCGTGCAGAGGGTGGGTGACGTTGTCCATGATGGCCAGCAGTTTGGCCAGGATCCGTCTTTCCGCCACCTCCTCTAGAGTGTCAAGGCTCATCCCCAGGACAGAGCTAGCCTTCCTGATCAGCTTATTTACCCGAGAAGCATCACCGGCTTTAATGTTTGCTCCCCAGCACACCACTGCAAAAAAGATGGCACTAGTTTACTGCACACCATTCCAGCCTGTTGTCCATATGGACTCCCAGGAACTTGTAGGACCCAACCATTTCCACATCCATCCCCTGTATAGGGACTGCAGTCAGTTGTGCCTTGGTTCTCCTGAAGTCCACCACCATCTCCTTTGTTTAGCTGATGTTGAGCTGAAGGTGGTTCTGCTCACACCACAACACAAAGTCACTGATTGTGCTCCTGTACTCCCCCTCCTGCCCACCCCTGATGCACCCTACAATTGCGGAGTCATCCGAGAACTTCTGTAGGTGGCATGTTTCAGAGTTATATCTGAAGTCTGAGGTGTAGAGGGTGAACAGGAAGGGGGACAGGACCGTTCCCTGGGGGGCCCCTGTGTTGCTAACTGCCCGTTCTGACACACAGCTCTGTAGTCACACAAATTGTGGCCTACCGGTCAGGTAGTCCGTGACCCAGGAGACTAAGGGTGCTTCCACTTTCATCCTACTCATCTTCTCACCCAGTAGCAGGGGCTGAATGGTATTGAAGGCACTGGAGAAGTAAAAAAATATAACCCTCGCAGTGCAACCTGCGTTGTCCAGGTGAGAGTAGGCCCTCTGCAGAAGGTAGATGATTGCATCATCCACCCCGATGTTGCGCTGGTATGCAAACTGCAGGGGGTCCAGTGATGTACACACCAGGGGTCTGAGGTGAGCGAGGACTAACCTTTCCAGGGTCTTCATTATGTGGGATGTTAGCGCTACAGGTCTGAAGTCATTCAGGACAGTGGGGTGTGCCTTCTTGGGCACTGGGACGAGGCAGGATGTTTTCCACAGCACAGGGACCCTTTCTAGGCTCGCATCGCTGGTTGAAGCATCGCTGGAGTATTCCACACAGTTGGTCAGCACAGACCCTAAGCACCCTTGGGCTGATGCCATCAGGGCTCGCCGCTTTCCACTGATGAAGGGGGGTGTTGAGGATCAGTCCAGGGGGAGCAGGTGTGGAGGAGGGGTCACTGATTGTCTCAGCAGAGGTGTTGTGAGCAAAGTGGGGGTGGGACAGCCGTGAGGGTGTGTGGTCTGGGGAGCTGGAAGGCAGGTGGACAGGGCCAGTATCAAACCTGTTAAAAAATTGGTTCAGCTCATTGGATCTGTCCTGGGTCCCCTCCGTCTGCCCACTGTTTGACTTTTTGAAGCCAGTGATATTTCTCATACCCTTCCACACCTCTCTCACCTGGCTCTGCCTCAGCTTGTCCTCCATCTTCTACTTATACCCTCTCTTCCCCTCAGCAATCCGCAACCTCAGCTCCCTCTGGACGCATTTCAATTTGTCCTTGTCCTTGTCCCTCTCCTTGAAGGCTCTCTTCTTTTCATTCAGCAGGGCCTTCAGGTCGCTGGTGACCCAGGGTTTATTGTTTGGGAAACAGCGTACCTTCCTGGTGGGTACAGTGTTGTCTACACAAAAATTTATATAGTCTGTTATGCAGTCAGTAAGTCCATCAACGTCCTCCCCATGAGCCTCACAGAGCACATCCCAGTCTGTTGTTTCAAAGCAGTCCTGTAGGGCCTAATTCGCCTCCAGGGACCATCTCCTAATAGTCCTGGTGGTTGCAGGCTGCTGTTGGACCAAAGGCCTGTAGAGTGGAGTGAGGTGGACAAGGTTGTGATCCGATCTACCGAGGGGAGGGAGTGCAGTGGAGTTGTATGCATCCTTCACATTAGCATATAACAAGTCCAGAGTTTTATTATTCCTGGTTGGGCACTTCACGAACTGTTTGAACGTGGGCAGCGTTGAAGAGAGAGATGCATGGTTAAAATCCCCCGAAATGGCAAAGAAAGCACTGAGATGCGCTGTCTGTAACCTCGCGATAGCAGAGTGGATGACGTCACATGCTGTGTTTGCGTCCACGGAGGGTGGGATGTAAACAATAACAGCAATGGGCGCCGTGAATTCCCTCGGCAAATAGTAGGGTCTCAGGCTAACATAACAAAATTTGGAAAAAGTCGAGTGGTCTGAATACTTTCCAAATGCACTGTATAAAGTAGGCTACAGACAGAAATTATTAATTTTGAGGGGATATATTTGATGTTTACAGACATGCTCCACTTAGTTCTGAAGCCTTGGTTTCTGGCGTGGTCACTCCAGAACTGTGTGAATCTGATCTGATCTGGAGGTCCACCATGTGGAAAGGGGAAATGGATGAGGATAAAGGCCTTGACAGTGTGTGCATGATCAATGTCACTGTGTGGGCTAGATCCCTAGAATTCGCCCGAGACAAAACAAAAGCAGAATCCTTCTCTCACTCTCTTCCTCCCTCAAAAAAGAGAAAAAGATCTTGTCCCACCACACCACAAAGCGTTGGTGAAACTTGAGCTTTGCTTTTGCAATTTTCATCATCCCAAGCTGCCTTTGCTTAAGCCCTTACCCTGTGCTGAGTGTCGAACACCCCCAAATGGAGAAGGGAAGGGGAATAGCTATAAACGCTAAGGCACTACAAGACCATATAAGATAAGATACTATTCTATGAATGAAGCCAGGGCTCTTAAATTATTAGGAAGGGCAACCAGTTAAAACGTGAGGCTGGATTTTAATACACAGGTATGTATTCCAGCCAGACCATGAGTTAGTGCCTCGCTGAACAACAAGTTTATGGTATGTTATAGATGTAGGATCTTACAGCAGGAAAATAATCCTACAGCAACAGGAAATGTGAATTATTAGGTGTATTATAATTAATGGAATTTTTTTGTAGGGGTTGATACATTTTTCGTTAGGGAAAATCAAGTCTGACATTTTAAAGTGGAAATTACAAACTTTAGAAGCCTTTTTAAACCTTGAGTACACTGCTGTGCAGGAAAATAATTCTCAGCAGCAAATTAAGATCCTACATCTGTAAAGTGCAAATATTTCGGTGGGGAGGGCCGTGTGAGAGAGTTATCCAAGTTGATAGAGTAGGCAGTCACCTAGAGCAGATTTGGATAGCTGCCCCTCGCTAAGGGGTCCCCAAATTCAGCACAGATGCTACCTGTCTCAGAGCAACACTTCTGTGGAAGCCTGGCCCTGGAACTCCACATATGACTGGGGGAGGTGGCATTTCATGTTCAGGAATGAGCTAGTCATTACATTTGTTTTCTCAGCATTGAACGAAACCATGTGGATCTTGATAAAAAGGTAGAGTTGTAGACGGTTCATATTCGTGTTATTAATCGAGCGAGCCGAGGCAGGGATTATGGACATAGGATCCTCTCTGTTCCTTACTGTTGTCATAAAGCCAGAGTCTCTCTCTCTCTGGAGGACTGTAGCCTCTGGAAGCTGCTGAAGATAGCTTTACAATCAGGGCTCCAAGATGACCTCACTCCATCCTACTTCTAGCTCTAGCTCCCCACTGTATGGACAGGAAATGGAGAGAGGAAGAAAAAACCTCAATGACATTAAGTAACAAACATAACATGAGACCAATCTTTCGAAACCAACATCATGAACATGATCACTGAGGATTTCAAGACGTATCCCAGAATAATAAAGACAATATTAATAATGTCAAGGATAAATGTTTAGTTGGAGTCCAGTTGTGACTTTCATGCAGTAAATTCCTGCTGTTATTTGGATTCCCCTGAAACGGATTGTTTTATGTGTTTTTGAAAATGAAAGACGTTTTTCTCACATCTGAGAACCATTAGTCCAAGGAACTGTTAGCAAGCAGAGGATTCTTTCCGCTTTCTTGGATTCTTGCTACATTTCTTTCTAATCCCTTTCTTCTTTCTTTCTTTCTTTCTTTCTTTCTTTCTTTCTTTCTTTCTTTCTTTCTTTCTTTCTTTCTTTCTTTCTTTCTTTCTTTCTTTCTTTCTTTCATTCTTTCATTCTTTCTTTCTTTCTTTCTTTCTTTCTTTCTTTCTTTCTATCTTTCTTTCTTTCTTTCTTTCTTTTCATTTCTTTTTTTCACTTCTGTCTTTTCACAGTTACAAGGATCATGGCATTTCTGAGTCCTTTTCCAGGAAGTCTTATTGCATGGCCCACTGATTCCAAAGCTCTCCAAACATCACCCATATAACAGACCCTGCTCTCTCTCCCCTGCTTTCTCTCTCTCCATCCCCCTCTCTCTGTCTCCCCTCCACTGTATGTTTTTAAGAGCCAGTAAAGCATGGCCAAGAGGCTGTGTACAATACACCCTATCAGTGAGGGAGCCTCGCTCACGTGTACGCTTCCTGCTCGGGTTCTCACAGACCCTACTGAAGGCATGTGAGGCCAGTCCGTCCCAACATAAATGGATCAGTGTGTTTGTGTGCTTTTTATGAGATGACACATTCTCATCCCCTGAACACTGCTCCTCTTTGTCTCTCGTCGCCTTCTTTGAAGTGCTGCATTCTTCTGACGCTGCATCACCGGGGCTGTGCAGCTGGCTGCTGGGGGCAGAGGAAAGGAGATCTAGGTGAGGTGAGCCTAGGTTAGCCTCTTTCTGAAGGAGGATTTGCGGGAGGTGAGGAGGGAGTTGGAACAGCATCACACATGAGGAGCTGGTGAAGCCTTTTAATTTGAAGAGCTGTGATTAGGATGATGCAAGGTGGCATGGGTACCAAATATTACCTCAGCCTGAAGCTCACTCACTTATATGCCCGCCACTCAGATTTTTTCAAGAACACGCTGAAACAAATCAACAATAAAAAGACGCTGTGTTGTTGGTCAAAGGGATTTATGGGAAAGTCTGGTGTAGCCGACTTCCGCCTCTTGCCACAAAATGGCCCCCTTTTCCTCACCACATGGGTACCCAACAACCCTCAGTAATGACCTCTCTGAATGATTGGCTAAATTTCCTGGTCTGACCCCAATGGCAACGAGCCCCTTCTCTCTGACCACAGTCCTACTGACGAGTCCTCAAAGGACCTTAATTAAAGATGGCTTCTGTTTTTCCAGGGTTGTTTTCCCTCTGTATTTTTTTCTGTGAGGAGGGAAGACCCTGTTTTAATCTTACCGGGCCCTAACCACCAGACCACAGGATTCCCAGCTGGGAGCGTCTCCACACTCAGCCATGCTCCACACAGACCCCATGGGCGTGACCACAAACCCCAGGATGATGACACTTCCAAACCTCCATTCAGCCCCACCTCACCACCTCCCTGACCTTAACACCACCCTTCTCCAAAACATGAGTTTTAGATTATACAGAGGCATAATGATGTGGAAACTTGTGGAATTTGTGGAACTGTATCATTGGGAAACTGTGCTTTTTAGTTTCGTTTTTGTTTTGATGCACAAAGCTTGAGGCTTTGAGGATCTTCAATGAGGTATATCTTTGCATACTTTGGGAGAAAGTAATAAGTTGACCTGAAAGACTTCCAAGTCCCGTAAATTGAAAAAACTTTCTAAATAATGCTAATTTAACAATTGTCCTTTTTGTTTAAAATGCAATTTTGTACTGCAGTGTTATGAAAATATATATATATATATAGTATTTTTTTACCTTTATTTAACTAGGCAAGTCAGTTAAGAACAAATTCTTATTTACAATGACGGCCTAAACCTGGACAACGCGCCCTATGGGATATATATATGTATGGGATATACAGTATATATAAAATATAAGCTTATCCCAAGTTAAACAAACCCGACCTCTCTCATGATTTAAACCATTTATTGGTGGGTGTGCACTGTTTGGATGTTTGAATTATTTCGGAGTGGACGAACGAGCCCAAAGCAGCCTAGTTTTTGAAGTGATTTGTTTGACAATCATATGAAAACATCATGACTGGTTGTGTTCATGCCACATTAAATGGTCATACATTTTTCACCGTTGTCTTTACTTTTAGACCCATGCTTTTTTTTTCACATACACATAGGAGATCTCGGGAAGAAATAAGAAACCCCTTCAACCTCTCTGATACACAACACAGGGAATCAAAAGTGCTTGGGTCCCCAGAACTATTCTCATGAGGGGCTGGATGGGAATGCTGAGAGTACCTTCTACTTCTTTCCAGGGGTCTGGTTCGGCCCATATGTCATCCCTCATATACAGAGATCTCTGGGAAGGACCCCAGCCTCAACGCTCACTCTGCTACACCACCGACTGGATTCCTGCTTCTGTTCTTTGCAAGACGATACATATGAAATCTTTAAGTCTGGACGATGTTACACAAATAGCTTTTTCAACGTGGGGCAAGGCATCTCACGAGAGCCCTTTTAACAGTGACGTGAAGGGCTTCTAAAACATACCTTAACATGCAATAACAATATTTAATGCTGACCATGCACACCCTGTAACAATGTTCCCTCTGGATGGGGTCTATCACAACTCAGCACACACACCATATGACCATACTGTATCTAAAGCACTACCATGTAGAACACCAAATTAACAAAATATCCACTGTTTCACTTGTTTAATAACCTGGTCTATCTGGATCATAGCAGTGATGTCATCACCATACTGTACCTGGGTGGTTTGTGGTAGGGCGGTTAGGCGGTTAGGCGGTAGCATGTTCTGTGAGTGTTCTGTATTCTCCTTGGGGCCCGATTCAGACTTAGGAAATGTACGCCTTTCCTATGCCCTGCCTTTCCTACACACTTTGCAGGCGTGGTTCCCTTGCATGCTATGAATAAATGTGATTCAAGCGCTGAAAACCGCCCCACTTGCTGGTCAACAGATTTTTCATGGAGTTTTCATTCAAAAGGGTGTTCAGTACATTTATCTAAAGCCATCCCTTTAAATTTGGTGTACCTTTAATTAGAACTTTATTGACAGACTCACTAGAATATATGGAGACAACAGTTCAGAATATTAGGGATCAAATAAAGAATGCCATGTAAATACACACATATTCATATCCTTTTCAGCGCCAATTGGTAGATAAAACAAATACTCTGACTTTGTATATTATTTAGGTTTAGAAAATGATTTATGAATAATAAAAAAAAAACTGCTTTGGAGAGCCTTTAAGCACAAAATATATTGGTGAATCTTAAATACAGTAGTTTGATTCATCCTGAAAGTTGCCGATCTATTAAATATAGGAAGGTGAGAAAAGTGTACAACAGGGGTTGAACAGTTCTATAAATCTACCCTGATAATCCTCACTAATAATGGAACTCTGATGACAACGTCCAGTCGTCGTGACCGTGCACCAGGTTCGAGGTTTAAACTGATACGCATGGTCTGCGTTCCATAATGATTCAAATAGGTTACATGTCCCAAATTATTGCATAACTTGTAATATGTTAGCTTAATATGATCCTCTATGGTTTTGATCCTCAGGAACAACCACACGAACGTGACAGAGGAAAGAAAGGTAAACTAACCATGTAATGGAATGATGCAACATTTAAGTCAGTGACAGTTATAAATGTTTGTGGGTATAACTGACAGTGGCCACCGATAGTGGCTAATATTTAACACAATACACATTTTTTTTTTTTTTAATACAGTGAAGAGTCTGAGCATATAATTAAAACATTCCAGAAATCATAAGTCAACTCGGTCGGTTTGGGCGCTACACTGTCATTTGTGAATGGCTACAGAAGCCTATAGCTTGGGTCTCCAAATTTCATCCCAAGTTATAAGGCCGGCATTTAATAAACTTCACTGTGGGAAAAGTGATATGTTGATATGCTTTAGTTTGCTTCCATGTGACTGTTTTCACATTTGTCTCCAGCGATCATAAGGTAAAATAGATCTACAACTATTGTAATGTATATTTACAATCCCCTTATCCAGACAGCTTACTAATTTACCTATCTCTTATCAATAGCTCTAATCAATTTGTAAATTACAGTGCATGGAGAATAGTGTTATTTCTATCAGGGGTAGTTAAACTATTTCCCTGGGTTCCTGCTGTACAATCCATACAGACAGTGGTGCTTTCACCCTGCCCCAGATCACATGGGGAAATGTGGTTCTGTTCAGCGGATTGAGGTGGTGGAGGGGGCTGGAAGACAAGTCAGTGGGGTTCCCATTCCACACTTGCAAGAGAGTCATTGGAAGATCCAAGAGGACTACAAAACACATCACAAATCATCCCAGTCACTCCACTGCTGCATGTTCAAGACTAAGCCTGGTGTGGTGTGTTATTCCATGTGAGAATGCCATGACAAGTGGTATAGACGTGCGTCTGCAAAAGTGTGTGTCTTTGTGTGTGAGAGAGAGAGAGAATTTTATTTAGTATTATTATTTTTATTAAACTAGGCAAGTCAGTTAAGAACAAATTCTTATTTACAATGGCAGCCAACAGCGGCCAAACCTGGACGACGCTGGGCCAATTGTGTGCCGCCCTATGAGACTCCCAATCACGGCCGGTTGTGTTACAGCCTGGATTTGAACCAGGGTGTCTGTAGTGACTCCTCTAGCACTGAGATACAGTGCCTTAGAACGCTGCACCACTCGGGAGCCCAGGGGCGCTAAAACATGATTTGTTTTATTATCTTTAGAGCATGGCCTTGCCAGCTGGCCTGAACACATTTCTCTATGAAGGCTTGGGAGTGTCCATTAATCTAGTGTATAAGGAAACACCCACAATCTAAACGTAAACGATCCCAACAGAACAGAAGGAAATCTACATGATTTGTACAGTATATCAGGAGTACTGGCATTTGACCTTTCGACTTGTTTTATTACCAAGTCCTTTATTCTCAAAAGTCATAACTCTATTGAAGTTGTACTCCCTAATTACAGTATGTGAGTTTTCAGCATTTTTGTGCGTTTTGTGAAGACAGTATTTACGACCACCTTACGAAACATGAGTGGTGAGAAGACTATTTTAGGGCAGTCCTGACAAACACTGTTTGCTGTGTTTTCCCAACCTGTTTCCTTAGACAAACAGGGGGTCCCAGTCAACTCTGTAGGCCCCAACATTTGGGATGTGCTCAGCTGCTCCTCCAGTATGCCACCCAGATGGCAAGGCCCCCAGTTAATTTGGTCCACTTCCTATCAACAGTCACAGCAATGCATAAGGATATGTCAGTCACTGCCCTGTGGGCTACTGCAATAAATAGCAGAGCTATCTAAATAGCATGCGTAAACTTGTCACACAATATACATACAATATAGCAATAACATGTCATTTAAATTTGGTTTCAATGTAAATCTACTAAACTGCCTGTGATAAATGACAGGGTGTGTCCACCAACTTTAACGACAAAATATCTTATTCCATTTGATTGGAAAGGTTCACAAATCACTTCCATGTGACAATGTATTAAAAAAAAACATAGAACTACACTAGGGGCCAAAAGTTTGGAATATTACTCATTCAAGGGTTTTTCTTTATTTGCACTATTTTTTACATTGTAGAATAAAAGTGAAGACATCAAAACTATGACATAACACATACGGAATCATGTAGTAACCAAAAAAGTGTTAAACAAATCAAAATATATTTTATATTTGAGATTCTTCAAAGTAGCCACCCATTGCCTTGATGACAGCTTTACACACTCATGGCATTCTCTCAACCAGCTTCATGAGGACCGCTACAGGAATGGAAGACCCAGAAATACCTCTGCTGCAGAGGAACAGTTCATTAGAGTTACCAGCCTCAGATTTCAGCCCAAATAAATGCTTCACAGAGTTCAAGTAACAGACACATCTCAACATCAACTGTTCAGAGGAGACTGTGTGAATCAGGCCTTCATGGTCAAATTGCTGCAAAGAAACCTCTACTAAAGGACACCAATAAGAAGAAGAGACTTGCTTGGGCCAAGAAACACGAGCAATGGACATTAGACCGGTGGAAATTTGTCCTTTGGTCTGGAGTCCAAATTTGAGATTTTTGGTTCCAACCTCAACCAAATTTAGATGGTTTGGGATGAGTCGGACCGCAGTGAAGGAAATGCAGCCAACAAGTGCTCAGCATATGTGGGAAATCCTTCAAGACTGATGGAGAAGCTGGTTGAGAGAATGCCAAGAGTGTGCAACGCTGTTATCAAGGCTAATTGAAGAATCTCAAATATAAAATATATTTTGATTTGTTTAACAATTTTTCCATATGATTCCATATGTGTTATGTCATAGTTTTGATGTCTTCACTTTTATTCTACAATGTAAAAAATAGTGCAAATAAAGAAAAACCCTTGAATGAGTAATATTCCAAACCTTTGGCCCCCAGTGTATATCAACCTTTTGGGGAGGTAAGGATGGAATACTATACATACCTAACCTATTGGCAAGGTTAGTTTATCTTTAACATTTACCATAGGTTGAGGATTGTTAGTAGACTAACTGCTTTCATCTAACTGCATTTGCTTTATTAGACCCAACTTCATTACACAGGTATGAAGGAAAGTAGTTGGAAAATAGTTGACGTCAGAGGTTTGTCTGAATACTTGCCCCCCTTTTATAACAGTGGAGTCTTACGGAATGTGGGTTTGTCCTGTGGTCTGTTAGTAACCCCCCCCTCTCTGCGTGTCTTAAAAAAGCACCTCCCCTCTTCCAATCAGGGCAATTCCCTAACTTTTCTCTTTTTCTCACCAGGCTATAGTTCAATATCCCATTTTGGAGCACATATGCCATTTCAAATTTCGACTCGGGACTCCTCGACTTCAAGGCACTGCAACATTTATAAGGTATTGTGCTACTATTGATTTATGACACTGGTTATCAATGATTCACTCTTACGTTGCATAGGCCTAGGGGTGTTTTACCTGAGCTGCGAATGTTTTGCATGTGTTATAAAGCAAAAAGTAGTGTGCATTTACTTGCTTATTCAAAATGTGAATGGTTGAAAGGAATTGTCAGAACTGTTCAGGTGAGGATTATTTTAGGCAAGGCTGCTACATTTGTTTTACCGGCATTTTTTTAGTGGCTGCAAAGTTTTCATTAGCCGACCTACGAGCCGAGGTTCGTTGTACATTCTTTAGGAATATTAATGGTGTTTTATGATATTTCACACAAGAAAGGTGTAGTTATAGCCTACTATCAAGCATTGTTACTTTGCAACATTGTTTCAAGAGATTATACCTTTTGTCGTCCGGGGTCATGTTGCAGTTTTTGTCCCATTCAAAAAGTTGATGAGAAATTGACTTCGTTATAGTGCCAAAATGTTTAGCCCGTCGGATATTGCTAATTTAATTAATTTAACTGTTCTATGTAGTTTTTTTCTTTCGTTTTCTGAAACTTTTTTTTCAGAGTTAAGACAAAGGTGAATCAAGTTGTTTATGCATTTTAGCTGAATTACGTTTTATATGTATCTTTTTTGCGATGGAAACAGCTTACCGGTCATTTGACATTTGAGTCGAGAAAAGGCTGCGTTGGGTCGTCACTAGTTAGTACAGCCACAAAGTCAAAATTGGCCGTAATAATTCATGAAATCTAAAGTTTGCTTTTTAGTCTTAATTCAAAGCTAGGGTTAATCATACTGTTATCCTTGTAGTTAAAGGTTATGTTTAAGGTTAGGGTTCGATTTAAAACCCGATTTTAGGAAGATAAATTGTAGAAATAGGCGGGATGTATGACTTTGTGGCTGTGGTAATTAGTGACCTAGCCATAGGTAATTGATCAGGCATTTTTCTTTGTTCGGTCTCGCAGATTGACCCCGCCCACATTGATTCTCTCATAGCCTACTGTAAATTAATCTGAGAGAAAGAGAGAGAGAGAGAGAGAGTGAGAAAGAGAGGGGTTGGATTGAGGGAAGGGAGAGTACTGTTACCAGTAATGTATCAATCGTCTTCCATTAAATGTGATTGAAGTCAGGGATGGAGGCTATTTTTCTTCCCATTTTCTTCCAATAACCGTCTCCCATTATTGAAGGGAAAATCTTTACTACCTGCTCTGTAACCCCCTGATGTGGGTTAAACTGTGGTTATGTATAACTGGGGGCCCATCATTCAGTCTTAAAGCTGACTTTTAATGAAAGGAATAAATAATAAAACCAATGGCTGTCCAGTTAGACTTGAACATTTTTCAACTTAATATGTTCTAATGCAGTCAGAACAGTAAACTTCCAGGTAAGTTATTAGAAATTAATTAGATTTTTATTGAGTAATACCTGATGGCTTTCCAAATTAAGAGCAAGAGAAGGAGAGAGACAGAGGGGTGGGGGAGTTTGGGGTGAGGGGGGCACTCTAAATAAAACGGTTGACTTTTCAGCAATGACATTAGCAATTAAAAATAAATGTCACTGTCATTTGGCACAGCAACCCGTTACTTTTTTCTGCACACTTGAAACGGTACACATTCCACTCTAAGTACCTTTCTTGTAGCCCATACTCTTGTGTTGAGATGGTTGACATGTCTGCTGGAAGCCAAAAGCCCTGATGTATGTTCCTGTGTCTGACGCCTCCAGCCCCCCACCCTGGAGTGCACCCTGGGACTGGGACAGGTCCACACAAACGTGTGCGTGTAACTCGTCAACGAAGAGGAAGTGACATCATCCAGTAGTCTTCAGCAGCAGGGCTACGCAGAGCCACACAGAGCAACTAATGGAAGCAGGGAAGCTGGCCCGGTTGCTGCTGGGATGGGCGGCCGTTTGCTGGGCCGCGGTCCACACGGCGTATGGCCAGGCAGGAGCGGGAGACGGAGGATACCAAGCCAGTCGCTTCACGGGGAAGGTGGACGAGAGGGAAGTGCAGAGGGTTCGCCGGAGAGGCCAGGAGACGCTCAGAGGGTAAGGAGTTTGGATTCTGGAGTTCTCTGTTTGCTGAGTTTTGTTTAGACCTGAACTGTAAATTATTTATGTTGATTGATAAGGAAGAAAGAAAGAGCATTTGTGTGGTTGTCTGCCTTTGAGTTCATCCACATTGATCTACTGAAACATGGTAATATGATTAGGTTTAGAATGTGGACAGTTGGACAATTGGTTTATGGTTAGCTTTCCCCATTGAGCTGTCTTGGCAACTCTTTCTTCCACTGCTGTGCTTCCTGGGCTAAGGCCAACATAGCCTTACTACAGCCAAATAATGCTGAATACATCATTGTTCTCCCTAAGACAGCACATGTTCGAAGCTAAACGGTTGCTTGCAACATTGAGAGATCCTTGAGTATTTACAGCAAAATGGCATTTTCATAGGAGAGTCTAGGGAAAGGGTTTGGGCCATTAATGAAAGTTTGTAGAGTGAACGCAATGACCCAAATCTAGGCAAGTAGGCATTTCGTTAGGCGTATTAGCTGGAGAACACATAGCTGAAGACTGCAGGGGAAAGTTTATTAGCAAGAATGTTTTGAGCTGAGTTAATCAATCAAAATGGGGGTAAAATGGCAGTCAATTGGGAATTCACGAATGGGGGGTGGTGTTCGAGTGTTCCAGTGAGGTGGATTATAGAAACCACAGAACCCTCCCCCCCTTCTTCTCCATCATCATCCCTACCTTCTCCCCTCAAACCCCCCCAGTCTCCCCAGGGACTTGGTGGGATGTGTGTCACTGGAGAACGGAAAGCTTTTACTGTACGGTTCCTCTATTTGGAAAAATTGTTGGGACAATTCTCAAATGTTTGCATCAGTTATTCCAATCAGTCTCTCATCTGTCGCTGCTTAAGGCTCCGCCGCGCCCCAGCGCAGGGAAGGGAGTATTCCGATGACAACGGACATTTGTTTCACTGCCGCAGGTGACAAAACAACAGAACTCCTGGCAGAGAGAAAAAGAGGGAGAGAGAGAGTGATTGAGAGAAAGAGAGAGAGAGCTAAGCCTACATGGAATTAAATAGTATTAAATTACAGTGCAGGACCTGGGTAGGGTAAAGAACACATAGGACTGACTTGCTGTTTTCTTAAATGTTCAGGAATGATTCACGCTACACAGAACAAACAGACGTGCCTGCGTTGTCAGTCAGTGTGATTAATTTGGCAGCCATTGAAACTCTCTGCCGGACATAAATGGATCCCCTGTACAAGTCTCAATGGAGCCATTTTGTCTGTGAGCAAGCCAGGCACAAGGCCACTTCAGGCCTGACCTGTGTCACATTCACTCTGTGGTTGACTTAGACACACGTAGTGGGCTGCTCTGGTCTGGCAATCTTATCCTCTGATCTACTCAGTGAAGCACAGCTTTATTGCATGGCGTCAAGATTAGATGAGATATTAAATAATAATGTAGTGAATGCAACAATTGCGCAAACTTGTGCTGTTCCCATTAAACGATTGCCTTAGTTTTCATGGCGAGTAACATACCCAGTGGACATAATTTTGTTACTATTGTAGAAAAGTATTTACACCCAACATATAAAGATTATCCAAGTGGATACCCCCCCTCACAACATAATGACATTGACATGACATTGGAAAGTCTTCCATTGCACATTCTGTACAGCATCAGCTTCCCTCTGTGGGAGAGAGATTATGTTAATGGTAGTCATTACACTTTGTTGTGTGAACAGTGTTTATCTGCTGCCTGAATGCTCCACATGCCAGGGTTTCAGACTCTACTGGTCTGTTACTGGACTGGCTGATGTTGATTGAATCTGATTTATTGCTTTCCCAGGCAGAGTGCAATTTGGTGTCTACACATGGGTGGAATCTGATCATACCATAGGCCTGGGTCCTCCTCAATTACCTTGATACTATACTGTAGAACCAGGGAGGCTCTGTAAAAGGGGTGGGCTCTGGTTTGAGAGAGAGGGATGGGAAAGTGGAGGAGAGAGAGAGAGTAAGAGGTAGAGAGATGGGGAGAGAGGGAAAGAGAAAGAAATAGAGAGTTTGTGGCTCATAACCAGCCATGCCAGACAATGAAATAGCCTTTTAGGCAAAGCTAATAAGGTCTCCTGCATGTGAAGAGGGAGGGAAGCGGTCCAGACTGGGGCTTCTAGGCAGCCAACACTCAGCTCAGGGGAGATGCTTTGGACATTCACTCACTTGGTAGTCTTTTTCAAAGTAGAGAAGTGCATTCAGCTGCTCAGGTTCCTTCCAAGGTAATGTCAATTCCACTCCATTTGCCTGGATGGGGTCCTTGCTCTCCCAAGAGGCTGCCCTGGCACATGCCTGACCCATAAGAAAATAATTCCCATATTCTGGAATGTCCCGGTCGTTCTCTCCAATAAAGCTATAGATACATCAGCTGGTATTTTGAAGAGGGGAAGAGGAGGGTAGGGCAAAGTCTGAGAGGAACATTTGGAATGTATGAAGGATGACCCGTTTTCCTGTGTTTTTTATGCATTTGAGTTCCTTTCATTTTTTATGTGTCTCCATTTTATGCATACATTCAGGCTAGACCTAAGAGATAGAACCTCAGTTTGTGGCATGTGGTCAAGCTAATGTGGTTTAGATTTTCTGTCGCCCTCGAAGAACGAGGCACAACAAGAAATCTATCTGCACAATCTGTCCTAGGACACAATCTATGTACGTGTTCTTTGTTTATGGAGTTGACGGGATGGATTCATATTTCGCAAAAACTTAAGTTTGGCCATAATTCACATGGGCCTCATAAAAAAATGAAGAATACATTTGGACAATACACTTGATGGTTATTCTTACAGAGAGCAATTATGCCCATTCAGACTTTGTTTGGCCCATGTAGACCCCCTCCCTCGTCCTGCTCCCTTTAAACCCACTAACCCAGAGAGTGAGAGGTATGTATCTCAGCCCCCGTCTAGACCAGTACAGTGTGAGCTCAGGGTTCAAATTAGTCAAGGGAGAGAATCAGGCCAACTTTAGCTAAGAAAAAAACTTTCTCATGAGTTTTTAGAATTAACACTAAAGCAGGCCAACAAAAATACCTGCCCAGAGTTATGAAGATAAAGATGAACTCAGCGTATCCTATCAGCTCCAGATCTGACAAAGCAGTAAGTCCCAATATCTTAGGGCAGAAAAGGGTAACAATCTACCGACTGGGGGTCAAATGCCAGTGAGCTGACCTCTGACCCTTAGAAGGGTTTGTAGCCCCCATCCCCCTTTTCCCAGTTGGATTACCTCCTCCAACTGACCTACAGTTGTCCTGGCCTGGCTGGGAGCTCTTGGTCTGAAAGCCAGTCTGTGGTCTTTACAGCCCCCCCATCCGCCCAGCTAATTTCCCACTAGTCCCAGCGTGGCCCCTTCTGTGCCTCTGAACTGTCTGGCTCTGACCTTCTGTCCCCCTGCAATCTTCCATGTGAAGAGCCTCTGGCACTCTGTCTCATAACTGTTGAGTTTGCACTTTCCAGTCAGTCTGTGTCCCCCAGAAGGCATCCAGATAGATAGATAGATAGATAGATAGATAGATAGATAGATAGATAGATAGATAGATAGATAGATAGATAGATAGATAGATAGATAGATAGATAGATAGATAGATAGATAGATAGATAGATAGATAGATAGATAGATAGATAGATAGATAGATAGATAGATAGATAGATAGATAGATAGTTGGATAGATAGATAGTTGGATAGATAGATAGATAGATAGATAGATAGATAGATAGATAGATAGATAGATAGATAGATAGATAGATAGATAGATAGATAGATAGATAGATAGATAGATAGATAGATAGATAGATAGATAGATAGATAGATAGATAGATAGATAGATAGATAGATAGATAGATAGATAGATACTTTATTGATCCCCGAGGGGGACATTTCTTTGTCAAGCAGCTACAACAAAACATAGGGCAGGTGCAAAATGCCAGAACGAAAATACACAAAAGACAGATAACTCTAGCCTATATGTTGGTCTGTAAGATCAAAGGACTGAGAAAAAGTCTGATCTGGTCCGTTTGAGGTCCTGTCGTGTCTTTCGCCATCTTACACTATTAAACAAGAGGGAAAATCCTAGAGAACTTAGACGCAATTAAGGGTTTCTTCTGAAAGCCTTTGAGCTCTAAACATTTGCAAAACACAGGTTAAAAGTTATTTTCCTTACCTTGGGGCTCGGAATGTATGTCACTAGGCTAATACAAAGTCCCATTTGACCTCATTGACAGCAACACTTCCAGTTCAATACCATAGCTGCTGTATCTAAAATGTAGAACAAACTCTCAAGCTACACCAAGGGGGGTTTACATCCCAAAAGAATGGCCTTTTGTTTTGGGGTTTTAATATTTCACCTGGCTACTGTTCTGTGTGCAGTCATCTTTGTTTTATTACTATTAATGAGCAATAATGAGAGCGCCATGGGCCAGGAGGCTACATCAAAGACTTCAGCCAGTGATAGAAGAGCTAATCCTCTTTAAATTGAGTGCTGAAAACAGCATGACGTTTCAAAATTGAGGCAAATCCCCGGGGCTGAACTCCTCTTTGCTGCCCTCCTGTAAGGAGGCCGGGGTTAGCCTGAAGGAGAGAGAAGGAACAACAAACCCAGCCAAACTGATATGTGTGGGATTACTGGGTTGACCCTGGTTTGGCTGGGGTTTGTTGTCAATTGGCATATCCAGGTTTCAATGAGCGGAAGTATTGATAACCTGTGTAGAGAGATGATTGGCTGTAGCATGCAAGCAGTTTTGCGTCATTAATTGTTGGAGTGTTGTGCTCTTGCACTGTTTGTGTATGTCAAAACAGCCTATGACCCAAAATTGCAGCCCCTCAGGGGTTCACCTCTGGATGCTTGTGTTGCTCCATATCTGCTGCTCTGTTTTTCCGCTCCCTCCTCCTCCTCCTCCTGTTTTCCTTTACCTCCTACTGATCCCTCGTTCCCTTCCCTAAATTCTGTATTTTCTCTCCTCCTAACCTTCATTTCATCATATCTCTCCTTTCCCTCTTCAATCCCTCTTCAATCTTTCCATCTCTTTCTATCTCTCTCTATCTCTTTTGTCTCTGCCTCACACTCTCTTTCTCCCTTCCCCCTTCTATTATCTTTCTCTCTCTCTCTTCCTCCCTCTCTCTCTCTTCCTCCCTCTCTCTTTCTCCCTGCCTCCCTCCCTCCATAATTTTCTGTGTTAATGCTGTTGGAGGTGTGCTCTTCTCTGCTCTCCTTTCAGTCGTTCTACAGCTGCTCTAGTCTGTTCCCAGGTGACTGACAGACACCAGTTAATGTCTGGAAAGGAAGAGGAGACGGACAATCATATTGTGTTGCATGAAGGAAAAGTAGATGTTCCCTTAGTTATGGATGCATCTAATCCATCTAGAACAGCCCTAATCCACTGTTTGCTGAGATTCAGTTTAATATAGCTCTTCTGGGAATCCCCACCCCTGGTTATAATATTGAATTAATGAATTCAGAAGTGAAATGCGTTACAAAGAGCTTGCTTCACCACCAATACAGTAGATCGTATATACTACAGTGTTGCGCTTTCATTAGACTCTCTGACTGAGTCTGAGTCACTACCTCTGTAAGGTAGTTAGAGTACTTGAGGCCAGGTCCGTTATGTGTGGATGTGATTGGAATGTTCCCTCAGGCTCAGGGGGATGTTGTAGCTAATCTGGAAGACCAGTCAGCCGCTCTCTGAGCTGTTTGATGACTCTTAGTGATCAGGGCAGCCTCCTGTCCAATCGTTTTTTTTTTTTAATGCCTCCCGATCAATCAACAGGCAGAACCTGGACTCCATGTTACCGGGCAGGACGTTAGCCAGAAGAGCAGAGACCAAGGAGGCTTAGAGAAAGGGGTTTATATATATCTCCTGTTTCTTGGGTAGTTTACATTTAGAATGACTAAAAGCAAACTGGTATTTTCGTGTAAGCCATACAAGAAATGCCTACCGTCAACGTTGGAGCTGTTTAGAGTGAAAGCAAAGGTCGCCAGGGTCTGAGCACTTGGAAAATAACTCATGCCCATGTGTATTTGTTTTAAATTATATTGGGGCTCTGTTGAGTACTGAGTTTGTTTTCCCTGTCTTGCAGGCCCAATGTGTGTGGCTCTCGCTTCCACTCCTACTGTTGCCCTGGCTGGAAGACTCTGCCTGGAGGAAACCAGTGTATTGTCCGTAAGTACCGAGACATTATGGTCACAATACAAATAAACTGAAAGTCAGATTGCCTCTGCATTGGTAGTCAATAAAACCCCTATATGAATGGAACTAAATACCTCCCTCTGCAACTGGATCCTGGACTTCCTGACGGGCCGCCCCCAGGTAATAATGGTAGGTAACAACAGCCACGCTGATCCTCAAAACGGGGCCCCTCAGGGGTGCGTGCTCAGTCCCCTCCTGTACTCCCTGTTCACCCACAACTTCAACACCATCATTAAGTTTGCAGACAACACAACAGTGGTAGGCCTGATCACCGACAATGATGAGACAGCCTATAGAGAAGTCGTCAGAGACCTGGTAGTGTGGTGCCAGGACAACAACCTCTCCCTCAATGTGAGCAAGACAAAGAAGATGATTGTGGACTACAGGAAAAATTGGACCGAGCACGCCCCCATTCTCATCGACAGGGCTGTGGTGGAGCAACAACCTATCATGGTCCAAGTCTAGGTCCAAAAGGCTTCTTAACAACTTCTACCCCCAAGCCATAAGATTCCTGAACAGCTAATCAAACGGCTCCCCGTACTATTTGCATTGCCCCCCCACACCCCCTGTTTTACGCTGCTGCTACTCTCTGTTTATTATCTATTCATAGTCACTTTAGCTCTACCTACAGTCGTGGCCAAAGGTTTTGAGAATGACACAAGTATTGGTCTCCACAAAGTTTGCTGCTTCAGTGTTCTTAGATGTCAGTAGGTACTATGGTACAAGTATTCCCTAAGTGTCAAAGGCTTTCATTGACAATTACATTTAGTTTTTGCAAAGAGTGAATATTTGCAGTGTTGACCCTTCTTTTTCAAGACCTCTGCAATTCGCCCTGACATGCTGTCAATTAACTTCTGGGCCACATCCTGACTGATGGCAGGCCATTTTTGCATAATCAATGCTTGGAGTTTGTCAGAAGTTGTGGGTTTTTGTTTATCCACCCGCCTCTTGAGGATCGACCACAAGTTCTCAATGGGATTAAGGTATGGGGAGTTTCCTGGCCATGGACCCAAAATGTCAATGTTTTGTTCCCCGAGCCACTTTTGCCTTATGACAAGGTGCTCCATCATGCTGGAAAAGGCATTGGTCACCAAACTGTTCTTGGATGGTTGGGAGAAGTTGCTCTCGGAGGATGTGTTGGTGCCATTCTTTATTCATGGCTGTGTTCTTAGGCAAAATTGTGAGTGAGCCCACTCCCTTGGCTGAGAAACAACCCCACACATGAATGGTCTGAGGATGCTTTACTGTTGGCATGACACAGGACTGATGGTAGCGCTCACCTTGTCTTCTCCGGACAAGGTGTTTTCCGGATGGCCCAAACAATCGGAAAGGGGATTCATCAGAGAAAATGACTCTACCCTAGTCCTCAGCAGTCCAATCCCTGTTTTTCCTGGAGAGAAGTGTCTTCTTTGCTGCCGTTCTTGACACCAGCAGGCCATCCTCCAAAAGTCTTCGCCTCACTGTGCGTGCAGATGCACTCACACCTGCCTGCTGCCATTCCTGAGCAAGCTCTGCACTGGTGGTGCCCCGATCCCGCAGCTGAATCAACTTTAGGAGATGGTCCTGGTGCTTGCTGGACTTTCTTGGGCGCCCTGACGCCTTCTTCACAACAATTTAACCTCTCTCCTTGAAGTTCTTGATGATCCGATAAAAATGGTTGATTTAGGTGCAATCTTACCAGCAGCAATATCCTTGCCTGTGAAGCCCTTTTTGTGCAAAGCAATGATGACGGCACGTGTTTCCTTGCAGGTAACCATGGTTGACAGAGGAAGAACAATGATTTCAAGCACCACCCTCCTTTTAAAGCTTCCAGTCTGTTATTCTGACTCAATCAGCATGACAGAGTCACTGACATGATGGCAGCTGGTCCTTTTGTGGCAGGGCTGAAATGCAGTGGAAATGTTTTTTTGGGATTAAGTTCATTTTCATGGCAAAGAGGGACTTTGCAATTAATTGCAATTCATCTGATCACTCTTCATGACATTCTGGAATATATGAAAATTGCCATCATCAACACTGAGGCAGCGAACTTTGTGGAGACCAATACTTGTGTCATTCTCAAAACTTTTGGCCACGACTGTACATGTACATATCACCTTAATTACCTGGACTAACCTGTGCCCCCGCACATTGACTCTGTACCGGTACACCCTGTATATACTGTAGCCTCGCTACTGTTATTTTACTGCTGCTCTTTAATTATTAGTTATTTTTTACTATTTTTCTTAAAACTACATAGTTGGTTAAGGGCTTATAAGTAAGCATTTCACTCTAAGGTCTACACCTGTTTTATTCGGCACATGTGACAAATAACATTTGATTTGATTTGATATACGTAGAGCTTTCCGCAAATGAACTTATCAGAACGTGTTTAACAGAAATCTACGTACAAAGAGTACGCCCAGAGGAGAGCTCAGTCCATCCTCTTCTGGCTGGCTGGGCTTAAGTTCATCTAGACATATATTTGACTTCTCTTCTATCTCTCTCCTCCCAGCGATCTGCCGTAACTCGTGCGGTGATGGCTTTTGCTCCAGACCCAACATGTGCACCTGTGGCAGCGGCCAGCTCTCCCCAAGCTGTGGGGCCGGAGCTGTAGCTGGAGCCGGAGGTGAGTCCTAATATCCAGCACCCTACACGCCCCAACCCCACTCCCAGCAACTCTCCAGCAACCACCCAATACACCCCGACACCACCCAATACAACCTAACACACACAACACCACCACAGCTATAGATACTGTAAAGTTCCGCAATCCATGTTGGCACCACCAAGTGTTCCATGACAATATCCTGTGGGCACAGATTTCAACGTAATTTCATTAAATGACAAACAGTGTGTGCCCAGTGCGATCGTTCCAATTTGCCATTTGCTAGCTCTGTGTATCCATGGTATTGCCTGTCTGCCCAGCAACACCCACCTGGCCAGGCCTCCCTGCCCCTCCAGAGGGCTATAACATGTCAGGGTAATGCTGCCTCAGAGACAGCCTTGCCTGGTTGACAGCCTCCAGCTGCTCCAGACTCATCCTCTAGGTCAAAGGGTTTGGGAGGATTCATGTACACGGCTGGGACTCCTAACCTAGCCCACTGAGGAACAATTTTACAGCACGTACTGAGTGTGTGTAGCATGCTCACCTGCTTGGCTAGGCGGGGGCAGTCTCGTCAGTCACGCCTAGCCCCTTCAGGCCCCTGTACACACATACTGAGCTCTGAGCCCTAAGTGTGGGCTGGCCCATCTGGCCCTGAGGTGTGAAACAGGATCTACTCCACAGTCCACACACACTGGTCGGATGCCCCAGAGAGGCCCGACGTCAGCTTTATGTGCTGGGAAAACAGTTCCCAAAACCAGGGTATGAGCGGCTAACGTCCCCCCATAGGCTGGATGTTGGAGACAGGCCTCCTGCAGAGCCAGAGCAAAGTGATGGGAAATGGTATAATACAGTATGAAGTCATTTCCCTCAGAGAGAGAGAGAGGAGCTGGAGACAGGAGCTTCCCATAGAGCTGTAGCGAACTGATTGTCACACTCACCGCTTCTGCCCTCATACAGTGGATTTATGGGCTTTTTACAGACCTGCTTTACAGTATTGGGATTTTCCAGGTCTGGAGTTTGTTTTGTCCCTTTTTTTTCTCTTTCAAACTAATCATTTTATTGGTCCGTTTCATATTTTTGGCAAACGGGCTAGAAATGTTGTAGTTCAACACTGTGAGTTGTGTCATTATCATTAAATACTGTTCTCTCTCTCTGGCCTTCTGGAAGATTTAATGGGATCAAGGGTCACGCAGGTTAACGACTGCTGAGATTAAACATGGCGTAAATACACCCATCAGCCAGCTCTGGCAAATGACTCTGACAAAGCGGTGGCACCTTTCATACAGGTCAGCAGTCTAGCGTTAGGGATTTTCCTTCCAACAAAGCTATATTGGATCCATCCTATACCGACCAATAGACACATAAAAACCTGGTCTGTCTAGATCAATCCTCCATATGTTTTGATACTGTAGGTTGACCTGTGATTCTATTTCACTGGGGTGGTTCAGTTTTCACTATGGTTCACAGTGAATTTAGTTTGAACACAAAAAGCTTTAGACACCTACTACAGTAACTTGCAAGCCTTTTTAAAGGTCCAATGCAGCAGTTTCAATATCAAATAATTTCTGGGTAACAATTAAGTACCTTACTGTCATAGTTTTTTTATTAAAATGGTAAAAAAAAAAAACATAGTTTCTTAGCAGAAAGCTATTCCTCAAACAAGAATTTAGCTAGGATTGCCTGGGAGTGGTCTGAGTGGGGGGGGGGGGGGGGGCTAATTGGAGGAGCCTAATGGGAGGGATTTGTAACCAGAAAACTATCTGTTATTGGCATAGAGGAGGGCAAACTCTCTTTTTTTATTGGTCTATTAACTTATACCGCCTGGTGATGTCGCCAGGCGGTCCAAAACCGCACCCATGCATAACAAGCAGAAATCTCAGACAGACTTTTCAAACAGCTCTTACACTGAAAGTGCATTATCATAATTTCCACAATTTCACAGTATTGATCCAACCTCATAGCGTGGAAATATATATAAAATCACGTTTTTGAATGCATTGCCCCTTAAAGTGAGATGCAAAACTGCTTTGGGTGACTCTACAGACTAATGCACTGCGGTTGATAAGCTTAAAGCTAAATGGAGACCTGTTTTGAAAAACTGTAAATTTCCCTTCCCTTAGTTACACCCGGTCTCTGGCAATGTAGTCATTGTCCAGGTTATTGATAGCACTTTTATGTCTCAGAGGCCACATCTGGAATGTAGAGGTCGGAACATCTTGGAAGAAATCAGCAACACGTTTTCGGTCAAGCTCTTTGTATGCATCATAATCCACGTACTATAGTTGTATGGCTGTGTGTTCATTTCCAGGAATCGCATTTTTGTATCCATTATTTCTAAAGGTAATCCCATTGAGATGACCCATCTCGTATTCAAGGGACACCTGTCATAACGGACACCTGTCATAAGGGAGACCTGTTGCTTCATGACATTCTGGAGTACATGCTACAACATGGTTCCTGACAAATAAATGAATACAGGCAATATAAAGGACTATTGACCAATATGTCCTGGGCACAGCGAAGCAGCTGCCCAGGATCAGTCCAGTCATCTCAGACCTCTTCCCATAACTATAATTACCCTCTAACGACCATGAACGCTACCTCAGAGTCCCTCAGAAACAGCTGTCAACTGTCGGGGTCCATACAGGCTCAGCACAGCTCAACTCTGGGAAAGAGGTATTATTAACCTGTAGATCTATGACACAGACAGAAAGTGGTATTATTAACCTGTAGATCTATGACACAGACAGAAAGTGGTATTATTAACCTGTAGATCTATGACACAGACAGAAAGTGGTATTATATACCTGTAGATCTATGACACAGACAGAAAGTGGTATTATTAACCTGTAGATCTATGACACAGACAGAAAGTGGTATTATTAACCTGTAGATCTATGACACAGACAGAAAGTGGTATTATATACCTGTAGATTTATGACACAGACAGAAAGTGGTATTATATACCTGTAGATATATGACACAGACAGAAAGTGGTATTATATACCTGTAGATTTATGACACAGACAGAAAGTGGTATTATATACCTGTAGATCTATGACACAGACAGAAAGTTGTATTTTTAACCTGTAGATCTATGACACAGACAGAAAGTGGTATTATATACCTGTAGATCTATGACACAGACAGAAAGTGGTATTATATACCTGTAGATCTATGACACAGACAGAAAGTGGTATTATATACCTGTAGATCTATGACACAGACAGAAAGTGGTATTATATACCTGTAGATATATGACACAGACAGAAAGTGGTATTATATACCTGTAGATATATGACACAGACAGAAAGTGGTATTATTATTAAAAGCTTTGACTTCCATCCTTGAAATCCTAATCACTGCCATTGTTAATTTATTCTTTATTTTTAGACACAGATTAAGCCACAGATTTAGTTCTGGCATAAATGTTATTTCAATGGAGATTTTCCATTGAGCATGCTTTTTATTCCAGGACAGGCTTATTCTGTATCTGGAAAACCAGCCCTATTTGATTAACTTTACTAATCAGATGAAATGGTATTTACTGAGGTCCTAAACTGAAAGATGGAAATGTGATTCAGCCAAACTACAGACTACACTACATCAGCCAGATTGATTTGCATGGCGATGAAAAACGTTTTAGACACGGTTCGTCAAAGTCTCAGCACGAGCCTGTGTATTTCACAACATGACATCTCCATAGTTAACTTGACGTTGACATGTCACTGGTCCCAGGAGCTGTGTGTACAGAACAGAACACAGCCATAAAGTGCCTCAGTGTTCCAGCCCCACCACCACTAGTTTCCTGTGCTCTCTCAACCTCCCGTAAAAAAACACACAGATGTGGAGGACGCAGGCCGACCCACAGGGCAACCACACAGAGGTGCATTGTGGTTCATGGTCTGTGGGACCCCAACCTCCTGCACGTGTGGTGCTCTCGGCACGGGTCACAGGAATGGACCATCTCTCTCCATTAGGGGGGGGTCAACGGGTCTGTCTAGCCAGTGAGATCATCCCTCCTTCCACCCCCTCCATTTCCACCAATCCCTGTTACAGAGAAACCACATGAACCCCTTCAACCCTAAACGTGCTGTAACACAAAAGTTAGCTAAACTGAGTCTACAGCCATGTCTGATGTTCTTCCAATCCCCCACCCCCCCGCCCCTCCCGTTGTGACCTATTTAGAATATTTTTTTCTGGAACGGATGAGAGACATTTGAAAAATTGACGAATTCGCCCGAGCTGCACTCTGCTTAGATGAAACATTTGCATGATTGCGTCATGCTAAAACTGTGTCCTCGCTAGTTGTTTTCCCCTTTGCAGTGCGTCGAGGTTCGATGCTGCAATCAGTCAATAGAGTCATTTTTCATGTTTAATTTCCCTGTTGGCCTGAGAGATTTGCCTGAATGCTGTGGGAGTTAAAAGATAGGGCCTACTGCTCTGGAGCTCTGAGTTGAGCTGAGGTTGAGTCTGGGGAGAATAGATCGATCTTCCCCATGCCGTGCAGACCCGTACACCAGGGGTGGGGAACCATTTTGCCATCAAGGGCCATTTGGATATTTATAAAATTTGCTATTTTCTGCTTTATTCATGTTTTAATGTGACTTTAATCACTGACATTGGTTTTATAGTTTAAATATGACTTTTATGATGTTTCTTGTGTCCTTGAGTATTTAAATAATTATTAGTATTGTAAATAATGTTGTTGTTGTTATTGACGAGGCAGTGGCAGTGAAGATGATGTTCCAGGTTTGTGACAGTCAGTCTTAAGCGAAATCGAGTCTTTGGAAGAGTCAGTTTGGAAAAGAACTGCTCACAGCAGTAGGTCGTCCCGAACACAGATGCAAATTTAAGTGCATGTCTCCTCAGAACAGGAAAATGCTCAGTGCTAACGTACATTTTGTAGAACTCAAGGAGAGGGAGTTTGTGTTGTACCTGGCTTTGAGCTCGTCATTGCTTTGCAGCTCAATGACTTTGTGTTGTAGGCCATCCGGCACATCCGCTGGTTCGACGTTAAATGGGGTTGCAAATATGTTCAACTCCGGTTGTTTACTTTTCACATCCTTAAACCGCTCACAAAATGCCTTTGCAAGCTTTCCACACTCACCGGCATATTCCGACGTAATCTCAGGCTCTTGTCCTTGCAGAGTAGGAAAATACACCATGTTACCCCTTTCTAGTTGGACTTGCCACAGCTTTAATTTTGTTTTGAACGATTTCACGTTTGACAGCAGAGCGCTGAGAAGCTGGTTTGGCCCTTGGAGCTTGACTTTCAAGTCAGACAGATACTTGGTTATGTCCACTATGAAGGCCAAATCACACATCCACTTGTCATCACTCAGTTCCGCGACAGGTTTCCCCTTCATCTCCAAGAATTGTTTTACTTCATTATTCAGTCCGTAAAAACCGTGCGAGCATGTTTCCACGGCTCAACCATCGCACCTCACAGTGGTAAACCAGATCACCATACTCCGATTCAAGATCACTCAATAGCTCCTTAAACTGGCGGTTGTTCAGCCCTTTGCTTTTGATCAAATTGATGGTCGACACTACAGTTGCCATTAAGTTGTTCGGCTTCAGGGACTGTGCACACAGGCCTATGATGCAGTTGCATACAATTAAATCACTTGGATCAAGACTGAGACAACTCATTTATTGTTTCACTAATGCGGTTAACCCCTTTTTCGAGCCAACCATGGCTGTTTGTTTTTGGAAAAACGACGTCTAGCTTTTTTTTTTTATAAAAAAAAAAAATGTATTTATGAATTGGCTCGAGGGCCTGATCAAACTGTCTCGTAGGCCGTATACGGCCCGGAGGCCGGACGTCCCCCACCCCTGCCGTACACAAACCCATAAACCTCTATTCTAAAGGCATTCATGCTAATCCATCACCAAGTGTCTGCACGAGACGCTAGCCAGGCCTGGAGTCAGACTGGGCGTTAGCTAGGTTTGCTGTGTACAGTCAGTCAGAATGGTACTACTGGGTCATTTACAGTAACAGGAGGTTCTAGAAAATCTGTATAGGCGAAGAAGGGGTCCAGGAAATCCAGTCATGCTTGTAATCCAGTCAGCCTGTAAAGAAAGAGAAAGAGATATGAATTACAGTAATTAAAGATGGCAGCAAAGCTAGAGAAAGAGAGAGAGAGAGTGAGAAGGGTGTTCCAATTTCCAATCAACGGCTTGCATGGGCATCATGTACCGTTCTACCCAGGCTGAGTAGAAACGTAGGCATCTGCCAGAATCAATTACTGTAGAAGTAGTCTCATGAAATGTGCTGCGTTTTTAGGAAGAATTACTAAGCCCTCTCGTTCTACCACTCTGCTATGGGCTGGTCTCTGCTGCAGGCTGGCTGGTCTCTGACAGATCTGGATAGAGCAGAGCAGTGAGGGGGGGGGGGGCTGTTATACATCCCCCCCACTTCCACCCGAACATACTGAGTGTCTCTGTCTGCCTGTCTGTCTATCTGTCTCGCAAAGGCTCTGTCTGTCTGTTTTGGGCAGACTCTGTCTGTCTGTCTGTCTGTCGTAAGCTTGCTGCTTTGAGTTCTAAGAATGCTGCTCCTCCAGGATTTAAGCTTTCAGATCTCAGCACATTCCTATCTATAGGACACAGCTGGCTCAACTTATAGCCTCCACAGTCTGTTTGATTAAACTGTAGCTGGAGTGGGGCCTGGGCCTTGTGTGACAGTACAGTGCTCAACAATAGACTAATACACAAATACTGCCCAGACTTTTCTGTTGCAGTCGAGTGCTCTACAAAAATGTAATGGGAAAAAGTGAGTGTTCATATAGCTGAGTTAAACTGAAATGCTGTCATAGCCCAAATACCAGTATGTAAAAGACAGTCAGTACCCAAGTGCCACTTCAAGGCATTGGACTAACTGTTAGTCTTGGCACGTCTGATACTAGCCCTATCTGTACAACATTGTTACACAAATATGGAGTTGAACTGTGATGGTGTTCCAAGTTAAACCGACCACCTGGAGGTTGAAGTTCCCTTTGGAGGTCGTTGCTTGTGTGTGTGACCAGCTGGTTGAGTTGAGTTTCTTGGCTAGCAGTGGCAAGTTGTTCCGGCTGCATCTGTTGACCCCTGTATGTGTCCCACAGTGCAGAGCTGTAACGTCAGATGTATGAACGGAGGCAGCTGCCAAGAGGACTCCTGCTCCTGTCAGAAGGGCTACACCGGCAACCACTGTGGACAGCGTGAGTATCTACCTCACTCGGCACACTCAGCACTCCCCCGGCTATTGTGTGTGTGTGTGTGTGTGTGTGTGTGTGTGTTTCTGTCCACCTGTATCAGAACCCTAACACACCTCTTCCCCTCTCCTCTCTGTAGCTGTGTGTGAGAATGGTTGCCAAAACGGTGGGCGCTGTATTGGGCCCAACAGATGTGCCTGTGTCTACGGCTTCACTGGCCCGCAGTGCGAGAGAGGTAAGAGCCTTCCCAGTCTTCCCACTTCACTCCTACTGTAAACCCAAAGGTCTGCTCATAGATGGTTACATGATCAACCCAGGACCCTGGTTCATCCCATAAACCCTGTGTCTGTTCACAGACATTATCAACTGATACATTTAAGTTGACAGAGGAATGTTTCTTGATATTTATTGTTCAAAACCAACGTGTTTGAAGTGTATGTAGGGATGGGCAACTCAAGTGTAGATCAGTGTTTCCCAACTCCGGTCCTCCAGTACCCACAACAGCACACGTTTGAGTTGCAGCCCCGTCTAAAACACCTGATTCAACTTGTCAAGGGCTTTATGATTAGTAGACAAATAGAATCAGGTGTGCTTGTCAGGGGCAACAACAAAAATATATACTGTTGGGGAAACTGGAGGACTGGAGTTGGGAAACACGGCTGTAGGCCTATAGCTGAAACACCCTAAAGAAGCCGCCTTCTATCAACCTCCATTGGTTCTTCAAGAGTTGATGAAAACCTCTTACAGACAACAGTGCCTGGGGCTCTGACTGAGAGACGCCACACAATCATGTGGCGACACAGACTACAGTATGACACTATAACCCCCTTTATCACCACACACCAACCAGTGCTGTGGAAGATAGTGGACCAGGAACTTTAGAGGCTTTGATCTACTGCATATATGAACTTCATATCAGTCTAGACATAGTGTGACCGTAGTGTGACCGCGTACAGTAAGCACATACATACAGACACGGTTGTCTGGTTGTCTAGTGTTGTAGATAGTGGACTCCCTCCTGTGAAGGCTAAAGCTAAGATTAATGGTTAGGAAAAGGCAAGAGCCAAGAGCAGGGGCTGTGTCTCACTGGGGCTGTGTCTCACTGGGGCTGTGTCTCACTGGGGCTGTGTCTCACTGGGGCTGTGTCTCAGTTAATTCTGGAAGTGAGCTGCAATTCCAATTCATGAGTCAAAAGGTCCTCAGAGAAAGTGATCTGCGTTTTTCTATTTATTCATTAATTGGATTTCATCTCATCCCCAAAATGTACCGACAGACTTGTCCCATAGTGTTCACAGACCTAGTGTGGCCTCTAGCTAGACCTTACAGTCTCTCTCCACCCTCCCCCTTTGCAACTTAGGTCTTGTTTTCTTGGAAAACACAACACTGGGGGGGGAGAGGGAGGCTCGCAGACATCTGGCAATAAAAAAAGTTCCTTTGGAATGACAGAAACATGTTTCTTTGTGGAGCGCCATAGACATTTCCTGACGAGGAGTGGAGCGAGGGAAGGAGGGAGGTATGGAGGCAGAGGCAGGGGGTAAAAGTACAAATTGACTCCCCAGCTGGGTACACAGAGCCAGGCGCGGCCAAACACAAACAGTCTCGAGAGAAGGGAGACCACCGGACCCCAGCAGCCCTCCAGCAAACCCCCCACCGCCCCAAAGTGCATGCGTGTGCGCATGCACTTGTGTGTGTGGTACTAACCCGCCCGGCCCTGCTGTCGGCTCCTCACTGTGTCCTGTAAAAATATGACCCCCGTCCATCTCTCCGTCGGCCCCTGGCGAAGTCTGGGAGACGCTGTAAAACTGCCCCTCTTCCATCCACATCTACCTAAAGAGAGGAGATGTGCTTTAATTCTCACATAATAAACCCAGGGCTTTCTTAACTCAGTGAGAATTTACATGTCATTATTGCCAGAGATTTTACTACCCTGTCTTGTGAAGACATCAAGCTAGATAAATCTTTGACACTCCAACGTTGCACTTAGTGGTTTTTAAAGTATGGTGTTACGGTAAAACCAAGCCCAGAGGTGCTTTGACAGTACAGCACAGCTACAGTACAGCTACAGTACTGTACAGCTACAGTACAGTTACAGCTACAGCCACAGCTACAGTACAGCTACAACACAGTACAGCTACAGTACAGTACAGCTACAGCTACAGTACAGCTCAGTACAGCTACAGTACAGTTACAGTACAGCTCAGTACAGCTACAGTACAGTTACAGTACAGTTACAGTACAGTTACAGTACAGCTACCGTACAGCTACAGTACAGTACAACACAGTACAGCTACAGTACAGCTACAGTACAGTTACAGTACAGCTACAGTACAGTACAGTACAGTTACAGTACAGTACAGTTACAGTACAGTACATCTACAGTACAGTACAGCTACAGCTACAACATAGTACAGCTACAGTACAGTACAGCTACAGTGCAGTACTGTACAGTACAGCTACAGTGCAGTACAGTACAGCTACAGTATAGTTCAGTACAGCTACAGTACAGCTACAGTATAGTACAGTACAGCTACAGTATAGTACAGTACAGCTACAGTACAGTACAGTACAGCTACAGTACAGGTACAGTACAGTACAGCTGCTGGTCTAATAGGTTTCTCTGGCAGGGTGAGGCGCAGAGGAGCAATATTTGTGAAAAGATGTGTGTGCGTGCATACGTGCACGCGTGTCTACGTGTGTGTGTGTGTGTGTGTGGGTGGGTGGGTGTGTGTGTGTGTCAAAGACAAGCTGGTTAAGCATGAGTTACTGTGGAAACTGTACAGTACAGTACAGTACAACACAGTACAGCTACAGTACAGCTACAGTACAGTTACAGTACAGCTACAGTACAGTACAGTACAGTTGCAGTTACAGTACAGTACAGTTACAGTACAGTACATCTACAGTACAGTACAGCTACAGCTACAACATAGTACAGCTACAGTACAGTACAGCTGCAGTACTGTACAGTACAGCTACAGTGCAGTACAGTACAGCTACAGTATAGTTCAGTACAGCTACAGTACAGTACAGCTACAGTATAGTACAGTACAGCTACAGTATAGTACAGTACAGCTACAGCTACAGTACAGTACAGTACAGGTACAGTACAGTACAGCTGCTGGTCTAATAGGTTTCTCTGGCAGGGTGAGGCGCAGAGGAGCAATATTTGTGAAAAGATGTGTGTGCGTGCATATGTGCACGCGTGTCTACGTGTGTGTGTGTGTGTGTGTGTGTGTCAAAGACAAGCTGGTTAAGCATGAGTTACTGTGGAAACTGACAGCCACTCGGCCCCTCTCTAATCAGCTGAGTTTCCCACCATCCCCATCCTCCTCCAGCCCTGCAGCCGTCCATTCTGCAGCCAGGAGCACCAAGCCCTCTCATTACGAAGCAGCTGTATGAATGTGGCAATGGGGAGTTGTTCTGCTCATGTGTCCAGTGTGTCTCGGCCCATTAACCAGGCTCAGGTCCAATAGTGAACAGTATTATTCTTATGGGCCCACACAGTCAGCCCAGTCCAACCCAGCCCAGTCCAAACAAACCCGAAACGGCGGGAGAGCTGGCCCATGATGACGTCAGGGCGATGATGAGGGGATGGAAAGGGGGAAGTGTTGCTATTTTTGTCCTCCTCATGTAGTCTGGCAGTGGAAGGGAAAGGTGGGTCCTAGGGAGAGAAGTGTGTAATTTGTTCGCTCCATAGAGACCTCATAGACATGCTGCCAAAAAGAGAGACCTGTGACTCTGTAATGAGTACAATACAGTAACTCTATCTCAGCGTCATGTTATGCTTTTTATGTTGTTTTAATGACATCGTCATGTTATGTTTTGTGTGTCATTGGAAATGTAAAAAAAAAAAAACACGCTGGCTTTTTGCATAGTGGCACTACATTTTGGTATTTCCTTCCACCAACAAATAATTTGAGTGCCCTCAGAAAAGGAGCTCATAAATACATTTGTGAGTGGTCCTAAGAGGCACAGTGAAGGGTAGCCTTTGATCTTGCCTGATGGAAAATCAGTTGAGGTCCTAGAAGCAAGAGTCCCCTAAATGTACCAATGGAGTCCAGAGATTTCCTATGAATGTTAGGCGATTTAGTACGGTAGTAGATAAGGAAGCTTCTTTAGTATTAGGTCTACTTTTAGCCTGGGTGCCACAAACCAGACTGTGACAAGATGACTACAGCAGAAATACACTGGAACCCAGGCTAAGTCCATTTGTTTTGAATTAAGAGTAGAAACTGTTCTTAGAATGGACTTGCGAGTGGAATAAAATGTATCTGTGCAAAGAAAATGATTGAAATTAGTGAGAACAGACTGTATGCCTGTGTGTTCACTTGAGTTTCCACAGTCGTGTGTGTTCTGCATAATTATCAACAGTGGTGGTTTCTGCCTCAAAGAATGCCATCTATTAACTTAGCAGTCAGGCAACAAAGCTTTCTGGTGCCAAGATTGTTATCCTGCGTTTGAGCTTATCTCCCTCACTTTTCCCTGAGTCTCCCACAATCTCCCACAGTCTCAAAGCAGGGGTTACACAGGGAAGCATTCTAGCGTATCATCACGTTGGGTGAGTGTCCTGAGGAAGTGTTCAGTATCTTAGAGCCATTAAGCTGAAGGGAAAGTATATTTAAGGACTGTTGATAATGCTGTTGCTAACAGTAACAGAAACAGAAACAAAATGAGAATAACACACACCTACTGTACACACATTTGAGGAGTGTAGATACAGTACCAGTCAAAAGTTTGGACACGCCTACTCATTCCAGGGCTTTTCTTCTTTATTTGTACTATTTTCTACATTGTAGAATAATAGTGAAGACATCAAAACTATTAAATAACACATATGGAATCATGTAGTAACTAAAAAAGTGTCAAACAAATCAAAATATATTATATTATATATTTGAGATTCTTCAAAGTAGCCACCCTTTGCCTTGATGACAGCTTTTCACACTCTTGGCATTCTTTCAACCAGCTTCATGAGGTAGTCACCTGGAATGCATTTCAATTAACAGGTGTGCCTGTTAATTGGTGGAGATCCTTTCCTTCTTAATGCATTTGAGCCAATCAGTTGTGTTGTGACAAGGTAGGGGTGATATACTATTTGGTAAAGACCAAGGCCATATTATGAAACAAGAACAGCTAAAATAAGCAAAGAGAAACGACAGTCCATCATTACTTTAAGACATGAAGGTCAGTCAATCCGGAAAATGTCAAGAACTTTGAAAGTTTCTTCAAGCGCAGTCACAAAAACCATGAAGCGTTATGATGAAACTGGCTCTCATGAGGACCGCCACAGGAAAGGAAGACCCAAAGTTACCTCTGCTGCAGAGGATAAGTTCATTAGACTTAAAAGCCTCAGAAATTGCAGCCCAAATAAATGCTTCATAGAGTTCAAGTAACAGACACATCTCAAAATCAACTGTTCAGAGGAGACTACGTGAATCAGGCCTTCATGGTCGGATTTCTGCAAAGAAACAACTACTAAAGGACACCAATAAGAAGAGACTTGCTTGGGCCAAGAAACACCAGCAATGGACATTAGACCGGCGGAAATCTGTCCTTTGGTCTGATGAGTCCAAATTAGAGATTTTTGGTTACAACTGCCATGTCTTTGTGAGACACAGAGTACGTGAACGGATGATCTCTGCATGTGTGGTTCCCACCGTGAAGCATGGAGAGGAGGTGTGATGGTGTGGGTGTGCTTTGCTGGTGACAGTGTCTGTGATTTATTTAGAATTCAATGCACACTTAACCAGCATGCCTACCACAGCATTCTGCAACGATACTCCATCCAATCTGGTTTGCGCTTAGTGGGACTATCATTTGTTTTTCAACAGTACAATGACCGAACATACATCCAGGCTGTGTAAGGGCTATTTGACCAAGGAGAGTGATGTAGTGCTGCATCAGATGACCTGGCCTCCACAATCACCCGACCTCAACCCAATTGAGAGGGTTTGGGATGAGTTGGACCGCAGAGTGAAGGAAAAGCAGCCAACAAGTGCTCAGCATATGTGGGAATTTCTTCAAGACTGTTGGAAAAGCAATCCTCATGAAGCTGGTTGAGGCAAAGGGTGGCTACTTTGAAGAATCTCAAAACACTTTTTTGGTTACTACATGATTCCATGTGTGTTATATCATAGTGTTGATGTCTTCACTATTGTTCTATAATGTAGAAAATAGTTAAAAAATATATATACTGTATATATACATACACACTCGCAGACGCACGCAAGCTCAGATGTATGCACAAACACACACACACATGCACATAAAGTTAAGATGTGCACACACACACACACACACACACACACACACACACACACACACACACACACACACACATGCTTGGGATAAGTGGAAAAGCTCCCATCTTGGCTGTGAGATAAAGAGATGGCGAGGTGTAGACACTGTCCGTCCTGTTTGGGCGAGTTGTGAATCTCACAGCTGTATGGGTTTAAGGACCTCCAGGTCAGGAAACTGTGAAGCAGCCACACGAAGATCCGTAAGTGTCGTATGTTTCCTCCTTCACTCACTGAGGAGCCTGACCTCTCTCCAGACCAGCATGAAGGAATGCCTTCCCATGTAATCACAACATCTTTCGTTGAGTATAATAATATCTTATCTCAACCCTCGTCCATTTGTCTCCATACATCATCTACGGATAGTTTTGGAATTGGCTGATTTTCTCTCGCTTTCCCTTGGTTTCCACCGACCGTTGACATAAGAAGGCATGTCGGCGTTCCCTCCTTCGTGCCTGTGATCGTGCAGTTTGACGTCAGGAGCAATTCCCAACCGATTTGGCCGGCATTCCAGACTGGATTAACACCCCTTTTCTCACCTCCCAGATTATCCCATTCCCATCACCTCTCATCAAAGGCTTTCTCTCAGGAAGGAAAAGGGGAATAGGGAAAGATCACGTTTGCCCCAGTTACAGATGTTGATCTGATTGGCTGGACAGATCTTATATAGGTGAGAGTCAATAATAATCATTAACCCAACTCTGGGATAGGTTACACTTGGCCAGCACATCTTGCCAGATGTTTAGTAATTTGGCCTTGCTTCTAATGTAACAGATATGCAATACATTCCTATGAGGAGGCTGTCTTAACTTATTAGGTGGGCTTTGCTGAGTTTTCACAATTAAAAGGCCAAGAATTTGATTTATAGTGATCTGTGCTTCGTCTTTGGGAGCATGTGGAGGAAACTGAAAATACCTAGAAAGGAGATAGATTGTGGTGAAAGGCAGGATACAGGAGATGAAGGAGGGGTCCGGCAAATAGTTTTAATCTATAGAGGAATTTTAACTATAATTAGACCAAATTGCTTCTGAATGTTGTCGACTTCGGTCCAGCCAGTACCTCAGCTCCTTATTTCCCATTTCTAACTCTTCTGGCCCTGGAATGTGCATGTTCCCTGCTCATGGTCAACACACATACACACACACACACTGCTTGGCCTGTCTGTCTGGTTCTGAGTCAGTTGGGTCTTGTGGCAATGAGACTTAGACACCCTGGCAAGACGATTGTTATTCAGTCCATTAAAAGCGCGAGCGCTCGGATTTCTCCAGTCTTTTGTTTGGCCTAGCTTGGCGGCCGACCTACGGTGCGTTTTCTTTCAGGCGTATGTACACATAGACAGAGCTCTGCAGAAACTTGGCTAGAGCCTCAAGCAGTCGTCTAGCGCTGCTTCTGGAAGGTTTGGCCACTGGAGCGCCCAGACGCCTCCTCACTTTGAGGGTCTCACTGCTGATCAAAGCAATGGCAGCTCAATCCGCAGCTCTCTCGCTCTCTTTTTCTTTCTCTCTTTCTTTAAATGGCTCCCTTCCATGTCATCTCATAACTTCTGCATGAACAACTTTCCTATAGCTCTCCGTAAAAGTCATGTTCGTGCTCCTCGTTCACTTCCGCAACTTAGTTTTACTGAAATGGTTCCAATGTATGATTCAATCAAAACCAGATCACAGCTTGATGGACATAAAGGATTGGACCATATGAGTCCAACATTAGTGTTGAGTATTATGACTTGCATGAGTTTTTAATGCAGAGTTGACTGGTAGAAGAGCTGAAGAGATGGAGGGTTTAGTTTGTTAGTTAGTAGGGGGTTGTGGATATGGCCCAGAGTGATTCAGAGTTCCTGATGGACACATCTGGACCAGAGGTTGTTTCTTCCTGGTCCCGACCAGGCCAGATTAATCAAGCCCAGAGGTTCTTCCTCCCTGGTCCCGTCCAGAACAGATTAATAAAACCCATATTTGCCTGGTCATTATCGCCATAGTGGGTCTCTGCCGCTCAGATGGGGACTCGCATTCCCGGCCCCAAATTTTCAAGGCGAGATTGTCAGGTCATGGGTGTGAGTAAGAGAGGACAGGAGAGGGGACAGTAAGAGGCTGCTGGGATCCGTCACAATCCCTCTTTATCTGTCTCTTCTCTCTCTCTCTCTCTCTCTCTCTCTCTCTCTCTCTCTCTCTCTCTCTCTCTCTCTCTCTCTCTCTCTCTCTCTCTCTCTCTCTCTCTCTCTCTGCTGGGTCTGTCTCTCTCGCGTTCACTCGTTCTCTGTCTGGGCTGGCTGTGATTTACCTTTCATTTAGCTGCACCAGGAAGTAATAAGAGCAGCGAAACAAAGCTATCTCTCTGTCCATCTCCTTTAGAACTCAAGAGGGTCAACTTAAACCACTTCTCCAGGGTTTATGTTACATTCCTCCTGAAAGCCCCTCTCAGACCATGTGTTTTATTTGAATTCCGACCCTCCATCTACAGTACCTCTAATGAATGCTGTATTAACTTTGGCACCACTACTGGAGTTAATAAAGCCTTTAAATCATTAGGGCCCGTTTGAGTTTTATTACATGCGATTGAATGGACATCATATTGCTCAAATGGTTTCAGCATTAGGTCATTGTGTTTGACTCATGAAGGTTAACAAGATTATGTCGCCTGGCTGTTCCTGGTGAGCAGCGCAGCAAGGTGGCCATTGAAGTCCGAGGACATTGTGTTCTTCTCATGACTTTGTTTACACACAAAGTGGCACTATATCTTATATATTTTTTATTATTATTGTATTTTCTTTGTGTTGGGGGGGTAGATCAGCTTTAATATTGCAGATAGATTGTGGCTTCTATCAATGTAATTGTCTGCATCATTTCCAATCCTCATATATATATATATATATATACAGTACCAGTCAAAGGTTTGGACACACCTACTCATTCCAGGGTTTTTCTTTATTTTTACTATTTTCTACATTGTGGGAATAATAGTGAAGACATCAAAAATATTAAATAACACATATGGAATCATGTAGTAACCAAAAAAGTGTTAAACAAATAAAAATATATTTGAGATTTGACATTCTTCAACGTAGCCACCCTTTGCCTTGATGACAGCTTTGCACACTCTTGGCACTCTCTCAATTAACAGGTGTGCCTTGTTAAAAGTTAATTTGTGGAGTTTCTTTCCTTCTTAATGCGTTTGAGCCAATCAGTTGTGTTGTGACAAGGTACCTTGAAGGTAGGGTTGGTATATAGAAGATAGCCCTAGTTGGTAAAAGACCAAGTCCATATAATGGCAAGAACAGCTCAAATAAGCAAAGAGAAACAACAGTCCATCATTACTTTAAGACATGAAGGTCAGTCAATCCAGAAAATCTCAAGAACTTTGAAGTTTTCTTAAAGTGCAGTCACAAAAACCATGAAGCGCTTTGATGAAACTGGCTCTCATGAGGACCGCCACAGGAAAGGAAGACCCAGAGTTACCTCTGCTGCAGAGGATAAGTTAATTAGAGTTAACTGCAACTCAGATTGCAGCCCAAAAAGATGCTTCTCAGAGTTCAAGTAACAGACACATCTCAACATCAACTGTTCAGAGGAGACTGTGTGAATCAGGCCTTCATGGTCAAATTGCTGCAAAGAAACCACTACTAAAGGACACCAATAAGAAGAGACTTGCTGGGGGCAAGAAACACAAGCAATGGACATTAGACCGGTGAAAATCTGTCCTTTGGTCTGATGAGTCCAAATTTGAGATTTTTGGTTCCAACCGCCGTGTGAGACGCAGAGTAGGTGAATGGATGATCTCCCCATGTGCAGTTCCCACTGTGAAGCGTGTAGGAGGAGGTGTGATTTATTTAGAATGCAAGGCACACTTAACCATCATGGCTACCACAGCATTCTGCAGTGATACGCCATCCCATCTGGTTTGCGCTTAGTGGGACTATCAACAGGACAATGACCCAAAACACACCTCCAGGCTGTGTAAAGGTTATTTGACCAAGCAGGCGAGTGATGGAGTGCTGCATCAGATGACCTGGCCTCCACAATCACCTGACCTCAACCCAATTGAGATGGTTTTGGATGAGTTGGACCACAGGGTGAAGGAAAAGCAGCCAACAAGTGCTCAGCATATGTGGGAACTCCTTCAAGACTGTTGGAAAAGCATTCCTCATGAAGCTGATTGAGATAATGCCAAGAGTCTGCAAAGCTGTCATCAAGGCAAAGGGTGGCTACTTTGAAGAATCTCAAATATGAAATATATTTTGATTTCTTTAACATTTTTTTGGTTACTATTTGATTCCATATGTGTTATTTCATAGTTTTGTTGTGTTCATTGTTATTCTAGAAAATAGTAAAAATAAAGAAAAACCCTTGAATGAGTAGCTGTGTCCAAAATTTGACTGGTACTGTATACAGTATATAATTAATTAATATATATATATATATATATTTTGTTATATATAGTTTCCTTCTTTATTAGTTTCCCCTAACCCTACCACCCCTCCCCTAATTGGAGTAAACTAACAGACAACATTACTTAGGCTTCCACTTCAAGCCTATACACACTGTGTCTTTGTTAGTACGCTCAAAAAGGTTTCAACTCTCTTCGGTACGGTGATGATAGCCTCAACATGGTCCAGAAGACTTTCAGATCAGCTTCAGACCTGTGTATGGACCAATGACTGTATATATGAATGGACAAAGCCATTGATCACGTGACGCCATACATTCCTATGTGAACACTCAATAGCGCATTGAAGCCAAATTAAGTCGGTTAAGATGGCGTCTCATGGAGACATAACATGTGCAATTTGAGCTAATCCAGGAAGTAATATTGCAGGCTAGCTCAGTGCTGCCTCCTTCTCATTGAGTAATTCAAGTTGAAGGCCGACCAGGGTACTGCAGGCTGCCATTAGCAACTAAATTATCCTTATAACTTCTGTGTGCATTTAAAAAAATAAGTGGTGTATACAGGACATACATCTGGTGTATTAGAAGCAATTATTGGTGCCATGATTGTCTTTGAATTATTATTTTTTTACACAAAGATTGACCATGAGACATTTTCCATTCACTATAATGGTGGTATTCAGTTTTCTGCTAATAATGCCTGCAGTATCGTGGTCGGCCTTGAACTTCCATGGCTTCAGTGAGAGGGGGCAGTCTCCCCTGGTCTTTTATTTTACCTTTATTTAACCAGGCAAGTCAGTTAAGAACACATTTTTTTATTTTATTTACAATGACAGCCTAGGAACAGTGGGTTAACTGCCTTGTTCAGGGGCAGAATGACCGATTTTTACCTTGTCAGCTCAGGGATTCAATCCAGCAACCTTTCAGTTACAGGCCTAACACTCTAACCACTTGGCTACCTGCCGCCCCAAGAATGTTTGTCATGGGAAGATCGTTATTGATGGGAACCAGTACTAAATGGGTTCCCCCATTATATAGTTATCCCATTACTTCAGTGAATAGGGGGACCCACTGTTCAGTGCATTTCCAGACCAAAGTTTCTAACCAGGAATGTGCAGCAGCATTTAGTCCAATGGGTTATAGACTGGGGAGGTAAATTCATTCACACACAGTAACGCAGTCACATTTCAAGGCTTAAAGCATACTAAATGGTGTTCTTCTGGGGTATATTTATATTTATTTCAATAACACTTCAAATTCAATGAAATGTAGCTAGCAGATGTGTGAAATAGACTTGGCTTTAGATGTATTTTCCCTCACTACCTTTCAGTTATACAGACCATTCAGACGGGGATTTTAAAGAAGTGGGAAAAGAAAGTTACTGCCAAAATGGCTGACTGTTGTTCTCTCCTTTACTGTCAAAATGGCTGACTATTATTCTCTCCTTTACTGTCAAAATGGCTGACTGTTGTTCTCTCCTTTACTGTCAAAATGGCTGACTGTTGTTCTCTCCTTTACTGTCAAAATGGCTGACTGTTGTTCTCTCCTTTACTGCCAAAATGGCTGACTGTTGTTCTCTCCTTTACTGTCAAAATGGCTGACTGTTATTCTCTCCTTTACTGTCAAAATGGCTGACTGTTATTCTCTCCTTTACTGTCAAAATGGCTGACTGTTCTCTCCTTTACTGTCAAAATGGCTGACTGTTGTTCTCTCCTTTACTGTCAAAATGGCTGACTGTTGTTCTCTCCTTTACTGTCAAAATGGCTGACTGTTGTTCTCTCCTTTACTCCCTCCAGACTACCGGACCGGGCCCTGCTTCACACAGGTCAACAACCAGATGTGCCAGGGCCAGCTGAGTGGCATAGTGTGCACCAAGACATTGTGCTGTGCCACCATCGGACGGGCATGGGGACACCCCTGTGAGATGTGCCCCGCCCAGCCTCACCCCTGTCGCCGAGGCTTCATCCCCAACATCCGCAGCGGCGCATGCCAGGGTAAGACACACACACATGCATGCATTTTTACACTCACATATAAACACACCTGTATGATCTTCAGTTTAATACACTCTACAAGTGAGTCACACACAAAAACACACACACACACACCATCGTCATCATGAACACTGTAACCATTAAATAATCTGTCACCATCTGCAACATCTTCAATAATATAATGTTTAATGTAAACGTCAATGTGACAGTCACCTTCCTTATCCTATCTCAGATACTGTCACCAAACTCCTGCATCCTGCATCCACCACCCACACAGAGAAACCAAAATACACACACAGATCAGAGATACACATCAAAGCCTTAGAGAAAGAGGGAGAGCAAGAGAGAGAAATAGTTCTAATTTCATCGCCTCATGAACTGTGTTTCACCTTGCTTCATCAACATTCCAGCAGCAGCCCCAGACCAGTGTCTGTGTAAATACAGGCTGCCCTCTCTCTCTCCTCATGGTCTGGCCCCTCCCTGCCTCCACACTAGGCTTCCTAATGACCAACCAGACAGTGAGGTTGTGAGGCTATATCAATAGATGACACACATTTTTTAATTTAACCTTTATTTAACTAGGCAAGTCAGTTAAGAACAAATTATTCCTACCTACAGGGTCAGCCCCTGGAGCAAATTAGGGTTAAGTGCCTTGCTCAAGTACACATTGACAGGTTTTTCACCTTGTCAGCTCGGGTATTCGAACCAGCGACCTTTCAGTTACTTGCCCAAAGCTCTAAACACTAGTCTACCTGCCGCGGTTACACGTAGAGGTTGTCTCACCCCTCAGCAATGTTCAAATGGCCCTCCATGGACAGGAGCCTCTTCCTCTCTGTAGATATTTTAATGGGAGATGTCTAGCCAACACCCTTGAGATAATGGATTGCCTTTATTTAATGTTTTTCACTTAGTCTCAAAGGGGGGCAGCTCGTTCACATCAATGTGCAGCACTAGCAGCCACCTGGGTGAAACAGGACCACTCCCCTTGTATTGGCAGAAAGCAGGTGGCCTCTAAAGTTCCTGTTGAGTGTTGACACATTCTCAGTAAGTGGTGAAAGCCAAATTTCATAGAAATACAGCTTTTGCACTCAGTCTAATGAAAATAGAACTAAAGAACTGAAGAAATACGACTCTGAGAAAGCAGTAAACCTCTCTGCACTCCTTTGGAATTACCAATGTGACTGACTGAGTGCCTTAAAGGGGCAATCTGTGACTTTGTCTGCTGTGGCCAAAGGACAAAAAGCAAGCAAATTGATGCTCAAACAAAATCAACTACAAATTGTGACTTTGAGACTCACATTGAAAAACCAAATAAGTTCTTTATTATCCAAATCTGCATCAATCTAATACACTGTCTTACATTCAACTCGAAGTCAACCCATTCGTCAAAACAAATCAAAATAAAATGGTATTTGTCACATGCTTGGTAAACAACACCTGTAGACTAACAGTGAAATGCTTACATATGGTTCCTTTTCCAACAATGCAGAGTTAAAGATACAATATATAAATAGTGACCTGTCCTGTTGGAGCCAGTTCAAAGCACACATGCACATGAATCCCAATGATAGCATTCCAGGCATTATGGATTTGGACGCTCCTCAACATGTGAGCACATTTTCAGGCTTTGTTAAAAGGGAACAGAGGTCAAATATATTTGCATGATTAGAAACAGGCTGTGTGTGTGTGTGTGTGCCTGCGAGCGTGCATGTGTGTGTGTGAGAGAGAGAGAGTGGGCGGTATTAATCTTGGCTGCTTGGCTGGGTACTGGCAAGGCGTGCCAACTTCCCTCTCACAGAGTTGGATGACCAGGTTTGTGTGTGTCTGCACGTCTGTGTGTTTCTATGGGAATATCTTAATTGCATACTCCTCGCGTCCTCTCTCCTCATCTCTTTCTCTAAACCCATCAGAGGAAAAGGTCAGAGGGGAGGGACCAATTAAGATTCTACACTTGTCTATGTTTTCATACCATCCAGACAAATACCAGTCTCAGCACACAAACTCCCTCTAGACACATTCACACACCCGGACCGTACAAACTCCCTCTAGACACATTCACACGCCCGGACCGTACAAACTCCCTCTAGACACACTAACGATCTGTGGGGTCTGAGTCAATGTGTTTCCACTGAAGATGACGGAACACCAACACCTCTCCCTGGCCAGCACTGCCAGACTGTGAGCTAATGAAGTGTAAATGTGTGAAGAGGGGAAGAGCAAAGATTATGGATATAATGACAAGATACTTGTCTCTCCGCGCTAACAATGGAAGTTGTTCTCCACAAAGAGGCACAGTTCCCACCTATCCTTTCTTTGATTGGTGAATAAATCTAATTATTTTAATACTTTTATTCGATGGGGGTTGATGACTTCAACCACATGTATTCAATGGAGAGATGCTATGCTACTAGCCTCATGCAATGAACATGCATAGCCATCTCACGACAACTCCGATATGAAGTGTTTTTTCTAAAAGTTGCGGGGATGTCATGTGTCCTACTTATATCAGTACACTCGTAACAACCTAAGCATTACAAAACTTCTATTCAAACAAATAAATAAACCTCACGTAGTTGGGCCTCTCTCTTTACCTCTTCCTCTCTGGGAAGAGGGAGGAAGATGAGATGATAAACGACTCCTCCCTCTCGTTAAATGACTCTAAAGAAGACATGTCATGCTTCCTGGTTACTGTGTTCACTGTCCAATCAGAGCCCCACGCCTACAGCTCATCCTCGTTACTCACGGCACGATGGGGAAATATGCGCATACATGAACGAACCCCCTCCTCAAACAAGGGCTGCAGTCTGGAGTCGTCTTGGTTCCTAGCTGGTGGTGCCAAGATATCCCCAGTTTTTTCCTGCCGCGCCCCTTTCAACAGGTTTTAATACGGGACTGAAAGTATTATTTTAAAATATTTTAGCCATATGTCTTCTCATGATTGATTATTGTAATGTAATGTGTGCGCCCAGCCTACTTCACTTTAAAGGCTAAGGTGCTATAAATCACAGAGCGTCAAATCCTAATTCTTTATAGACTCCATCTGATTCAAGGTTAGTGGGCAGTAAAGCTTTGAGAGATTCTTAGCTCATCAAGAGTCGACTCAAGAGTACTTAATGTGCATCTCTTAAAGCAACTCCTGTTATTTGTGTGTTGATGGTCTCCATTCTCTATCCCTCCTCTCCCTCTCTCTTCCTTTCCCCTCTTTCTCCCTATCTCTCTTCCCCATTTTCCCCTCTCTCTCCCTTTTTCTCTCTTTACCCTATCCCCTTCCTCGCTCTCCTACTCTTCCCCCTCCCCCTTTATCTCTCTCTCTCTCTCTCTCTCTCTCTCTCTCTCTCTCTCTCTCTCTCTCTCTCTCTCTCCCTCCTTTCCTCTGTAGATGTGGATGAGTGTCAGGCCATCCCGGGGCTGTGTGCAGGAGGTAATTGTATCAACACAGTGGGCTCCTATGAGTGTAAATGTCCAGCGGGCCACCGCCAGAGTGACACCAGCCACAAGTGCGAAGGTGAGTCACACACACAGTCCACAGACCTTCTGTGGTGATA